>CM029940.1:5690468-6429295 GCA_017639245.1 Myiopsitta monachus
TTAGATCATCCAGTTCCAACCCCCCTGCCATGGGCAGGGACACCTCCCACTAAACCATGCCACCCAAGGCTCTGTCCAACCCAGCCTTGAACACCGCCAGGGATGGAGCATTCACAACTTCCCTGGGCAACCCATTCCAGTGCCTCACCACCCTCACAGTAAAGAATCTCTTCCTCATATCCAATCTAAACTTCCCCTGTTTCAGTTTTAACCCATTACCCCTTGTCCTCTCACTACAGTCCCTAATGAAGAGTCCCTCCCCAGCATCCCTGTAGGCCCCCTTGAGATATCGGAAGGCTGCTATGAGGTCTCCATGCAGCCTTCTCTTCTCCAGGCTGAACAGCCCCAACTTTCTCAGCCTAGCTTCATACAGGAGGTGCTCCAGTCCCCTGATCATCCTCGTGGCCCTCCTCTGGTCTTGTTCCAACAGTTCCATGTCCTTTTTATGCTGAGGACACCAGAACTGCACGCAATACTCCAAGTGAGGTCTCACAAGAGCAGTGTAGAGGGGCATGATCACCTCCCTCGACCTGCTGGTCACGCTCCTTTTGATGCAGCCCAGGATATGGTTGTCTTTCTGGGCTGCAAGCGCACACCACCGGGTCATGTTGAATTGTGAGTAATGGCAGAATATTGTGCTGTCAAGAGGAACACCATGCTGCGTCAACACTGTCCGAGTAATAACTTTCTAAATGAAGGCATATTAGCTTTTGAAAGAGAAATGTCAATTATTGATAGAGTCTATCCCCTGCAAGCAAGAGAGAATGTCTGCTGCTGCAGTGAATGTGCTATCTCCATCCACGTGAAAAACTATTGTTTGCCAAAAGAAAAGTATTCCCTTCCTTTAGTATGAAGTGGATCACTTTCAGGTTGGAGGTTGCATGACAAAGGTTTTATTGTTAGGCTCTACAGCAGATTTGGGAATAGCATGTTAGTAATTTTTCAGAAGCAAACACCATTTTGGGAGGAATGCTCTCCTTTTAGGCTGAGGACTCTGATAAATGAGCCTCTCTATTTCTTTGCTGTTGTTTTAAAACTCTGCCACCAGCATGTTTGCTTTTACAGGCAAGGAATGCAGTAGAGACGTGCTCCAGGCAAATGTTTTAAGAGGCAAAGTTGAGAATAGAACTAAAAGAGATAGTACAGTAACAGTATATAAGAGTATAAGAACAGAGTATAGTAAGTGCAGTGATACTGGCAGGCATTTCACTTAAGTTGTTCTTTCTTCTCCATATTACTAAAGCAACACAGAAACAAAGCCCTGAACAAGGTATCACTCATGTTCTCACTATCTGTTTAGAAGTACCATCCTGTGCAAGCAAATGGAAGCACATGTGGGATCCCTTACCTCCCTACAGACAGCTGCTATCTGTCCTTCATCCATGCATGTCTCTGTAACCACATCGGTTAAAGAGCCGCCAGCCAAGTACTCCATAACCACCCAGAGCTCATCACCCACCAGGTCGCTGTCTAAATAGTTTGAAAAGCTAAGTTTCTCCTTTGGGAGAAATTAGAACTCTTGTATCATGTTTCATCTGAGATTAACCCCATATAATAAAATTACATAGCTCTATTATGCAGCAGTTATGGAATATGTAAAGGGTTGTATAGAGTTAGTTAAGGAACAGGCCTTTGAAAATTAATAGTTAAAGATAGCGACATTATGAGCTGACTGAGCACATGTCTTAAGTCCGTATGCAGCACATTGTTATATTGTATGTGAATTAATCTGGGAGGCCAGGTCTACTGGAGGCTGGTGAAGCCAGTCTGATAAAGAAGGGAAGAGCTTCTTTGGTAGGAGACTTGCCAGGCTGGGCAAGGCAGCTTCAAACTAGATGCATTGCAGGAGGGGGGGCATCAATCCATCCCAACACTCCCAGTCAGTTGCCAGCACCTGTAATACATGCTTGGAGCAATGCAGAGCTGCTTCAGCTGCTTCAGCTGCTCCAGCCAATGAGTCGGCTTTATTTGGAGCTAGGCTCAGATGCTGCTATACAAATGGTCTAAGTATGGGGAATAAACAAGAGGAATTAGACATGTCTACAGGGATATGACATTGTTGGAATTACAGAAACATGGTGGGATTGTTCCTATGACTAGAGTGTTGGAATGGAAGGTTATAGGCTCTTTAGGAAAGACAGGCCAGGCAGAAGGGGAGGGAGTGTAGCTATTTATGTCAGTGATAAGCTGGAGAGTATGGAACTCTGCCTGGGGATGGGTGATGAGCCAACAGAGAGCTTGTGGGTCAGGGTCAAAGGGAGAACTGCGATGGGGGACATTACTGTGGGGATCTGATACAGGCTGCCCAATCAGGAGGACTCTGGATGAAGCTCTCTATAGACAGATAGGAGCAGCCTCATGCTCACAGGCCCTTGTCCTCATGGGGAATTCAACCACCCTGATACCTATTGGAAGGACGGTACAGCCCGGCACAAGCAATCCAGGAGGTTCCTCGATTGTGTGAAAGCCCTTGGAACAGTCCGGACCGGGCAAGATGTAAAAAAATGCGCTCTACACTGTAGCTGGGGAGAATGGTCCTACCTGAAGCCTCTGGTAGAAAACACCAGGGGGGACTTGAGGTCGACCCCTCGGCTTTTGGAGTCGGGGATACTGAGGATCTGAGGCCAGCTATACCCCAACTGAAAAAGAGATACTGGCAGCCTATAAGGGGTTTGAGCTGCTTCAGAAGTGATTGGCACTGAAACACAGCTCCTCCTGGCACCCCGGTTGCCCATGCTGGGCTGCATGTTCCAAGGCAGGGTCTCCTCTACACATCATGCAACCGATGCTACATGGAGTAAGTGGGCTGCACTAATTATAAAACCAGCTTGAATAGGAAATCCCAGTTATCCAGGAATTCTAGAAGTCATCATGGCTGGCCAGAGGGCAAAGATTTTGGAATGTCACCAGAGGAGGAGGTGATGCGTGCTGAAGAGGCCCCACCATATAATGAACTGTCAGAAAGTGAAAAGCAATATGCCTTGTTTACTGATGGGTCCTGCCATATTGTGGGAAAGCATCAGAGATGGAAGGCAACTGTATGGAGTCCCTATGACAAGTTGCAGAAACTGCTGAAGGAGAGGGTGAATCGAGTCAGTTTGCAGAGGTGAAAGCCATCCAGCTGGCCTAGGACATTGCTGAACGACAAAAGTGGCCAGTACTCTCTACTGACTCATGGATGTGGCAAATGCCCTGTGGGGGTGGTTGCAGCAATGGAAGCAGAGCAACTGGCAACGCAGAGGTAAACCCATCTGGGCTGCTGCACTGTGGCAAGATATTGCTGCCCGCGTGCAGAACCTGGTGGAGAAGGTACGCCATGTAGATGCTCATGTAGCCTCATGGTAGGAGGCTTGCCAGGCTGGTCAAGAAAGCCTTAAACTAGATGGTGTTGGGGGAGGGGGTATCATTCCATCCCAACACTCCCAGTCAGTTTCCAGCACTATAATAAATGCTCGGAGCAATGAAGAGATATTTTAGCCACTCCAGCCAATGAGCTGTCTTCATTTGGAGCTCGGCTCACATGCCCCTATACAAACGCCCTGTCCTGGGTTCAGCAGTAGCAGTCATTTTTCTCCTACTTAGTAGCTGGCGCAGTGCCTGTGGTTTGACTTTCAGCCTGTGAACAAGGCTGATAACACCGCTGTTTTTAGTCGCTTCTCAGTAATGTTTACTCCGACCAAGGACTTTCTGAGTCTCATGCTCTGCCAGGGAGGAGGGGAAGCCGGGAGGAAGCAGAGACAGGACACCTGACCAAAACTAGCCAAAGAGGTATTCCATACCACAGCACGTCATGTCCAGTATATAAACTGGGAGCAGTTACCCGGAAGGGCTAGATCTCTGCTCGGGTCGGGCTGGGTATTGGTGGGCGGGTGGTGAGCGGTTGTATTCTCTTCCCTTGTTATTTCCCTTATCATTATTATTACTGGTGGTAGCAGTAGTGGTTTTGTGTTATACCTTAGTTACTGGACTGTTCTTATCTCAACCCGTGGGAGTTACATTCTTTCGATTCTCTTCCCCATCCCTCTGGGAGCGGGGGGAGGAAGGGGGGGAGTGAGTGAGTGGCTGTGTGGTTCTGGGTTGCCGGTCCGGGTTTAAACCACAACAACCCCGTTCGACCTGCTGGTCACGCTCCTTTGATGCAGCCCAGGATACGGTTGGCTTTCTGGGCTGCGAGCACACACTGCCGGCTCCTGTTCAGTTTCTCACCAACCAACACCCCGAAGTCCTTCTCCACAGGGCTGCTCTGAATCTCTTCTCCGCCCAATCTGTAGCTGTGCCTGGGATTGCCCCAACCCAGGTGTAGGACCTTGCACTTGGCTTGGTTGAACTTCATCAGGTTGGCATTGGCCCACCTCACAAGCATGTCAGGTCCCTCTGGATGGCATCCCTTCCCTCCAGCGTATCAACCAAACCATACAGCCTGGTGTCATTGGCATACTTACAATCCCACTGTCCATGTCCGCCGACAAAGATGTTGAACAAGACCTCAACACCCGTCTCCAACTAGCAGTACTTAGAGGAATGCTGCCAGTGTGAACTAGCTCCCTCTTTACTCCACTCTCTTGAGACCACCCCTGCAGTCTCGCATTCAGTTCTGGGGCCCCCAACACAAGAGGGATGTGGACCTGCTTGAACGAGTCCAGAGGAGGCCACAGAGATGTGCAGAGGGCTGGAGCACCTCTGCTACGGAGACCGGCTGAGATAGCTGGGTTTGTTCAGCCTTGAGAACACAAGGCTCTGGGAGACCTTAGAGCAGCTTCCAGTGCCTAAAGGGGCCCAACAAGAAACTGGAGAGGGGCTTCTGACAAGCACTTGTAGGATAGGACAGGAGGGAATGGCTTTTAAACTGCCAGAGGGGGAGACTGAAATATTGGGAATAAACTCTTCCCTGTGAGGCATTGGCACAGGTTGCCCAGGGAACCTGTGGCTGCCCCATCCCTGGCAGTATTCAAGGCAGGGTTTGGACAGGGCTTGGAGCACCTGGTCGAGTGGAAGGTGTCCCTGCCCATGGCAGGGGGTTGGAATTAGATGAGCTTTAAGGCCACTTCCAACCAACTATTCCATGATTAAAGAGAGGTAGCTTTCTGCCTCTTCATGTTCTGTTTGCCCCTAATTCAGGCACAAATTCTGGTTTTGACCCTGATGGAATCTGAGCCTTGTTTATGCCAGCAGAAATTGCCAATGGAATGTATGGTGTCCCTCTGCCTTCTTTAGGTAAAAAAACAAAACAAAACAAAAAAAACCAACCAAAAAAACCCCAACCGAACCCGTACAAACAATATTTAATGGGCAAGACAGACTGGACTTGATATTACCATCTTCAGGTTGGGCCATTACTGGATTATAAAGATACCAATTCAACCACCAAGAAGTCTTCTCTTTAGACAAAGTCCCTACCTATCTCCTTTGTTAGCCTGTAGATATCTCTTGGAAAAGGAGCCTGATTCTCCTCTTCCTCTGCTCTGTGTCTCTTCCTTCAGCTAGGAATAAAATATAGCCATCTGATTTCTAGTACTTGCATGCTGTTTGTCAGTAAATGTAAGCTGCTGCCTAGTTCTTAGAAGCTCCCATATGTTCTATTCCATCTCTTCTCCAAAAAGAAAACTACTATTCATGCAATATTTTACACTCTTCAGAAAAAGGATCTGCATCTTCAAAAACTGCCCCAACTCAATGCTGCAGTGTAAATCAAGACAGCTGAAATGCCAGGTGTGTTGGATAATCTCCTGGTTTTGTGACCATTTCAACTGGGCAAAGTCAATCATTAAAGAGAACAGACACCTAAATACAAGCTAACCAGGACTTGTAGCCCAACGTATTGACAAATAGTTTTCAGAATAACAGAATTACTGAGGTTGGAAGAGTCCTCTGGAGAACACCTAGTCCAGACCCCCACACCCTCACAAAACAGGATCAACTAAAGCAGGTAACTCAGGGCCACATCCAGTCAGGTTTTTAGTATCTCCAAGGATGGAGACTTCATAAACTCTCTAGGAAAATGGCTCCAGTTTGCCCAGAAAGCACACAATGCAAACGTTAGAAAAAACTTTTCCCATATTTCAATATACGCCCACCTGCCTCCTGCCCTGTCACTGGCCATCACTGAGAAGAGTTGGGGCTCCGTCTTCTTCACAGTATCCCATCAGGTATTCAGTACTCACTGATACTCAGCCTTCTCTTCTCCAGACTAAACAATCCCATCCCTCTCAGCCTCTGCTCATATAAATCTCTCCTTCTCATATAAAACCCAATGTATTTCTCTCATCTTACATCTTCAGAAAGAACATTGTCCCTGTTTTGTTTAATGGCATCAGTACAAAAAGAAAAATATCAATGTAGAGCTTTGTACTGCAAGTCCATTAGAAGAGATGCCCTAAATTTCACTGGAATTCTCTGCCGAAGTACATGACATTTGAGCCTTCTGTGATGCTTTCTTAAATAGGAGGATGCTTAAAGGGAAGCATAATTGTTGCAAACTAGAGTATGAATTTTTCTGCAACATCCAGCTAACTACACTTGCTATTTGACATTAGGAACCACGTCTTCCACCAAGGCTCTTATATAAGCTACACATTGCTGTATTGGGTGTGCATGGCACGGTTTTAGTAGCAGGGGGGAGGCACAGGGGTGGCTTCTGTGAGAAGCTGCTATAAGCTTCCCCTATATCTGATAGAGCCAGTTGCAGCCAGCTCCGAGACGGAGATACCGCTGGCCAAGGCTGAGCCCATCAGTGACAGTGGTAGCGCCTCTGGGGAGCCATATTTAAGAAGGAAGGAAATTGCAGCAGGACAGAGGAGTGAGAATATGTGAGAGCAACAACTCTGCAGACACCAAGGTCAGTGCAGAAGGAGGGGAGGAGGTGCTCCAGGCACCAGAGCAGAGGTTTCCCTGCAACCCATGGTAAGGCAGGCTGTGCCACTGCAGCCCATGGAGTTCCACAATGAAGATATCCCTTGGCAGCCCACAGAGGACCCCACACTGGAGCATGGGGATGTGCCCTGAAGGAGGCTGTGACCTCACAGAGAGCCTACGCCAGAGCAGAAAGATTTGCCCAAGGGAGGCTGCAACCCCATGGGAAGCCTGTGCTGGAACAGGCTCTCAGGAAGACCTGTGGCCCCATGGAGAGAGAAGCCCACACTGGAGCAGGTTTGCTGGCAGGACTTGTGACCCCATGGGAGACCCATGCTGGAGCAGTCTGTTCCTGAAGGACTGCACCTGTGGAAAGGATCCACGCTGGAGCAGTCTGTGGAGGACTGTCTCCTGTGGGAGGGACCCCACACTGGAGTAGGGGAAGAGCGTGAGAAGGACAGAGCAGCAGAGACCTGTGATGAA
Organism: Myiopsitta monachus; assembly: GCA_017639245.1. Classification (NCBI taxonomy): domain Eukaryota; kingdom Metazoa; phylum Chordata; class Aves; order Psittaciformes; family Psittacidae; genus Myiopsitta; species Myiopsitta monachus. The sequence goes on from CM029940.1 coordinate 5,697,801, forward strand.
CTGACTGCAACCCCTGTTCCTCATCCCCCTGCACTGCTTGGGGGAAGGAAGCAGAGAAAATCCAGAATGAAGGTGAGTCTGGGAAGAAGCGAAGGGTGGGGGGAAGGTGTTTTAGGATGTGGTTTTATTTTTCATTACCCTACTGATTTGATTGGCAATAAATTAAACTAATTTCCCCAAGTCGAGTCTGAAATAATGTTAACAATGTATTAAAATAGGAAGCCTCATATGCTTAACGAAGCCACGGTATTTTGTCCGTAAGCCTCCAAAACAACATGGACATTTCGTATAACCCAGGCAATGTTCAGAAACCATTACAGCCTTTTCTGCATTATATGAACCATGAATTTTGAGGGCTATGGAAATTTTGCTTTCATTCAGGGAAGTGATTATAATATGTATAACTTTGCCCAATTCATCCAGCATTTCATTGTCTCAAAGTAACAGATAAAATTGGATATCTAAATTTGACACATGAAGCGGAGGCATTCAGAAAGTACTTTTTCCACCAAAGCTTCTGAACTTAAGGTAGCTGCAACACTTTTAGAATATCATAGAATTATACAGTGGTTCAGGTTGGAAAGGACCTTAAGATCATCTAGTTCCAGCACCCCTGCCATGGACAGGGACACCACACATTAGAATAGGTTGCTCAAGGCCGTGTCCAACCTAGCCTTGAACACTGCCAGGGATGGAGCATTCACAACTTCCTTGGGCAACCTGTTCCAGTGCCTCACCACCCTCACAGTAAGGAATTTCTTCCTTTATATCCAGCCTAAATCTCTCCTGTTGAAATTTAAACCCATTACCCCTTGTCATCTCTCTACAGTCCCTGATGAAGTGTCCCTACAGCATCCTTGTAGGCCCCCTTCAGACACTGGAAGGCTGCTATGAGGTCTCCATGCAGCTTGGTCTTCTCCAGGCTGAACAGCCCCAATTTTCTTAGCCTGTCTTTGTGTGGGAGGTGCTCCAGCCTCATGGCCATCATCCTCATGGCCCTCCTCTGGACTTGCTCCAACAGCTCCATGTCCTTTTTATGTTGGGGACACCAGAACCGTACATAGTACTTCAAGTGGAGTCTCACCAGAGTAGAGGGGCAGGATCACCTCCCTCAACCTGCTGGTCACACTTCTTTTGATGCAGCCCAGGACACAGTTGGCTTTCTGGGCCGTGAGCACACACGCCAGGGTTATGTTAAGTTCCTCATCAACCAACACCAAGTCCTTCTCCGCAGGACTGCTCTGGATCACTTCTCTGGCCCAACCTGCAGCTGTGCCCGAGATTGCTCCAAAGCAGGTGTAAGACCTCGCATTTTGCTTTGTTATTCCTGAATTAGTCCAATTACAGAACTTATAATCAATACCACAGCCTCCTTTTGCTGTACTGAATTTACCCAGACTTCCACCCAGTTACCTCCCTCAGAAGCAAAACCAACAGCTAGAATTAACCTTGACTGCTTTCCTGCTTACTATCAGTATGGTTAAGGAATGTTTATTTTTACTTGCACCTGGCCACCTTACCAGCTAAGCAAGGTATCCTTATCTTCCAACTGAGATACATTCACTTACCAAATGGCTAGCCAGCCAAATGACATGCTTGCTGCCTGCTGCTCAGCCATCCAGCCAAGAAAATTCATTGCTCACCATTCCTTAAGGTGGCCAAGTGGCAAATGCTACCAACCCAACTGTTCATAAACCCAACAAATTGCTTTACTGAACAGCACTGTACAGTATGTAACCAACCAAGGAGCTATGTAACAGTGAGTCAGACTTTCATCAGGACAAAGATTATGTTTGGTGTCCCTCTATCATAACTTTTTGGATGGCTCCAACACAGAGAAATGGCATAAGAACCATCTACTTACTGTCCTCAAGGACTATACTATAGTTATGTGAAAGGCAAGCACCAGCTGACCAGCAAAAAATTGTTTTCTATCAAGCATCATACAAAGATATTTGTAATAGATTTTACTTTATAGGGAAATCTACAAAACAGAAAGAATACAAATTGAATTAGTAAGTGACATGGTGATATCGATTACATAAACATTAGGATGTACATTTTCATGATACGTCACTGTCCTGACAAGTCCAAAAAGCATGAAAAAAAAATCTAAACAAACCTGCTGGAGCTACGAGATCTTCTTGAAGAGCTGTAGATTCTTGGGGGTGTTCTGGATCTCTTATCTCTCTTCTTTTTATCATCTCTCTCTTTCTCTCTTTTGTGTTCCTTCTTCTCTTTATCCTCATCTTTTTCCTTTTCTTTATCTCTGTCATTCTCTTTGTCCCCTCTTTCCTTGTCTCCCTCCTTGTCCTTAATCTTCTCTCTGTCCTTCTCCCCCTCTTCATCAACATCATCTTTTTCCTTGTTCTGGTCTACCTCTTCCCTGTCTTTTTCCTTCTTATCTTTGTCCTTTTCCCTGTCCTTAACCCTGTCTCTATCCCTATCCTTGTCTCTGACTCTCTCTCGGTCTTTGGTTTGTTCCTTCTCTCTCTCCCGGTCCTTCTCCTTGTCCTTATCCCTGTTTCTTCCTTTATTTCTCTCTCTTTACCCATTCTTTGTCCTCGTTTCTCTCCTTCTCTTTGTCTCGGTCTCTCTCTTTCTCCTTTTCTTTGGCTTTTTCTTTCCCTTGATCTTTTCTTTGTTTCTTTGCTTGTCCCTGTGAAAAGTCAAACATAAATCCATAATTCATCTTTGAACTTTCCAATAAAAATTACAACTAACTTTTTATCACACATTAATTGTTCAAGAGAAAATATGTGTTTCTGTTGATTAAAAAAAAGTAATTATTCAAAATTTTAATTTTCCACCCTTGTTCACCACGAGGGAAAGGCTATATAGCTAGTGGGAGGTGTCCCTGCCCATGGCAGGGGGGTTGGAACTAGATGATCTTAAGGTCCTTTCCAACCCTAATCATTCTATGATTCTATTTCTATAAATAGCCTTAAACTGCTTGGAAGGTTTTTTTTCAACATCAATTAACATAACAGATATATGCATTTTTGCATACAGCAGTGTATGGCTATTATGAAATAGCCAAAGGCAAAAATAAAAGTTCATGCACAAAAGCTTTAGACATGTTCTCAGAACGCAGGAACAAGTTCAGCCTGAATCCAATCTATATCTGTTGAGAAGGTTGATGTGGGTGTAAAGGACCTTGATGTGATGGATTTCTGAGCTAGACTAGCTGCTGGGAAAGCTTTGAGATAGCAGAGGAATGTTGCTGGGAAAGTTTGGGAGTATTGCAGGGAAAGGTAGGCAACATAAGAAGGAAGAAAGAAGCTGAGAAGCAGGCATCCACTCAAGGCAACCAGTGAGCAAGATATCAACCAATGAAGAAGCGAAAATTCCCATGTGGGTGGTGATAGCTAACCAATTGTATTAGCCGTTCATACATGCGGGTACTTCGTATAGCCAATATCAACCCTGGACCTTCAGGTAATAAACGATTTTGTTTCCTAACCAGAAACGGCGACCGTGCCTTATTCTCCACAAATGGCGCCCTAAACAGGGATTTTAAAGGTGGATGAAGAGCCCCGGTGGAGAAGCTGACCGAACAAGTTAAGACAGCGGACCAGAGAGCTGCACTTCCGGGAGAATACGCACCTTTGGAACAGGTGGAGCGATCAGGAAGATGGGATCGCAGATGTCTGCGGAAGAAGAGACTATTGTTTCTTTGTTAATGGTGCGTTTTTAAAGCAACAGGGCATTACGTACGATGAAAATGCTATTCGTGCCCTGCTTGCGTGGCTTAAGGGGTGGGGATTTGCTCTCGATTCTCAGACGGCGCTTCAGCTGGAGCAGTGGGACTCGGCTAAAGAGGACTCTTTGGGAGGCTGCATCCAGGGAGGATGAGATTGTTTTTCCGCTGTTAACAACATGGCGCTTACTCTATGAGGCTCTTAGCAAGCTGCAGAGCCCAACGCGGGGCGCAGTCGTTAACAAGCCGACTGCCGCTGCCCCTCCGGCGCTGGTGGCGCCGTCTGCGCCACCACTAGTGGACATGGCGCCGATCCCCACCACCACGACCCCCCAGCAGAGACCCCCCCACTGCAACCCTCTCGACAACCTTCCCCACTGCGACCCCCCCCCCCTCCGGCAAACCCCCCCACCGCACCCCCCCCCCCCATTCGGTACTCCCCGTAGCCGTTTGGGATGGAGAAGATTACGACCCTCGTAAACGCTGGCAAAAATTGCAACATGACGCCTGCGGCGGACAGGGAGCATTTTGATATGGCATTTCCTGTGAGTAATACGAAATAATCGACCTAATGAGCGGGAATTGATGAGACGGGAACTGATTAGGGAACTGAGAAAGACTGTATATTGCAGTACGGGCTAGCCTCGCCATATACTAGGAGCCTTTTACAGACTGCATTACAGGGCGAGCTCTATGACTCCGTTTGATATCAAAGCCCTTGCCGAAATGCTGCTCACCCCCACCCAGAAAGCGGTATTTTTGTCATATTGGCGGGAGCAATTGCGATCTAGTAGCGACCTCAGTCGGAATCTGGGGACCCCCTCTCGAGGGCTGGAATCGCACAATTAATGGGGGATCCTACTGTTAACACACCGCAGCTGCAGGCTCGGCTAGCCCCAGAGATTTTATGCCAGTCGGAAGAACTAGCGCTTAAGGCAATGCTTAAAGTGCCGGATGTCGGGAAATCCGTAAAGGCGTTCACGGGCATCAGACAGGCAAAAGATGAGCCATATATGCAATTTCTAGATCATTTGGAGACGGCTGTCGATAAGCAAGTGGAGAATGATGCTGCCAAAGATGCCTTATTATTGAAACTAGCAATAGAGAATGCAAACCCAGACTGTCAAAAGGTGCTGTGAATGATAAAAAATCCTACTTCAAATTAAGTTGGCTAGGGATGTTAAGGATAACAGGAAGGGATTCTATAGGTACACTGCAAATAAAAGACAGGCTAAGGACAACGTGGGCCCTCTCCAGAAGCTATCGGGAGAACTGGCTACCCTGGACTTGGAGAAGAATGAGGTTCTTAATGACTTCTTTGCCTCAGCCTTCACCGGAACATGCTCTGACCACACCACCCAAGTCTTGGAAGGCAGACACATGGGCAGTGAGAATTAAGTCCCTGAGCCCACAGTAGGAGAGGTTCTGGTTTGAGACCATCTTAGGAACCTGAAGGTATACAAGTCCATGGGACCTGAAGGAGCTGGCAAATGAAGTTGCTAAGCCACTGTCCATCATATTTGAAAAATCATGGCAGTCAGGGGAAGTTCCCGATGACTGGAAAAAGGGAAATATAACCCCCATTTTCAAGAAAGGGAAAATGGATGAACCGGGGAACTACAGACCAGTCAGCCTCATCTCTGTGCCTGGCAAAATCTTGGAGCGGATTCTCCTGGAAGCCATGCTGAGGCACATGAAAACAACAAGGTACTTGGTGACAGCCAGCATGGCTTCACTAAGGGGAAATCCTGCCTGACCAATCTTGGTGGCCTTCTATGATGGGCTACAGAACTGATGGACAAGGGTAAAGCAGTTGATGTCATCTACCTGGACTTGTGCAAAGCGTTCGACATTGTCTCACACAACATCCTTGTCTCTAAGTCGGAGAGACATCAATTTGACAGGTGGACCTCTCAGTGGATAAAGAACTGGCTGGATGGCCGCACGCATGCAAAGAGTTGTGGTCAATGCCTCAATGTCCAGGTGGAGACCAGTAATGAGTGGTGTCCCTCAGGATCAGAGTTGGGACTGATCTTGTTCAACATTTTTGTCGGTGACGCGTGGACAGTGGGATTGAGCGCGCCCTCAGCAAGTTTGCTGATGACACCAAGCTGTGTGGTTCGGTTGATACGCTGGAGGGAAGGAATGCCCTCCAGAGGGACCTTGACATGCTTGTGAGGTGGGCTGATGCCAACCTGATGAAGTTTAACCATGACAAGTGCAAGGTCCTACACCTGGGTCGGGGCAATCCCAGGCACAGCTACAGGTTGGGCAGAGCAGTAGTTTCAGAGCAGCCCTGCAGAGAAGAACTTGGGGGTGTGTGGTCGATGAATAAATGAACATGAGCCGGCAGTGTGTGCTCGCAAGCCCAGAAAGCCAAACTGTATGCTGGGCTGCATCAAAAGGAGCGTGACCAGCAGATCGAGGGAGGTGATCCTGCCCCTCTACTCTGCTCTTGTGAGACCTCGCTTGGAGTACTGTGGGCAGTTCTGGTGTCCTCAGCATAAAAAGCACATGGAACTGTTGGAACAAGTCCAGAGGAGGGCCATGAGGATGACGAGGGGACTGGAGCACCTCCCATACGAAGCTAGGCTGAGAAAGTTGGGGCTGTTCAGCCTGGAGAAGAGAAGGCTGCGTGGAGACTTCAGAGAAGCCTTCCAGTATCCGAAGGGGGCCTACAGGGATGCTGGGGAGGGACTCTTCATGAGGGACTGTAGTGAGAGGACAAGGGGTAATGGGTTCAAACTTCAACAGGGGAAGTTTAGATTGGATATAAGGAGGAAGAAGTTCTTCACTGTGAGGGTGGTGAGGCACTGGACTGGGTTGCCCAGGGAAGTTGTGAACGCTCCATCCCTGGCGGTGTTCAAGGCTGGGTTGGACAGAGCCTTGGGTGGCATGGTTTAGTGTGAGGTGTCCCTGCCCCTGGCAGGGGGGTTGGAACTAGATGCTCTTAAGGTCCTTTCCAGCCCTAACGATTCTATGATTCTATGACTGAAGCATGCAACCGTATTGGCTCAATAGACCACGTTAACGAAAATCTAGCGGGGCATTTAGCCGCAGCTCTGCAAACTACACAGCGGCAGCGTTTGAAGCACGGCAAACCCGGCACTTTAAGCGTTACTGCCCCCAGGCGAGCCAAGAGGGCGACCCGAATCCTTGCCCCACGTTGCAAAAAGGGGCGTCACTGTTTTAAGCACTGCCGGTCAAAGTGCAACATCAAAGGGGAACCAGTTCCGGTTTCGGGAAATGGGAGGTGGAGTGTGTCGCGGAGCTGCGCGCAGACACTAGAAGTCTCCGCCCCACGCAATCCCAATTCGCCAACGAGACAGGTCTGGCACGCCTCCACTCCTTCACCGGAAGTGCCGGAGTGGATGTCCCCACCAGCAACAGAATTAAAGATAGCAGACACAAAGTGCAAAAGGTGCCGCTTGCACTGAAAGGTCCGTTGGGTAATGGATTTAGTGCTTTATTACTGGGACGCTCTAGTGTCACCCTACAGGGTCTTTTTGTTTTGCCTGGGGTAATTGATGCCGACTTTGAAGGACAATGACAAGCAGTGGCCTGGACCCCATCCCCACCCGTAACAGTCCCCGTGGAGGAACGTATATGCCAACTTGTCCTTATTCCATGCACGTACAGTAAATGCCCCCTCGGAGGAAAACATGCTCAGAGGAATGGGTGGCTTTGGGTCTACTGGTAAGCCACACATTGTTTTGGACACAATCATTAACAAAACAGCAGCAAACTATCGAATGTGAAGTGCGAACCCCCCAGCATAAACCCAGCACTATCAAACTTCAAGCGCCTACTGGACACCGGAGCAGATTTTACAGTCATCGGCGCCTCCTTTTGGCCATCAAATTGGGAGGACAATTTCATCAGCCAACGGATCTAACAGGAATAGGAGGAACATCAACATCACATCAAAGTGCATCGGTTATCCAGATACTAGATCCTGAAGGGCGTACTGCCAACCTCTGCCCATATATAGTGATCTGTCCTTTTAACCTTTCGGGAAGGGATGTCTTAAGCATGTGGGGAGTCTCGATAGCAACACCACCTTCTTGAACTGGGGTCATTGATGAGAATGTTCCAATGAGATTAAAGTGGCTGACAGAAAAACCAGTGTGGGTTGATCAATGGCCCCTAAATTTGGAAAAAAAACCCACGCCTTAACAGAACTGGTAACAGAACAATTGAAGTTGGGACACTTGGTTCCGACCACAAGTCCCTGGAAACACACCAGGTATTTGTAATTAAGAAAAAATCAGGGAAATGGCGTCTTTTACATGACCTCCGCACAATTAATAATGTCATGGAGGACATGGGGAGCCACACGCAGGTTTGCCTTCCCCAGCCATGCATACCAAAGAATTGGAACATTGTCATTACGGACCTCAAAGACTGTTTCTTCACTATTCCCCTACACCCTGAAGATGCTCCAAGGTTTGCTTTTTCTATTCCCTCTGTTCTCCATCAGGGAACAGCAGAGCGTTATCATTGGACTGTATTACCACAGGGTATGAAAAACAGTCCAACAATATGTCAACTATATGTTGGCTAAGGCATTATCAGAGGTAAGAAAGACATACCCAACAGCTTATTTGCTATCATTATATGGATGACATTTTGTTAGCCTGTCAGGAACCACAGAAACTTTTAGAAATTGCCTCCAGCACTAAATCTTGCCTTGAAAAGCATGGGTCAGTTATTGCTCCTGAAAATGTACAAAAACAACCCCCATGGAAATATTTGGGATGGAAAATCCTCCAGCAGGACTGTAGTGCCTCAACTGGTAAAGACTGATGTCAATCTTAACACCCTAAATGATGTACAGAAATTAACAGGCACTATAAATTGGGTACAAATCCTTTTCGGTATAGACAATGATACCCCTTCGACCTTGTCCTGGGTTCAGCTGCAGCAGTCATTTTTCTCCTTGGTAGTTGGAGTAGCTGCACTGTCAATTACTCCGCCCTCAGATCCAGGGACATTTTTTTTCCTTTTGAAGATGCTGGACAGTGTTGAACAGGGCTCTGTAAGCATAGGCCAAGCCCCAGCACGTTGCCATGATTTGTCCATCTCTGGTGTGACCAGAATGACAACACACCTCCTTTAAATGTTTTACTAATTTTTTCTGGATTTTGCATTTGTTCATTGGTGAAGTTCCAAAGCACTGGAGGGGCCCACTGGCCTAGACACTTGCCCATACTATCCCACACACCCTGCCACTCATGACTATCCAGCCTCAGGGAAAATCTCTTGGACCTCCTATATCGTCGTTTAACCCTAGACAAGGCCCAAACCTGACTATGCATAACTCTCGGGACCAGACAAAATAGTCGTAAGCAAACATACTCAGTATGTGTGCCAACACGATGATTCCCATCACAACCAGCAGGCAGGTCTCAAGGTATCTAAAGGCCATTCAAAACCTTCAAAATTCTCAAATGATGCTGTAAACGGTCTGGTGGGGGAACTGGGAGCACAAAAGAATGTCTCCTTCACAGGCTGACCACCCGAGGAGGTGAAAAGAGACGTGTAATTGCTAAGAGCTTCCATTATATACCTCCCAAAGTATAGAGTTGGTGACCACACTGGAAACACAAACCGGGTCAGATTCATGATCACTGAGTCTATTGTATTAAAAATCTGTGCAATAAAGTACAGTGTAACAAGAACCTTAACCCAAAACCCAGATCTGAAAAATGTTAAGATAAAAAGTATCGGCTGTAAGTAAAGTATCATACGCTGAACCTGTCAGAACCAGAGCAACAACTCTGAGAGCAATAAATCAGCATTGTTACGAGAGGCTATTAATCCTGTCTTATCTCAACCCTTCGTTCCCCACGTTGGGCGCCAAAAGAACTGTCGTGGTTTAAGCTGTAAATTTCACTTCTCCCTCTCTTCCCCCCCCCCACACTTCGATGGGGGGGGAATGGGGAGAAGAACCGAAAGAATGCAACTCCCACAGGTTGAGATAAGAACAGTCCAGTAACTGAGATATAATACAGATCACTACTGCTACCACCAATAATAACAATGACAAGGCAAATACAAGGGAAGAGGATGCAACCGCTCACCACCCGACCGAGCCAAGAGAGAGAGAGACTTCCGGGTTCCTGCCCCCAGTATTTACATCCTGGGCATGACGGGCTGTGGCATGGAATAGCTCTTTGGTCAGTTTGGGTCAGGCGCCCTGTCCCTGCTTCCTCCCGGCCCCCCCCTCCTCCCCGGCAGAGCATGAGACTCAGAAAGTCCTTGGCCAGACCAAAACATTACCAAGCAGCAACTGAAAACACTGGTGTTATCAGCGCTGCTGCAGCTACCAAGGAGAAAAATGACTGCTGCTGCTGAACCCAGGACAGACCTCTATTTGAACTATTGAAGGGAGAACCTGCCCTCAACTCACCCCAACAGTTAACTCCGGAGGTTGAGTACGCTATTGAACAAGTTAACAGAACTTTAACCCATCGACAAGCTGCAAGGATAGATTACCAGCTCCCAGTTACTCTGTATTTTATCCAAGGGCCTAGGTCCCACAAAGGATTAATAGGTCAATGGGATGCAAGGGAAAAGGATCCACTATGTGTCTTAGAATGGATCTTTTTACCATACCAATTCTCCAAAACCATAGTTACTATTTGTGAACAGATAGCACATATAGTGTGTCGTGTCCGGCAGAGAATGACAGAATTAACAGGACACAAGCCAGACACTGTCTCTCTCCCCTTAACCAAGATGTATTTTCAATGGGCTTTTCAGAATAACACAGACCTTCAAATAGCAATGACAAATTTTGGTGGACAAGTTACTCCATACCACCCACCACATAAGCTATTCTCCCTGACAACAGGAATAGAGATAAAATCAGTTTACTAGAAAAACAAAAAGGGGGAATGAAGGGAGAATCGCCACAGGCACGACTATATAAAGCAATTGTTGTGGTTTAACTCCCCCGCACCATATGAGTTACTATGAAGAAAATTAACTATATTCCCAGCCAATACCAGTACACTTGGCATAAAAATTTACTTTCCATTATTTTGTCCACAAACAAAGCTGAGGGACAGGCTAAAGCATTTAGAAATTCCATCCTTTGCCATCACCCAAAATGACTGTTAAATTTTTTTTTATTATTTTTCAAAAATATTGTACTGCGTGCTAAGAACAACAGTATAATTTCTTAGGAATGGAACTCACCGAGAATGACTTCTTGATTTCCACCTTTCCCTAGATGTAGACCGTTTTTTCGGGGGCTTCTGGATCTAAGTCTGTCCTTGTGTCTCGAGAGCGATCTGTTGCCAGATCTACTTCTATACGAACAACAACAGAAGAAAAATACTTTAATATTGAAACTTCATGAAAATTAGGTCAACCAAGGGGAAAAAAAAACAACCTCCATATAAATCCTGTCTCACTACATAAAATTATATAGAGTTACACCTCAGTAATATACTGCCTACCAACATTTTAAGCTTCACCAGGTGCACATTCTCTCCATTGAAACAATGCACCATTTAAGTAATACTGATGCTTCATAATAACTTCCATAAATATTCTGGAAATTACAATTTCATATCATATTAGGATAACCGTCTTTAGTAAATCTAGTGCATAAAAGCTACTGGACAATTTCTAGCCGCTGTAAAAATTAGTCACATTTTTCTTCTTTTCCAGGCCCAGTCACTTATTGCAGCCTTGGTTAATGAAGAAAGATGGCTTTAATTGGCCTCTTTGTTCTCCAGACTTACAATTTAATTCAACTTGAAAAAAACCAAAAAACAAACCAACAACAAAACCAAAAACAAAACCCCCCCACCAAAACCAAACCAAACCAAAAAAAAAAAAAAAACTAAACAAAAAACCAAAATAAGAACCCTAACGTCTGTGGTTCAGCATTCAGTCAAGTTACCTTTTCAGTTGAAAGGATATGTTAGCATGGATTTGAATTATTACAGTTTTCAAGAAAAGGAATGAGCATTTACTACACAATAAATAAGGAATGCGAATAACGTGCCGATACTCCAATAGAAATTCAATTAAAGTCTTCTGATAGACATTTATAGTATAGTCCCAGACTTGATGAAGAAAACAAGACTTAAAAATTACTATACTCTTTCCCAAAATATTCCCCATATTTGGAAGTCCCCTAAGAAAAGAAAAATAAAAAGCTGAATTTGAACATTAAGTTTCAAAAGAACACATCATTGGATACTTTGCCTGAGAGGTTAGGGTATGATGAAGTTGAACTTGCCAAAGACAGAAATTCATGTTTTTTACTCAATAAATCCTGAAGAACAGGGAGATAAAAAAAAATACCAGCTCCACTGGTCTTCCGCAGCTCAGACACAGAGTAAGATCTACCGAGAGGCAACAATTTTTTACCTACAGCGTTGCTCCATGTATCAATGTAGAAATACAAACTAATTACAGGGGAAATTAATTACAATTTAGTCTAAATAAGACCTTGAATAGATTTTATTTCATAGAAATGAAAGAAATTTAGGGGTTTTATAAAACACTAAAACAGGAAAGTGGTAAGGACAGTTTATTCTTAAGGATGAAGTTGCCTCAACAGAGCAGACTGGCCTTTTTTCAGCTTATTCTCAAAACTGACAGTAACAGTGGTAAAACCATTAAAAAGAGAAACATAACTATTGACAACTGTTTAAAGCACAGGTTTCTGCAAGTAAAAAAAGGCAAATTTATCTTCTAAAAATCAATTTGGTTTGTATAAGTACAAAATAGCACTGAAATTACTGCAATGTTACATAAAAAAAACCCAAACGTGTTTTTCAGTTATGTCCTGAGTTAGAGTAACAGAAGAGAAGCAAGCAATAAGGAAATGAACAAATTATTCTTCTTGCATTACAAAAGTACCCAATGTTGTAAAGTCATTGCATAACATGTACTGTGTAACACTATTATAAAACTGAAGCCTGCACTTGGATCATATTTGTTTGGTAGCATGACTGATGCAGTGCGTCCTTATAGAATCATAGAATAGTTAGGGTTGGAAAGGACCATCATCAAGTTCCAACCCCCCTGCCATGGGCAGGGACACCTCACACTAAACCGTGTCACCCAAGGCTCTGTCCAACCTGGCCTTGAACACCGCCAGGGATAGAGCATTCACAACTTCCTTGGGCAACCCGTTCCAGTGCCTCACCATCCTCACAGTAAAGAACCTCCTCCTTATATCCAATCTAAACTTCCCCTGTTTAAGTTTGAACCCGTTACCCCTTGTCCTGTTCCTACAGTCCCTAATGAAGAGTCCCTCTCCAGCATCCTCATAGGCCATCTTTTCGGTATGTAAAAGAAATCTAGCTGCCTTGTTAAAAGACAGTGGATGAAAGAATGCAGCAGTGCTGTTGCTGCAGCAGACAACACTCACCTTTTTAAAGTGTAAGCTATCAAATGCGTTGAGGAGGTTTTCTGTTGGATGGGTTGGTTTGGTTGGGTTTGGCTTTTTTTGATACTTAATGGAGCCAAGTATCTTCAGATTGATTATGTAAGTTATCAGAAGATATTCATGACATTGAACCATTTCAAGAAGCATTTGTAAGTCTCACATAGGAAGACTGTCTCATTCCTGGAAATGACCTTAATGGGTAAACATTAAGGGTGATCTAGTAATTTTATTCCCTCCTATCTTGCAAAGCCTATATCCAAACTGAACAAATTAGCAAAGCCAACAAACTCTGAAGAATTAAAAACTGCCCTTAAAGCCTTTTTCTTCTGGAAAAAAAAAATATATATAGCTTTACATTTACAGTACAGTAAATAAAAATACTGCATTTGTTAATTAGATGTTTAGAAGACAGCAGGAACTTTCTACTAGCAAAATCAGCCAGCCTATCTGTTCAGGGTGTTAACAGTAAGCCAAATGTTGCATCCACAAAACACAGATAACTTTCTTTTTCAAATCAGAGGTCACAAAAGTAAATTATGCTACATGGCACAATAAGTACCTTCTAGCGTGTTTTACTGTCGTGGTTTAAGCCCCTCAATAACTCATGTAGTCGTTCTCTCACTCACTCGCCCTCCAAACTAATCCTGAAAACATTTAGCTTTTAGAGGGAAAAAGTATCTGAGACAAAGTTCCTAGTTACTTTGATCTGATCAGTATAAGTTACTAATCTTCTCTACAGGGATACTCATAACGCAGTAAGAAATCCCAGTAACCACCACCACTCAAAGACACCCCAGTATGATCTCTTAGTCTAAAATAAAAACCACACCTACCTGTGTTTTGAGTGTGATCTTTTCCTTCTAGATCGGGATTTTGAGCTAGACCTGGATTCTGAATGAGAATGGGAACGAGATCGACCACCTTTTCTTTCACTGCTCTTTCCAGACTCTGAGAGGAAAAAACCACTTTGCAGTGTAAGCTCAGAACATTTAAACATCCCAGTTAACAATCTGGCACAAGTGGAAAGTACCACACATATAGTGCAAGGGGCCTACGCTTTGCACATCTTCCTTCTTTGCAAATATCCTTCAGAAACATCCAAGAAAGTCATTGCATATACTCGTTGAGTGCAGCCATCCTGCAGCAGTACACACAAACCAGATAATTATAAACAGCTAGCTCTGTTAGGAATGAGATATATGTTGCTGCCAAAATGCACAAGATTACAAGACGTTCTCCTCCACTATATTATTTAGCTACTTTTTTTTTAAATAACCTCAGAAGAATAAATTTAGGGGGCATAATTTTGAAAACAAGAATAAAATGCAAAGAATAATTAGTACTTTTTATACTTTTAGATATTCCAACCACTGTACAAATATTGATATTCTATTGCTCAAACACTGTTTTGGGGGAAGAAGGGATGGAGAGAAGGGGGTGAAAAGTTTGATCCAAAGGCCAGAAAGTCAGCAGAAAGCTTACCAGCAACCTCACCAGACTTTGGTTCAGACTCTAAAAGATTAATATTCTGCTGCTTAACACTGAGGAAATGTTAGAACTATTTTTCTCCCAACCCTAAAAAACAACAGAAAATACTCCTACTCCCCCCCCCTCCCAAAAAAGAAAACAACAAAAAAAAACCAACCCAGACCAACAAGCACTCAAGATTCTCCACTATCTAAACTACATAAGACAATGTCTAGGTTTATTAGTTTAGTTAGAATGACAATCTTGCTGAAGGAAAACAGAGGATTTCAACTGCAAGTTTAACAAGTTGAGGATTTTTTTATGCTGTGGTTTTAAAATCAGTTTAAGTCAGCATAAATCCGCACTGAAACATCTGTCTAACAACTCAACCCACCAACACCTTCCTCCTCGACCTGGCAACTTCAGTGTTAACAGGGATCAGGGAACCAATCTGGATGAAAAAGAAGTCCATTACAATATGTTAAGTTTTATCCCAGATTCTTTCTCTGATCCCATTTGCTATGAAAATGCACATAGTCTTGAGCCAGCATGAAAAAGAGCATAGCACAGTGACAAAATTAACATGATGAAGCATAACATTGCCCCTTTCAGCAGCATGCTAGCTCCTTCTGATCATGAAACTATGGCATTTAATGGGTGCTAGGGGAGAACAAAACAAAATATAGAACAATTTTAGGTTTGTACGTACTTTGACATTTAAAAGCACCGACATTAGGTATTAATTTAGTATTGACTTTGTATTTTAGAAAACATTCAGTGAGCATGTATCTGAAAATAAGATATGATGAAATAAAAAGTCAGCTTCATTCCATTGCTTTGTTGCATGAAGGCAATTTTGATTATTTTCCTTTGTTTTCACCCAAGCATGCTGTTCACCTTTGAGTACCATATTCCTGTGTTTGAAAGCGCTCTTAAAAGCATGTGCCAAGGTACACATAGAACATGACTGTTAGGTAATGAGCATAATATACCTACCTGGCTCAATAGCAGCAGATATGAAAGACTGGGCTTCCCTTACTCTCTTCATCACTTCTTCCAGTTCCTTGGCAGCAGCTTGTGGTGTCATTTCAGGAGGCTTCACTATTGCATTATTGGAGTGATTTATTCTAAATTAAGGAAAAATAAAACATTTAACTCCCAAACTCTTGATAAGGGAAAATGAAAACCCAAGAATGAAAACACCTTAACTTCTACATATGACTAAACACGTTGAAGTTCAGCAAAACTACAGATTTTTCTTAACACTCCTATGTTCTAAGTATCTGAAATGCCTTTTACCACTTTCAAATCTTACCACTTTTAAGTAAATACAGCACAGTATTTCTGAGTTAAAATATTTCTAGTAGAATTCTAGAAATCTGTTTCTCTATTTCAAATCAAATCTCTACATTAAGACCTACTAATTACACACAAATCATATCTAAACCTTAATTAGCACCAGGACTTTGCATATTCTCTCACTGTTACGGCTTTCAGTAACTCAAGATCAGATGTAGAAATATTTTACTTGATGCTACCCATATTCTTCTTGGAGAAAGTTAGGCGCAACCTTGAAATTGGAATTCATAAAAGTGTTCCAGTTTACTAACAATAGATCCTTATATTGAAGGATCAACCAAGCCAAGTGCAAGGTCCTACACACCTGGGTTGGGGCACAGCTACAGGCTGGGCAGAGAAGAGATTCAGAGCAGCCCTGAGGAGAAGGTCTTGGGGGTGTTGGTTGATGAGAAATTTAACATGAGCCGGCAGTGCGCACTTGCAGCACTGGAAAGGGTTGTCCAAGGAAGTTGTGAATGCTCCATCCCTGGCGGCGTTCAAGGCCAGGTTAGACAGAGCCTTGGGTGACATGGCTTAGTGTGAGGGGTCCCTGCCCATGGCAGGGGGGTTGGAACCAGAAGGTCCTATGGTCCTTTCCAACCCTAACTGTTCGATGAGTCTATGATTCTATGAAAGAATATTCACAGCAGTTTCCTGCACATCAGAGTCATAAATGTATAAGGATACTAAAAAAAAAATCTCTCATTCAGTATGGATAATTAATTTCTTACTTCAGCGGCCTGTCTCCAAACATAACTCCATTAAAGGCAAGAGCTCGAGGTACAGAATTTTGGTCTGCAAATTCCACAAAAGCAAATCGTGTTGGTTGTGTCTCATCACCTGCCATTCGCACAAATTTGACTTCTCCAACTTGCTTAAAGAATTCAAGCAGCTGATCTGCTGTTGTAGTCTAGAAAGAGTCAAAATGCTCAGATGAATTAAGGCATATAATGAAAACCACTTGACCAACATATCAGGTAATCTAAGAACTACAGATTTTAGAAAAACATCTCACAGGCAACATGAATTTGGTAATGTTCACTTCAGATTAACAGAAGGAAAAAAAACCCCAAACTTTTTCTCTTAAAGAACATTCTATAATTTAAAATAGTACAACCACAAGCCCTGAAGTCCTACATCAAGGTTAAAAAAGCACTTGCACAGGATTTTATATTTTTCAGGCAGCTCATTTGAAATAACTGATGAGGAATTTCCGGATACACCTATGTCCAAGATATTGACTGTAAATTTTGATCAATTCAAAATGAAAAAAAAAAAAAAAAAAAAAAAAATCCAAACAACTTTACAAGACTTCACTTTTATCTGTTTTCCTACTGGCTTCCAGCTTATTTTATTGCAATCAACAGTACTTTTACACTCTAGTAGCTAATTTTGTAGACAAAAAAAACCCCAAATCAAATACTGCATCTGTCAAAAGCAATTTGCTTTTCAATTAATTCAATCAACTGATTAAAAAAAAAAAAACAAATTTCTGACAGACCTAACTTTCCTGTCACGGAAAATCAAAGGTTTTTATGCTAATTTTGCAACTTCTACTAGGGCCAATCATTTCTTCTTACTGTACTTAAACAACTGCACAGTGCTGTAGGGGACAGCTACCATGACCTCACAACTTCTGAGGCACTGTTCAGCTAACACAACCCAGCTGGACATTTAATCAACACACACAATCATAACTATGTTTCTTGAATTCAGCTACAGTGTGATTTCTCTGGTATCCTGCTAGAATGAATTCCAGAGTCTGGTCTTATCTGGTTGGCAAAGGAGCGTTCAGAATAAAACGTAAGATTACAATTCAGAAATTACAGTTCTGCATCTTCTATCAGTATTATTGTGAATAAAATGATAATTTAAAAAAGCTACCTGTGAATTCAAGTTTCCAACATAGACCGTTCTTCTAATTTCATCAATTTTGGATGGGTCCACATTCCCCATAATCGGTGGCTGTGGTATTTCTCCCAGTGCTGTAATGTTAGGGTCCAATGCTGCTGCTGGTATAGCCCCAAAATTGCCAAGTGAAACACCAAGCTGAAAACCACAAAAATAGAATATGCTTTGAGAAGCGAAGCGCTGGCGGAAGATACTTCACTTGTTAGCACTTGTCCACCTCGTGCGTTTCTGTAAAAATAAACCTAATGAATATAGGCAAGACTTTAAGGTGAATACTGTATTGGTTTTGTGGCAATGTTTTGGTAGCAGAGAAGGGGACTACAGGGGTGGCTTCAGTGAGAAGATGCCAGAAGCTTCTCCCATGTCGCTCAGAGCCAGTTCCAGCCAGCTCCAAGATGGACCCACTACTGGCCAAGGCTGAGCCAGGGACAGTGTGTCCTGGGTCCAGCAGTAGCAGTCATTTTTCTCCTTCCTAGCTGATGGTACAGTGCTGCATTTTTGACTTTCAGCCTGGGACCAACGCTGATAACACCGATGTTTTTAGTTGTTGCTAAGTAATGTTTTACTCCGATCAAGGACTTTTAGTCTCATGCTCTGCCAATGAGGAGGGGCACAAGAAGCCGGGAGGAAGCAGAGGCAGGACACCTGACCCAAACTAGCCAAAGGGGTATTCCGTACCACAGCACGTCATGCCCAGTATATAAACTGGGGAGAGTTACCCAGAAGGCCCAGATCGCTGCTCGGGTCGTGCTGGGTATCAGTCAGTGGGTGGTGAGCAATTGTATTCTCTCCCCTTGTTATTTCCCTTATCATTATTTATTATTGGTGGTAGCAGTAGCAGTTTTGTGTTATACCTTAGTTACTGGACTGTTCTTATCTCAGCCCGTGGTATTTACATTCTTTTGATTCTCCTCCACATCCCTCTGGGAACGGGGGGGGGGGAAGAAGGGGGAGAGTGAACGAGCAGCTGCATGGTTACCAGCTGGGCTTAAACCACAACACAGTGGCAGCACCTCTGGGATAACAAATTTAAGGAGAAAAAACTGCTTGCTGTACAACTGCAGCCAGAAAGAGGAGCGAGAATATGCGAGAGCAACGACTCTGCAGACACTAAGGTCAGTGAGGAAGGAGGGGACGAGGTGCTCCAGACACTGGATCAGAAGTTCCCCTGCAGCCCATGGTGAAGGCAGATGTGCCCTGAAGGAGGCTGTGACCCCACAGAGCCCATGCTGGAGCAGGCTCCTGGCAGGACCTGTGTCCCTGGGGGAGAGAGGTACCCATGCTGGAGCAGATTTGCTGGCAGGACCCATAAATAACCTTCTATAGTTAAGATTATCTGCGTGCTATCGGTTACCGTCTTAATCAAAGTGGTCTGGCCAGGGATGCAGCATATAAATCAGAAAAGAAATACTGGCTTGAATTTCTAATGCTTACAGTCAATTAAGTAAGATACCTTCAAACACTGTTAATATCCTTATTTTTTTTGCTACAAGTATAAGGAAGTGGATATGGAATTGCTTATCCGCAAATGGATAATGCACTGCTGAGGCCTTGCCCAGCAAGGAAGAAGGAATTTGCAGTGACCAGGGCAAATTTGCTTCATAACTGACATCAGTCTATCAAAGGGACAGATAAAGTACCTTTTGAATAAACATATCACATAAGATTAATTACAGTTGAAACGTGAAAGATATTAAGTGTAAGACCTTTCCCTACAAACACAGTCACTGCCTAGAGAATGAGGACAATGCAACTCATTTTTAGAACCGAGAACTGAAATTTATCCTGGGGAATGATACTTTAAAAAAAAAAAAAAAAAAATCACTACTAAATTGGGCTACTGAGTTCCTGGTTTGAATTTTATTTTCTCCACCAAAAAAAGCAACTGCCTTTCCAGCAAATGAAGTTTCTAACAGGTGCTACAGATTCTCAAAGACACCAGTAATTATGGTTTTTGTTATATAACAAGTGAAAACTACTGTCTTCACTTAAAATCATCCTTTTATTATTATGCAGAGGGTTGTACAGCTTGACTTCCTCTTTGACAGTCTAAACTTGACAGATAATTTGTTAAAGATGTATACAAAAACAAAGTGAATTTACCTTAAAAGGTTAGGTTAGAAACAAATGTCTCTACTGCAATTACACCAGTTCTGTTTAGTATCTTCATTGATGATCTGGATGAGGGGACTGAGTGCACCCTCAGCAAGTCTGCAGATGGCACCAAGTTGGCTGGGAGTGTTGATCCGCTGGACGGTAGAAAGTCTCTGCAGAGGGATCTGGACAGGCTGGACTGATAGGCTGTGGCAAATGGTACGAGGTTCATCAAGGCAAAGTGCTAGGTCCTGCATTTGGGCCGCAACAACCCCATGCAACGCTCCATGCTTGTGGAAGAGTGGCTGGAAAGCTGCTTGGTGGAAAAGGACCTGGGGGTGCTGATTGATGGCCAGTTGAACATGAGCCAGCAGTGTGCCCAGGTAGCCAAGGTCAACAGCATCCTGGCCTGTATCATCAATACTGTGGCCAGCAGGGCCAGGACAGTGATTTTCCCCCTGTGCTTGGCACTGGTGAGGCCACACCTCAAATCCTGTGTTTAGTTCTGGGCCCCTCACTACAAGAGAGACACTGAGGTGCTGGAGTGGGTCCAGAATAGGGCAACAAAGTTGGTGAAGGGCCTGGAGCACAAGTCTGATGAGAAGTGGCTGAAGGAACTGGGAGTGTTTAGTCTGGAGAAAAGGAGGCTCAGGGGAGACACCTTCTCACACTCTACAGCTACCTGAAAGGAGGTTGTAGCTAGGTGGGTGTTGGTCTCTTCTCCCAAGTAAGAAATTATAGGAGAAGAGGAAATGCCCTCAAACTGCCAGGGGAGGTTTAGACTGGACATTAGGAAGCATTTCTTCACTGAAAAGGTTTTTAAGCACTGGAACAGGCTGCCCAGGGAAGCTGTTCAGTCACCATCCCTGGAGGTATGTAAAAGCTGTGTAGATGTGGCACTTAGGAACAAGGTTTAGCGGTGGACTTGGCAGTGTTAGGTTAACATCTGGACTTTATGGTCTTTCTTTTCCAACCGAAATGATTCCATGCCCATGTTTCATTCGCAACAATTATGCAGCAGAACCATGAGTAAGCACTTTTTTTTTTCCCCAAATACATAAACTATCGCTTTGCACATCAATGAGGGCAGTATCTCCTATTTTAAGACAGAAAAAGCCAACATTCTTGTGAGCTAAAAATGATTTTCAAAGTCATGCAATGTCTCTTCTACAATGACAGCTATGGACCATTAAGAGAATCAGCCTAAACCTCTAACTGATGACTTGGGCCCCACTGTTTCATTATATAAGTTGTAGACTAAAACAGCTGTTGGAGCACAAGCTTCAGAAAGGATGCTGAATTTTGTGCAGGTTTTTTTAAGAGGAAAACCAGAAATCAAACAGGGACTGACTTTTACTTACTGCAGTCAAAGGGGTTGGTGTAGGTATAGGAAGCAACCCTGCACCAGGCATCAGGCTTGTCATAGCAGGAGCAGGCGCCAATAGAGAAAGGGCTTTGGCTTCATCCGGGATTTTACCTGAAGAAGCAAATGAAAGCGTTATGCAGAATTGGAACACAACACAGATGTTACTCTTTCTATGATTTTACAACTACCCTCGCATTTAAAAGACATAATAGATAAGAATGAATCTATCTACCAGATCCTTACAAAGAAGCAAATATGAACTAAAGTATTTCCTTTTACCCTGCCTCTACTAGGAAAAACAAAAGTGAGCAAAACTTCAAAGACTAGCAGCCTCATTAATGGCTTATTATTTTAAAAACTGAATAATGTATACAATTATTTAACACTTTGAGCTATGGGTCACCTGTACTGGAAAATTAATGTTCATGAACCAAATGATATCAAGCATGGACGTTTTCCCAGGACGGTGTTTTCATGGTGATTGAAAGTTGTTTTACACATGACAACCAATCATGTTGGCTGCATCACATAGCACACAGAACATCAGATACAGAAAAGAAGAACATTTTTTTTAAATTTAATCCCCAGAGATGGCAAATAACCAAATCAGTTAAAAAAGCAAAACAAAACAAAACCCAAAAAAACCCAAAACCAAAAAACTAAGGGGTAGGAAAACAAAGTATGTGCTAACTGAAATTAGTGTGCATTTCCCCCCCTCTGATGTTACCTACTTCTGATGTAAACTTAAATAAAAATAAAAAATACAATAAAAATAAAATTAAATAAAAAATAAAATAAAAAAATAAAAATAAAATAAAAGTAAAATAAAAATAAAAACCAAACAAAACCAAACCAAACAAAAAACCCAAATAACCCCAAACCACAAAAATAAAAAACACACCACTTTCACACACACCCACGCACCCCCAACCCCCAAAACTGCTGTGACTCCACACAAGACATACAAGTGAAGTTGGGAGTAGAGGTGAGGATGGCAGAAAAATTCTGATTTGTACTGTTTTATATCATAGATCACTGTGAAACTTTGATAAATTAGCTTCAAATATACTGAGATTTAAGAAAATCATAACTGAACAGCTAAGTAAGTTATATTTTTCTAAAATATTTATTTCCTACCATTTCAACCGTATTATGTTCTCCATCATGCTAAAAGTTTAAGTAATACCTAATCTGAACTAAACACAGATTTCTGCTAAATGAACCCACCCTAAAAATCTTCAAAAATAAAAAGATGCAACAGTTAATTACAAATACAATTAAATGTATGTATTAAATTTGAAATGCAAAGGGATTTAAACTGGTACAGACATTAAACACTGAACTGAAAAACTACAGAAAGGAAGTTCTAATTATACTAGGTATCTATAATCTATTCAAAATTACTGGCGGTAGCTATATATGTGGTATCCAACTGAGCCCTTTGGTACTGCCCCATGCACTTTATTAAAGTAAATGCTTTTATTTAAACATTGTTTTAAAAGTCAAGGTATATATAAATACTGTGCCAGTGGCTTTTACTGCTTTGGTTCAAACTGTAAAACCCCTAACTTCAGGATTTAAAATTTAATATATAAATATTGTTATCAAAAAAGCAAAATATAGCATGTTTTAAACACACTGCAATTTTAGCTATAGGTGTCCCAATAAACCCCCATGGGAATCAAGTGTTGCAAACCTGTTCTACAGATCTGCAGCAAGGACTAGATTACAGTTGGATATGACCAAAGGACAAAACAAATATACATAAAAATTAATTAATAAGTAGCATGGGTGGAATAGAAAACCACAGTACTCTCTTTCTTTCCTCATGCCTTCTATTTAGATTTATTTTATGTAAGTTTTGAGGCACCTTGCTCCTTAACATGTAAGAAACCACTTGATTTTGCTATCTAAAGGGGAAAAATAGGAAAATTATTAGCATTTAAGAATTAACTATGCAATTATGTCTTCCAGGACTTTTATACAAACATGCATGAATCTGAGTTATCTTCTCAATAATCAGCACTCTTTACAGGTCTCATTTTGAAGTCAGGCATGCAATGAGGGGCGTACTTCATGAGAATCAGGTGATTTGCCTGGCATCCTGCCTACTATGCAGCCAACTAACAGGCTTCCAAATATACAGTTCCAGCAACTGTGTGTGCAAACTAGTCATACCATTTTAATCAGTTCTTCTGAAAATCAAAATACTTTAAGTGTTTTCAAATGATTGATGAACCACACCTTATCCTGAACAGCCAGCATCTTGCTATTAACTGGATAATCATACAGGCTTCTACAGAATCAACAGACATGGCTCAAGTAAATCCAATGGCTCCTTGCTCCATAATATACACAAGCATATGCCTAACTTACAGCCATATGCTACACTTACAGCCAATACAATATACACTTAACCAGATAAAATTCTAAACTTTAAGCATAAGGGTTATCTTACTGAAATAACTGGATGTATTTTATTATTCATTTGCTCAAATGTTACTTAAGGAATCAACTGAACACTTTCAGTTAACTAACATAGCAGTTAAAAACATAATAACGTATCTAAATTATGAAGTTAGCAGCATTATTTCCATAATACTTTGGTCTCTCAACAACGTAATATTTTCTTTTAAATGCAAAAACTAGGTGGTTAGTTCCATGCCACAAATATCTGCTTATTTACTTTATTCAAGAATTAGGGTTTATCTCTACAGACAGTACCCTGAGTATTTGCCTGTATTTTCAGAGATGCCTTTTCAGAAGATCCCCCTCTAACTTTTAATATCAGCTCAAACTTTTTAACAATTCTATAGAAAATAAACTGGGGGGGAACACACCACAAAAGAAAACCTGAAATATCTTGCAAATTTACTTCCCTGTTCTTTACAGTTTTTAAAAAACAACACGTGAAGCCAAATAACCTCATGAGTTACAGCCTTTAAGTTCTGGAGTGCCATCTCCATGAATTTATTTATAAAAGGGATACAAGCCCAAAGACACAAAAAAACCCTACTGGTAATGACATAACAAATTCATACACTTTAGTTTAAGAGTAACTGTTTTGGTTTTTAAACTCATGATATTTAAAAGCTGAATGGAAATTATGTAAAAATATTTATTTTCTAATAAGGGAAATAAATATGCCACATCTATACCACATTCTTTGAAATATCTTAGAAGCTTATGAGTATTTAGTAAATTACATTCTAGGATCATTTATTTATTCTTCACTTTGCAAAGCAATCTGGAAGCAAAGGTAGATTAGCTCTGCACTGCCTAGTTCTTATACTTCTTCCTAAACATACAGTTGTCCTAAATATCAGTTATGATCATTACTTTTTAATCGAAGTGCTTAAGAGCCCTAGTCAACCTAGTCCATACCAGAATCCATTTTGCTAAATGCCAAACAGAAGCATCTGTATTAACCAGGTATTTTTATCCCTCCCCCCCATGTGCTCAGAAGAAACTTTCCCTACTCTTTGTACTGAAACTACGTGGTTAATCCTCCTGTCCCCCCAAAACTGCTTCAGCCATAAGCACATATGTTTCTTTTAAAAATAATTGCTGTTCACATCTGCTCAAAACATAATTAAATATTTTCCTACTTTTTTAAAAAAAATCAGTGGAACACATAAAAATAAAATGTTTTCTATATGATCCAATTCATGATTCTTATTGGATTTAGCAGCAGAGATTAAAGAGATTACAATTACTGGTAATTGCATCAACAGGCACAGCTAAATCCAACAGAGGGCATAAAGTAAAGCTCTTCCCAGCTGCAGTTCACAGACTGGTGCATTACCAGAGGGAAACCAATTGGTTCCAATACAGCTGTCTGGGAAGAGCAATGTCTGAGGACTGGACACACCACCTAGTTCAGTTCAGCACTTGTTTCAGGGCTCCTGTTTCACAAGAACTAATATCATTTAGGGACGAGAACCTTCTCAAACACTCCAGCATGAACTGCGGGGCTTCCAAGATTGTGAGATGACACTTTTTCTTTTTTTTCCTTAACTCTTCTTGAAATAATCGCCACTGGAGCATGCAGAAACACAATACACATACATACATGCACAGAGACTTTTTCAATCTTCCCACAAATAACAGTGTTAAAAGACAATGCGCCACACATAACACATTCCAACCAAAACCTGAGGCTGCATTTGTACTGATGAGTGTTAAACAGTTCTCTAAAAACTACAAAAACAAAAGGATGAACTCTTACTGCCACTGACCTCACTGGAGCAAAATTTCATCTGAAGCAAACAAATATTTCATGACATTCAATATTAATGAAACTTCAACTTCAGAAATAATTATTTTAAACTCTTCATATTAGATACAAATCGAAAGCCTTCTTTTAAACAGACCGTGCAACCTAAAATAAAGCTACTCTGCAGAAAAAGAATGATTTTGCTTTGTAAACTTAATTTCTCCAGAAAGTTTCAACTGTCCTTTTCTGAGATAAGCTCGTAAAGCATAACATATAAAAGAACGCATCTTAAAACTGATATATTTTTCACTATTCCGGTCTGACAATGTGCTCATCTATTGAATTTAGATGCAGCTCCAGGTCAACATCAAAATGAAACACTGAAACACTCCGAACCCTTTGCAAAATATAATTTTTTCAGAACTGAATTACCAGTTCACAAGTACAAAAGGAAGAGATTTAAGGGGGGGGGGAAGCAAAATAAAATTAAAACAGAGACAGGGCATCCATCTTCAGCAGGCCAGACTTCAATCTCATTTCCCACATGAAGGTTTCACTTGGCAGCAGGTTTAGTGGCATGGCAAACAATGCCTAACTCAGGCAAGTGTAACAGGTCTGCCTTGGCCAGTCTAGTCATCTAATAATGCACAGATATCACACAGAGAAAACATACAAAACCAAATTAATTGTCAAAATCCATCTACTAGATAATGTGGACATGAAATTTAGTATTATTGGTGTGGCATCTTTAGCTTTCAACCTTTGCGTCCTCAGTGCATAACATTGAAAGAAAAGCCTACTGACACACACAGAAGTCAGTCGTATTTTGACAACTAGCTGTTTAAATTTTAAATTACATTTTTGTTAAATTGTTTATTAAATGTCACAAAAATAACATCGTTTTCATTGTGTAGCAATTCCCTCCTCATACTCCCTTGATTTAGCACTTTTTAAATACACTCCAAATTTCAGATTTTATTCTGGCTTTTAAAACCAAGTTTTCAAAGTTCCATTTTGCCCCTCCTACATTCAATTCAGCACATTAAATGTTTTACTTCTGGCACTATTTGCCATGGATATAATTTAACCTTCCAGTAGAATATAACCATTGCTACTTTTAAAGACTGTGATACACTCCACTGATTCTGTTAACAATGATACATAGTGAATAAAAAATGGTGCAGCGTGGTCTCAAAATCCATACTTATAACACAGAATAAATTCCTCAGAAAGTTAAACCTATATGAATTCACATCTGTACAAATTTGTACAATTTAAAATTGGTGATTCTGGTTAAAAGTTACATGGAAATAGCACTCTGACTTAAAAAAAAAAAATTTAATTTTTTTTGACTTCACAAACCAATCACTCGTTCAGCTAATTATTGCCGAAATCTCTGTGGGGTCCAGAATTACCTGGAACAGTGACAATTTTTCTACAATACATTTTCTCAGAAATGCCTACAAGTCAGCTACAAACAGGGTTGGAGCAAGATTTCTTAGAACTTTGTTTTTTATTCTCCTTCAACGCATTGACTACCATCAAGAGACACAGGAAAATGTAGCTTTATCTGCCTGCTGTCATATCATACTTCAGGCGGTGATATCATCACAAGAAAAACACCAGGAAGTGCTGTTCATTCATTAGGTGGCAATCTTTCCTTTCTGGTAGTATTAAGGTCTTTTCAATGAAATGTAAAACTAAGATCCTGAAGAATTCACAGTCAACTATTTAAGGACAATTTTTGAATAATAAGGACTCTGGTCTGATATATGTTGCCTACCTGAAGCCTCAAAAAAGGTTCAAGTAAATACAGGAATATCCTCTTTGCGCTTTAAGAACATGTTCCAAAAATAAAACCAAAAAGTCCACAAAATAAAGCATAAAAGCAACTAAAAATCTAGGCTTCACAAAGACTTGTTAATATGCCCATATTAACAAGGCTACAAGAATAGACAGTATATTGTAGGTCATTTTAGAGCCTATGAAATTTTGGAGACTTGTCAGAGTCTGCTAGGAATATCCCAGAATACCTCTAAAAAAATGGAGGAAAAAAAAAAAACCAAAACCAAACTAACAAAAAACACAACCAACCAACCACAACACCACCACCCCCAAAAGAAACAACACACAAAAAACAAACCCCAAACACCAACCAAGCAAATCCCATAAACAAACAAAAAAACCACACACACACAAAAAATAAAATAAAAAAAATAATTAAAAAAAAAAATCCACACCAAGGGCAATACATCAAGATCCAAACTGCAGTGCTCTCAGTGCCAGGAAATTGTCTAATCTTGTTCAGTGCTTCAGTGCTCCATTGACTTCAGTGAGAACTTTGTGTGGGAATAAGCTTACCATACTGAAGGGAATTATTTTACCTTCTTTTCCCCAAAAATATGTAATAACTATGGAAAAATGAATTATCCTAATTAAGGTCAACTAATTTTTTCTAATACTGAATATCAATTAAATCTATATAACTGGGCTTCTCCATTCAATTTTCAATTTTGTTTCAAGACTTTTTTTTTTTTTTAATGCAATAAAATAACAGCACCACATCCTTACATAGAAAGCTTAAAACAGTTAGCAGACAGGACAAAGACCAACATTACAGAACAATGTCTAAAATACCAACCTTCTGCACAGGGCACAACTATCAAAGCTCTGTCAATAAAAACTGTGTTAGTTAGATGCTGGGCCACACCAACACTTGATGCTTCACGAAACTTAATATAACATACTTTGGAGGAAAAAGCAAGAGGTGCATTGCTGCAAGATAAAAGGAAAAAAAGAAAAAAAAAACACAACAACAAAACAATTAGACAAATTAAATAATTGTATGCATGCATTTTCAACTATTATTTCTTAATTAAAAAAAAAAAAGAAAAATATGTTAGACTTCCTGGAAAAGTTACCCTAAAGACATGAGTATAGAAATTTACTAGTCTGCCTACTTACTATGCCACTTAAAAAAAAAAAAAAAAAAAAGCATAGCACAGCCCTTCCTTTTAAATGGAAATTTACATAAGCCAAAATCCCAAATTAACAAGGCTGATTTTCTTTACAAATCTTTCTAAACATCATTCACCAATACATTCCAAATTACTACTTTAAGTAGCACATTTACTCAATGCATTTGTCAAGTAAATAATTTAGTTTAGTCAAACAATAAGCCCCGTCATTTTTTTATGGGTCCTTCAGATTAACCAATACTCTTAGGCCTTCACAAAAGAAGCTTTCTTAATTCACCAAGATAAAACCAGTTCTTGAGAGTTGAAAATGTTATGTCTTAGTTCACTAATGTAACAAAAATCCTTATCATCTGCCTTAGTCTGGCATAGTATAGTACAGAATAACACTGTAGGAGGAATTCACTATTAAGCTAGAATAAGGAAGAAAATTAAAAATATGTATGTTGGGCAATTTGCTTTTCCATTACATAGTACACCAACAGAGACATCAAAAAGCACAATATGTAAACTTTATAACCTTGATCAAAACCAAAGTTTACTTAAAAAAAAAATCAAAAAATTTATTCACTAGTTAAGGTTTATACTCTTTATACAAGCAGTTTATCGATATGAAGGAAGTACATGTGAAGCCTTCAAATACAGAATACAATAGGATACTGGTGGAACATCAGCAAGATCCATTTGAAAAGAATTAAAACAAATAAAAAAAAAAAGCAAAGTAGAAAATCATGGAAAATACACTGCATGAACAGTTTAATCCTGACCCTCCCTCACCTGAAACACTTGTCAACTTTCTGGAAGCACCAGAAGCAGCTTAGATCAATCCATCTTGTAGCCCCTCAAATTCCAAACTGGTACTCCCCCAAAGTTGTTATATGGAATTAATGAGGTTTTAGTATTTAAATATGAACTCAGAAGTTTTAGACACATTATTTCATCATACTAATTGCATAAAAAAATTAGGAACTTAGTCAGAGGCTGGCAGATTGCTACATTTCTGGTTACCAGAAAAGTAACATGGACAAAGTATCTAGACAGCCATCCAACTTGAGAATGGCAGAAACATTTATGATGGAAAATTTCATGAAAACAGACATTAAAGAAGCAAAAATTATCAGGGAGGGGAAGAAACATAAATATGAAAGCCAATCTTATGCAATTTAGAAAAACATTGCAAGCTGACTACACTTCTTGTGTCCATTTAGCCTCTTTGCAGTGGACAACGTTTTCAGTTTCAAGCTGTCATGCTCAGGAATAAAATAAATGTATAAAATGGCTTTTGAGCCATCTGCAAGGTCTTGGTTCAGAACACTGTCCTGGGCTCAACTGTAAGTTATTTTTCTCCTTAGTAGCTGGTGGAGTGCTGCATTTTCGACTTTAGTCTGAGAACAATGCTGATAGCAACAACTAAAACAATGGTGTGTTAAGTAAAGCTTACTCTGATCAAGGACTTTTCAGTCTCTCATGCTCTGCCAGTGAGGAGGGGCACAAGAAGTAGGAAGGAAGAAGAGACAGGACACGTGACCCAAACTAGCCAAAGGGGTATTCCATACCACTCCATGTCATGCCCAGTATATAAACTAGGGGGAGTTACCCAGAAGGCCCAGATCACTGCTCCGGTCTGGATATCAGTCGGTGGGTGGTGAGCAATTGTACTGTGCAGCACTTGTGTTTATTGGTTTTTTTTCCCCTTAGTTTTATATTCTCTTCCCTTGTTATTCCCCTTATCATTAGAATTAGTAGTAGTTGTAGCAGTAGTTTTGGATTATACTTTAGTTATTGGACTGTTCTTTTCTCAGTCCATGGTATTTACATTCTTTTGATTCTCCTCCTCATCCTGCTGAGAGCAGGGCAGGGGGGAGTGAGCGAGCGAGCAGCTGCATGGTTCTGAGTTACAGGCTGGGCTTAAACCACAACACAAACTTTCCATTAGAGCTGACAAATAGCTACAACTTCCTCAGTACTCAGCAGAAACATTTGCATGCAATTTGTAATCTTACATATTCTGAAGATCCAGACTTTGCTCACTGCAAAGATTATTTTATTTTAATAGCAACAGATGTATTTTGCTTAGTTTGGGGGTGAGGGTGTTTTGGGGGTTGGGTTTTTTTGTTGTTGTTTGGGGTTGGTTTATTTTTAAATACACATGCTAGCATTGGCTGAAGATTCTGTGGTCCAGACTTCTAACATCTCTTGGCTTTTATCGCTAACTCAAAATCAGAATTCTGTTCCAGGCAGTTTCAAGCTCCATAAATAATACTTATAAATAGAGCCAGGTGACAGTTTAGTTGTTTTAGGATTTGGTTTTTTGGGATTCGTTTTTGGTTTTGTTTTTTTTTGTTTGTTTTGTTTGTTTGTTTTTTGTTGTGTTTTTTTTTTTAATAATACCCCCCCATATTTCCTAGATTCCAATCACAAAAGCCATCTGAAAAGTATATTAGAAATTATTAACATCAAAACACTGCTACAACAAGGCTCTAAAAAAGAACTTTTGGTACAAAGTGTTTTCTGAAGGCTAAGCTAATGCAGTTCACGGGAAAATTAATTAAGAGGAGGAATTCTCTTATAAGGAGATCACCTCTATTGAAAACACATAAATACTGCATCTACATCAAGGGAGATTATTAAGATCCAAAAGATAGGATCCCTCTCCTTTTACAAAGGGGGCCTCCTAAACTTCCCTAGTAGGTTTCATAAGAAGCCTTCTTTAACACAGAGAAGTCCTATTTTGTTTTAATTCCTTTTGTTACATGTTTTTTTCTACCAATCTTTTCTGAGGGTGAACTGAGGTAGAGTTATAGTCTTCTTCCTAGGGTTACAATGCACAAAGGCAAAAAAAGCAAGACCCACATCTCTGATTTAAGGTTATTATAATCCAGTTTCTTTATGAAAGCAAGAAAACTCAAAAAAGGAAATAAAGATCTAAATAATATTCAGATCTTACTACCATTTTCTCTTTTCCTTTCAAGGGAGACAGTAACATCCATCCCATCCATCTCCCAACAGAACAAAAATCAACCAAAAAAACCTAAGAATTCAGAAACCTACAGTGGGGGGGAGGAAACAAACAGAAAAACAAAAAAAAAAAAACCCACACACAAAAAAACCCCCAAAGAAAATCCAACCAAAAAACCCCAGAGAAACCCACAACCAAATAAAAGGCTACAAAACATCCTTTTAAGAGTCAAAATTTTCTCAGGGTGGTAGTTGTGGAGGCAACAGCAGAAATTAATAACCTAGCAAAACAAGATACCCTGAAATAATTGTGCAGATCACAATTGCGCAGGTACCGTTCTTCTGTTAACTGCCCTTCAAACAAAAAGCACTCGTCCCTCAATGCCCGGGCGGCGGGGCCTGGTAGCCAGCTGGGCGGGATTAGAGCCTGCGATGCTCCCGCCCGACCCCCCCAACCACCCAACACCTACACCTGGGATAATTCCGAGAGAAGAGAAAGGTGGAGCCACAGAAAAGAGATTTTCAGGAAAAAGGGGAGAAACGAGACCAGCACCGGGGAAGCGTTTCAATGCAGCTTGGGAGCACACTTCTCGCCAGGCCTTAGACCGTGACTCAGCGGCGGCAGCCCCAGCCGCCACCACAAGAACACAAAAGCCACCCTGTTTCCACAGGCCATTCCGGAAATGCCACAATTGCTCCCCTCCTCCGAGCTAGGACCATCACCTTAGACCCAGGTGAAGCCGCTTTCACCTAACGCTCCTGCCACATACAAAGGGATGGGATCACGTGACCCACCCACCCACGCAGGAGACTCTGGTACCCCCATTCAAGATGGCACATAAGGCCTTATGTTTCTTCCCTCCATTCCCTAG
Source organism: Myiopsitta monachus (assembly GCA_017639245.1). Classification (NCBI taxonomy): domain Eukaryota; kingdom Metazoa; phylum Chordata; class Aves; order Psittaciformes; family Psittacidae; genus Myiopsitta; species Myiopsitta monachus. The sequence goes on from CM029940.1 coordinate 5,730,113, forward strand.
ACCCCTCTAGGTCTCTTCCTCATCTCAAGTCTCTATCGCTCCGAAGGCCGGTGCGGACCCTACTTACTCCGGGGGATAAAGGCGTAGCTCCTCAATATCTCCCAGGAAGCAGAAAAGAGTCCGCATCTGCTCACTGGTCACTGCCGAGGACAGGTTCGTGACCTGAATGACAGACGTGGGGCCCAAGGGAAAGCCGAGCGGCACCCCAGTTCCTCCGCTGTTCATCATAGTGGAGTCTGCACGACTGTTCTGCTCGCGGTGGTACCACACACAACCGGAGAGGCGAGCTTGACGATAGAGAAGCGTGCGGTGCTTGCCAGAGCGTCTTAACATGTGGACGCTCTAGCAATGAACTCGACTGCCCCCTGTGTTGGTGATAATACGGAAAATAAAGAAACCTTTTTCAAAGTTAACAAGATACGGCCCTAATTGAAGGAGTAGGATAACACCATAAATCAGTCAAACAAGGAAATACCAAAATGAGCACAAAGAGAACAAAAACTGATGAGAAATTCAAACAGAAGAGTACTTGAACTTTGAGTGAACCATCCTAATTAACATAATCCGCACCTTTCCTTAGGTAAAGCTGCCCTAGCAACTAAGCACCTTCCCCAGAGAACATGCGCAGTAAAAGGAGAGATGCTATGACTTTAAGTAAAGACGGGGCATCTTAAGAGCCAATGGAAACGAGGGTGCCTAAACAAGACTGTAAAAATACTAACTGTTGCTCGGAATGTATAAAATGTTACCGTGTTAACCGAGATGCACTGGCTTTGTGGAGCTACCACTTAGCACCCATTTCTATGCAGACATTAAATAAATAAATAGCTCGACTCTGTGTGTTAATCAGCTCTTTGCACACTGGGTGAAGAATCCTGACTTTGGGATAACAACGGGAAGTGTTTCTAGGCAGGCAGCCATTCTTCCCGTGTCGGCTGGGGCTCGCGGGGGAGCGGGCGTCCTCTCTCTGCACAGATGTGACTCCGAGCTCGTCCGCAAGGACCCTCCTGAAGTGGGGAGAACCTCTCTTCCCTCTGGTTTCCCAAGGAGCCAGCCAGGCCGCCGTTACCAGGGAGGAGCTGCATCCCGTCCTCCCTTCACGCACACGCTACCCACCCCAGACTGCCGGGGGACTGGGTCGCAAATACTGTAGGGGGTGCAGAAAAGAGCACCACCGGTGCCCTAATAGCGGATAAAGCGTGTTCGACGGCCCGGACAGAGCACGCAGCCCCCAGCTGGGCTGTTTAATTACTCTAGGGAATAAACCCTTGAAAACTTACCCTAACCACGTTTAAACGGGAAGGATTGTAATGGAATAGGTTGTTAATAGTTTTGTTATAACTTGACTGAGAATGTATACCAATTAAATTCAGTTAAGTCCTTCTGAAAGCTGGTTTTGCCATAAAGCAAAGTAAGATCAAGTGACCTGGACAGGAGATTAAATTTTTAGGAATAAAATGGCAAGATGGACATCGCCAGATACCCACAGATGTGATCAACAAGATAACAGCAATGTCACCACCAACTAATAAGAAAGAAACACAAGCTTTCATAGGTGTTGTGGGGTTCTGGACAATGCAAATCCCAAATTACAGTTTGATTGTAAGCCCTATCACATGATGCAAAAGAAGAATGATTTCAAATGGGGCCCTGAACAACAACAAGCCTTAGAGCAAATTAAACAAGATATAATTCATGCAGTAGCCCTTGGACCACTGTGGACAGGGCCAGATGTGAAAAATGTCCTTTACACTGCAACCAGGGTGAATGGTCCTACCTGGAGCCTCTGGCAGAAAGCTCCAGGGGAAACTCGAGGTCTACCTTTGGAGTCGGGGATACAGAGAATCTGAGGCCAGCTACACTCCAACTGGAAAAGAGATACTGGCAGCCTATGAAGGGGTTTGAGCTGCTTCAGAAGTGGTTGGAATTGAAGCACAGCTCCTCCTGGCACCCCGGTTGCCCATGCTGGGCTGCATGTTCAAAGGCAGGGTCTCCTCTGCACATCACACAAGCGATGCTACATAGAGTGAGTGGGCCACATTAATTACACAACAAGCTCAAAGAGGAAATCCCAGTCGTCTAGGAATTCTAGAAGTCATCATGGACTGGCCAGAGGGCACAGATTTTGGAATGGCACCAGAGGATGAGGTGATGTGTGCTGAAGAGGCCCCACCATATAATAAACTTTCAGAAAGCGAGAAGCAATATGCCTTGTTTATTGATAGGTCCTGTTGCACTGTGGGAAAGCACCATAGATGGAAGGCAGCAGTATGGAGTCCTCGACAACAAGTTGCAGAAACTGCTGAAGGAGAGGGTGAATCGAGTCAGTTTGCCAAGGTGAAAACCATCCAGCTGGCCTTGGACATTGCTGAATGAGAAAAGTGGCCAGTACTTTATCTCTGTACTGACTCATGGATGGTGGCAAATGCCCTGTGGGTGTGGTTGCAGCAATGGAAGCAGAGCAACTGGCAACTCACAGGTAAACCCATCTGGGCTGCTGCACTTAACACTTCCCTCCTCTCTCAGGAGTCCATCCTGAAAGGATGCTTTGTGCCATTGGAGAGGATCAAGGGGTTCATGGCAGAGATTGGTGCCAGCATCTCCTACTGCCCCCAGCATGCCACTCTGCCCGTTGACATCTCTGAACACACCATGCCCTTGCCTTTCCTGGTATGCAAATGAGGGAGGGCTGGGCCTGGGGGGGAGGTGAGCGGGAGCTGTACCCAGGCACCACACATCCTCTGGAGCTGCCTCTCTCCCCTCTCCGGAGAATGTGATTTGGGCAACCACCTACCTGAGGAGACTGCTAGCTGTGCTAGGAGCAATATTTAACTCACAAAGCAAAGAAGGAACGAAGCAGGAACCCTTGCAGGTGTATAAACAGGCAGGCTGCTAGCCAACCATCTCATGGCTGCTGCTTTGCCATCACCTCTGTGTTGCTACTTGCTCATCCTTCTGTCTAGAGAGGGACTAAGCTAGGCATCGTCTTGCTGCTTTGTGCCAGGTGTTCTGGCAAGAGGGGCCTGTGGCCCCATGCTAGGTCCCAGCTGGGATCTCCATGGGCTTTCTCCCTATCTCATGTGCTTTTTTTTGCCCCAGGGAGTGATTGACTTGGAGGCCTTGGGAAAGAAGGGTCCCCAAAGCTGGAACCATCCAAGTGGTGAGTTGGCTTCTGGCAGCTCCATGGAGAGGGGGCCAGGTGGGCTCCAGTTGCTCCCCAAGGTGGATACACTCTATCACGTTGTTTGACAGGGGCAGCAGCCAGAAAGCTCTGTGCAGAGGGAGTACATGGCTGCCGAAAAGCACAGCAGAGGGGAGCACATGGTCCCCAGGGTACTAGCAGGAAGACAAGGTGATGGGAGATGCAGGGAACAAGGTGTTGGTGGGGAGAAACAAGGGTCTTGGAGTGGAGTGGAGGTGCATGGAAAGGACTGACCTGTGGGCCTCAGGCTAAGCCCTCTGGGGCTGATGTGGGGCTTTGTGCACCCTTGGACCCACTGGTGCTGCCCCCAGATGCCCCAGATGAATGCCCTATGGATCCATTCCTATGACCTTCCTGGTCTTACCCCCTACCCTCTACAGAACTTATTTAACCCCAACAAGACTGTGGTGAAGATGTTTTTTGGTGACATACGACTTCCAGGATATGCCGGCCAACCACATGACCTTCCTACATCATCGCATCTTCCTGGTGCCTGTGGGGGAGGAGGAAAGGGCCACTGTGGGCCCCAGCAACCTATCAGGCACTGGCCCACCCCGCAGGGTCCTCTGCTACCTGATGCACCTAAGGCAGGGCATGCCAGGGAGGATGGACACCTGCCCCAGGGTTACCCCTGAGCTCCTTGCACATGTGTCCCTGCCTCCCCCAAACATGCAGGCCCTCCTGCCAGAGTGGGAGTTTGGCAGCCTGACCCCCTTGCCCTGGGGAGGAGCAATGACTGGCTGCTTTTTCAGGTAGGTTGGAGCTGCTGCCCTGTCTGAGGGCAAACAGAATGGCCACCTTGACTACAGCCCAAAGTAGGTGAGGGGGTCGTGCCACTGTCAAGGCTGTCCTGCTCTTGCCTGAGAGCCTGATGTCCCTCTACCCTGCTCTTGTCTCCACTCAGGTTTTACAGCTCCAAATCGGGGAAGACCTACCTTCACAATGATATCCAGCTGCTTTTCTCACACAAGTTGATTCAAGTAGACTCAGGGATCCCCTATGAACTGAAATCCTTTACGGAGATGCCAAGGAACCCCTGCTACTCACCCTGAGCCTGAACTTCTCCATCCCTCAGGGCCACCGGGGAGCCTCCAGCTCAGTACCTCAGGGAGAGATGAGTAAAGGGGCAGTGAGCAAGCACCACCTTGAACTACCATCCTCCCTGTGTGCCTCCATCCTCCTGAGCAACACAGATGCCCTGACTGTTCCCTGTGGCAGGGCTGAGATCACTGAGGGGGCTTCACTAGGAGAGGCAGAGGCTTGGGAGCAGCCCCAGCGCTCTAGGGATATGGCCAAGCCTTCTGTCAGCACTGCTCCCGGATCAGAGTTGTGGCTATAGCCAGGGGGGTGTGAAGTTGGTCTGGGGACCCTGGGTGAGGCTGCTCACACTGGTCCTGGGGTTGGGAGCAGAACATGTGGAAGAATTTGTATTTGTTAGTATTTATTGCTGCTGGGAGCACAGAGGAAGCTTGGGTGGAACATTGGAAGATTTATGTTCTTCCCCCCACACCCTCAGTGCTGGATGAGGCCCCTGGAAGCAGGGAGGCTGTTCTCAGCAGCGTGGGGCTGTCCAGGTTGCATCAGGGCTGTGAGGGTGACCAGGGATGAGGATACCTTGGGGTGTGGAAGGAGAAGGTGGCCCACCTCTTGGCCAGGGTGCAGCTCCCATGCTGGGGCTGTGTTAAAAACCCCAGGAGAGGCTGAGACAGGCTGGGCACCAGCTCTATGGGGCCAGTCCCACTTCAGACAGCTTGGGGAGGCATGGACTTGCCCTCCTATCCATTTAGGGCAAGCCATGTGAGAAATGGTCTCTAGATAAAAACTTTTCTTGTAAAAGTTCAGGGTAGACACAGCATTGAAGCAGCTATTTATTAACATTTGTGCAGAAACAGGTGTCCTGATGAGACAAGGGGGGCACAAAATCACAAAATGAAATATATGAACCTTTAGAATCAGTTTTAAGTAATGTTAAGTTTGATGGCTTTGTAACAGTAGCAATGGAAAATTACTGAGGTGCATGATTCACAGAAAAAAATAATAGAGTACAGCTAGAGAACATACTGAGAATTCTTGTATAAGATAAACCGTTGTAGTTGATGTAGTTTTAGGCCTTTATGACCTTAGTACAAAATGAGTATAAGAAAAACAGGCTAGAAGAACAGGGCGTAAGGATAAGGAGTATCTGGAATGGCAGGGGTCCAGGATGGGCTGCAGTTAAACTAACTGATAAGTAGGAGGACAGGATGATTGTTATGTCTATGGTGTTAACAAACCAATTAAGCTGGTATAAGCATCTACTACGTGTGCTTCGAAGGCTGCCAGAAGTGATGAAGATTGTTGGAAGAAGTAAACGACCCTCAGAGACCACCACCACCACATTTTTGTACGCATGCGGGGAACTGTCTGGAAAATGATGTAATCCATAGGTAGCCTCATGAATATGTATGTATGCCCAGCAGCTATATAAGGACTGCTTGTGTAGCAATACAGGGACACGCGTTAGGTGGAGCTATCCCCCGTGTCTCCCGGCACAGAAATAAAGAATACCTGCTTGTCAACTTGAAAACTTTGTTGGTAAGTTTGTTCCTGGAGTTTTCTCTGAATCACTGGCAAATAGGCACACACAGTTCTGCTTTGGCTATGATTTATATTTTCTATCCCATCCACAAGTTCCCTCCTTGTTTCTCCATTGGTTGGGGACTCCAGGGTTTACAGCCTATCCAACGTGTATAATCTACATGCCAACTGTCCTGCCTCTGGTTACACCTCCTCTTACTCAATTTCGTATGCCCCTTCCTCTTATTTATTTGTCTCCTTTTAGGGTTCAATTTCATAACTCTCTGGCAGACATGTGGTACCCCAACTTACTATTTAACTACAGAACCAGTTTGCACAAGCTTAGTTTCATAGGTTGTACAAAGATAGCATTCTTTTGAACCACAGAGCATGTCTGTCCCCCAAAGATGACATTGTCTTTAACCACAGAGTGCGTCTTTCTAAGTTACGGTATCTCAAGCCCTTTGTTTCATTCCCTTAGTAACATAGCCCCAGCCACATTATTGCAAAGCCTTAATATTGAAAAGCCCCATTCCCATGTATGTGAAAACAACGCTGTTTCTCTCACAAGCCGGACCCCAAGAAATCTGTGGCTGGCAGGGAACTGGCTGTTGCCATTGCTCCTGAAGCTGAGAGATGTGGCTGTTCCACGGATGGGGACCTGGGGCTCTCTGCAGGAGCATGAGGACAGCCCTCCTGGCAGGAGCCTCCAGAGCCTATGTGTGCTGTGGATCTGAAAGAGGTAGAGATTGGAAAAAATTCACAGCTTTGTACCATCTGTACGTGTTAGATGAATCCCATCTAGGAGACGGCTTTGGGCAGGGGTCTGCTGGCAGCATGATCAGGTGCTGGAGGATAGTCCCTGGGAAAAGGGGAAGGAGCAGAGGACATCAAATGGAAGTTGGGCTGGACCTTCAGGAGGGTGTTTTGGGGTGATCTGGAGCAGTGCCCATCCCTGCTACAGCTAAGGCAGTGCCAGGTGGGTCAGAGCTGAGAGAGGCAGGGGACAAAGGCAAAATGACCATGCATGTACCCCATCTGTGTAATCCCCATGACCTAGGGTCTCTGCTATGCTCATTCAGGGAGGACTGCCAGGCTGCAACCTCGTTGGGGTGGGCACAACCCCAGGACTGGGGGCTCCCTGGTGTCGTGGTTTAAGCCCAGCCCGTAACTCAGAACCATGCAGCTGCTCGCTCACTCCCCCCCTTCTTCCTCCTCCTGTTACAGGAGGGATGGGGAGGAGAATCAAAAGAATGTAACAACTCCCACGGGTTGAGATAAGAACAGTCCAGTAACTAAGGTATAACACAAACCACTACTGCTGCCACCAATAATAATAATGATAAGGGAAATAACAAGGGGAGAGAATACAACCGCTCACCACCTGTTGACTGATACCCAGCCCAACCCGAACAGCCATCTGGGCCTTCTGGGTAACTACCCCCAGTTTCTATACTGGGCATGACGTGATGTGGTATGGAATAACCCTTTGGCTAGTTTGGGGTCAGGTGTCCTGTCTCTGCCTCCTTCCAGCTTCCCCTCCTCCCTGGCAGAGCATGAGACTCAGAAAGTCCTTGGTCAGAGGAAACGTTACTGAGAAGCGACTAAAAACATCGGTGTTATCAGTGTTGTTCCCAGGCTGAAAGTCAAAATCACAGCACTGCACCAGCTACTAAGAAGGAGAAAAATGACTGCTACTGCTGAACCCAGGACAGTATTCATTCCTTATTCCATACCATTCACATCATGTTCAGATCCCACATTTTTCAATATGCCATCACTCTTACCTCATATGCATACATATATATACATACACACACACATGCACAGAGAGATCATTCCTTAGTGCATGGACCTATCCCCATAAAGCTGCTAAGTCCATCCGATCCATGTCGGGCTCCATCTCTTGTAACAGTCTTTCAGAGCAGGGGAGGCTGTGTCTATAAGGTTGTTCTGAAAATGAGTCCCATTGTCTGACTCCATTCTCTCTGGTGTGCTGTGTTGCCACAAAATCTGTTTCTCAAGGCCCTGAATATTGTTCTGGGCAGTGGCGTGGGCAGAGGGTATGTTTCCAGCCATCCGGTGGTTGCTTCCACCGTTGTAAGCACATGGCGCTTGCCTTGGTGGGTCAGTGGGAGTGTGATATAATCAATCTGCTAGGCCTCCCCATATTTGTACCTCAGCCATTGTCCTCCATATCAAAGAGGCTTTAACTGCTTGGTCTGCTTAATTGCAGCACATGTTTTACATTTGTGAATAGCCTAGGCGATAGTGTTCATTGTTAAGTCCACCCCTCGTTCACAAGCCCATCTGTATGTTGCATCTCTGCCTTGATGGCCTGAGGTGTCATGGGCCCACTGGGCCAAAACTAATTCACCCTTATGTTGCCAATCTAAGTCCACCTGAGCCACTTCAATCTTAGCAGCTTGATCCACTTGTTGGTTGTTCTGGTGTTCCTCAGTAGCCCGACTCTTGGGTACGTGAGCATCTACGTGGCATACCTTAACCACCAGGTTTTGCACTCGGGTAGTGATATCTTGCCACAGTGCAGCAGCCCAGATGGGTTTACATCTCTGTTGCTGGTGACTCTGCTTCCATTGCTGCAACCACCCCCACAGGGCATTTGCCACCATCCATGAGTCAGTATAGAGATAACGTACTGGCCACTTTTGTTCAGCAATGTCCAAGGCCAGCTGGATGGCTTTCACTTCTGCAAACTGACTCAATTCACCCTCTCCTACAGCAATTTCTTCAACTTGTCGTCAAGGACTCCATACAGCTGCCTTCTGTGTCTGATGCTTTCCCACAATGCGACAGGACCCATCATTAAACAAGGCATATTGCTTTTCACTTTCTGACAGTTTATTATATAGTGGGGCCTCTTCAGCATGCATCACCTCTTCCTCTGGTGGCATTCTTTGCAAAAATCTTTGCCCTCTGGCCAGTCCATGATGACTTCTAGAATTCCTGGATGACTGGGATTTCCTATTTGAGCTCATTGTGTAATTAGCTTTGTTCCCAGCCTGAAAGTCAAAAACACAGCACTGCACCAGCTAATAAGGAGAAAAATAACTGCTACTGCTGAGCCCAGGACACCTGGGAAAGCCATCATTGTAACCTAAGTCCACCCTGTATTCATGTTGCTCACTATCTGGCAAAGCAAGGGCATGGTAAGGCCAGTCCAGGCTTCTGCTATGCTTGGGGGGGGGGGAAGGCCCTGCTCTCCTCTGCCATGAGGTTGAGTGGCTCTGGCCTTGCTTGGCTGGGGGGGGGGGCAGGCAGGGTCCCAATAACCATCCCCTTCCCCAGAGTGGGGGCCTGCTCCCCCCACGGCACTGGGTACTGGGGTACTTCTTGTCCCATGACACCAGGGACCCGGTTTCCCCCTTGCCTCTGGTTTCCCGCTCCCCCAGGACACTGGGGTTCCCCCTTGCCCCATAGTCCTGGGTCCCGCTCGCTGTGGCAGCTGGAAGCTGCCTGTCAAATCTGTACTAGTGCTTTTTGTGTTTGTTTTTAATTTAATAAGCACCCATTCAGAAACCGAGCCCAGCCCCCGTGTCTCACCGCTCTCGGGGTTGGTGGAGCCAGGGGCACTGTCTGCCGCAGTAGGAGAAGATGTAATGGGATCATTGGGAATAGGCAGGGCATAGAAGAGATTCAGAGCAGCCCTGCAGAGAAGGACTTGAGGGTGTTGGTCGATGAATAAATGTACATGAGCCGGCAGTGTGCGCTTGCAGCCCAGAAAGCCAACCGTATCCTGGGCTACATCAAAAGGAGCGTGACCAGCAGGTCGAGGGAGGTGATCCTGCCCCTCTACACTGCTCTTGTGAGACCTCACTTGGAGTACTATGTGCAGTTCTGGTGTCCTCAACATAAAAAGGACATGGAACTGTTGGAACGAGTCCAGAGGAGGGCCACGAGGAGGATGAGGGGACTGAAGCACCTCCCGTATGAAGATAGGCGGAGAAAGGGGGCTGTTCAGCCTGGAGAAGAGAAGGCTGCATGGAGACCTCATAGCAGCCTTCCAATATCTGAAGGGGGCCTATAGGGATGCTGGGGAGGGACTCTTCATTAGGGACTGTAGTGATAGGACAAGGTGTAATGGGTTCAAACTTAAACAGGGGAAGTTTAGATTGGATATAAGGAAGAAGTTCTTTACTGTAAGGGTGGTGAGGCACTGGAATGGGTTGCCCAGGGAAGTTGTGAATGCTCCATCCTTGGTGGTGTTCAAGGCCAGGTTGGACAGAGCCTTGGGTGGCATGGTTTAGTGTGAGGTGACCCTGCCCATGGCAGAGGGGTTGGAACTAGATGATCTTAAGGTCCTTTGCAACCCTAACTAGTCTATGATTCTATGATTCTATAATATCCAAAGCTAATTATATTCCTCCCAGTATACTTAAGTTCCATTAATATAATTTCATTTATCATGGCTTCAAAGGTTCAACATAAGTAAGTCTTGAGTTAAGATTCCCTAATCTAGGGGTTTTCAGCAGATTTTGGTAGTGGAAGACATGCAGTCATTCTCCTGAATGACTTGATCAGTTGCAAAACTAAATTTCCTTTACAGATGTCAGCAAATAGTATATAATTATAACATCTATAATTTTCATCTTAGCAGAGTTATATCAACAATAATTTCTAAAGGGTTTCTATAATTATTCTTGCAAAAGAAAATGTCATTCTATGAAAACTGTTCATTTTAAACACAGAAAAACAGTTAACCTTAGGGGGCTCAACCTTTACATAAGTCAGTCTTGTTTCCCAGGTGCAGTCCATCAATGAATTTTTGTCAACTGGAGTTTGAGCTCCCCAGTCAAGGCAGAGGTTTGCTTATGTTGATCAGATTACGGTGTCCACTTGTGAGTAGTGTGTCCAGGAGCTGATTCCTTCCACCTTCACTGCAGTATAAGTTTTCAGCAATACAGTGTAGGTCCTTTGCACTTTTCTTTCAGTAGGTCAACCTTCCATATTCACGCAAAGACACTGTCTCTCAGTTGGAATGGTTGTACTGGTATGTCCAAGGGAAGGAGAGCCTTTTGACTTAGGTACCTGTGTAGGGAAGAGAAAGTCTGCAAAAGAGAAATCAAATATTCTTTAATTGTCGCCTGTCCTTTTATATGCATTTTCTCTCCCTTAACATTCAAAAAGCTTGTAGAATATGCTTTCCCAAATACAATTTCAAAGGGGCTGTCCTGGGTTCAGCTGTAACAGATATTTTCCTCCTTCCTAGTAGTTGGTGTAGCCGTGTTTTCGACTTCAGTCTGAGAACAAGACTAATAACACACCACTGGTTTTGTTGTTGCTAAGTAAGCATTTACTCCGATCAAGGACTTCTCAGTCAGGTGTTGTGGGTCTGATTGTAAGCCCTCTCTATCGCGTGACCTGGAAGAAGAATGATTTCAAATGGGGCCCTGAGCAACAACAAGCTTTTGAATAAATTAAACGAGAGATAGTTTATGCCCTTGGACCAGTCCAGACCGGGCAAGATTTGAAAAATGTGCTGGCCAGAAGGCAAAAATTTCAGAATGTCACCAGAGGAAGAGGTGACACATGCCTCATTTACTGACAGGTCCTGCCACACTGTAGGAAAGCATCAGAGATGGAAGGCAGCTGTATGGAGTCCCCTACTACAAGTTACTAAAACTGCTGAAGGAGAGGGTATATTGAGTCAGTTTGCAGAGGTGAAAGCCATCCAGCTGGCCTTGGACATTGCTGAATGAGAAAAGTGGCCAGTACTTTATTTCTATACTGACTAATGGATGGTTGCAAATGCCCTGTGGGGGTGGTTGCAGCAATGGAAGCAGAGCAACTGGCAACAGAGATGTAAACCCATCTGGGCTGCTGCACTATGGCAAGATATCGCTGCCCGGGTGCACAACCTGGTGGTGAAGGTAGGCCATGTAGATGCTCATGTACTCATCAGGCCATCAAGGCAGAGATGCAACATACAGATGGGCTTGTGATCAAGGGGTGGACTTAACAGTGGACACTATCGCCCAGGTTATTCACAAATGTGAAATGTGCTGCAATTAAGCAACCCAAGCAGTTAACACCTCTCTGGTATAGAGGAGGATGGCTGAAGTACAAATATGGGGAGGCCTGGCAGATTGATTATATCACACTCCCACCAACCCACCAAGGCAAGTGCCATGTGCTTACAATGGTGGAAGCAACCACCGGATGGTTGGAAACTTACGCTGTGCCCCATGCCACTGCCCGGAACACTATCCTGGGCCTTGAGAAACAGATTTTGTGGTGACTCGGCAGACCAGAAGAAATTGAGTCAGACAACAGGACTCATTTCCAAAACAATTTTATAGACACTTGGGCCAAAGAGCATGGCATTGAGTGTGTATATTAAATCCCCTACCATGCACCAGCCTCTGGGAAAATTGGACAGTACAATGGGCTGTTAAAAACTACACTGAGAGCAGTGGGTAGTGGAACTTTCAAACACTGGTATGCACATTTACCAAAAGTCACCTGGTTGGTCAACACCAGAGGATCTGCCAACAGGGCTGGTCCAGAAAAGTCAGAACTTCTACATACTGTAGAAGGGGATAAAGTTCCTGTGGTACACATAAAGAATTTGCTGGAGAAGGCAGTCTGGGTTATTCCTGCTTCAGGTAAAGGCAAACCCACTCATAGTATTGGTTTTGCTCAGGGACCCAGACATACTTGGTGGGTAATGCAGGAAGATGGGGAACTCCGATGTATACCTCAAGGAGATTTGATTTTAGGGGAAAACAGCCAATGAACTCAATTGCATGCTGTTGCCTGCTATGTAGCACTTTTATAGCCCACCAACTAGATGTCTTCAGGTCACCAGCGACTGGCCCTGACTTCCCTCCGACCATCATCCTAACAAGGAATGAACTTTGATGAAACCAGACAAGTTCAACAGTGACGAGTTCTGCGGTGTCATCAGCAGGAAACAATCCAACACTGCACACTGTCTCTCCTGCTCTGAAAGACTGTTACAAGAGATGGAGACAGACATCATGGACTGGATGAACTCAGCAGCTTAATAGGGATTGGACCATGCACTAAGGAATGATCTCTGTGTGTGTGTGTACATGTGTATATATATATATGTGTGTGAGACAAGAGTGATGGTATATTGAAAAATGTGGGATCTGAGCATGATGTGAATGGTATGGAATAAGGAATGAATACTGTCCTGGGTTCAGCAGTAGCAGTCATTATTCTCCTTCTTAGTAGCTGGTGCAGTGCTGTGATTTTGACTTTCAGCCTGGGAACAACACTGATAACACCGATGTTTTTAGTTGTTGCTAAGTAATGTTTCCTCTGACCAAAGACTTTCTGAGTCTCATGCTCTGCCAGGGAGGAGGGGAAGCTGGAAGGAGGCAGAGACAGGACACCTGACCCCAAACTAGCCAAAGGGTTATTCCATACCACATCACGTCATGCCCAGTATAGAAACTGGGGGTAGTTACCCAGAAGGCCCAGATGGCTGTTCGGGTTGGGCTGGGTATCAGTCAACAGGTGGTGAGCGGTTGTATTCTCTCCCCTTGTTATTTCCCTTATCATTATTATTATTGGTGGCAGCAGTAGTGGTTTGTGTTATACCTTAGTTACTGGACTGTTCTTATCTCAACCCGTGGGAGTTGTTACATTCTTTTGATTCTCCTCCCTATCCCTCCTGTAACAGGAGGAGGAAGAAGGGGGGAGTGAGCGAGCAGCTGCATGGTTCTGAGTTACCGGCTGGGCTTAAACCACTACAGAATCTCACATACCTTTTCCTCCCTTACCCCTTTTCATTCTCGCCTCTGTATAAATCACTCTGAATTGATTCTAATTTGATTTTCCTTTATATGTATTACCCTTGCAGTAAGTAGTAGAGTAAACCTTGCCATCAAGCTTTGTTGTGCTTTTGCAAATTTATATTAAAGCCTGTTTTCACTGATACCTTTGACAGTGATTCTTTAAGCTACATAAACCACTCCCTTTCATGACAGACCTCAGCTGTATTTGTACCAGCATAACAGTCTCAGGTATCATGGTGACATGCCACAGTGTAGTTTCCCCAGTAGGTGCTGGAGCAGGTGTCCCTGCCAGGGGAATGGCCAGGCTCAGACTATGGCAATCAGTGGCACAAAGTCTAGTTGGACACCAGTGACGTGGTGTACCCCAGTCAATACTGGGTCCAGTCCTGTTCGGCATCTTCATTAATGATTTGAATGATCCGCCACAGTGTATCCTCAGCAAGTTTGCAGATGACACAAAACTGGGAGGAGTGGCCAATACACCAGAGGGTCATGCTGCCATCCAGGGGGACCTGGACAGGCTGGGGAAATGGGCTAACAGGAACTTCATAATGCTTAACAAGGAGAAGTACAAGGTCCTGCCCCTGAGGAGGAACAACCCCAGGCACCAGTACATGCTGGGGGCCACCAAGTTGGAAACAAGCTTGGCAGAAAAAGACCTTGGCGTCCTGGTGGACACCAGGTTGAACATCAGCCAGCAATGTGTCCTGGCCTTTATTAGGAGGACTGCTGCCAGCAGGTCAAGGGAGGTGATCCCCTCTACTCAGCACTGGTGAGGTCACACCTGGAGCATTGTGTCCAGATGCAGGCTCCTCAGTACAAGAGATATATGGACATACTGAAGAAAGTCCAATGAAGGGCCACAAAGATGATTAAGGGACTGGAGCATATCTCCTATGAGGAAAGAGAGGAATCTTTTGAAATTTGACAAAGGCAAGTGCAGGGTCCTGCACCTGTGGAGGAATAACCCCTGCACCAGGACCTGGGGTTCCTGGTGGACACACAAGTTGTCCATGAGCCAGCAATGTGCCCTTGTGGTTAAGAAGACCAATAGTATGCTGGGCTGCATTATGAAGAGCATTGCCAGCAGGTTGAGGGAGGTAATCCTCCCTCTCTACTCAGCCCTGGTAAGGCCTCACCTGGAGTACTGTGTCCAGATCTGGTCTCCCCAGTACAAGAAAGACATGGAACTCCTGGAGTGAGTCCAGTAAAGTTCTACTAGAACAATTAAGGCTCTGGAGCATCTCTCATGTAAGGAAAGGCTGATGGAGCTGGGTCTGTTCAGTCTAGAGAAGAGAAGACTCAGTGGGGATCTGATCAACGCATGTAAGTATCTGAAGGGATGGTGTCAAGAGGATGGGTCCAGACTCTTCTCGGTGGTGCCAGGCAATAGGACAAGAGGCAATGGGCATAAACGTAAACACAGGAAGTTCCACCTGAGCATGAGGAAGAACTTCTTTACGTTGAGGATGACTAAGCACTGGAACAGGCTGCCCAGTGGGGTTGTGGAGTCTCTCTCATTGGAGATGTTCAAAAGCCATCTGGACATGATCCTGGGTAACCAGCTCTAGGTGACCCTGCTTGAACAGGCGGGTTGGACCAGATGACCTACAGAGGTCACTTACAACCTCAACCATTTCACAATTCTAAGGACAGGGGCCCCAAGACAGAAAAGCATGCAGATGTAGAAACTTGGCTTTTGAGGCAAGCTACAGTGTCCTTAAGTAATCTGTGAATGAGAGTCCACACCCTTAAATAACACATTCAAAATACATAGGTTAAAAAAGGCTCTAATTTCTTTCAAAGACACAGGGAGATATACAAGTTAAAGCTACTGCCAAAGCTCACAGTTCCACTTTCAGCCTCACTGCATGTCAGATGAACAATAATTCTGGTACCTTCTGTGTAGAAACATTATGAAAACATTACCTTTGTGTGCTGAGCCCAGACTGCTGAGCACATCCCATGCTTAAGTTTGCAACCCATCATGTTTCATCTAGACCCAAATCTCATCCAGATCAAATGGCATGTTTCTTCCCCAGTCATTTCCCAGACAATGGACAGACTGTCCTTTCCCTGCTACATCAGTAACAACTTTGTCCCTCTCAATAAACAGGAACAATGACCCAATCAGAGGCAATAATCTTAACTCCCACAAAATAGAAAAGCTTCCAATAGGTGAAGCTGTGTCATGGTTTAAGCCCAGCTGGTAACCCACAACCACACAGCCACTCGCTCACTCCCCCCCTTCGCTCCCAGAGGGATGGGGAGAAGAATGGAAAGAATGTGAACCCCACAGGTTGAGATAAGAACAGTCCAGTAACTAAGGGATAATACAAAACCACTACTGCTACCACCAATGATAATAAGGGAAATAACAAGGGGAGAGAATACAATTGCTCACCACCCGCTGACCTATACCCAGCCTGACCAGAGCAGCGATCTGAGCCTTCTGGGTAACTCCCCCCCCCAGTTTCTATCCTGGGCATGACATGCTGTGGTATGGAATACCCTTTTGGCTAGTTTGGGTCAGGTGTCCTGTCTCTGCTTCCTCTCAACTTCTTGTGCCCCTCCTCATTGGCAGAGCATGAGACTGAAAAGTCCTTGATCAGAGTAAACATTACTTAGCAACAACTAAAACACTAGTGTGTTATCAGCACTGTTCTCAGCCTAAAGTTGAAAACACAGCACTTCACCAGCTACTAAGAAGGAGAAAAATAACTGCTACTGCTGAACACAGGACAAGCTGGCAAAGGCTAACAACTTCATAGAAGTGAGAGAACCAAGACGCTCTTATGGGAAGAACAAAGCCTCATTTCCAAAATAAACTACCCTGTGGAAGTAGTGACAACCATGAAGGCTTTCTACTGAGAGGTTTACTAGGTCTGACAGTCTCCAGAACCAGTTATAATACTAGTAAGATGTAATTAACCACTTCACCTCCTGGCCATCTTATTTGACTGATTACTTTAAAGTCCCTAGAGATGGTTAAGTTAAAATGTCATTTCATTCTGTTGCATGTTCCACCCACCTCCTGCAAATGTCTGGTTCTGGCACAGTACCAAACAGATGAAAAACCTGGTTAAATCAGATTAGAAGAGTTGCTATAATGTGAATTGCACCATGCATACTAAACATAAGTACCCACAAGCACCTAAAGCAGGACTTGTTCCTCAACAGCTTCAAAAAAGTTCACATCTCTTCCCATTTCTATATATGAATATGCCCTTATCTCCCCAAAAGGGATGATTTTTGCAGTGCTTGTAAGCTCAGTATCAGCATTATGCTAAGGACAGCTACAGAGCTTTCAGTCAGCGCAGAATGCAGTTAAAAGACCAAGATGACCCTAACAGTCTCACTGGTCTCCAGAACTAACATACACACACAAGGGTCAACATCCTCACACAGGCAGAATCTCATTTGCTATCTTGCAAGACTCAGTCTAAGGGCACATGGGCACCCTCCTCTCCCCTGCAAAATTCAACACTACTTCCATATTCCATAAGGCAACATACAAATTCTTGGCAGATTAAACAGAGGAAGCAGAAGCAAGCCATGTCTGAGCTATCTATTCATAAACATAGCCATTCTGTAAAGATTGTCACAGGTTGTGCCACATTTTTGGGAAAATAAACTTCTCTCACACAAATGAACAGTATTCAACAGACTTCTTGTGAATGCCAATATGCCAGATGCTAGGGCCCTCTTTTCTGAAGCAGTTGGTCTTAAGGTAGGAAATTATGCAATATCCCCCCTCTAGGCTCCACTTGAAAAGTTCTCAAAGGCTATTTTCACTATAGCCCACAGCATTATGAAAATAAACATCAGCATTTTGAAAGTAACAAAAAAAAAAAATAAATCTGGGAAACATTCTTTCAATGAACACTTCCCTACAAATAATCAGCAGACTGCTAGAATGACACTCTCCCAGTCACTGTTTGGTATTATTTCTAAGCTAACAAACAAAACGTAACACACTTGTGATTCTTAGAGAAGTTAATGCAGTAACTAAATTTAATGTTAAATGTAAGCCAGCAGATACTCAGATTCTAATAATAAGCATGGACAGTAAGTTCGCAGGCTTTCCAAGTGTTTTGTGTAAAAGCAGAATGGAGTTTGCAAAACCTGCAATGTAAGCATCCTCAATAGACCAGCTAAATATATATTTTTAAATAAAAAATAGTCATTAAGACAGTTTTTAAACAAGTCTTCTCTAGAAATTCTATGAATCTATAAGATTAAATACTTAAGCACTGCTACATACACTGCACAGAATACACACTTTTAAAAAAGTGTTTATGTAAATTGGCCAGGGTTTCACCATGAAATGTCTTTGCATACAGTTGTGAAGGACAGTTTAATTCCAGAATTTCTTCTACGGCTACCTGGATAATACATCATCATCAAAGAATCAACTGAACCACAGCCCTTAAAATGCTTTATTGAACTGAGTCTTTTTGTAATGTGCAGAAGATGTGTCCTAAAAGACTGCAGTTTGATTTTTTTCTTTTTAACATTCTCAACAATCAAATAAAAATAATTTTTTATTGAGGGTAGCTCCTGAGATAGCCAGAAGACTAGTGTAAAAAGTTCCCTTAAACCATTTTCCGCTGCAGAGACTAAAAGAAAAACAGTGCTAATAAAGTACTAAATGGAAACAATCAGAACTTGAGAATTGAGAAAATGAGAATGGAACTCAAATGTTAGCTATTGGGGTAGCTTATTCTGTTGCTGTTAGATTAACATACATAACACAGTTCTCTTAGGAACATCATCAGGTTTTCAAGTTTAGTTTTTAGAAGTTGTGTGCATTTTTACCTTGATAAGCTAACTTTGCATACCAAATAACTAAAGCCTTGCTGTCCCTTGCTTTGGGGCTATTATAATAATCCATCCAGAAAAAACTTAAAGGATTAACAGTATAGGCAAATAGGTAGCATGATTCAATTAAAAAGGCTTTATTTTTTGTCAGAACTATAACCCAAAACCCCAACAAATAAAGGTTGATGGGAAGTTAGCATTAAGAACTTGATTGTAACATATGGCGATATCTGGGAAGTCAAATCCTTAAGCTCTCCTGATACTAAAGAGTCTCTACAGACTACGAAGCAAATACAAAACTGACTCAAAATAATAAGGACTGTGAAGGCTTAGAAGGAAGACAACATCATCCAGATTAACTCCTCCCTCCTACCCCAACAGTGAATATATGAATCATTTACACCTAAATACAGTATATTTAACACACACAGGAAAAAAAAACAAAACAAACACCAACTTTAAAGAAAGGTGAACAAAATTTGGTTTTAGGGCACAAAGAAGCCCTTTGTGGTAGATTCCAGTAGTGGCCCTTGCTTGTTTTTTGTCCCCTGCAGATGAATACAAAGTTCAGTTCCACGTGGATGTGATGTCTAACAGGGCAACATAGTGGTCACAATATAGCAAAACGTCACACAAAAATACAGCCCACTGAAGAAGAGCTTGCATTAATATGCAGGGATAGAACATAAAAAGATCATTGGTCATGTGTTTCTCAAAGGCTACTTCATGGTCACAAACTGCTAGTGAGTGTTAATATTTTTTTTTTACTACATTACCTTTGAATAATGGGAAAGCTTTAGGGTTTTATAGTTGTACTCCTTGTAGTTACATTTTTTAAATGACAAGATCGCTAAAAATCATGCACGCTGAAAAAAAAAGTAAAAATCATGCAGCAGTTACATTAAACCATCCAAGCAATTTTTATTCATTAATATTCATAAATACACACAGCAGCTTCATTAGAGATTTTTCATTTTTTTTCTCTTCAGTTTGAATGTGGAGTATTAGGAGAGCTTTTTGCACGTCAAGCTACAGGATACAGAGCTTTTTTTCTCTGCACTGCAACCTATATTTACCTGCTAAAAGTAAAAATTGGTTAAGTGGAAATGATTATCGTATATATCTTTTCTCTCTTCCTTTGTATGTGCACAATGTAACAAGAGTGACAAACCTGAAATTACAATCACCAAAACAAATCCAAGATAGATGTTGTCCACTTTCATTGGCAAATACAGCACAGAGGACATTGTCTGCAAAGCGGGATGCCATCAAAGAGGAGGCTCATTTCCTTTATTATTCTCTTTTAAATTTAGGCTTTCTAAAGCAACATCGAGAGGCATAATATCTACACAGCCCATAGCACCAAAATCAGCAATCTCTCCCCGTTCATCCTCATCTGAGGAGGAACTTTCTTCCCGCATCAAAGTTGACAGTAGAAGCTCTTGAACAAACAAGCTGCAGTCTGCCTGTTCACTTTCCTTTGACTGACGCTCTGCTTCTGACATCTTGGGATCATTCAACCTGCATAGCATCATAGAAAGAGAAAAGACAGGCTTAGTAGTATCATCAACAAAATGGGCTTTCACTAATTACCTAAACAGCTGGTCTGATGCATGCTGTATAACATCTGAAAGCCATTCCTTTGTGAAACCACCTAGGTACTGCTGCACTTCTTTTGACATGTACATATCTGACAACACCTGTCACTCCTGATGCAATAATATAGAAATTTAACAAATGTGTTCCCAGATGCTTCAAAAAAACTTCACAGAAGCAGATTCTAAGGCTGAAGGAAAAAAAAATAGCTATTTCTGAAGTTTCTTTCCCTTCACAGGGGCTTTATTTTAAGGGGTGTTAAAAACCTCTAGTAACCCCTTAAGTGCTCATTTTGTCCCCAGGACAACCTCTAAATGCAAGCATGAAACAAAATAAATTATGACACACATAATGCCCAGAGATTCCCAAAGCACAGCACATTATCCACCTCAATTATCAGTGCATGCACCATCACCTAATAGAAGCAAGGAAATTGCCTGCTCCAGTTCTATCCTAGCTCACAATATCAGTGACCAACATTCGCAGATACTTTCATTAAAGTTATTACTTAAAAAAAATATATTCGGATTGAAATACTGTGTCCTGGGTTCAGCAGTAGCAGACATTATACTCCTCCTTAGTAGCTGGTGCAGTGCTGTGGTTTTGACATTCAGCCCAGGAACCTCGCTGATAACACCGATGTTTTTAGTTGTTGTTCAGTAATGTTTATTCTGACCAAGGACTTTCTGAGTCTCATGCTCTACCAGAGAGGAGGGGAAGATGGAAGGAAGCAGAGACAGGACCCTTGACCCAAACTAGCCAGAGAGGTAATCCATACCACAGCACAACATGCCCAGTACAGAAATTGGAGGCAGTTACCTGGAAGGGCTAGATCGCTGCTTGGGTCGGGCTGGGTATCGGTCAGTGGGTGGTGAGCGGTTGTATTCACTTCCCTTGTTATTTCCCTTATCATTATTATCATTGGTGGTAGCAGTAGTGGTTTGTGTTATACCTTAGTTACTGGACTGTTCTTATCTCAACCTGTGGGAGTTACATTCTTTCCATTCTCCTCCCCATCCCTCCGGGAGCGGGGGGAGGAAGGGAGGGTGAGTGAGCGAGGGCTGCGTGGTTCTGGATTGCCAGCTGGGTTTAAACAACGACATATTGTCACAAGTTTTGTTCAACATCTTTGTCAGTGACACGGACAGTGGGACTGAGTATGCCCTCAGCAAGTTTGTCGATGACACCAAGCTGTGTGGTTCAGTTGATACTCTGGAGGGAAGGAATGCCACCCAGAGGGACCTTGACACGCTTGTGAGGTGGGCTGATGCCAACCTGATGAAGTTTAACCATGACAAGTGCAAGGTCCTACACCTGGGTCAGAGCAATCCCAGGCACAGCTATAGGTTGGGCAGAGCAGAGTTTCAGAGCAGCCCTGCGGAGAAGGACTTGGGGGTGTTGGTTGACGTGAAAATGAACATGAGCCGGCAGTGTGTGCTTGCAGCCCAGAAAGCCAACCGTATCCTGGCCTGCATCAAAAGGAGCATGACCAGCAGGTCGAGGGAGGTGATCCTGCCCCTCTACTCTGCTCTTGTGAGACCTCACTTGGAGTACTATGTGCAGTTCTGGTGTCCTCAACATAAAAAGGACATGGAACTGTTAGAACGAGTCCAGAGGAGGGCCACGAGGATGATCAGGGGACTGGAGCACCTCCTGTATGAAGATAGGATGAGAAAGCTGGGGCTGTTCAGCCTGGAGAAGAGAAGGCTGCATGGAGACCTCATAGCAGCCTTCCAGTATCTGAAGGGGGGCTATAGGGATGCTGGGGAGGGACTATTCATTAGGGACTGTAGTGATAGGACAAGGGGTAATGGGTTCAAACTTAAATAGGGGAAGTTTAGATTGGTTATAAGGAAGAAATTCTTTACTGTGAGGGTGGGCAGGCACTGGAATGGGTTGCCCAGGGAAGTTGTGAATGCTCCATCCTTGGTGGTGTTCAAGGCCATGTTGGACAGAGCCTTGGGTGGCATGGTTTAGTGGGAGGTGTCCCTGCCCATGGCGGGGGGGGTTGGAACTAGATGATCTTAAGGTCCTTTCCAACCCTAACTATTCTATGATTCTATAAGTTTTGATAAAAATCTGCATGTTAGCAATAAATTGTCCCAACCCAAGGTTTCTAAACACAGAAACTATTTAAACGCTTGTGCTCTTTCTCAACATGTAATTGAGAGAGACAGACACACACACACCCCCTTCAATGCAGAAAAATCAAGATTCTAAACCTCCTAAAAGAGCTGGAATGAGAGTGGGCAAATCTTCTATAGCAGATTGGACTAGATGACTGTTGTAGGTGTCTTCCAACCAAACTATTCAATTCTATAGAACTCTAGGATGTAACTATACTTTCTGAAGCAGATATGTATTCTGCTTATTAATAATTAATTCTTTGCTTTTTTCATCCAAAATACTTTAATATATAAACCTCTATTCAACCTTCAACCTTCATTAAAGATTCTTTTCCTATTAAATAAAGCTACCTTTTATGTTCTCTCCACTCATTATCAGCATGAAGGTTTGAAACATATTATTGCAAAGGCTCAGAAGCCTTCTGTTTTATCAGAAATAGCAGGGTAAACAGGCACAGTTTACCAAAGTTTTGTTGGTTTATGTTTCTCTTCAAATTGAGAAACAGGAAGTAATATTTATTCACTGCCTAGGAACAAATGCAAAGGAGACTTGAAAAGGAGACGTTACAAATACAAACAAAACCATAATATCTCAACTACAAACTTCATTAGGGATCTGTCAGTAGTTTCACTGAACTCAATGTCCATAAGAGGACCAAGGAAAACAGAAATGGCAGAAGGGTTAAAACCACAGAAGTTACCTCGTAAGAAGAAACTGGGAGTTCTGTATAGTCTGATGATTGTTTT
Organism: Myiopsitta monachus; assembly: GCA_017639245.1. Taxonomy (NCBI): domain Eukaryota; kingdom Metazoa; phylum Chordata; class Aves; order Psittaciformes; family Psittacidae; genus Myiopsitta; species Myiopsitta monachus. The sequence goes on from CM029940.1 coordinate 5,752,948, forward strand.
CTGTATTAGATGTATTGGTTGCTGCTATAGACTGCGCAAGAGTGGTGGGGATACTGCTTGTGTTAGGGCGTCTAGTTGCATTGCGTGCAGTCTCCAGTTGTTGTCTTGCTGCCTGTGCATGCTGTCGCTCCAACTGCAGTTGCATCTGCAGCTGCTGTAACTGAGAAGCAGAAGGGCCAGAAGAATTGAGCTGCCCTGCAGAACGTCTCACGCCTGATAACTGAGATAAAAGCTCTGCCAGAAAAGAGAGAAGTTTCTACAGTGAAATCTGCTTAAATACAGATCACAGAACAGCATAAATATCCTGAATAGCAGTATATCAATTAGTTTGCTTTCTAAAACATTTTATCAATGAAATTAATGAACAGTAAAGCTTCATGGGCTATCCATTACAAGTATCCCATGTCTCAAAGCCCATAGGGTAAGGAAGATTAAGAGTTGTCTAAAGAACTGTGCATAAATAAGAGTCATAGTTTAGAGCTTTTTAAATGAATGAGAGCCAACCTATGAAGAATACCATATAAGCATATATATATGCAATACATATAAATGTACCATTTTGTACATATCCTGTACAAAAATTCTCTAAAATTTTATCTTCAAATCAAAATAGTTACTGACTAAGAAACCTCTTAAATTCTGACTTCAGTTGTTGGCTTTATATCCCTCCATGCACTGTCAATGCATATTCTAGTGGAAAGCTGTGCGTGCTGCAGAGAAGACAAAGGTTTTTCAAATGTTGTGTTATATGAAAACTATTTGACCACAGCAGGGCTTTTTTTTTTTTTTTTTTGGTGAGAGAAATCCTAACAATTTGAAAAAAAAAAAAAAAGAAAAAAAAAAAAAGTCTAGCCTGGATTCCTTTCCTCCAGAGTTCAAGACTGTGACAAATTCTGTCCATGCTAAGCATTTTCCAAAATAAATGTTAATAATAAGTTATTGCTCAGTGATTTACTGCAGATTACACTCCACACAAAGTTGTGAGTACTATTTTGTTTTGTTTGATGCAAGGAGGGCAGAAGTAATAGATTCCCCCCCCATCCATCCAACTCTCATTAAAGCTGCACATTGTTATTATAGGTCATGAAAATTTTCCTTCCATTTTACTTTCAAGATAGAATCCTTTGAAACTAGGCTTTTCTTAGGGGAATAAAGCACAATGCAGTAGTACTTTGTATCAGGAACACTTGGAATGCCAAAAGTAAATGCTCAAGTCATTAGCACAGATAATCATATCAAGATTAACTACCAATAATATTTTATTTCACTAATTAACTGATAACCACCACAAGGAGAAAAATAAATAAATAATGTTTACAGGTCTCTTACAAGCACAAGTTTTAACTTCTGGTAGCATGTACTAATTATTACCCCAATACAAAGGAAGACTTATAACACTGCCAGGTAAGACAGATGTATTTATCCTTACTGTTTGTAAGATCACTTTGAGTACAACTTCACAGATCCCTGGTAGCAGATACAAATTTGAGACACAGGCTTGGCATGACACAGACACACAGCCAAGCTGCACTACATTCTCTGAATGCAAAACAGATATTACTTCTACCAAACAAACAAATAAAACCCCAAACCAACCAACCAAAAAAACCCAGTCAAACAAAAAAACTCACAGGACTCAAAGGAATACAATTTTCTTACACATGCTCCTAAATGGGAAGGCCTTGTGAGGCTGAAATAAACCAAGGCAGCCACTTCACATTTAACTCAACTGAACTAACACCACTGTAACGGTAAGAGAAAGTCTTGCACTCCAGGAGACAACCATCCTTCCTCCTTGCACTAACTCTAGTGCTTTACAGACCCACCACCTAACTCAACTCATTAAGATGACAGAAATTTTTTCATCCTCTTTTGCTGGAATATTTTTAGTAGTAGGAGTGCAGCCAGCAGCTCCTGGGAAGTGATTCTTCCCCTCTGTTTGGCACTGGTGAAGCCACATCCGGAGTGCTGTGTCCAGTTTTAGGCTCCCTGGGACGAGACACATAGACATAATGGAGCAAGTCTAGTGGAGGGCCACCAAGATAATCAGGAGGCTGGAACACAGTACATGAGGAAAGTGTTTGGTCAACCTGGAAAAGAACACTTTGGAAGATTGCTGTCTGAATCTACCTGATGGGAAGATACAGAGAAGACTAAGGTAGACTCTTCTCAGAGTCATGCAGCAATAGGACAAGAGTTAGTCAAGGGAACATGGGAAATTCCAATTACAACCAAAGGGGGTGGTTGTTTTTTTTTTTTTTTTTTTTTTTTATCTCCCCCTCCCCCCATTTTAAAACATGAAGGTTTTTAAATACTAGAACAGGTTGCCCAGAGAGGTTGTAGGATCTGTCTTTGAAGGTATTCAAAACTCAACTGAATGAGGCCTTAAGCAACACAATCAACCTGATCTAAACAGACCTCCTTTGAGAAAGGGATTGGAAACAGGCAACCTGCAGAGGTCAATTCAAAACTATTTTTTTCTATTATTTTTCTGCCATTTCAATGAGTTAGGTCACAGAGGGCCTGAAGAGCAGCTAGCACAACAGAGGCAAAGGAACTATGCCTATGGAAAGCGGAGGGGGGGTGGAGCTGCAGCTTCCTCTTTCAAAAGCAATGCACTCTTAAGTTGGTTCACTGCCTCTGAAAGAATCATAGCCTAACAATAAGCAGCTCCATTCATGCCTTTCCAGAATCTGAAGCAAAGGCACATAATATCAGGAACTTAGGCAAGTGCAGGAAGTTATGAAGTTTCCCTGACACTTATCTTTCACTTAATGAGCGCAAGATTGATGTCTTAAGATTTTACATTAGGAAAAAATATAGCTCTTTTAAAAAAATCAACAACTTGATCATTTTTTATTTTTAGATTTTTATAGAGAAATTATTCTTGAAAATTACAAACTTGAAAAAACACAATTATATCTGTAAATCTAAAAACATTCCTGTGTGATTGTTAGAAGTTAAAAACGAGACATGTTCCCCTTGAAAATTCTCCTAAACCTGACCAAAATATGACACATAAATCAAAGAATGGTTTGGTTGGAAGGGACTTGTAATGGGCAGGGACATTTCACTGGATCACTTTGCTCAAAGCCATGTCCAACCTGATCTAGAACACTTCCAGTGATGGGACAATCCATCCCAATGTCTCATCACCCTCGTAGTAAAAAATTTCTTCCTTACATCCAATCTAAACCTACCCTCTTTCAGTTTAAAACTGTTGCCCCTTGTCCTGTCACTACAGGCCCTGATAATAAAATATCTCTTTATCTTTCTTATAAGCTCCTTTTATATATTGAAAGGCTACAATAAGGTATCCCTTGAACCTTCTCCAGGCTGAACAACCCCAACTCTCAGCCTTTCCTCACAGAAGTGGTGCTCCAGCCCTCTGATCATTTCTGTGGCCTTCCTCTGGACCCACTCTAACAGGTCCATGCCTTTCTTGTACTGGTGACCCCAGAGCTGGACACACAACCTTGCGCTTGGTCTTATTGAACTTCATGAGGTTCTCATGGACCCCACTCCTCAAGCCTTGCAACGTCCCTCTGGATGGCATCCCTTCCCTCTAGGGAATCAACTGCATCACTCAGCTTGGCATCTTCTGCAAACTTGCTGAAGATGCACTCAAATCCCATTGTCTACATCACTGATAAATATATTAAATAGTACTGGTCCCTGTATAGACCCTTGAGGGACACCACTCATTACTGGTTTCCACTTGGACATTGAGCTTGGACTGAAATTCTTTGGATGTTGCCATCCAGCCAATTCCTTATCCACCTAACAGTCCACCTGTCAAACCCATATCTCTCCAGTTTGGAGGCAAGAATGTTGTGGAGGAGCATGTCAAAGGCCTTACAGAAGTCCAGATAGATGACATCCATAGCTCTTCTCTTGACCACCGATGCAGCCCCTCCATCATACAAGGTGACTAGATTACTTAGGCATGATTTGCCCTTGCTGAAGCCATGTTAGCTGTCTCTAATCACTTCCCTGTCCTCCATATGCCTCAACATTGCTTCCAGGAGGATCTGTTCCATGATCTTACCAGGCACAGAGGTGAGGCTGACTGGCCTGACTTACAGTGGGAGGGACTTTGCTTCCCCAGTCCCTGCCCTGAGGTTCAGGGGCTTGAGATATGTAGGAAGAGAGATTACCATTGAAAATTGAGGCAAAAAATTGTTGAGCACCTCAGCCTTCTTCACATCGGTTGTCACTAGTTTGCATATCTTATTTGGGATGGGTACATTTCCTTTAATCTTCCTTTTCTGGCCAGCGTACCTATAGAAGCCCTTATTATTCTTCACATACCTTGCCAAATTCAGCTCCAACTGCACCTTCGCTTTCCTGGTCCCATCCCTACACATCCAGGCAGCATCCCTATACCCTTCCCAGGATACACATCCCTGTTTCCACTGCCTGTGCATTTCCTTCTTACACTTTAGTTTAATCAGGAGGTCCCTAACTCAGCCATACTGGTCCGCCACCTTCCTTGCCTGACTTCTTGCACATGGGAATTGAGAGCTCTTGTGCTGCAAGAAAAATGCTCTTAAAGAGTTATCTGCTCTACTGCTCCTTTCTCCCTGAGGGCAGCTTCCCAGAGGGTCACACCCACTAGTTCTTTAAACAACTGAAAGTTTGCTTTCCTAAGGTTTAGAGTCCTGACTGTTCTTTTCACCTGGCCTATACCACCCAAGCTTTCCTCCACTGGGCCATGATCACTGCAGCCCAGGCTTACAACAATCTTGATCTCTCCAGTTAGTTTATCTATGTTGGTAAGCAACAGGTCTAGCAGTGTTTCTCCTCTGGTTGGGCTGTCTATCATTCAGATTAAAAAATTATCCAAATTTTCTAGTAGATGGCAGGGTGACTGAAGCCCCCCAGCAGGATCAGAGCATGCAAGTGCAATGCCTCCTGTAGCTGGAGTAAGAACACTTTGTCAACAGGCTCCTTTTGATGGGGTGACCTGTAGTAAACACCAACCACAAAGTTTCCTTTGTTGGCTTGGCCACTAATTCTTACCCATAAGCTCTTAACCTGGTCATTCTCAAAGACAACTCTGTACACGCTCAGCCCTTTTTTTTTTTTTTTTTTTTTTTTACATAAAAGACAACCCCCTCTTCTTCCTTGCCTGACCCTTCTGAACAGTTTACAGCCACCAATTGCAGTACTCCAGTCACACAACTGATCCTAACATGTTCTAGCAATAGCAATTACATCATACCTTTCTAGCTGCACAGTGGCTTCCAGCTCTTCCTCTTTGTTACCCATGCTATGTGCATTGGTACTTCAGCTGAGCTATCAACCTTATCACCTTTTTAGAGGTGACATGCCCAAATTCCTTTGAGACTTTTCACAGGTATTTCCCTGTTGATTCCTAATACATCAAGAACCCATGACTCCTATCTGATACTAAAAACCCCAACCCCTTCTCCCCCATTAAACCTAGTTTAAAGCCCTCCTTATAAGTCTAGCCAACTTACTGATGAAGACCCTCTTACCCCACTTAGTCAGGTGAATCTCATCAGCTCCTAACAGACCCAGTTTCCCAAAGGCAGCTCCATGCTCATAGAAGCCAAAAGGCTAGGTTGGACAGAGGCTTGGGTGGCATGGTTTAGTGGGAGGTGTCCCTGCCCATGGCAGGGGGGTTGGAACTAGATGATCTTAAGGTCCTTTCCAACCCTAACTATTCTATGATTCTATGGCACCAGCTATGCAGCCAGGCATTCACCTGTTCAATTAGTCTTCTTCCTGAACTCCTTCATCTGACTGGGAGGATAGAGAACACCATTTGTGCTCCTGATCCTTTTTCAGTTGTTCTAAGGGACATATATTCTCTTTTGATGGTTCTAAGTTGCTTTGTTGCAGTATCATTGGACCCTATGTGGAATAGTAGGAGTGGATGATAATCTGCTGGGTTCACCAGGCTCAGCAGCCTCTCAGTGACATCACAAATGCAAGCTCCTGGTAGGTAGCAAGTTTCTCTAGAGAAATTGCCTGGATGGCAAATGGGTACTTCAATGTCTCTTAGTACAGAATCTCCAATTACTAATATTTTGCACGCTTTTTCTGGTGGCACTGGTTTTAATGTTGGGCGGGTGGTTGGATCAACTTTCCATGGTCAGTTTTTTCTGGATCCTGTCTGTTACTCATGTGAGAGAAACAGTGTTGTTTTCACATAATTGGGGATGGGGTTTTGCAGTATTAAGGCTTTACAATATTAAGATTTTTCAATACTGGGGCTAAGTTACTAAGGGAACGAAACAAAAGGGTTTGAGACACTATAACTTAGAAAGACACACTCTGTGGTTAAAGACATTGTCATCTTTGGATGAAAGATGCACTCTGTGGTTAAAAAGAATGCTTTCTTTGTACAGTCTATGAAACTAAGCCTGTGCAAACTGGTTCTGTAGTTAAATAGTAAGTTGGGGTACCACATGTCTGCCAGAGAGTTCTGAAATTGAACCATAAAAGGAGACACAAGAGGAAGGGGCGTACAAAATAGAGTAAGGGGAGGTGTAAACAGAGGTGGGACAGTTAGCACGTAGATTACATGCGTCGGATAGGCTGTAAACCTTGGAGTCCCCAACCAATGGGGAAACAAGGGAGGGAACTTGCGGATGGGATAGGAAATATAAATCATAGTTCTGCCTTTGCTGTGTGTGCCTACTTGCCGGGACACCCATTTTTCAAAAACGTTAATAAATAGCTGCTTCACTACTGTGTCTAACCAAGGTCTGCCTGAACCTAGAGACCAGTTCTCACACTCGTGCTCTTTATTCTCTAACCCCAGAGCACTGTTTCTGTTATATAGCGGCACTTTAGGGGAAGGTTCTTCCTTCTGCCCCAAGCAGAGACAAGGGTCCAGTCTCCTTCATCTTGTGAGTTTCTTGTGTCAGTCAGCTCAAGGTTGGATTCAGGCTTACTTGCCTTAAGGCAGGGCTGTTGTTCGATTTTATATAAAATGCTTATTAAAATAGTTGTTAAAGAATTTTTAAAGAGTTAAAAGACCTCCTAAAAATCAGCAAACCTGTCATCCAAACTGTAATCTGAAAGTAAACTGAGCACATTTTAAATGTCTATCAACAATATTCCAATTAAACCAATTTCATTTTGATGAACTGAAGTACAGCACTTGGTTTGTGCTAAAAAAAATTAAGATTCATCTCTAACACCTCTGCGCACACAGCAAATTAAAGCTAGATACATTGAAGTAGGTAATGGTGGTTAGAAACCATTATATTTAAAAATACATACATACATATCATGTGAGAAGAGACCTGGGAATCTTCAGCCTGGAAACAAGAAGGCTCAAGGTGGGAGGAATCTTATCAGTGTATATACTGGGGGGGGGGAGGGAGTGTAATGGACAATCCAAGTAAAGATACTTTTCATCAGTAAACACCCAACAATTATAACACTGGGAAGCATATATATATACACACTTTTTTTTTTTTTTTCAAAACACAGAAAACCAAGGCAACTATTATAATCTTGGATTTTCTTTCAAAGTCTATTGAAGGACTCTGAGCTAAAGTCTGTGGTTACAGCTCTTACCAGCTATAGGATCCATGGTTTCTCTATTGCTTGGAGAATATGAACTCTGAGAAGATGAAAGCCCACCAGTGGAACTGCTAGTAAAGTGCATGTTTGATCTACGTGCACGGGGGCCTCCCAAACCCCGGCCTGGGTGAAACATTCTACGTACGTGCCGAACACCACTAGATTCATCATAACCAAGCAGTTAAGAAAAGTCTTTTGCTATCAAGTATTAAATAGCAAGAACGTTTACCAGGTGGAACAATCAGGCAACACACTATTCCTCATTCATAAAACAATGACTCAACTTTTTAAGTGTACTGAAATCATAGCTATGGTGCCAGTCAGACCTATAGATCTGAACCCAAGGCATCCAGGGCTGCTTGCACCAAATTCATCTTTCCCAGACTTTTTATCATATCTAAAAATCATCAGGATGGATTTCCTGCATTCTGGAACAGTTTTCTAATAAGTAATTTAAACTGATGATGCATATTCAGCAAAACACATTACTCAATAAACATAAGGATTTTAACATCAAAATTGGGAAAAAAGCGTATTTCAATACTGAAAATAATCTACAAAGTTTTATTTCCAGTCTTACCAAGAGCACACAGTAATTATTGCATTTTATACTTTTATCCAAGGAATTTCACCCACTCCACTCTTCAAGGAATTGCAGGTCAACAGAGAATTCAGCACTTCTCTCATACCCCTTTGCTTCATCTTCCCTCTCTTTCTCCATGCAAATTCAATTTGCTCCAATTATGAAAACAAGCTCTTCCACTTTCTTTATTTCCTGTGTTTCTTAGGAAATGTCTATAAAAGCTATGACTTGAAATATAAGCTTTTCATACATACTAAGAGACTATCAGCAAATAATTTAAATATTACCTTTCCCAAAACAGTGTTAACATGAGTTCTCCTAAGACAGTCTAGCTAAAGCTTCCTTTTATCTTAAGAAACACTAGTGGAATTAACTACTAAGCTAGGAAATAATGTACTTGGACATATTTGATTTTTCAAATTTCTAAATTAGTACCTTTAGCTCACCTTATCTCAAATTTTCTTATTTTCAATAATAGCATGTTTATCACTTGTATAAAATCTATTACTTGTATCAGACCGGTGCCCAACTTATCCCACAACGTACGATTATGGTGTAGAATTCATTTCCTCATGAGTTGAAAAATTTAAGACTGGAAAACTATTAGACTTCTTTTGGCAAGTAAGAATATCCAGTTACTATAATAAATATTTTCAGGAAGAGCTGACTCTTTCAAATCTATTATGCTATAGAGCATAAAACCTTTCAGTTGCAGGGTTTGGGGAGGGGAATCTCCCTTGGGACAGAATATAGTTGTCTAGCACAGATTGGTTTGTTCCTGCTTTGAATCTGTTGATACTGGATAATGGTAGTGACAGAACATTGGCACTAATATTGACTACTGCTCTCATGCAGTTTGGGAAGCTTTCCATAGCTACATCTGACAGAAAAATGCCCCCATTCTGGGATTTTTTTTTTTTAAGTAAATTTAGGAAATAAGATAACTAGAACATGCTTAATATAAATCCTTTGAAAAATTCCAGCCTTGATCTCATTTAGAAAAGGATCTTAGTAGCTTGCTCACTGCACCTTTCAAAGTGTTTTTAAGACAACATTATTTAAATACTAGTTTAGAGTATATTGATGTATATCATGTATATTGAGTATATCACCCAACTATGCTGGGGGTAAAAAAGCATTGGGAACTCTTAACTCATTGCAAACATATACTGAAAGCAACCAAGCTAGAACCATTTATATGGTCAAGACAAAAATCATGTTTTAATCAGTAAAAGAATTGAAAATTGTTTAAGAAAGAAACTGGAATTTATACAGCTGTTTGGAGTCTCCAGGGATAAAGGTGATATCTTGCAGCAGTTGCACAGGATTCTTCAAGAGAAATATGTGCAGCCATTTAAAACAGCTTTAAAACCCTTCTAACTACTACACAGAAGACAATATCCTTTCCTAAACTGCTAGCAATTGAGTGGGGGGAAATCTTTCCCCCCTTTTCTTCCTTTTAGTCTTAGCTGTCAGAAGACATGAAATAGCACCCAACATTGAAGTTAGTCCAGAAAAATTTTCTCTGTCAAGTTTTATGGACTTGGCAACACTGACTGATAAAGCAGTGCTGTACAGAAACTTCCACATGCATTTTCTATAATTATTTAAACATGGTCCATTTTATAAAGCTCCCCCCCATCAGTGTCATGATGACTGACACTGTGGCCTTAGTAACTGAAAAGATTATTTTGATTTCTCTAGCTCTTACATAGCTAGTAATAAACACACATTTCCCAATTAAGTTATCTGATATCACTGATGTGAGAGAGGGAGATAAAGCTCCAGAAGCACGAATTCTAATCCAACACCTCATTCACTTTAATAGGAAATTATGATAACTGTGTAATTGGGACTATTTAAATGATAACAAATTTAAATGTAAATACAGATCACAACCAAAGTGAAACCACTTCCTATAATGTTGCTATTCATAAATATAATGAACTTGAGTTGTTAGGCCTTTTTTTTTTCTTTTAAGAAGCCCTGAACAAAAAAGGCACTATTAAATTACACTAGTAGTGTATTTTTTTAATGAGATGCAGAAAGATAAATAATTTATAGAGATCACTTAACGAGAGCTTTTCATGATGGCTTGTACTTCCATGGAGTAAGAGTACCTTCTAAAATTATGTTGTAGGTATTGTATAGCAAAAACACAAGCAACATTACTATTCCTAACACTAAGTGACATAAAAGAAAATTGTACTTAAAAGTGCAAAGAAACTGATAGTTTGAGCTCTTCAGTCATCGAGAGTAGTTATATCATTACAATCTGCATAAAACTGAAAGACAGCCCTAATTCCTAGGAAATCTCCTGATGTCTCTTCTAGTTATACCTTAAAAAAAGACAATAAATAACAGGCTGGAACTACCCCACTGAAATATGGTGATAAAACTAAACACTTAAACCCACTCAATTTCAAAGCTCAAAGCATTCTCTAACACATTTGCTTTTAGTGAAATTTACTGCTTTTAGTCTTGTAATTATCTATAATACACTACTGCATCTGGATTGCTGCTTTCCCATATGCAAAATGGTATCAGAACTGATGACCAAGAAGGGTAAAAACTGCAGTGCAGAAAGAAGTAGCATCAAAGGCATCTTTAAAAGGTTTTGCTATCAGAAATAAAACCACACACCCACATTTCCAAGCTACACCTAAAGCCCATTCACAGTCTGATAGATATAAATATATATACATATAAAAAATTCAGACATACAGATCTCCTATAACTAAACATCAATTCTAAAAAATAAGCAAAACTGATATAGCCACTTGACTACATAAGTCAAAATAAGTAGTTACAGCTATCATAAGAAACAGTATCCCTTTTCCCTCAACTTAAGAAAGGATATTAAATCTCTAGGAGCTCTGTGTTCCAGTGTAAGATGAGCTGCAAAGTCATCTGTGACATGATTAGGATCCCCTCCAGGTAATGCTGCACATATTGGACAGATCTGAAACAACAAAGTGAGAAAAAAAACCCAAACACAACCAACTTTACATAAATCACTAAACACATAATTCAGAGTTGATCACTTGACTTTAAATGTCACATTCTAATCCTATATCTAAACAGCCACAGGTTTAAAACAGTAAATGTGTTCAAATGCAGCTGTTAATTTTAGTATCTTTTTAAGACACACTTCACCTTGTAATTATGCTTTTCATAATACCATGAAAACAAAACGAAAAGTAAAATTTGCAAATCCTATCTGCAGTGTTTCGGTCTCGTTACACAGGATTCCTGCTTCTATGTACCTACATGTGACATTATCAAGTTTTTTTACTGTTCTTTGAATCCCCAAGTAACTTCTCATTCATCTCACCAGAGAAGTGTGATATGGCGAATGAAACCAGATATGAATATTCATTAAAGTATCACCACTGAGAGCACCCTCTGAAGTAACATTCAAGTAGAGATTTGGCAGTGAAGAGAAACTCTTCATTCTTACCAAGAATTCTGGGAGATAGCATTATAGCTTTGGTTTTTCCTTAAGCCTAAACACATATTTTAAAAATTCTAGGGACACTTACTGCCATAGCAACCTTCATTTATTATTTTTTATTTTTCCTCCCAATGACTTTGCATCCACCTGAGAGAAGTGTGCCTTAAAAGTCCTTTACGACAGTTTTGCAGGGCAGCCTTAAAATTTGACAGATCACAGGTTAATAAGCCAGAAAGGAGATACTTCCACACAGTATGTTAGGTCTTAACTACTCTTCCAGGGAGATCAACCTGGACTTTGCAACTGATAAGACTGTAAACTAGGGGGGAGACCCTGGACACCAGACCGGGAGGGATGAGGGAATCAAATGAACCATGCAAACTGATGAAGAGACATGCAGGGGTAAGGGAGAGCAGGGAGGAACAAAGGGGAGGGTAGACAGAAAGGGGTATAAAGTGGTCAGGTCACATGTAAAACAGAGCTGGTCATTATGTTTGTCTGGCTGAGCCCTGAGCCTGTTCATCACAGTCTGTCCTGTCTTCTTATATCTTCTTATTAAATCTTAGCAATCTATCTGCATAACCTCACTCTCTATCCCATGTGTATGTGTGCTGCAAGGACTAAGTGCCAGCAACTGGTGAGACTTGTGTATGTGTGAATGAAATTTGGTGCCAGCTATTAGAGTCAGTCTGGGGCTGTAGGTGCCTCTGTGGTGTCAGCTACTGGAACAAGTGAGGGTCCCAGCATCAGTAGCTGGAGGGGCCATAGCTCTCTATACCTAGGGCAGGTACTACAAACTTTGTGCTTGGAGTGCTCACTACTGGGGGGGCTGTCATGAGTGGATTTGGTGCCAGCTACTCCAGTCAGACCAGGGGTGCCAGCACCCCTGGCCTGTGGTGTCAGCTACTGGAATGAGTGAAGTCTTAACATCAGCTACTGGAGCAAGTCATGGTCTCTGCCTCCAGCCACTGAGGCAGGAACAGTGTGTGTCCCAAAAAATAGCTGGGGAGGGGCAGCATGAGTGAGGCGCCCAGTACTGGCTGGAGTAGGAATACCAGTCACAGCCCATGTGGTGCCTGGTGAGAGCTGCTAGGGTAAAGGGGGAGAAGGTGGGTGTCTGCATCTTTCCCAAACCTGGTGTGCATGTGTATTGGCTAGCAAACTTCAAGCTGGACTAGCCAATGAGTAGGGAGGAGCCTCGAGTCTGGGCAGGAGTATGAAGTAGGCAAGGGTCTGTGCAAGTACGCCCTAAGGGAACATGCAAATGTGGAGTGCCTGTGGGATGAGTGCATGAGTGCATGTGTATTTTCTAGTGGGCATCAAGCGGGACTATCTGACAAGCAGGAAATCTGTGTGTCATGATTTAGACCCAGCTGGCAACAAAGCACCACGCAGCCTCTCTCTCAACCCCCCCCTTCCCCCATGCCCGGGTGGGATGGGGAAGAGAATCAAGAGTATAAAAGCTGCAGGTTGAGATAAGAACAGTCCAATAAGTAAAGTACAGTATACTACTACTACTACTAAGGGAAATAAAGAGAGGACAGAATATAAAACTAAGAAAAACAAACAAACAAACAAAAAAAAAAACCACAAGTGATGCCAAATACAATTGCTCAGAACCTGCCGCCCGACGCTCAGCCCGACCCGAGCAGTGATCTGGGCCTTCCAGGTAACTCCCCCCAGTTTCTATACTGGGCATGATGTGCTGTGGTATGGAATGCCTCTTTGGTTAGTTTGGGACAGGTGTCCTGTCACTGCTTCCTCTGGGCTTCCTGTGCCCCTCCTCACGGGCAGAGCATGAGAGTCCTTGGTCAGATTAAACATTACTTAGCAAGAACTAAAACCATCGCTGTGTTATCAGCATTGTTCTCAGGCTGAAGTCGAAAACACAGCACTGAACCAGCTACTAAGAAGGAGAAAAATGACTGCTATAGCTGAACCCAAGACACCTTTCTAAAAATGGGGGTTATATTTCCCTTTTCGAGTCAGAAAAGAACCTAAACAAACACAAGTCCATGGGACCAGATGAAATCCATCCGCGGGACCTGAAGGAGCTGGCAAATGAAGTTGCTAAGCCACTGTCCATCATATTTGAAAAATCATGGCAGTCAGGGGAAGTTCCTGATGACTGGAAAAAGGGAAATATAACCCCCATTTTCAAGAAGAGAAAAATGGATGAACCAGGGAAAAACAGACCAGTCAGTCTCACCTCTGTGCCTGGCAAAATCTTGGAGCAGATTCTCCTGGAAGGCATGCTGAGGCACATGAAAAACAACAAGGTACTTGGTGACAGCCAGCATGGCTTCACTAAGAGGAAATCCTGACTGACCAATTTGATGGCCATCTATGATGGGGCTACGGAACTGATGGACAGGGGCAGAGCAGTAGATGTCATCTACCTGGACTTGTGCAAAGTGTTAGACACTGTCTCACATGACATCCTTGTCTCTAAGTTGGAGAGACATCAATTTCATAGGTGGACCACTCAGTGGATAAAGAACTGGCTGGATGGCTGTACACAAAGAGTTGTGGTCAGTGGCTCAATGTCCAGGTGGAGACCAGTAACAAGTGGTGTCCCTCAAGGATTGGTGTTGGGACTGGTCTTGTTCAACATCTTTGTTGGTGACATGGACAATGGGATTGAGTGTGCCCTCAGCAAGTTTGCCCATGACACCAAGCTGTGTGGTTCGGTTGATACTCTGGAGGGAAGGGATGCCATCCAGAGGGACCTTGACACGCTTGTGAGGTGGGCTGATGCCAACCTGATGAAGTTTAACCATGCCAAGTGCAAGGTCCTACACCTGGGTCGGGGCAATCCCAGGCACAGCTACAGGTTGGGCAGAGAAGAGATTCAGAGCAGCCCTGCAGAGAAGGACTTGAGGGTGTTGGTTGACGACAAAATGAACATGAGCCGGCAGTGTGCGCTTGCAGCCCAGAAAGCCAACCGTATCCTGGCCTGCATCAAAAGGAGCGTGACCAGCAGGTCGAGGGAGGTGATCCTGCCCCTCTACTCTGCTCTTGTGAGACCTCGCTTGGAGTACTATGTGCAGTTCTGGTGTCCTCAACATAAAAAGGACATGGAACTGTTGGAACGAGTCCAGAGGAGGGCCACAAGGAGGATGAGGGGACTGGAGCACCTCCCGTATGAAGATAGGATGAGAAAGCTGGGGCTGTTCAGCCTGGAGAAGAGAAGGCTGCATGGAGACCTCATAGCAGCCTTCTGATATCTGAAGGGGGGCTATAGGGATGCTGGGGAGGGACTCTTCATTAGGGACTGTAGTGATAGGACAAGGGGTAATGGGTTAAAACTGAAACAGGGGAAGTTTAGATTGGATATAAGGAGGAAGTTCTTTATTGTAAGGGTGGTGAGGCACTGGAACAGGTTGCCCAAGAAAGTTGTGAATGCTCCATCCCTGGCGGTGTTCAAGGCCAGGTTGGATAGAGCCTTGGGTGGCATGGTTTAGTGGGAGGTGTCCCTGCCCATGGCAGAGGGGTTGGAACTAGGTGATCTTAAGGTCCTTTCCAACCCTAACTATTCTATGATTCTATGATTCTATGATTTGACACTGTCCTGAATGACATCCTTGTGTCTAAATTGGAGAGGTATGGATCTGATGGATGGAGCACTCTGTGGAAGGATTTGGCTGGATGGTTGCACTCTAAGAGTTGTGATCAATGGCTTAAGGTCCAAGTGGAGGTCAGTGACGACTGGCATTCCTCAGGGTTTAGTACTGGGACTGGCACTGTTCAATATCATTGTTGTCGACAAGGACAGTGGGATTGATGCACCTTCAGGAAGTTTGCCGATGACACCGAGCTGTGTTGTACCGTCAACACCCTGGAGGGAAGGAATACCATCCAGAGGGACCCGGACAGGCTCAAAAGGTGGGCCTGTGCAAACCTCATGAACTCCAACAGGACCAACTGCAAGGTCCTGCACCTGGGTCTGGGCAGTCCCAAGCACAAATACAAGCTGGGCAGAAAATGGACTGAGAGCAGACCTGAGGAGAAGGACTTGAAGGTGTTGGTTGACAAGAAAATGAACATGAGCCGGCCAGAAAGCCAACTGTATGCTGGGGTGCATCAAAAGGAGCGTGATCAGGAGGTCAAGGGAGGAGATTCTCTCGCTCCACTCTGCTCTCGTGAGACCCCACCTGGGGGACTGCATTCAGCTCTGGGGCCCCTAACATGAGAAGCACGTAAACCTGTCAGAGGAAGTCCAGTGGAGGGCCACAAAGATAATCAGAGGGCTGGAGCACTTCTCTTATGAAGGCAGGCTGAGAGAGTTGGGCTTATTCAGCCTGGAGAAGAGAAAGATCTGGGGACACCTTATAGCAGCTTTCTAATGCCTAAAGGGTGCTTACAAGAAATCTGGAGAGGGACTTTTTACAAGGGCATGTAGTGATAGGACAAGAGAAATGGCTTTAAGCTGAAAGACGGCAGATTTAGATTATACATTAGGAAAAAAATTCTTCATTATGAGGGTGGTGAGGTGCTGGCACAGGGTGCCCAGAGAAGCTGTGGCTGCCCCATCCCTGGCAGTGTCCAAGGCCAGTTTGGATGGGGCTTGGAGCAACCTGGTCCAGTGGAAGGTGTCCCTACCTGTGGTAGGGGGTTGAAACTACATGATATTTATGGTCCCTTCCAACCCAAACCATTCTATGATTCTTTGATATGCAATCGTGTTCATGAATAAAAAACATAGGGGATTAAGAAGGGGTGATGTTCAGAGTTATGTTGTTTGCCTTCCTAATTAACCATTATGCACGACAGAGCCCTTTTTTCCCTGGAGATAGCTAAACATCTGCCTGCCAATGGGAAGGAGTGAATGATTTCCTTATTTTGCTTTTCTTGCATAGGCAGCTTTTGCTTTACCTATTAAACTGTCTTTATCTTAACCCACAATTTTTTGCACTTTCACCCTTATTCTCCCCTCCCCCATCCCAGTAGGGGCAGGGGGGAAGTGAGCAAGCAGTTGTGTCACGCTTAGTTGCCAGATGGGATTAAACCACAACTAACGTTTCTGACACCCAATGTGGGACTCAAAGTGTTTGAGATAATGACAGATTTGACCAGAGCATATTAGAGGGAACATATCATTATTATATGTTTAACTGTTGCTGACCACGATATTAACTTATCTGTTCTTAATATTAATTTATCTGACCTGTGCCATGCTCTCTTTTTTGCTGTACATGTTAAAGACTCTTTTTGGGCTTGAGAAGACACCAGAAGCTGCCCCCATGGCCCACAGAGCTAGTTCCAATCAGCTCCAAGACAGCCCCACCCCTGGCCAAAGCTGAGCCAGTCAGTGATGGTGATAGCATGTCTGTGATGACATATTTAAGAAAGGGTAAAAAAAAGCTGTACAGCAGTAGCTGTGAGAGAGGAGTGAGGAAATGTGAGAGAACCAAGCTCAGCTACTGTGGTCTGTAGAGGGCTCAATGCCAGAGAAGGAGGACGTGCCCTGAAGGAAGCTGCAGCCCATGGAGAGGAACCCACACAGGAGCAGATTTTTCTGGCAGGACTTGTGACTCTGTGGGGGATCCATGCAGGAACAGTCTATTCCTGAAGAACTGCAGCCTGTGGGACCCATGTTGGAGTAGTTCGTGAAGTATGTATCCCGTGGGAGGGACTCCATGCTAAAGCAGGGGAAGAATATGAGATGGAAGGAGCCACAGAGACAATATCTGTTGTACTGGCTGCAACCCCCATTCCCCATCCCCCTCAGGGAGGGAAAAAGGAGGTAAAAGAGTTGGAGTGAAGTTGAGCCTGGGAAGAAGGGAGGGATGGGAGAAGGTGGTTTTAGATTTATTCCTATTTCTCATTGTTCTATTCTGTTTAATTGACAATAAATTAAACTAATTTTCCCAAGTCAAGTCTGGTTTGCCCATGACAGTAATGGCTAAGTAATGTCACTGTCCTTATCTTGACCCATGAGTTTTTCACCATATTTTCTACCCATCCTGTTGCTAGGGAGAGAGGTGAGATAGAGAAGCTTGGTGGGCACCTGGCTGCCAGCCAAAGATGACCCACCCCACCTGGTCCTTTCACTTCAGACTAGTTGCTGCCTTACTAAGAACAGAATGAATCTAAGTGTAATTGAGTAGCAGAAAACTGCTTTCTTCATTCTGAAACTTAATTCAAATATTAGGGACTGTAGTGATAGGACAAGGGGTAATGGGTTCAAACTTAAACAGGGTAAGTTTAGGTTAGATATAAGGAAGAAGTTCTTTACTGTGAGGGTGGTGAGGCACTGGAACAGGTTGCCCAAGAAAGTTGTGAATGCTCCATCCCTGGCGGTGTTCAAGGCCAGGTTGGATAGAGCCTTGGGTGGCATGGTTTAGTGGGAGGTGTCCCTGCCCATGGCAGGGGGGTTGGAACTAGACAATCTTAAGGTCCTTTCCAACCCTAACTATACTATGATTCTATGATATCTGATGGCATTTCTTACAGTTTGTACAGCTGCAACACTAAAAAACTTCTGAATGCTGTGTTTTATTTGTTAATCACTCCGCTCTACTGAAACGCAATGGCAACATTAATAGTCATCATAATGCCAGCCATGTCTGTCCACACTTGCCCTGTATTGCTGATCATTATCCTTGATCATTTAATGGAGAAATAATAATTACTGAGGTTTTAGTTCTAAAAATAAAGAAATATATGCCAATAGTTTATATGTTCTTATGAAAGACTAAGACACCTTAGAGTCTCAGAATGGATTGGCCAATCTTACCTCCTCTACTGTTCCTTCACATAAGGCCCTTAGTAGGCTCTAAGGAGAGAGATTCTCCTCCCACATAATTTCTCAAAAAGTGAAGACAGCTTAGAGGTCAGAACAAACAAGTTCAAAATCACAAGTCATTTCCCCACAACTTATTAAGATTTTAATAATTTTCCTCAAGCATGCATGTTTTTATGGGAATCTACAAAAAAAAAATAGACAACAGTTCCCTGAATGTCCTTCTATAATCATACATTCCTCAGGCATAAAAACAGTATTCACACACAAACATGAATATATCACCCACTACTGGAAAGATACCTAAATTTCTTGGTCAACAATTTAACCTTGGTTTGCTAACACACATAACCGTTGAATTAGTTAAGTGGGCTTTAAAAATAAATACAAACCATACCCCTACACCATAAAGGGAAATCTAAAAACAGGGCTACACTTTTCTAAAAAGAAGGTAGTCCAAACACTAAGTAGCACCAGCACGTTTCTCAGCACTGAAATGAGAGCTGAGAAGAAACCATTTCTAATAGTATCAAAATCCAAGTTATTTATTATTTTATCATTTACATAGCAAAGAAGTCACCTCATATTTCAGAAAAATTTCTGACTTTCTGGCAAAAGCAACAGTAACATCTAGATATAAAAACTTGAGGCAATCAGAACACTTGCTGACAAAAATGGAAGCAAAACAATTGTTCCGTAATTGCTCTGCACCAATCTCAACTGTTGAAATCATCAGAGAAATCAAGTGGTAGGGTAAAGGGAAAAAGCAAGGGCTGCTTTATAAAAAACCAATATATTTAAAAACTATTTATTTTTACAACCGTTTAACCCTCTCTGTAACAACAGGATTTAGTGGCCTGCATACCAAGGATCCAAGGACTCAGCTGCATGACCTTGACTCAGACTGCTGAGAGAATGTCTGTAGAGAGGTAAAGGTGATGTTGTAGGCAGATGTAGTATCATTGAGCTGGGGACTTAGAAGCTCAAGGAGTCAAGAGGGAAAACACCATCATGGTGTGTATGGTACATACCTTCCTAGTCAGCATTTAAATGAACACAAAAAAAAAAAACAAACCCAACTAATTTTCTCAAAATTTTCATATACTTTCATTGTAATTGAAAAACAGAGCTGAAGCGGCTTACCACCTCTGTTGATGTTTCTGTGTGTTCAGAAGCAACATGTTCTTGAAGAGATGTTTCCGTATAGCCCATCTTTCCACAATAAGGACAAGTAAAGGACTGTGGCTGCTCTACAGAGAAAGCTTCTCCACCATAATACAAATCTGGAAAAAGATGATGGTTGAGGAGGGATTATTTTCAAGCAGCATAGCTCATTATTTTATTTATATAATCTCTTTATATATATACTTATGTGCATGTAATCACATGCAGTACTGTCAAATTAATTCATTATTTAATCAAAATAAATATTTTAATTTTGCATATGCCAATGTTATAAAGTTGTTCAATGACTCAACTTCCAAAAGAATAGATAGACTACACAATTTTCACTAGCAAACAACGTAACTTTCTAATATTCAGGAAGAGGTGACAGTACTGCCAAAACCTCACTTTCATCCCCATCCTTGTTTTTACCATACTACAGATGAGATCACTGTAGATGCTTTGTGCTCTCACAACCTTATTCGCAGCAAAACAAAAAATGTTAATCGTCATAACTTAAAATGCTTCAAAATGTCAGTAACACTAGATAATGGTCTGTGGTGGAATACACAAAAATAGAAAACTACTGTTTCTCCATGGTAGCTACTCCTGGGAAGGTCCCGCTTTGGCTCCTCCCTGGAAAAGTCCCGACCCTTGGAGATCTTTCTAGATATAGCTGGCCACTTCTTCCGATGTAGGCTGGTCCCCTACATCAGAATGAGTGTGCATTTTTGCTAGTATAAAAGCCTGAGACTCAGGCAATGCGGAAAGGCAGAACCCTCAGTCTTCACTGGCAAATGCTCTGACCACACCACCCAAGTCTTGGAAGAAAGACGCAGGGACAGTAAGAATGAAGTCCCTGAGCCCACTGTAGGAGAGGATCTGGTTCAAGACCATCTTAGGAACCTGAACGTATACAAGTCCATGGGACCAGATGAAATCCATCCGCGGGACCTGAAGGAGCTGGCAAATGAAGTTGCTAAGCCACTGTCCATCATATTTGAAAAATCATGGCAGTCAGGGGAAGTTCCCGATGACTGGAAAAAGGGAAATATAACCCCCATTTTCAAGAAGGGGAAAATGGATTGTCCAGGGAACTACAGACCAGTCAGCCTCACCTAAGTCCCTGGTAAAATCTTGGAGCAGATTCTCCTGGAAGGCATGCTGAGGCACATGAAAAACAACAAGGTACTTGGTGACAGCCAGCATGGCTTCACTAAGAGGAAATCCTGACTGACCAATTTGATGGCCATCTATGATGGGGCTACGGAACTGATGGACAGGGGCAGAGCAGTAGATGTCATCTACCTGGACTTGTGCAAAGTGTTAGACACTGTCTCACATGACATCCTTGTCTCTAAGTTGGAGAGACATCAATTTCATAGGTGGACCACTCAGTGGATAAAGAACTGGCTGGATGGCTGTACACAAAGAGTTGTGGTCAGTGGCTCAATGTCCAGGTGGAGACCAGTAACAAGTGGTGTCCCTCAAGGATTGGTGTTGGGACTGGTCTTGTTCAACATCTTTGTTGGTGATATGGACAATGGGATTGAGTGTGCCCTCAGCAAGTTTGCCGATGACACCAAGCTGTGTGGTTCGGTTGATACTCTGGAGGGAAGGAATGCCATCCAGAGGGACCTTGACACGCTTGTGAGGTGGGCTGATGCCAACCTGATGAAGTTTAACCATGACAAGTGCAAGGTCCTACACCTGGGTCGGAGCAATCCCAGGCACAGCTACAGGTTGGGCAGAGAAGAGATTCAGAGCAGCCCTGCAGAGAAGAACTTGGGGTTTTGGTCGATGAAAAAATGAACATGAGCCGGCAGTGTGCGCTTGCAGCCCAGAAGGCCAACCGTATCCTGGCCTGCATCAAAAGGAGTGTGACCAGCAGGTCGAGGGAGGTGATCCTGCCCCTCTACTCTGCTCTTGTGAGACCTCGCTTGGAGTACTATGTGCAGTTCTGGTGTCCTCAATATAAAAAGGACATGGAACTGTTGGAACAAGTCCAAAGGAGGGCCACGAGGATGATCAGGGGACTGGAGCACCTCCTGTATGAAGATAGGATGAGAAAGCTGGGGCTGTTCAGCCTGGAGAAGAGAAGGCTACGTGGAGACCTCATAGCAGCCTTCCAATATCTGAAGGAGTGTTGCAGCGTTTCTTGCTGAAAACGGACTGTGAGCAATCCAGACAACTGCTTGACATTTGTAAAGTAGTGAACCAAAGGCTGTGAGGCCCTGCTTGGAGGTTACTAAAGAATGTGTGGAGGTTACTGTAGGTCGCGTACGTGCAGAAAGCTTTGAGAAAGTTGGCACGAACGGTTGTTAAGAGGGATGCGTACAAAGGAACTGATAGTTGTGTCCTTGAAACCATCTGCCGTTGTGGCCACAGCCTGGGAATCACTTACTATTGTAACAACCAATCATAAAACCGTTGCTAACACTTGGCTAAAGAATGTAACCAATCAGATGTTATTGAATGTTCTAGTCTTCTGAGGCTTTTTCTATAAAAGACGCTGCTTGCCTTTAATAAATTGTCAACGCTTGATCATATTGGTCAGAGTTCGTTGTCCTTGATCTCCTGCAAATGGCGCCCGAACAGGGACTGCAGGCAGTCCAGGGGACCCTCAAATCTGCCTCCTGAGAGCTGGTCAAATGGTGAAGATCAGTGCAAATTTGAGGGTGGAAGGTCCGGTCGAAAGGGATCCGACAGCAGCGACTGTCGATGATGGAGTGACGCGCATCTGTAGAACTACGGGTTCTGCAAAAGATCCACTTCAACAGGCAAGTGGCGGCCGAGGAGGAATGAGGGCTACTCTAGCAAAAGATGAGATAGCAGTCCTGCAGATCCTCCAACACATCCTCTCTAAGAGAGGGATTAAATATGAAGAAGCCACCCTTAAAGGGTTATTGCAATGGAACAAAGATAAAGGGTTATTAAATGGTGTGGATACGGCTTTCGAACCCTCCACTTGGGAGGGTACAGGAGTTCAATTATGGGACACTGTCAGTAATGGTGGTAAAACGGGAAAGGAAACATGTAACTATTCCACGTTATGGAAGCTCATTCATGAGATTTTGCGATCGATGAAGTCGGAACAAGCTGCAGTAGTCTCTGCTAGTAATGCTCTTTCCCCGTCTCCGTCAAAAAGTCCTGGCGACCCAGAAGCTGCGTCAGTTGGCGTTTCAAACCCAACAGACCACGTAAAACCACCCCTGCCAGCTTCGGCTGATCATGCGGCGAGTCCAAACCCCAACGAAAGTCATGATGATACAGTCTCTCCACGAAGGGAAATCGAGAAAATGGGGGTGGCATGTCAGTCAACAAAAATGAGCTATCCACTTTTACCGGCTACTCCTGGGGAGTCAGGAGATAGTGGAGCCCAGCGCCCCCCCCCCCCCCCCGCCCCCCCCCGAACCTTGCCACTACAGCTGCAAAAACTGACGACTACGGGAATGAGGGCAATCCTTTTGCCCTGAGCCCTGTTAATCCAAAGAAAGAGCCTACTCTCAAATCACCTGAAACCTGCGGAGGAAATGTTTTAATTGCACTTGATAATGCTGAAACTCCTGAACACAGACTGCTGTTGCTGCTCCTGAGATTCTGATGCCTGATAATTTTGATGCTGACCACGATAGTCCTTTTGATCCCGTGCCTGTTGATCCGGAAAAAGAGCCTGATTTATATCCATAAAGGGAGAAGTGAGATGGGTGGGGGGTGCAGATGTATTGCGTGTTTTCATGGTGGTATATGTGCCGGATCAAAACCTGCAGTAAGAAGGTCTCTCGTATGCCCTTATCAAAGATATTAGGCAAACGGTGATATGCAACTCATTTTACATAGTCTCTCTGTGATATTCATGTGGTAAATGTTGGCAAATATAAGTATGTTCATGTTTCTACTGAACCTTGCAGACCTTTATAGATACTGCTGGCCACTTCTTCTGATGCAGACTGGCCACCTGCATCAGAATGAGTGTGCATTTTAGTCAGTATAAAAGCCCAAGCCTCATGCGATGTAAGGGAGGCAAAGCCTCTGCGGGGACGCCCGCTGAGATTGAGCCTGCCACCTTGCACTGCGATGATGCCGCTCGGAGCTGGTTGATTGTCTTCACAGGGTCGTTGCACCACGTTTTGTACGTGGGACCATGTAGTGGGGGTAATGATTATATGCATTTTGTGTGTTAAATATTGTATTTGTATGGAGTGTGTTTGTGGGATCCCATGTGTGTGTGCGTTGAGGGCAGACGATGGTCTGTGTACTTATTTGTTGTCTAGTTTATGTAAAAGTTTTTAATAGATAAGAAAGGGTTAATACAAAAGTGCTGTTGCCCTCAGGTATTTATGGCTGCTGCTCAGCAGGCAGGCAGCTGTAGCTGCTGCTGGGCAGACAGGTGTTTTTAGCTGCTGTGGAGCAGTCCTGCTTAGTGTGTTTAAGGTAACCTAGGGGTGAATCCAAGATTTGAAACACAAACTGCTAACAGAAAAAGCAAGAGCAATAGCGCAAGCACAAGCTTTACCAACCTCCACCTAAACAGCATCAGGGTGGTAGAGAAAACTTCTTGTCGGTTAACACAATGCTGTTTTTAGTGGTAATACGTATGTGATTTGGAAGCATGCGAAAGTACTTCACGATGTCTATCAGAATGATAAGATTTCTTGGTTAGATGCCCTTCTTATATCTTGGGGTTTTAATGGTTGGCTCGCATCTCTGATAAAAGGTATTGAAATGATTTTAGTAATAGTCTTGACCATAGTTATGATTACATCTTGTATTTTGCAATGTATTCGTGATATGATTGAAAAAATCGGTAAAACAGCTTTGGCTTATTCAAAAAAAAAAAAAAAAGGGGAAAAGATGTGGATAATTTCTTGTTAGAGAATGGACATATGCCTGCTCTGAGTGAAAGCAACTATGTGCGGCTGGCCATGTAGCAGGGGTAACTCCTGGTTACCTTTGTGCAGCCAACCGTGGAAAAGAAGTAACTCCTGGATAGCTAATGAATCAAGAATGCAGGCCTAGAAGATAACAAGGAGCTAAGATGAGGAGGTTGTTAAATTGGGCTGTAAATCTTGCTTGCTTATAAATACCACACTTTAGGTTCTCATGAAACATGTTAACCAATAGTATGCCTGTTGCTAAGTTTATGTAACCAATCATAGTGTACGCCATGTAGTTTGCTTCTGAAGCTGCTTCACATTCCTGTTTCATCAGAATGCCTTTGCTTTAAGGAAACATTTTAACCTGACTTACTTCTCAAGAACTGATAACCTGTGGGAGGGGGTATATTTGTGTCCTCCTATCTACAGGTCTATGGCGGCTACCTGCAAAGTTTGTCAAGCCTTGCCATGAGCTGGACAGATGAGTGGAAAAACCTGATGCCTCAGCTACAGGAGCTGACCGTAAATATCCTGAGC
Source organism: Myiopsitta monachus (assembly GCA_017639245.1). Lineage (NCBI taxonomy): Eukaryota > Metazoa > Chordata > Aves > Psittaciformes > Psittacidae > Myiopsitta > Myiopsitta monachus. The sequence continues at coordinate 5,777,871 of CM029940.1, forward strand.
AGAATGAGATAGAGGAAGAGAGAAACGAATGACTGCAAAACATCACTTAAGAGCAACTGAGAAGTAACAGCTTGAATATGTGTGCTTGTAAAGTAGCTATTATTAGAAGCTGTGATTTTGTGTAGAAAACCACCTGTACTTACTAGCCAGTTGCTAATAAGAAACTACACCTTCTATTGTATGGATTTGTCACTTGTAAAACAGATGTTAGAGCATGCAAATTTGCAGCAGCTGCTAGAAAATGCTAAGGCAAAAGGTAGAAAGATTCTAATACAATAATAGTGTTATAAAGCAGGCAATGGAACAAATTGAGAGAGTGAGAGAACCTCGCTGCCTCTGGCATTTTCAACATGCTGCTGCACCCTGTGGTATACAAACTGCTAATGTACATCTGTATGTGCTTTGTCATAGTAGTAACTTGTTACTGGATGAAGCAGGTGAAACTCTGCATTGACAATGAGATGCAAGGACTGAGGTTGGCCAAATACTTCCTACCACAGTCAAGGGCAAGACTGGGTTGGCCTCTGTGTTTGCCACCAAGAAGAGCCTTTAGCTCCACTGTTGGCTGCAACCCAGCAGGCGCTGAGTGGTGGAGACGCATGCCATGCCAGACCTTGATGTGAGGGAGTCTCCACTGACACCTTTTCAATGGCAATCTGGGCCACAGCACAAACTAGTGAAACCACTAAACATGTATTAAAACACTTCTATGGTTGTTTTGCAGCTATGGGAATCCCTAGATACATTAAAACGAATAATGGTCCTGCCTATATTGCAAAACAATTTACACATAATCAGTGAGGTATCCAACATATTACCGGTATTCCACATTCACCCACCGGTCAAGCTATTGCTCATTCTACCCTAAAATCTCTTCTCTTAAAACAAAACGGGAGAGAGATGCTCCCACCTGCAGAAAGATTGGCCAAAGCATTGTATGTTTTGAACTATTTGCGATTAGCAGGGGACGGAAATGAATCACCTATGGTTTCTCATGGACTAGCTTTGTGGTCAGGAGTAACAAATAATAAAACAGAGAAAATCCTAGTTCAGTATAAAGATTTAAATTCAGGACAATGGAAAGGCCCCGCAGAGGTTAAATTAACAGGTAGAGCATATATGTGTTTACTTACAGATAAAGGACTTCAATGGATACCTGCTCGATGGGTCAAGCCATGGAAAGACTATGTGGATTCAGCAGAACAACTACCTTGACAATCATTATGTGGACTCTAGCCATTGGGGAATCATGGATCTTAAATCAGCCAAAAACTAATGTATTGGTAACTTTGGCAAATGCTACAGGTCAAGATTCTTTGTATTTAGTAACATCGTCTCCAGAAGACCCATTCAGTACTTGTTTGGTAGGTGTTCCTGTGGATGACTGGCCTATCCCACCGGCACAACGAGGCCCTACACAGAAGACAAGAAGGGTAGATGCCTGGGATGGCTGGATACCTTATCTTCCAGTAAGTGCTCTAGAGCCACAGGAACTGGAACTGTTTGGATCTGTGAGAATGGATTATTGCTTGTATTTTAATTGTACTGGTAAGAACCAGTCACAAGCATGGTGGGTTAATGCCACCCTCTCAGTATATAATAATCACAGCTTTTGGTGTAACTATACTTCTCCTAACATATCTAAAGCTACTAATAAACCCACTAACTTGCCTAACGGTTACTTCTTAATCTGTAGAGATCGTGCCTGGCCAGGGGTTCCCTCCCACATTAAAGGAGGTCCATGTAGCTTGGGACGACTAACCCTACTAATGCCAAACCACTCACAAATTTTACAGATTAGACGCAGATACAATCACCGCAAAGAGAGAAGTTTACATGCCTTTACTAAATCATGCGATGACAATGTTGTATTTTGGAATACAGCAGACCGTGTTTTTTCAAGTATTGTTCCTTCAGTCGGCACTGCTCAAGCACTAACCACTCTAAATAAGCTAGGATGCTGGCTTGCAAAACAAACTAATGCTACTTCTGAAGCTTTAAGTGGTCTTCTACTAGATGTGGATAGTATAAGACATGCTACCCTGCAGAATAGAGCAGCGATTGATTTTTTACTATTAGCTCAAGGTCATGGCTGTGAAGACTTTGAAGGAATGTGATGTATGAATCTTTCTGATCATTCTGAATCTGTACACAAAAGTATTCAAATCTTAAAAAATGGAGTACAGAAATTACAATTAAACTCAGAATGGAATTGGTTTCAGAAATTGCTACAAGGATGGGGAATTAGTGGCTGGTTGGGAACATTAATTAAGCAAGGTCTATCGATTATGATAACATTGGTTGTTATTGTCTTAATTTTTTGCTGTTTATGGGAGTGTATTGTTAAAATGCTATCTCGCGCTGTAAATCAGGTCTGGATTGCTCAAAAACAAAAAGAGGGAATTGTTGCAGCGTTTCTTGCTGAAAACGGACTGTGAGCAATCCAGACAACTGCTTGACATTTGTAAAGTAGTGAACCAAAGGCTGTGAGGCCCTGCTTGGAGGTTACTAAAGAATGTGTGGAGGTTACTGTAGGTCGCGTACGTGCAGAAAGCTTTGAGAAAGTTGGCACGAACGGTTGTTAAGAGGGATGCGTACAAAGGAACTGATAGTTGTGTCCTTGAAACCATCTGCCGTTGTGGCCACAGCCTGGGAATCACTTACTATTGTAACAACCAATCATAAAACCGTTGCTAACACTTGGCTAAAGAATGTAACCAATCAGATGTTATTGAATGTTCTAGTCTTCTGAGGCTTTTTCTATAAAAGACGCTGCTTGCCTTTAATAAATTGTCAACGCTTGATCATATTGGTCAGAGTTCGTTGTCCTTGATCTCCCGCAAAGGAGGGCTATAGGGATGCTGGGGAGGGACTATTCATTAGGGACTGTAGTGAGAGGACAAGGGGTAACAGGTTCAAACTTAAACAGGGAAAGTTTAGATTGGATATGAGGAAGAAATTCTTTACTGTAAGGGTGGTGAGGCACTGGAATGGGTTGCCCAGGGAAGTTGTGAATGCTCCATCGTTGGCGGTGTTCAAGGCCGGGTTGGACAGAGCCTTGGGTGGCATGGTTTAGTGGGAGGTGTCCCTGCCCATGGCAAGGAGGTTGAAACTAGATGATCTTAAGGTCCTTTCCAACCCTAAGTATTCTATGATTCTATGATCCTAACCTCATACCACCCAGGTCAACGTTGCCTCCCGGGGGGGGATGCCCGCTAAGGTTAACCCTGCCACCTTGCACTGCGATGATGTTTCTCAGAGCTGGTTTCCTGATTGTCATTACATGGTCCTTGGGGTTGGTAGGATAATCTAACATCAGAGATATCCTTTACTGTATCTTTTGTTACCTCTATATTTTCCCTGTATTAATAAACAAGTTATGATTCTTTATTGTGTTGCATTTCTCTCAACCAGGAATCCTCGAACTCTGGAACATTCAGTGACACCAGCACTTCATATGTTGATATTGGTGCCATAACTGAACCAGTGTTTAACAGTAAGGGGAAATTTCAGTGAAGGAAAAGGAGATGTTATGTACCAGTTTCAGTATTTCAGCACTTCTTGAATATCAAAGTAGCAGCCTCCCTTAAGCTGCTAGTTTAGCAATTAATATGAGCCAAACTGATCATGAAAATTTAACAAGCCATGCTAAATTCATACTAAATTGTATTGCTCCAGGAAAAGTTTCCTTTACTGCTTATAGAGTAAGAGCACTTATATGATGCTTAGGCTCAGAACACTCTCTAAAGGGGACTTGATACCATACCAAATTAGATTTCAAGCCTAAGGCTGTTTGAAAACTAGTGTTTCCTAAAGTAAAAGGCTTTAGGACATCTGACAATCTCAGTGGGGAAGAAAAAGAACAATTTTGTTTCATCAACTACAGAGATAGCACATTCTTCTCTCTCGTTGCAAACCTCCTGGCACTCATCCAGAAATACACTGGCATTCCTCAGGCAAAACCAGTATTTTAAGGAGGTGATTTAGAAATAAAAGTAACAATTTGAGCTTGTAGACTGAGGAGAAATATTAATATAATGAAGTATGCAGAAGACAGAAGAATTTTAATAACTTATTTCTCCACTTACTTGTAAAAACAGATTAGAATTCATCACTATAGGATCAGGTCTAAGGTCAGCCCTCCCACTCTGCACCCCATGGTGTGTACCTTCTACATCCTCCCTCTTGAGCAGAAGGACACTTACTGTTAATAGCTGAAATAGAGGGAATCTCATTAATACATATAAATATCTGAAAGGTGGGTGCCAAGAAGATGGTGCCAGACTCTTTACAGGTGACAGGATGAGGAGCCCTGGCTGTGAGAGAAACTGTTGGTTTTGCATAACTGGAAATGTGGCTTTGCAATATTGTGGTTTTGCAAAATTAAGGCTTTACAATATTAAAGCTTTAAGATTAATATTAAGGGTTTGCAATATTAAGATTTTTCAATACTGGGGCTGGGGCTAAGTTACTAGGAAACAAAACAAAGTGTTTGAGATTCCATAACTTAGAAAGACACACTCTGTGGTTAAAGACAATATCAACTCTAGACAAAAGATACACTCTGCGGTTAAAAAGAATACTATCTTTTTACAACCTATGAAACTAAGCAGGTGCAGGCAGGTTAAACAGTAAGTTGAAGTACCACATGCATGCCAGAGAGTTATGAAATCAAACCATAAAAGGAAATAAATGAATAAATAAGAGGAAGGGGCATACGAAATCAAGTAAGGGGAGATGTAACCAGAGGCAGGACAGTTAGCACGTAGATTATATGCATCAGATAGGCTGTAAACCTTGGAGTCCCCAACCAATGGGGAAAAAGGTGTCGTGGTTTAAACCCAGTCGGCAAATCAGCCACGCAGCCTCCCTCTCACTCCCCCCCTTCCTCCCCCCCCCCCCCCCCCGAGGTATGGGGAGGAGAATCAAAAGAATGTAACAACTCCCACGGGTTGAGACAAGAACAGTCCAGTAACTAAGGTATAACACAAACCACTACTGCTGCCACCAATAATAATAATGATAAGGGAAATAACAAGGGGAGAGAATACAACCGCTCACCACCCGCTGACCGATACCCAGCCCGACCTGAGCAGTGATCTAGCCCTTCCGGGTAACTGCCCCCAGTTTATATACTGGGCATGACGTGCTGTGGTATGGAATACCTCTCTGTCTAGTTTGGGTCAGGTGTCCTGTCTCTGCTTCCTCCTGGCTTCCCCTCCTTCCTGGCAGAGCATGAGGATCAGAAAGTCCTTGGTCAGAGTAAACATTACTAAGCAACAGCTAAAACCATCGGTGTTATCAGCGCTGTTCCCAGGCTGAAAGTCAGAACCACGGCACTGCACCAGCTACTAAGAAGGAGAAAAATGACTGCTACTGCCGAACCCAGGACAGTATCCACCCCTAATTCCATACCATTCACGTCATGCTCAGATCCCACATTTTCAATATACCATCACTCTTATATATATACATATATATACATCCACAGAGAGAGAGAGAGAGATCATTCCTTAGTGCATGGACAATTTGGGATTAAGTCATTGTTGAGGGGACTTGTGCCGCCAAAGGACTGGGAGACGCGTCCTGTTGATTTCAAAGACCTCATGCGGAGACAACGGGGGTTCCGCGGCCACTGACTGAAATCCTGAGACCATTTTTATAAGGTAGACCCAGTAAACCAGAGGGGGAAAAAGAGACGGGGGAAAAAGAGACAGAGGAAAAAGTAGGCACCACTGCAGCAACCAGGCAACTCTGTGCACAGACCAAGGTAAGACAAATGGACTTCAAGTATTATCTTGGTGGTTGAGACATTCTGAGAGACTTGAGTGAGTGTGTGTGTCTGAGATGTACAAATAAGCACGGAACGAGTGTGGAGTCTGGATCCGCATTTGTGTTATTCTGTGAGGGATGCAGCTGGAAAATGACAAAGTGTAAGGACTTGTTGAAAGGAAGTCTCGGGAAACAGAATGGGGAATAAGAAAAATAGGCCTAAGGAAAAGAGAAGGGATGAGAGGAATCATCCCGGGAATAATATTCCTCCAGAAAGTCCCTTAGGGAGGATGTTAAAAAATTGGAAAGACACGTCTTATACAAAGGGAAAAGATAGGAAAAAGATAATACAATACTGTTGTTTTATATGGAGAAAGGAAAGTATTCAGCCACTGGCTCTTTTTGGCCAAAGTATGGGGCAACATAAGAATGTCCAGCTTTAAAATATGTATGCATGTAAATGTCAAGGGGCAATGTATTAAAACTTAAACTGGGTAAGTTTAGGTTAGATATAAGGAAGAAGTTCTTTACTGTGAGGGTGGTGAGGCACTGGAATGGGTTGCCCAAAGAAGTGGGAAATGCTCCATCCCTGGTAGTGTTTAAGGCCGGGTTGGACGGAGTCTTGGGTGACATGGTTTAGTGTGTGGTGTCCCTGCCCATGGCAGTGGGGCTGGAATGAGATGATCTTAAGGTCCTTTCCAACACTAACTATTCTATGATTCTATGTTAAGGAACCTTTCTCAAAAAAAGAGTCTGATTATGCAGTATGCTGGGAGTGTGAGAATTGTAAGATGTCTCCTGGGAGACTTGAGTCAGGATCAACAGTGAAGCAGGAGGTAGAAATTCTACTCCTCCCTGCAGTTCACTTGTTCCCCTTAAAAACAACAAACGAAAATGAAGGGAAATACTGAGGAATCTAAGGCATGGGATCCTCCCCCTCCATATGATTCCCCCCAAATAGTTTATAGCCCACCCCCTGAAAATCCTGGTGAGCAGGAAGTGCAGCATCTGCAGCCATGGTGGGTGCAGTGCCACTGGGCTCAGAGGAGCCTACCCATGCTCAGATCACTGCTGTGTGTGTACAGTCATGTGGTGGTGACAAGGGCAGTTGACACAGCCTCTCTGGAAAGAGACCAGCTCTGAACCGCTGCCAGCACCATGCTGGCACAGGAGTGCCAGGGCAGGATGCATTGGGCAGAGGGGATGTCCAGGGCTGGCATGGGATGGGTACATATGCCAGATCAGATCCAAGCTGCTTTGGCAGGGCTGGCTGTGTGAGGCTTACACGGTGCCTCCCTCTGCTGCAGCCAGGCCGAGCCAGCAGTCTGAATCCCTCACTTTCAGGAACAGTAAATTCTCTCACTGATCTTATGAAAGAGAAGGGAGAAAAAAGCTAAAGGACTTAAGAATATTTCAGGAAAGTTGTTTGACCCTGCAGTAGAAAAGCCTGCTCCACAACTTGCTGTTTGAATTTGTGCAGTCAAGCTGATTAGATGGCTGTACCCCAGCCACAGCTCTGAAAACAATGCTCACCAGCAGCCCTGTGCAGGCACAGCACACTTTGCACACATAATCACACACATGTGGAGCCATACACTTAATAGCATGCATGTGCACATGTAATCACACACTTAATCAGGCACACTGAAATTATTAAACCAATGGATAACTGTTTCAGGAGTAAAAGGAGAGAGATGTTCAGTTCCCATTTTTGAAGACACTACCTTGAATTAAATAGCTAAATGATTCAAGGACAATTGTATACAGTCCTGAAACAGGAAGCAAATTTCTAGGGAGAGATTTAATTGTACAACTAGGGTTAGAAATGAAAACTTACAGGGATCAGATTTTGGTTTCAATAGCTCTATTAACAGAACAGGATGAGGAAAAGATAAACCCAGTTGTTTGGATAAAAGAGGTAATTCTAACCTTGCCTAGAAAAGACCTAGGGATATCCTCTTATGAAATGCCATTTGGACTACCTTACATGGGTGAGGTTGATGAAGTTCCACAGTTCGAAACCAAGGAAGGTTTTCTTAAGAACTATATACTGGGGTTGTTGTCTTCCTTGTCTTTCCTCAGAAACAAAAGACTGCTTGCCCCAACTCCACTGCTGTAATTCACGTTTCATACTATCTGACCGGGAGAGTAGGTCCAGATCAAGACCTGGAAGGACTCAAAATTACAACCAGACTGGGAGGGCACATTTCAAATACTGCTGACCACTGAAACTGCTGTGAGGACTGCCGAAAAAGGTTGGACATACTACACTAGGATCAAAGGACCAGTGGAACTCCCATCTGAAGACAGGCAGTGGCAAGTAGAATCAGCTAAGAACCCCACGTGTATTAAGATAAAGAGACAATAAGCATACACACCTGCTTCTGAAACTTTGTGAGAACCTTTATAAGATTTTGTATTGCTGTGCTGAAAACATATTGGGGAAAATGTGGAAAATCATAGTGATAATGAACTCTTATCTATTAGGAATTCAAAGGAAAAATTTGAAACAGGAAGCTCATTTTGACCAAATGAGAGGAATGCTAGGATACCCAGTTAAATTGCATATAAAAATTACTAAGGAACAAAATCCACAAACTATCCTATTTGACACCTGTCAAGTACTTGAGCGTGAAGATTTAAAAGAGCAAAGGAAGTTAAACAGTTATGATAAATACTTATGCCCAGGGTATTATCTCCAACCATACTGAGAATCACCTTGTCCTGGGTGGAGTGATGTTTGGTTTACAACTGCTTTTAATGGGTGGATCTCATCCAATGCTTAGGAAAAATCTCTAAAAAGTAAAATTATGATGTTTAAAGGTCACGCAGAACCTGACTGTAGGATTTAGAGTGTGGTCCCCTAGCACTTGCCATTGCAAGTGCTGGTGGGGAAGTAAGCCAAGTTCATGGCCTGGGGGCAGATGTGACAGGAGGGGATCTAATTGCTAGATCTAGAATGGTGGTTTATGAGCCAAAAAGGAATGAATGTGGCCAGCCTGTGGACCCTACTGTTCCTCCATCAGTGGGGGCATGGACTCCACCAAATAATCCTAAGGTAGCAAAGGCAACTGAAATTAAAGATTTGAAGTAGGTGTTTGAAATAAAAACAGGATATGGAAATAAAAATGCCTGGGTAGAATAGGTCAAATATACAGTGAAAAGTTTAAATAGAAGCATTGTTATACATGTGCTTCAGGATGACCTACAGCACAGGTAATCCCTTTTCCATTAGGATGGACTTAAGAACGACAGGGAATGATGTGCATAATTGCACTGTACCAGGAGAAGGCTGCCTGGGGAAACAAAACCTGTAAGTCTCTCCCACTCTTATTCCCTGCTCTGCTGGACAAGGACATCAGGGTGCCTCCTACTTTCTCCTCAGCATCTAGTAACCATACAGCTAGTCTCTCACAACAAGGTACGAATGCTACCAGGTATCTAGGAGAATCAGAGACACGTGCATATCTACTAAATGTGATCAAGGACAATGCAGGAAACTACTCAGCTATAAAAATTCCCGGAGCAGACTTACGGGGGTACTGTGGGGAAAAAATTCTAAGACCTACACTTCCTCCGAATTGGAAGGGCACCTGCGCAATAGTTCAATTGGCAATTCCATTTACCCTGGCATTTGAGAGGGAAACAAACTCCTTGGGGCATAAAGAGAAATATTTCAGGAACAGCCTTTGACAAAATAATTTATTGATTCAATTGGAGTTCCTCAAGGAGTTCCTGATGAACACAAAGCTGGGAACCAAGTAGCAACAGGGTTTGAATCTTTTTTTGTGTGTTTTTTGGTAGGTTCCAATCAATGAGAATGTAGATTGGGTAAATTATATTTATTATAATCAGCAGAGGTTTATAAATCATACCAGGGACTCAATAAAAGGAATGGCGAAAGAGTTCGATGATACCAGCAGGATGACATGGGAAAACAGAATAGTTTTAGATATATTAGCTGAAACAGGAGGAGTATGCATAATGCTAGGGAATAGGTGTTGCACATTTATTCCAATTAATACAACACCAGATGGAACCATAATCAGAGCCTTACAAGGCCTCACTACCTTGGCAGAAGAATTGGCAACAAATTTGAGACTAGAGAGTTCATTGACAGGATAGCGAGCATCCTGGTTTGGAAAATGAAGAGATATAGGTGATATAAATTTTTACTTCTCTAACTGTAGTAGCAGTAAAGAACTCGTGAAAACAAATGCCCATGGGAACACCACCCTACTCTGATAAAATGCTTTAGATAAAAGAAAAGTGAAAATGATTCGGACAACTTATCTTCAGGAGTAAAATGAGAAATTATGTTATCCAGACTGGAAGCGACATATGGGACAAATATTTAAAGAAGTAGGAAAAGCAACAATAGTATAAATAAGAGAAAGAGGGAACTACGAGAGAAACAGTGTTAACAGTGTTGTTTTTGCATAATTGGGGATGGGGCTTTGCAATATTAAGGCTTTACAATATTTGAGTTTTAAGATCAATATTAAGGCTTTGCAATATCAAGATTTTTCAATACTGGGGCTAGCGCTAAGTTACTAAGGGAACAAAACAAAGGGTTTGAGATTCCATAACTGAGAAAGACACACTCTGTGGTTAAAAAGGATACTATCTTTCTAAAACCTATGAAACTAAGCAGGTGCAGGAAGGTTAAACACTAAGTTGGGGTATCACATCCACCAGAGAGTTATGAAATTAAAACCTAAAATGAGATAAATAAATAGAGGAAGGGGTGTACGAAATCGAGTAAGGGGAGATGCAACCAAAGGTGGGACAGTTAGCATGTAGATTATATGTGTCCGATAGGCTGTAAACCTTGGAGTCCCTAAAAAATGGGGAAAAAGAGAGGGAACTTGTAGACGGGATAGAAAATATAAATCGAAGTTCTGTCTTTGCTGTGTGTGCCTACTTGCCAGGTGTCCTGGGTTCAGGTATAGCAGTCATTTTTCTCCTTCTTAGTAGCTGGTGCAGTGCTGTGGTTTTGATTTTCAGCCTGGGAACAATGCTGACAACACTGATATTTTTAGTTGTTCCTAAGTAATGTTTACTCTGACCAAGGACTTTTTCAGTCTCATGCTCTGCCAGGGAGGAGGGGAAGCCAAGAGGAAGCAGAGACAGGACACCTGACCCAAACTAGCCAAAGGGGCATTCCATACCACAGCACATCATGCCCAGTATAGAAACCGGGGTCAGTTACTTGGAAGGGCTAGATCGCTGCTCAGGTTGGGCTGGGTATCGGTCAGCGGGTGGTGAGCGGTTGTATTCTCTTCCCTTGTTATTTCCCTTATCATTATTATTATTGGCAGCAGTGGTTTGTGCTATACCTTAGTTACTGAACTGTTCTTATCTCAACCCGTGGGAGTTGTTACATTCTTTCGATTCTCCTCCCCATCCCTCCGGGAGTAGGGAGAGGAAGTGGGGGTGGAGTGAGTGAGCAGCTGCATGGTTCTGGGTTACCGGCTGGGCTTAAACCACGACAGCTCTTCGTGGCACCCAACGTGGTGCACAAAGGGTTGAGATAAAGACAGGTCTGAGCAGAGTGTGTCTAATCGTATCTGTGATAAGCATTCATTACTTCGGATTAATAGTCACTCCTCACAATGCTGATTTATTGGCTTTCAAAGCTGATGCTCTTGATCTCACAGTTTCAGCATGTTGTACCTTACTTACAGCTGGTATTTGCTGTTTTACTGTTTATCAGCTGGGGGGCTTAGGCTAAGGTTCTTGTTTCATTGCACTTTATGGAAATGACTTGTAATACAATAGACTCATTGATCATGAAACTGATCTGGCTTGCGTTCCCAGTGTGGTCATCACCTCTATACTTTGGGAGGTATATAATGGATGTGTTTAGCAATTACGCATCTTTTTTCCCCTCCTCGGGTGGTCAGCCTATAAAGGAGACATTCCCTTGCACCCACAGCTCCCCCTCCAGACTATTCACAGAATCATTTGAGAGTTCTGAAGTTTTTAAATGGCCTTTGACAAACCTCGAGACCTCCCTGCTGATTGTGAAGGGGATCACCATGTTGGCACACATATAGAGTGTGTTTTACCCACAACCATTTTTTCTGATCTCGAAAGTTAAGCAGAGTCGGGTTTGGGTCTTGTCTAGAGCTAGACAACAATACAGGACCAAGAGATTTTCCCCGCAGCTAGACAGTCATGAGTGGCAGGGTGCATGGGATAGTATGGGTGACTATCTAGGCCAGTGGGCCCCTCCAGTGCTTTGGAACTTCACCACTGAGCAAGTACAAAATCCAGACAAAACTAGTAAAACACATAAACGAGGTGTGTTGTCATCCTGATCATACCAGAGAGGGACAAATCATGGCAACATGCTGAGTCTTGGCCTATGCTTACAGAGCCCTGTTCAACACAATCCAGCACCCTCAAAGAGAAAAAGATGTCTCTGGATCTGATGGCAAAGCAACAGACAATGCAGCTACTCCAACTCTGACTACAACAGACAATGCAGCTACTCCAACTCCATGCACAGCAACTACACCAAACCCAGCAACAAGTACAGTAGGTACTCAAACCCAGACAGCAACAGAAAGCGCAGCTGCTGGTGCTACTCAACCCCCAAGCGCAGCAGCTGCACCAACCCCGACAACAGATACTGCAGCCACTCCAATCACAGTGATAATCACTGCAGCTAAACCAGAGGACCAATTCATGCCAATATCGGCTGCTCATGTACTCAAGGGGAAAAGCAAAAAAGAGGCACAAAAAGCAACCCATATAGCAAAGAAAGATGAAGAAACAATGCACTTACTACACTGGACAGCATCTGATCAGGAGTTATTATTACATGATTCAGAGGAAGAAGAGGTGACTTCCCGATCTCGGACCTCAACCTAGCTACAGAATATGTGAAAAGAATTCACCAGTCAACCAGGGGAGCACATCATCATCTGGTTGCTCCGATGCTGGGACAATGGGGCCGACGGTCACGAACTGGAAGGTAGGGAAGCCAAGCAGCTGGGGTCACTTGCTAGGGAAGGGGGAATTGACAAAGCAAGTGCAAAAGAGAAACGGTCCCTCAGCCTTTGGAGGTGGCTCTTGGCAGCTGTGAAGGAAAGGTTTCCCTACAAGGATGATGTTATGAGTCATTCAGCCAACTGGACCACGCTAGAGAAATGCATCCAGTCTCTGAGGGAATCAGCCATTGTAGAGATGATCTATTGTAGGCCAGAAGCAAGAATGCATTCGTAGATCCAGATGAAGTCGAATGTACATGACCCACGTGGCGGAAATTTACATGGAATGCACCGTCATCATATACCCACTCATTGGCATCAATAACCTGGAATGACGTAGCACCACCAACAGTGGATGAAATGACTCCCCAACTCCAAGGGTGCGAAGACAATCTCACCCCTTCCATCATTTCAGCTGTGGAAAAACTGTCCCAGGAGTTCAAACAATTTAAAGATGATCTATCCGATATATCCAGCCCCCTATGTGTACCAACCCACGTCTCAGCTACTAACAAAAGGCATCTTACTGCTCAAGAGAGAAGATTTAGGAGGTACACGTTCTGGGCCACCCTATGGTTTTACCTGTGGGATCATAGAGAAGACATGAGAAAGTGAGATGGAAAACCTACCTCAACTCTGGAGGAAAGGGTGCGTGAATTGAAGAGGAGAACAAAGGTCAAGGATGATGGTCCCATAAAAGCCGAGGGTTCAGTCTCTGGTGAGCAGGTTCCCAGATGGAGTGGAAGAGCTGATTTTACTCCAGCTCCTGTGATAAAGAAGACTAATCCCTTTCTACAAATCCTATGTGGCCAATATTGTGATCACTATTAGAGGGGCCCTGGCTCCAGCCAGGTGGAGGTAGGGGACTATTGTATTTACTGGACTGTGAGGATCAGATGGCCTGGCACATCAGACCCACAGAAGTATAAGGCTCTAGTAGATACCGGTGCACAGTGAACCCTGATCCATCAAGCTATCAAGGGGTGGAACCCATTTCTATATCTGGAGTGACAGGAGGATCTCAAAAGTTGACTGTACTGGAGGCTGAAATCAGCCTGACTGGGAAGGAGTGGCAAAAGCACCCTATTGTGACTAGTCCAAGGACTCCATGCATCACTGGCACAGACAAATGCCTCAGGAGAGGGTATTTTAAGCACCCAAAAGGGTACCGATGGGCTTTTGGTGTTACTGCCTTGGAGAGGGAGGAAATGAAGCAGCTGTCCACCTTGCCTGGTCTCAGAGGATCCTTCTGTTGTGGGATTGCTGAAGGTCGAAGAACAGCAAGTGCCAATTGTGACTACAAAAGTACACTGGAGGCAATAACGTACCAACTGAGACTCCCTGATTCCCACCCATAGCCTGATCTGAAGACTGGAGAGAAAAGGAGTGATCAGCAGGACACACTCACCCTTTAATAGCCCCATATGGCCAGTGCAAAAATCTAAGCGAGAGTGGAGGCTGATAGGAGACTATCATGGCCTGAATGAAGTCACACCACCATTGAGTGCTGCTGTACCAGACATGCTAGAACTTCAACATGAACAGGAGTCCAAGGCAGCCACCTGGGATGACACAATTTAAAATGCCAATGCATTTTTCCCAATTACTTTGGCAGCAGAGTGCAGGCCACAGTTTGCTTTTACTTGGAGGGGAGTCCAGTACACTTGGAACTAACTGCACCAGGGGCAGAAACACAGCCCTACCATCTGCCATGGACTGATACAGACTACACTCGAACAGGGGCAAGCTCCAGAACATCTGAAATACACTGATGACATTATCGCATGTGACGAAACAGAGGAAGACATTTTTGAGAAAGGGAGGAAAATAATCCAAATCCTGCTGAAAGCCGGTTTTGCCATAAAACGGAGAAAGGAAAAAGGAGATGCATAGGAGATTCAATGTTGGGGAATAAAACGCCAATATGGACGCCGCCAGATCCCCACAGATGTGATCAACAAAATAACAGCAATGACTCCACCAACTAATACGAAAAAAACACAAGCTTTCTTAGGTGCTGTGGGGTTCTAGACAATGCACATCCCAAATAAAAGTTGGAATGTAAGCCCTCTCTATCACGTGACCCAGAAGAAGAATGATTTTAAATGGGGCCCTGAGCAACAACAAGACTTTGAACAAATTCAAGGAGACAGATTTCACACAGTAGACCTTGGACAAGTCCGGACCGGGCCAGATGTTAAAAATGTGCTCTACGCCACAGCCAGGGAGAATGGTCCTACCTGGAGCCTCTGGTAGAAAGCTCCAGGGGAGACTTGAGGTCGACCCCTCGGCTTTTGGAGATGGGGATACAGAAGATCCAAGGCCAGCTATACCTCAACTGAAAAAGAGATAATGGCAGCCTATGAAGGGCTTCAAGCTGCTTCAGAAGTGATTAGCACTGAGGCAAGCTCCTCCTGGCACCCTGGATGCCCTTGCTGGGCTGGATGTTCAAAGGCAGGGTCTCCTCTACACATCATGCAACCGATGCTACATGGAGTAAGTGGGCCGCATTAATTACACAACTAGCTCAATCAAGGAAACCCCAATCATCCAGGAATGCTAGAAGTCATCATGGACTGGCCAGAGGGTAAAGATTCTGGAAGGTCACCAGAGGAGGAGGTGATGCTTGCTGAAGAGGCCCCACCATATAATGAACTGTCAGAATCTGATAAGCAACATGCCTTGTTTACTGATGGAACCAGCCACATTGTGGGAAAGCATCACAGATGAAAGGCAGCAGTATGGAGTCCCCGACAACAAGCTACAGAAACTGCTGAAGGAGAGGGTGAATCGAATCAGTTTGAAGAGGTGAAAGCCATCCAGCTGGCTTCGGACATTGATGAATGAGAAAAGTGGCCAGTACTTTATCTCTATACTGACTCATGGATGGTGGCAAATGCCCTGTGGGGGTGGTTTCAGCAATGGAAGCAGAGAAACTGGCAACACAGAGGTAAACCCATCTGGGCTGCTGCACTGCGGCAAGATATCGCTACACAGGTGCAGAACCTGGTGGTGAAGGTATGCCACGTAGATGCTCATGTACCCAAGAGTCGGGCTACTGAGGAACACCAGAACAACCAACAAGTGGATCAAGCTGCTAAGATTGAAGAGGCTCAGATGGACTTAGACTGGACACAAAAGGGGAGGTTATTTTTGGCCCAGTGGGCCCATGACACTTCAGGCCATCAGGGCAGAGACGCAACATACAGATGGGCTCGTGATCAAGGGGTGGACTTAACAATGGACACTACTGCTCAAGTTATTCACAACTGTGAAACATGTGCTGCAATTAAGCAAGCCAAGCAGTTAAAGCCTCTGGTATGGAGGACGATGACTGAAGTACAATTATGGCTCGGAGGCTTGGCAGATTGACTATATCACACTCCCACAAATGCGCCAAGGCAGGTGCCATGAGCTTACCATGGTGGAAACAACCACCAGATGGCTGGAAACATACACAGTGCCCCATGCCACTGCCCGGAACACTATCCTGGGCCTTGAGAAACAAGTCTTGTTATGACACGGCACACCAGAGAGAACTGAGTCAGACAATGGGACTCATATCTGGAACAACCTAATAGATACTTGGGCAAAAGAGCATTGCATCGAGTGGGTATATCAGTCACATTCCCTATCACGTACCAGTCTCTGAGATAGTCAAATGGTACAATGGGCTGTTAAAAACTACACTGAGAGAAATGAGTGGTAGAACTTTCAAAGATTGGGATACACATTTACCAAAGGCCACCTGGTTGGTCAACACCAGCAGATCTGCCAACAGGGCTGGCCCAGACAAGTCAGAACTTTTACATACTGTAGAAGGGGATAAAGTTCCTGTGGCGAGCATAAAGAATTTGCTGGGGAAGAAAGTCTGAGTTATTCCTGCTTCAGGTAAAGGCAAACCCACTCGTGGGATTGCTTTTGCACTGGGACCTGGACATACTTGGTGGGTAATGTGGGAAGATGGGGAAGTCCAGTGTGTACCTCAAGGAGATTTGATTTTTTGGGGAAACAGCCAATGAACTCAATTATATGCTATTGCCTGCTATATACCACTTATAAAGCCCAATAACTAGATGTCTTCAGGTCATCAGCGACTGGCCCTGATTTCCCTCCGACCATCATTCCAACAAAGAATGAAACCAGGTGAGCTCAGAAGTGACCAGACAAGTTCCGCGGCGTCATCAGCAGGCAACAATCAAAAACTGCACACCGTCTCTCCTGCTCTGAAAGACTATTACAAGAGATGGAACCTGACATCATGGACTAGATGAACTCAGCAGCTTTATAGGGATTGGTCCATGCACTAAGGAATGATATCTACCTCTCTTTGGGTTTGTGGAGGTGCAAATATATATATGTGTGAGACAAAAGCAATGGCATATTGAAAAACATGGGATCTGAGCATGACGTGAATGGTATGGAATAAGGGGTGGATACTGTACTGGGTTCAGCTACTGCACTCATTTTTCTCCTTCTTAATAGCTGGTGAAGTACTGTGCGCTTTTGACTTTCAGCCTGAGAACAATGCTGATAACAACGATGTATTTAGTTGCTAAGTAATGTTTACTCTGACCAACGACTTTCTAAGTCATGCTCTGCCAGGGAAGATGAGAAGCTGGGAGGAAGCAGAGACAGGACACCTGACCCAAACTAGCCAAAGGGGTATTCCATACCACATCATGTCATGCCCAGTATATAAACAGGGGGCAGTTACCCGGAAGGACTAGATCTCTGCTTGGCTCTGGCGGGGTATCAGTTGGCAGGTGGTGAGCGGTTGAATTCTCTCCCCTTGTTATTTCCATTATCATATAATCAAGGAACCATAGAATAGTTAGGGTTGGTAAAGGACCTTAAGATCATCTAGTTCCAACCCCCCCCTGCCATGGGCAGGGACACCTTCCAATAAACCATGCCAACCAAGGCTATGTCCAACTCGGCCTTGAACACCACCAAGGATGGATCTTCACAACTTCCCTGGGCAACCCATTCCAGTGTCTCACCACCCTTACAGTAAAGAATTTCTTCCTCCTTATATCCAATCTAAACTTCCCCTGTTTAAGTTTGAACCCATTACACCTTGTCCTATCACTACAGTCCCTAATGAAGAGTCCCTCCCCAGGATCCCTATAGGCCTCCTTCAGATACTGGAAGGCTGCTATGAGGTCTCCACGTAGCTTTCTCTTCTCCAGGCTGAACAGCCCCAACTTCCTCAGCCTATCTTCATACGGGAGGTATGGATCACCTCCCTCGACCTGCTGGTCATGCTCCTTTTGATGCAGGCCAGGATACGGTTGGCTTTCTGGGCTGCAAGCGCACACTGCCAGCTCATGTTCATTTTCTCATCGACCAACACCCCCAAGTTTTTCTCTGCAGGGCTACTCTGAATCTCTTCTCAGCCCAACCTGTAGCTGTGCCTGGGTTTGCCCCGACCCAGGTGTAGGACCTTGCACTTAGCTTGCTTGAACTTCATAAGGTTGGCATTGGCACAGCTCTCAAGCATGTCAAGGTCCCTCTGGATGGCATCCCTTCCCTCCAGCGTATCAACCGAACCACACAGCTGGATGTCATCGGCAAACTTGCTGAGGGCACACTCAATCCCACTGTCCATGTCACCAACAAAGATGTTGAACAAGACTGGTCCCAACACCAATCCCTGGGGGACACCACTTGTTACTGGTCTCCACCTGGACATTGAGCCACTGACCACAACTCTTTGTGTACAGCCATCCAGCCAGTTCTTTATCCACTGAGTGGTCCACCTATGAAATTGATGTCTCTCCAACTTAGAGACAAGGATGTCATGTGAGACAGTGTCTAACACTTTGCACAAGTCCAGGTAGATGACATCTACTGCTCTGCCCCTGTCCATCAGTTCCATAGCCCCATCATAGATGGCCATCAAATTGGTCTGGCAGGATTTCCCATAAGTGAAGCCATGCTGGCTGTCACCAAGCACCTTGTTGTTTTTCATGTGCCTCAGCATGCCTTCCAGGAGAATATGCTCCAAGATTTTACCAGGGACTTAGGTGAGGCTGACTGGTCTGTAGTTCCCTGGACCATCCATTTTCCCCTTCTTGAAAATGGGGGTTATATTACCCTTTTTCCAGTCATCGGGAACTTCCCCTGACTGCCATGATTTTTCAAATATGATGGACAGTGGCTTAGCAACTTCATTTGCCAGCTCCTTCAGGTCCCGCGGATGGATTTCATCAGGTCCCATGGACTTGTATACGTTCAGGTTCCTAAGATGGTCTTGAACCAGATCCTCTCCTACTGTGGGCTCAGGGACTTCATTCTCACTGTCCCTGCGTCTTTCTTCCAAGACTTGGGTGGTGTGGTCAGAGCATTTTCCGGTGAAGACTGAGGCAAAGAAGTCATTAAGAGCCTCAGGCTTCTCCAAGTCCAGGGTAGCCAGTTCTCCCGATCACTTCTGGAGAGGGCCCACATTGTCACTAGCCTGCCTTTTATTTGCAATGTGCCTATAGAATCCCTTCCTGTTATCCTTAACATCCCTAGCCAAGTTTAATTCTAAGTGGGCCTTAGGTTTCCTAACCTGGTCCCTAGCTTCCAAGACAACATCCCTGTATTCTTCCCAGGCAGCCTGTCCTTGCTTCCACCTTTAATAAGCCTCTTTTTTCCTTTGAAGTTTCCTCAGCAGCTCCTTATCCATCCAAGGAGTTCTCCTGGCCCTCCTGCAGCACTTCCTTCTAGTTGGGATGTATCGCTCCTGAGCTTGCAGCAGGTGATCCTTGAATATCAACCAACAGTCTGGGGCCCCCATGCCCTCTAGGGCTATATCCCATGGAATCTTACTGAGCAGGTTCCTGAAAAGGCCAAAGTCTGCTCTCTTGTTATCATCATTATTATTGGTAGTAGCAGTAGTGGTCTGTGGGTAACTGTGCTTTATTGGGGCCAATAAAACCATCTCTAGCACAGCTAAGTCCTAAAGGTACTGGATACATCTCTCCATTGCTGTCCGCTTCCATGAGCTACATATAATATTTTCTTTGAAGGGATACTTTTCTTTCACGGTTGACAGGAGTAGTCTCCAGAGGCTGAGGACTTGTCTCCCTTTTCCAACCCCCTTGTGAATGCCTGATTCCATAGAAAGTGATCTCAGCTACTTGGCTTCCCTACCCTCTAAGTCCAGGCTACTAGCTCTGTATCCTAGCTGTATACTGTATACTAGCTCCCAGCATCAGAGCAGCCAGGTGATAATATGCTCACCAGGATGATGGCTGAAATCTTTTCACATAGCCCACAGCTTACTCAGGGACAGGGATCGAGAGGTTACCTCTGGTTCTACCTCTTCCTCTGTTTCTTGTAATGGCCCTGCTTTGTCCTCTTTTACTACACTAGCTGTGTTTCGTGTCCATTTCTTCTTCTGTATAGGGGCAACTGATAACAGCACAGACTGGTTCTTTGGTTCAGCTGAAGTGTCTGTTGCTTTGCCATCAGATCCAGAGACCTTTTCCCCCTGAGTGTGATGAATAGTGTTGAGCAGGGTTTGGTAGGCATGGGCCAGGCCCCAGCACGATGCAGTGATTTGTGCCTCTCTGGAATTGCCAGGACAACAGCATACATTTCTCAAATGTTTCACTAGTTTTTCCGGATTTCGCACTTGTTCGGGGTGAAGTTCCAAAGCACTGGAGGTGCCACTGGCCTAGGTACTTGCCCATACTATTCCACACACCCTGCCACTCATAACTATCCAGCCTCGGGGAAGACTACTGGGTGGTATTTTTACATAGTTTTTTAACCTTAAACAAGACCTGAATGACCAGCAACATACTGGTTTCTAGCAATAGGGCCATGCTGGATTCAACATTCAAAAAATATTCAAAATTTTCAAAATTCTCAAATGCTACTGTAAATAGCCTGGTGGGGAAGGGGAAGGCATGGGAGGATGTCTCCTCCATAAGTTGGCTCTCCAAGAAGAAAAGGCAAAAGGTATAATTATTAATAGTTCCCATTAAGTGGCTCCCAAAGTATAGAGGTGATAGCAATGCTGAGTACACATACCAGATTAGTTTCATGACCAGCTATTCTATCATATCACAAGCCACTATTATAAAGTACAACAAAATGAGAACCTTAACTAAGGCCCCAAGGGCGATAAACACCAAAACAGCAAGTGAAAAGTAAGGTATTAGAAAATGCAACTTTGAGACCAAGCACAACAAATCTGAGAGCAAATAAAACAGCATTGTGACCAGTGACTATTAAACCAATACAGTGAATGCTTGTAACAAATTTTGTCAGGTCTGTCATTATCTCAACCCTTCATGCCTCATGTTGGGCACCAAAAAGGACCGTCATGGCTTAATACCAGCTGGTAATCAAGTACCATGCAGACACTCGCTTACTCTCCCCTCAGCAGGATGGGGAGGAGAATTGGAAAAAAAAAGTAAAACTTGTGGGTTGAAATAAGAACAGTTTAATAATTAAAACAAAGTACAATATAATACTAATGCTACTAATGATAATGCAAAGGGAAACAACAGGAAGAGAGATATAAAACTAAAAGAGAGGGAAAAAAAAAACCCAACCAATAAAAAGAAATAGTGATACATAATACAGTTGCTCATCATCCGCTGACCAATACCCAGTCCTTCCTCGAGCAGCAATTAGCGCCTTCTGGCTAAGTTGCCCCACTTTATATCCCAAGCATGACATTCTGTGGTATGGAATACCCCTTTGGCTAGTTTGTTGTCCTGTCTCTGCTTCCTCCCAGCTTCCTGTGCCCCTCCTCACTGGCAGAGCATGAGACTGAAAAGTCCTTGATCAGGGTGAGTGCTACTGTGCAACAACTAAACCATGGGTGTGTTATCAGCATTGTTCTCAGACTAAAGCCAAAACACAGCACTGCACCAGATACTAGATAAAAAATTAACTCTATCCCAGACTAAACCAGGACAAAGTTGAAGGAAGTGACTTCTATTTGCCACTCATGTGAATGCATATGGAGTACTGAGTCTTGTTTCAGGCTCCCAAGGAGAAGAAAGATATATTGACATACAAGAGTGGGTACAGTGAAAGGCTATCAAGATAGTTTAGGGGGCTGAAGCACATGACCTACAAGGAGACACTGAGAGTACCAGGTTTGTTCAGCCTTAAGAAAAGAAGGATTGCAGGAAAGCTTTTTGCTGCCTACAACTAATAAGAGGGTGTAGACATAAATTGCAACAGTAGAAATTCTGATTAGATAAATAGGAAAAAAATTCCCTGTGAGGGTGGTCAGACACTGGAACAGGGACACAGAAGTTGTCATGTCTCCATCCTTGGAGATATTTAAACTGCAGCTGGACAAGACTCTCAACATCTGCTCTGGTTGGTCCAACTTTGAGCAGGGCTTTGGACTACACCTCCAGAGGCCCCTTCCCACATAACTGATTATTTCATTCCCTAACCTCGTCTTTAAACTAGAGCAGTTCTACTGCAGTGTAAGCAACCCCCCAACACACATACACACACACACACACAGAGACACATACTGTTGTGGTTTAATGCCAGCCATCAAGTAAGCACTACAGAGCCGAACTCTTACTCTCCAGCACTGGGATGCAGGGAGAGAATCAGAAAAGTAAAAGTGAAAAAACTCTTCAGCTTAGATAATAACAGTTTAATAAATTATTTAATGAAATGAAATAACATAATGTCATGGATTAGTTTGTTTTTTTTTTTTCTAGTCTCATGCTATGCCAGGGAGGAGGGGGAACTGGGAGGAGGCAGAGACAGGGCGCCTGACCTGGGCTGACCAATGAGGTTATTCCATGCCACAGCACGTCATGCCCAGGTTGTGGAATGGGGGGGGGGGGGGGGGGGGGGGGGGGGGAGGAGGAAGAGGAACTGGGAAGTGTGTGGTTTGGGGGCGGGGGCTCGCTGGGGCTTCCCATGCGGTCTCTCAGTCTCTCGGCTCGGTCAGGCGGCGAAACGGTTGTATCCTCTCCCTTTGTATTTACTTTGTCATTATTATTGGTGGTGGTGGTGGCAGTACTGATTTGTATTGTATCTTATTTACTGGACTGTTCTTACCTCAACCCGTGGGAGTTACATTTTCTTCGGTTCTTCTCCCCATCTCCCCCCCATCGGAGGGGGGGGGGGAAGGAGGGAGAAGGGAAATTTACGGCTTAAACCACGACAGTTTTTGGCGCCCAACGTGGGGCACTTAAGGGTTGAGATAAAGACAAAATAGCCACTCGTCACAATGCTGATTTATTGGCTCTCAAAGTTGTTGCTCTGGTTCTCACAGGTTCAGTGTATGATACTTTACTTACAGCCGGTTCTTCTTATCTTAACGTTTTTAAGATCTGGGTTTTGGGTTAAGGTTCTTGTTATATTATACTTTATTGCACGGATTGTTAATACAATAGACTCAGTGATCATGAAACTGACCCGGTTTGTGTTTCCAGTGTGGCCACCAACTCTATACTTTGGGAGGTATATAATGGAAGTTTTTAGCAATTACACGTCTTTTTTCACCTCCTCGGGTGGTCAGCCTGTGAAGGAGACATTCTTTTGTGCTCCCAGCGCCCCCACCAGGCTGTTTACAACACTATTTGAGAATTCGGAAGGTTTTGAATGGCTTTTAGATACCCTTGAGATCTGCCTTCTGGTGGTGACGGGAATTATCATGTTGGCACACATACTGAATATGTTTTACTCACAACTATTTTGTCTGGTCCGGAGAGTTAAGCAGAGTGGGGTGTGGGCCATGTCTGGGGTTAGACTACAATCCAGGATGGCTGAGAGATTTTCCCCAAGGCTGGACAGTCATGAGTGGCAGGGTGTGTGGGATAGTATGGGCAAGTATCTAGGCCAGTGGGCCCCTCCAGTGCTTTGGAACTTCACCAATGAACAAATGCAAAACCCAGCAAAATTAGTAAAACATTTAAAGGAGGTGTGTGATCATTCTGGTCACACCAGAGATGGACAAATCATGGCAACGTGCTGGGGCTTGGCTTATGCTTACAGAGCCCTGTTTAACACTGTCCAGCATCTTCAAAAGGAAAAAAACGTCTCTGGATCTGAGGGCGGAGTAATGGACAGTGCAGTTAATCCAGCTCCAAGTACAGCAGCTACATCACCACCAGCGACAGGTACAGCCACGACTCAAACCCCAGTGACAAGTACGGCTGCTACCCAAACCACAGTAATAATCACTGCAGCTAAACCAGAGGACCAACTCATTCCAATATCGGTTGCCCCTGTACGCAAGAGGAAAAACAAAAAAGAGGCAGGAAAGATGAAACAAGACAAAGAAACGTCACCACCTGGGACAGCATCTGACCAGGAGTTATTACCACATGATGAAGAAGAAGAAAAGGAAGAGGTGACTTCTCGATCTCGGACCTCAACCGAGCTACGGAATATGCGAAAAGACTTTACCCGTCAGCCAGGGGAGCACATCATCACCTGGCTGCTCCGATGCTGGGACAATGGGGCCGACGGTCATGAACTAGAAGGTAGTGAAGCCAAACAGCTGGGATCACTTACCAGGGAAGGGGGAATTGACAAACCAATTGCAAGAGAGAAAAAGTCCCTCAGCCTTTGGAAGCGGCTCTTGGCAGCTGTGAAAGATAGGTTTCCGTACAAGGATGATGTTATGAGTCGTTCGGCCAAGTGGACTACTCTAGAGAAAGGCATCCAGTCTCTGAGAGAATCAGCCATTGTAGAGATGATCTATATTACCAAGCCGAATGTTGGGGATATACCCATAGATCCAGATGAAGTCGAATGTACACGACCCATGTGGCGGAAATTTACACGAAATGCACCCCAATCATATGCCCATTCATTGGCAACAATAACCTGGAGTGACATAAGACCACCAACAGTGGATGAAATGATTTATAAACTCAGAGAGTTTGAAGATAATATCACCCCTTCCATCATCTCAGCTGTGGAAAAACTGTCCCAGGACCTCAAACAATTGAGAGACGATCTATCCAGCTCCTCACGTGTACCAACACACGTCTCGGCTATTAACAGAAGGCGTCCCACTGTTCGAGAGAGAAGATATAGAAGTTATACACCACGGGCCACCCTATGGTTTTACCTGCAGGATCATGGAGAAGATATGATGGAGTGGGATGGAAAGCCTACTTCAGTTTTGGAGGAGCGGGTGCGAGAACTGAAAAAGAGAGCAAAGGTCTGATCAACCCATGAAGTCTGCGGCTTCAGGCTCTGGTGAGCAGGTTCCCAGATGGAGTGGAAGAGCAGATTTTACCTCAGCTCCTGTGATGAAGAAGAATAATCCATCTCTACAAGAGGTGAGTGACCAATGTGATGACTACTAGAGGGGCCCCGCTTCCAGCCAGGTGGAGGTAGGGGACAATCGAATTTATTGGACTGTATGGATCAGATGGCCTGGCACATCAGTCCCACAGGAGTATAAGGCTCTAGTAGATACTGGTGCACAGTGTACTCTGATGCCATCAAGCTTTCAAGGGGTGGAACCTATTTCTATTTCTGGAGTGACAGGAGGATCCCAAGAGTTGACTGTACTGGAGGCTGAAATCAGCCTGACTGGGAGGGAATGGCAAAAACACCCCATTGTGACTGGTCCAGAGGATCCATGTATTCTTGGCATAGATTACCTCAGAAGAGGGTACTTCAAAGACCCAAAAGGGTACCGATGGGCTTTTGGTATTGCTGCTTTGGAGACAGAGGAAATGGAGCAGCTGTCCACCTTGCCTGGTCTCTCAGAGGATCCGTCTGCTGTGGGGTTGCTGAAGGTCGAAGAACAACAAGTGCCAATCGCGACCTCAACAGTGCACCGGCTGCAATATCGCACCAACTGAGACTCCCTGATTCCCATCCATAAGCTGATCCATAGATTGGAAAGTCAAGGAGTGATCAGTAGGACCCACTCACCCTTTAATAGCCCCATATGGCCAGTGCGAAAGTCTAATGGAGAGTGGAGACTAACAGTAGACTATCGTGGCCTGAATGAAGTTACCCCATCCTTGAGTGCTGCTGTACCAGACATACTAGAGCTTCAGTATGAACTGGAGTCAAAGGCAGCCAAGTGGGATGCCACGATTGATATTGCCAATGCTTTTTTCTCAATTCCTCTGGCAGCAGAGTGCAGGCCACAGTTTGCTTTTACTGGGAGGCACGTCCAGTACACTTGGAACCGACTGCCCCAGGGGTGGAAACACAGCCCTACCATCTGCCATGGACTGATCCAGACTGCACTGGAACAGGGGCAAGCTCCAGAACACCTGCAATACATTGATGACATCATTGTGTGGGGTGATACAGCAGAAGAAGTCTTTGAGAAAGGGAGGAAAATAATCCAAATCCTGCTGAGAGCTGGTTTTGCCATAAAACAGAGTAAGGTCAAGGGACCTGCACAGGAGATTCAGTTTCTGGGAATAAAATGGCAAGATGGATGTCAGCAGATCCCCACAGATGTGATCAACAAGATAACAGCAATGTCGCCAACAACTAATAAGAAAGAAACACAAGCTTTCTTGGGTGTTGTGGGGTTCTGGAGGATGCACATCCCGAATTACGTTTTGATTGTAAGCCCTCTCTATTATGTGACCCGGAAGAAAAATGATTTTAAGTGGGGCCCTGAGCAACAACAAGCCTTTGAGCAAATTAAACGTGAGATAGTTCGTGCAGTAGCCCTCGGACCAGTCCGAACTGAGCCAGATGTTAAAAATGTACTGTACACCGCAGCTGGGGAGAACGGTCCTACCTGGAGCCTCTGGCAGAAAGCTCCAGGGGAAACTCGAGGTCGACCCCATGGCTTTTGGAGTCGGGGATACAAAGGATCTGAGGCCACCTATACCCCAACTGAAAAAGAGATATTGGCAGCCTATGAAGGGGTTCAAGCTGCTTCAGAAGTGATTGGCACTGAAGCACAGCTCCTCCTGGCACCCCGGTTGCCTGTGCTGGGCTGGATGTTCAAAGGCAGGGTCTCCTCTACACATCATGCAACTGATGCTACATGGAGTAAGTGGGAAGCATTAATTACACAACGAGCTCGAATAGGAAATCTCAGTCGTCCGGGAATTCTAGAAGTCATCATGGACTGGCCAGAGGGTAAAGATTCTGGAAGGTCACCAGAGGAGGAAGGAGTGATGCTTGCTGAAGAGGCCCCACCATATAATGAACTGTCAGAAAGTGAAAAGCAATATGCCTTATTTACTGATGGGTCTTGTCGCATTGTGGGAAAGCACCGTAGATGGAAGGCAGCAGTATGGAGTCCTCAACGACAAGTTGCAGAAACTGCTGAAGGGGAGGGTGAATCGAGTCAGTTTGCAGAGGTGAAAGCCATCCAGCTGGCCTTGGACATTGCTGAACGAGAAAAGTGGCCAGTACTTTATCTCTGTACTGACTCATGGATGGTGGCGAATGCCCTGTGGGGGTGGTTGCAGCAATGGAAGCAGAGCAACTGGCAACGCAGAGGGAAACCCATCTTGGCTGCTGCACTGTGGCAAGATATCGGTGCCTGAGTGCAAAACCTGGTGGTCAAAGTACGCCACGTAGATGCTCATGTACCCAAGAGTCGGGCTACTGAGGAACACCAGAACAACCAACAAGTGGATCAAGCTGCTAAAATTGAAGTGGCTCAGATGGACTTAGATTGGCAACATAAGGGTGAATTAGTTTTGGCTCAGTGGGCCCACGACACTTCAGGCCATCAGGGCAGAGAAGCAACATACAGATGGGCTTGTGATCGAGGGGTGGACTTAACAATGGACACTACTGCCCAGGTTATTCATTACTGTGAAACATGTGCTGCAATTAAGCAGGCTAAACGGTTAAAGCCTCTCTGGTATGGAGGACGATGGCTGAAGTACAAATATGGGGAGGCTTGGCAGATTGATTATATTACACTCCCACCAACCTGCCAACGGAAGTGTCATGTGCTTACCATGGTGGAAGCAACCACCGGATGGTTGGAAACATACGCTGTGCCCCACGCCAATGCCCAAAACACTATCCTGGGTCTTGAGAAACAGATTTTGTGGCGACACGGCACACCAGAGAGAATTGAGTCAGACAATGGGACTCATTTCCGTAACAGCCTGATAGATACTTGGGCCAAAGAGCATGGCATTGAATGGGTATATCACATCCCCTGCCATGCACCAGACTCTGGGAAAATCGAACGGTACAATGGGCTATTAAAAACTACACTGAGAGCAATGGGTGGTGGGACTTTCAAACATTGGGATACACATTTATCAAAGGCCACCTGGTTGGTCAACACCAGAGGATCTGCCAACAGAGCTGGTCCAGCCCAGTCAGAACTTCTACATACTGTTGAGGGGGACAACGTTCCTGTGGTGCACATAAAGAATTTGCTGGGGAAGACAGTCTGGGTGATTCCTGCTTCAGGTAAAGGCAAACCCACTCGTGGGATTGCTTTTGCTCAGGGACCCGGATATACTTGGTGGGTAATGCGGGAAGATGGGGAAGTGCAATGTGTACCTCAAGGAGATTTGATTTTAGGAGAAAACAGCCAATGAACTCAACTGCATGCTGTTGCCTGCTATGTAATTTTTTTTCATATAGCCCATCAACTAGATGTCTTCAAGTCATCCGCGACTGACCCTCAGACCATCATCCCAACAAAGAACGAACTTTGATGAAACCAGACGAGTTCTGCAGTAAAGGAACAATCAGTATCAGCGGGCAACGATCCAACACTGCACACAGGCCGCCCTGCTCTGAAAGACTGTTACAAAAGATGGAGCCTGACATCACGGACTGGATGGACTCAGCAGCTTCATAGGGATTGGTCCATGCACTAAGGGATTATATCTCTCCATCTGTGTGTGTGTGTGTGGATGCATATATATATGTATGTGATGGTATATTGAAAATGTGGGATCTGAACATGACGTGAATGGCATGGAATAACGGGTGGATTGTCATGGGTTTGGGTTTTTTTTTTTTCTAGTCTCATGCTATGCCAGGGAGGAGGGGGAACTGGGAGGAGGCAGAGACAGGGCGCCTGACCCGGGCTGACCAATGAGGTTATTCCATGCCACAGCACATCATGCCCAGGATGTGGAATGGGGGGGGGGGGGGGGGGGGAAGGAAGAGGAACTGGGAAGTGTGTGGTTTGGGGGCGGGGGCTCGCTGGCTCTGCCCGCGCGGTCTCTCGGCTCGGTCGGGTGGCGAAACGGTTGTATCCTCTTCCTTTGTATTTACTTTGTCATTATTATTGTTATTGGTGGTGGCAGTAGTGATTTGCATTTTATCTTAGTTACTGGACTGTTCTTATCTCAACCCCTGGGAGTTACATTTTCTTCGGTTCTTCTCCCCATTTCCCCCCCATCGGAGTGGGGGGGGGGGAAGGAGGGAGAAGTGAAATTTACGGCTTAAACCACGACACATAATAATTACAATAAATTATAGAGAGAAATAAAACTCAAGTGATGCAAATAAAGACAACTGCTTACCACCAACTGACCAATGCCAAGCAAGTCCTTGAGCAGAGGCCTCCCCTGCCAACCTTCCCCCCTAGTTTTATTGCTGAGCATGAATTCACACAATATGGAATATCCTTTTGCTTAGTTGATGTCAGCTCTACCAGCTGTGTCCCCTCCCCATTTGTTGTGCACCCTCAGCCTACTCGCTGGCGGGGAGGTGTGGGAGGCAGAAATGGCCTTGATGCTGTGCAAGCACTGCTCAGCAATAACTAAAACATCCCTGTATTATCAACACTGTTTTGGTCACAAATCCAAAACATATAGCCCCTTACCAACTACTAAGAAGAAAATTAAATCTATCCCAGCCAAAACCAGTGCAGTCTCCATGCCTTATTCCATACCATTACATCATGCTCAGGTCCCACACTATCCAATACAGCCTTGTTAACCACTACTTCCCATTCTTTGATCCAATACACAGATATTCTATGGATCACCCCTGTAAAATGTCCAGAAATGTCCACAAAATGTCCACTGAGTTCATTTAGTCTATGACTGTTTTCCGTCTGTTATGGTGGTCACTCAGGACAGGAGAGGTGGTGTGTTGCATGAAGTTACTGGGCCCCAAAGCCAGCTCAGATCAGATCACTGCTGCACTTGTATTGCTTCTTATAAGGCTTGTCATCCATTGATTCAGGTGGTTCCTGATATAGTAATTCCTACAACATGCAACTCAAATCATGAGTTACAACAGTTAAAAACTATATCCATTACATTCTCCACCCCTGGTCCCTTTGGACCAGGCCATAGTGTTTAACACTGCAATGAATTCCTCCCCTTGCCTCTAGCTTGAATAGCAGTGAGAGGTTGCTTCTATAACACCTTTGATGAATGGATGTATGGCAGTCACAGCAGTGGTGACATACAGCATCATGCAAAACTGGCATCATACAATTCAAATCATGTGTTATTTTCACCCAGGATTAAATCACCTTGAGGTACACATGGACTCCCCAATACTTATGCATTACCCATCAAGTGCACCCAGGTGTTTGAGCAAAAATAATCCTTCAAATAGGTTTGCTTTTTCCCAAGAAAGGAATAATAACCCAGAGTGTTTTTCACAACCAGCTCCTTGTATGTACTATGGGGACCTTATGTCTGCCACAGTGCACAGAGGTTTTGATTGGGCAGGGACAGGTCAGCTGGCAGATCCTCTACTGTTAACTAGCCAAGTGGCTTCTGCTAAATGTGTATCCCAATGTTTGAAGGTCCCAGCATCCATTTCTCTCAGTGTAGCTTTAACATTCCATTTTATTATTCAATTTTCTTGGAGGCTGGTGCATGATAGGGGAGGTGATACACCCAGTCAGTGCCATGCTCCTTGGCCCAGGTGTCTATGAGGTTGTTTTGGAAATGAGTCCTGTTGTATGATTAAAATCTTTCAGGGGTGCTCTGTTGCCATAAAAATTGGAGGTTTGTGGTTGTGTGTTATATAGTCAATCTGCCAGGTTTCTCCATGTTGATAATTCAGTCATCGTCCTCTATACCAAAATGGCTTTAGCTGCTTCATTTGTTTGATTATAGCACATGTTTTGCATTCATGGATAACCTGAACAATGGTGTCAATGGTCAAGTCTACCCTTTGATCACTAGCCCATCTGTATGTTGCATCCTGTCCTAAATGCCCTCATGTGTTGCAGGTCCATAGATCTATAAATAGTTCAGCCTTATATTCCCAGTCCTGATCCACCTCAGCCACTTCAATTCTAGCAGCCTGGTCCACCTGCTCATTGTTTCTATGTTCTTCAGTGGCACAACTCTGAAGCCATCTTTGGGTACCTTTTTTTCCTCACAGGATAATGAAGATACTGGGGTTGCTATCTCTCTAGACCTTCAAGCTAGGCTGGATGAATCTAAGGGCCTAGTTTTTAATGGTATGAGAGAGAATTAGAGCAATGAAACTAACCCCTGGAGTTTATCTTTCCATGCCCACAGATATCTATGACACCAGCAGACAGCTAAAAATGTTTTTCAAAACTAACCAAACAGCCCCTTCCCCCTATAGCACCCTCCTTCCATTAGCCACTGTGCAATGAGCACAGGAGAATCCAACACATGTACAAGACTAAATCAACCTAACAGCATTACCAAGGTGATGACCATCTAGAAGCTGGGCCCATGTATAATAACCTCAGTATGGAGTAACACTGCTGGGGTCAACACAATTTACACTGCATATAACTACCAAGTGGAGCTTCCACTTTTAATCATCCTCCTCACCATCTCCACCTAAAAAGGGAGCTGATAGTTATTTATTTACTTTGCTTTCATGAGCTAATATCTGGCAGCATGACAACATTTGGAATACTCCAAATTGCTAAGCACAATTCTGTTTTCTGTGATAGCTTCATAATATACTATTTGCATGGCTAACCAAAAAGTGCTTTCAGAAGAAGCAAAAGTGGGAAGAGGGTCAGAAGCCACTAACTAGCCTAGGCAAGGATTTACGCTGTATGACAAATGCCTTCAGACTCTACTTCAGTCTTTGTTTTTCCTCAAACATTTCTTCATTCTTTTTTTCCCAGTATCAAGTATGCTGTGCCAGGCCTGCAGTTGTCTTTTCAACCTTTGTCTTTCCCTGTATTTCACCTTTCTTTTTTTCTCTCAGTCCCGGTTTGGTTTAATCTCCCCTCCTCCTTCCCTCCCTTTTTTTACTGTCTGTTCTTGGAGCTTTTTTTTGTTTAATTAATTTTCCACAGTATCCTAGTTTTACCAAACTCATTTCTCTTCCCCTCTTATTAATAAACCGTGCCATTAATCTTGCCTGACAATGTTCATTACCTGTTCACTGGGTGGTGAACAGGCTGCCCAGGGAGGCTGGGGAGTCTCCCTCTCTGGAGACATTCAAAACTCTCCTGGATGCGTTCCTGTGCAACCTGATCCAGGTGTCCCTGCCGTGGCAGGGGGGTTGAACTAGATGATCTCCAGAGGGCCCTTCCAACCCTAATGATTCTGTGATTCTCTGAACTGCAAGAAGTCTTACATATCTGTAAGAGTTCTGTCCCAGAGACTTTGCAAGCTGGAATTCCTTTAAGAGGTAGAGGATGAGATACCTCAATATGTGTTGTGACTATGACCTTAGGTTAGCTGGCTTTGCTGCCAATATCAAAGTCAGTCTACATACTATTAATACAGTTATGCAGGACAAGCAGTGACAGGTGCTACACCCCTTACCCCCCCACACCCCCCGTTCTTGCAGAAGCCCTGCCCCTAGTGGCTGTTACATGTTCCACTTGCCCCAGAAGTCCCTCCTCTGTTCCAGTCATGTGCTTTTGAACTAGTACAACTATACCCCCCAAACAGCACTGTCTTTCTGGAAAATACCATGGCCTTTTAATACAGAACACTATGGGCATCACTTTCCAGAGGAAGCAACATCCCTGCTTGCAGATACTACTGTGCCTTTTTCCTACATCAGCATTAAGTACTTCAGACTTTTCAGTGTTCCTTGTCACTAGGCCCCCTACCCCATGAGCAATGGGCCCACATTCTCTTTAGCTTTCCCTTTCCTACTGATGCACATCCTAGAAAACTTTATTGTTGCCTTATACCTCCTTCACTAGTTTCAACTCCAACTGAGCTTGACTCCATTCCTACATATGCAGTGCTGTGGTTCATTTGTGTCGGGGCCTGGTTAGCATTAGAGGATTATTTAGAGCCATAAAGTGCATTGTCAGCATGACAAGCTTGCAGAAAAACAAGTTTACTGCTACAAAAATAGAACTTTAGAAACTACAAAGCAGGATGCTTGCTTGCTTCAGTAGATAAGAAGTAACCAATCATTTAATCCTAGTCGGCGCGTGAACAGCAGCTTGTAACCAATTAAAAGTGCAACTCTGGCACGTGTTAGAAGTTATGTAACTTGAGCACAGTATATAAGCAAGAGCTGTTAACAATAAAATCGGACTGTAACTTGCATCTTATAGATGTGTCGTTCTTTCCCGCTCGCCTGAATGCCCGCGGCACATTTGAATCTCTCAAATTTTACAGAACAACGTACTCTGGAAATTAAACTTTATTCTATAAGCTTGTAACCATAAATCTTAAACTAACAATAGTGTGTGTGCCTTTAACATAGTAGAATAGGCCAAACTGTTCTAACTTACTAACACGTAGAGAGAAAGGAATGTTCAGCTGATGGGGGAAGGAACATCACAGGACTGATGACAACTAAGGAGGCAATAAATAAAACCAAGGATGCCAGCCTTCAAGACAGCAGAGTGGCACCCAGCATGGAGAGAGACTGGAACAGAAGCAAGGACATACCAACTGCTAACTCAGCACTAGGACCTTGAAAGCGTGCACAAGCACTGAGGTCATTCAGTAAACACTGTAAGGAAGACTATCGACAACCACCAAAGACACTCGCTCAGCAAGAAAGTGCATGTATAATTAGTATGCAAATATCATAATTAGTTCATTGGAAAATCTATGAATATGCATGAGCATGCTAAATATACAGCTGCTGTTGGCAAGTATCGGGTGTGCTCACCTTTGCGAAATGATTCGCATGTGTGCCCAGCGCTGCAATAAAGAATGCTTCTTTCTGAAACTCCACATTGAGTCTTAGAGAGTTTCTCTGAGCAACTTTTACGGTAACAATTTGACGCCCGAACAGGGACACTCAGCCGTGTTTCCTGTGTATCTGGGGAGTCTCTGGGACCTTCACGCCGGCATAGGGGAAGTTTCCCTGAAAGGAGCCACAGCTCCCCGGACCGACTCAGGACCTCGGTAAGACTCTGATTTTATTTCTTTAAAAAGGCATTCTTTTTGGTCCCTTTCCACTTAAGGTGCAGAGACACCCTGCGCGCTGGGTAAAAGGTAGTTTGGTTTTGGTTGTCCAGACTTCAGTATTTGGTGGAGGTCAGGATCATGGGTACCACTGCCCCCAAAGGGGGGATTCTGAAAAGGTCCCCATTGGGTTGCATTTTGCAACAATCTGGGTGGAGGTCAGGACCAGTGCCTCCACAGGGGGTTTTGAAGAAATCCCCATTGGGTCGCATTTTGCAACACTGGAAACAAATCAGTGGTTCGGTCACTCGCGAGACTCTGGTAAAATACTGTAATCAATGGTGGATGTTATTCTTGACGCGAGAAGGAAAGTGGAATGAAGTAGCTTATGCAGAAATTTTTCACTTTGAGATATCATCTGGAACAGCAAAAGGACTGTAGTTTTAATTTTGCACCCCAGGACCTATTAGTATTGTCCTTGGAGAAAGATAGTAAAATTTGCTTAAATGCTGTTGCTCTTTGTGCAGCATAGGGCGGTTATGCACTAAACATTTGAGGAATGCAGAGGAGGATTTGGATTTGATGGTAGCCCACTGGAGAAGGGGTATTGTGAATAATGGGGCTGAAGGTGCTGACAATGAGAATCAAGCACAAGCACCAGCACAGGCACCAGAGATATTAGAGGTGGGGGCTGAAGGATTTTGCCCTACAGCAGGGCAAACTAGGGGAAAACGAGGGGAAACTGTGACTGCAACTTTAAGACAAGCTGTGGGCAATGATGGTCAGGTCACGATGAAGATTCCCTTTACCATTATTGATTAGAATATTTGGAAACAAGCGGCTGATAATTATGCATCATGTTTTTGATAGCATTGACAGGAATATGATTATTCATATGGCTTGGACCAGGGTAGAGTAACAAATAACAGCAGGCACGTTGGCAGGTAATAGTGAATCTTCACATACCTACCTCCATTCCTAACTGGAACCCTAATTGGGACCAGGACAGGCAGGCTTAAAAACAATATCAGAGGTGGATTTTATTCGGTATTAAGAATGGGGTCCCCAAGGCAGTGAACTGGTCTAAGCTATATGAAATAAAGCAAGATATAAATGAAACACCTTCTGGATTTGTGGAAAGATTAAAAGAGGTGATGCATAAATATAATACTATTTGTCCTGAATCGGAGGAAGGAAGGAAAGGACCAATATGATTTGGGAGCAATAATGAATGTGGCCTGGGAGACCTATTACAATCGGACCACCATTGCTCTGGTGCAAGTTCCCTGAAATGGTTCAAATGGTAGTGGAAGGGGGTTCAAGTCCCTGATTATCAATATATATTATTAATATAATAATAATTATAAAAATAATTATTAATATAATACAATATTGTGTATTGTGGGTTACAGTGTGTCAGATTTCAACTAGGAATCGGATATTGTATGTGGGGGGCATAAGATAGGCTCCAGAGTAAAATTGGAAAGTTTAGGAAAAATTGTTGGCTGTAGCGCTCACCCAGGAAACCAGGAAAGGGGGGAGTGGCCTGGGAGGAGAGGAAAGAAGGATTACATGGAAAGGTTTGTGAACAAACTCCACAGGTTGCACTGGAAGAGAGAATGCCCTCAGAATCAAAATAAACACCAGAGATTTAGTGGAACGTCAGGACAGGCAAAGAAAATTATTACTTAAGATGAAGACTGAGGAGGACTGGGGGAAGATTCAAAACCCTGCCCAGCAGAACCCCTGGCTACAGTTAGGTTGGGGAATGATAAGGTAAAATTTCTTGTAGAAACAGAAGCTACTTATTCTGTTACAAATACTTGTAAAGGGTAATTAAGCAAACAAACAGCTTCAGGCATTGGTGCCACAGGGTGGACAGGATCCCAGCCTTTCTTTAAATTTTAAAAATTGGCAAACAGATGTTGACCCATCAGTTTCTTTGCATGCCCGAGTGCCCCGTGCTGTTATTGCATAGAGATATACTGAGTAAATTACATGCATCAATTAGGTTTAAAGAAAGGAAATTCAGGTACATGTTCCTGATGAAAAGGCTGTGGAGGCCTGAGTTTTTATGTTACAGAAACCAGCCACTGAGCTGGATATACCAGAGAAAGTGGGTATATCCGCAAGTATGGGCTGCTGGAGCACCGGGACGATCATGAAATGCAGAAGCAGTAACTATTCATCTGAAACCAAACATCACACCGGTAAGACAGAAACAGCATCCTATAAAACTGGAAGCAAGAAAAGGACTAGAGCTTCTAATAGAAAATTTTGTCAAATACTTTGGGACAAAAATGGACTGTATTTGTACTTCACATGGTAACAACCATTCTGGAACATAAAAGCAGTCATCGGCTTTCCCCAAGCAGGCTAAAATATCAGGCTGTGCTTTTAGAACAAGAGGACATAGAACTGAAAGTAACTAACCTTTTGAACCAGCAGTGGTTTTCACAACCAATCCAGAAAAAGGAGAGCTGACTCACAACTGTTTACAGACCACTGAGCAGGTGTATTCCAGTCTGACTTGCAAGATACATCCCTGAAGGATGTGGACTACGAACTGCTTGTGGATGGTAGCAGCTTTATGAAAATGGAAACCGGAAAGCAGGATATGTTGTGGTAACCAAACATAAGATAATGGAGGCTAAAGCCCTGCATTCCCCCCCACAACACATCAGCACAGAAAGCAGAGCTGATGGTGCTATTGAGACTTCTGCAATTGTCAGAAAGTCAAAATTTGCTTTTAAGGCACATCAGTTTGATAACACTCAGGTGAATACTGGTAATCACGTTGCTGACAAAGCAGCCAAAGAAGCTGGGGGTGGGGACCTTTCATTAATATTGCCTCATAAGTATCAGTGCTCAGATAATGAAGTTCCAAGTTATCAAACAGAGGATGGGAAATTACCTAGTCTATTAGGAGCCAAGAAGCACAAAGAAGGATGGTGGGTTACACCAAACAGGCAAGTAATAATTGCCCAGCCTCTTATGAGAAGAAAACCACCAGGCAACTCATGGGGGAACAGAATCAATGACTGAGGCTTTAAAGCTCCAAGTTCTGAGTATGCAAATGGTTGGAATTATAAAAGTGTTATAAAGAAGTGTGAACCTTGTTTACCATGCTAAAAGACCCCCACCTGGAATAACAAAGGCAATTGTCCAGAAGACTATTGGCAAGTGGACTTTACAGAATTGCCACAGCACAATGGGCTCAGGTATATGTATATATTGGTACTAATAGATAAGTTTTCTGGTTGGCTGGAGGCTTTCCCTTGTCACACCAATATGGCTCATGAAGTAGTAACAATTATTAAATCAAATAAATAATACCCCGATATGGTGTACCAGCAGGCTTGTCCTCGGACAGAGGTCTGTATTTTGTTGCAGAAGTAGTTAAGAAGGCAGGAGGGTGTTTGGGAATCAAGTGGGATCTGCATAACCATATAGACCTCAGGCTAGTGGGAAAGTGGAATGTATGAATCAGACACTCAAGTTACAAATAAAATATGTCAAGAAACTTGTTTATCTTGGTTATAAGCCCTACCAATTGCTTTGTTAAGGATACAAACATAGCCAGGAAGGAATCATGTGAGTCCATATGAACTGATGTATGGGCAGCCTTACCAACTGCCTTTTGGTCCTGGTGATATGTCTTTGCAGGGAAAACAGGATCTCAAACAATACCTGCTGGCAGTGGGTAAAACTCTTAGCTCTGATAATATCTTGGTAGGACACTATCCAGACTGTAGCTGGACAATGCAACTCCAGATTAAGGAACCCCAAACTGGCTACTGGAATGTTCCAGAAGGGAAAGGGTGGTATTGACTGCATAATAATACTGCTAGAAAGGCCCCTTCCCCGAGGACGGACTGGAAAATGTACATTGGGTGTTGTACTCCCAGGTGCTATACAGGCATTACAGATTGAAGTATCCAGCCTATCCCAGGTAACATTGCAGAACCATATGGCTCTTGGCACATACATAGACCAGAGTAGCAGAATATCCACAGATCAAGCAGAAATCTGGAAGCAGACAAAGATCTTAGATCAGGCCATCAGAGATGATACTAACTGGGGATTTGAAGAATTATGGCATGGACTTACCTGTTGGCTATCAAATTGGAAATGGTTGAAAAATTTGTTTGTGATCATTATATTAATAATTTGTGTCTGCATTTTTGCATGTATCATGATTCAATTTTGTAATTGCTGGTCACGATGGTGTATCAGAATCAAATATGGGTAAAGGGTATAAGGGTACAGAATGAGGGGAAATGCAACCTAAAATATTAAACTAACAATAGTGTGTGTGCCTTTAGCAAAGTAGAAAAGACCAAACTGCTGAAACTTACAAACAC
The DNA here is from genome assembly GCA_017639245.1 of Myiopsitta monachus. Lineage (NCBI taxonomy): Eukaryota > Metazoa > Chordata > Aves > Psittaciformes > Psittacidae > Myiopsitta > Myiopsitta monachus. The sequence continues at coordinate 5,816,199 of CM029940.1, forward strand.
GTAGAGAGAAAGGAACATTCGGCTGATGGGGGAAGAAACATCACGGGACTGATAACAACTAAGGAGACAGTAAAAAAGATAAATAAGGATGCCAGCCTTCAAGATAGCAGTGGTGCCCACCGTGAAGTGAGACTGGAACAGAATAGAAGCAAGGACATACCAACTGCTAACTCAGCACTAGAACCTTGCGAGCATGCACAAGCACTGAGGTCATTCAGTAAACACAGTGAGGAAGACTATCGGGGACCACCAAAGACCCCCACCCAGCAAAAAAGTGCATGTGCAATTAGTATGCAAATATTATAATAAGTTCCTGGAAAAACCATGAATGGAAAAGTTCCTGGAAAAGCTATGAATATACATACGTATGCTAAATATATAGCTGTGGTCGGCAAGTATGAGGTGCGCTCAACTTTGTAAAAAAATTCACGTGCAATAAAAAAAGTCGTGAAAATAAGTGGTGAAAATCCACAAGCGGTCCTAGAGATAATCAAACAGTGCTGCAGATATGGGGAAGGTGGTAAAGAAAGCATGTGTGCCATCAGCACCAGTGAGGGGAAAATGCAAAGTCCAGAAGTCTCTTTCCTGAACGGCAAGAGCCATCAAGGGAGCCCCAAGTCCCAGTCAGGACATGCCCAGAAGCCAGCACCTCTGCTGAGGACGTGAAATAAATGGTCTTCAGATTTCACCAGAACTGGAGTCCGTCTTTGATATGCCACAGTGAGCGGTTGTATTCTCTTCCCTTGTTGTTTCCCTTGTCATTATTGTTATTGCTGGTAGCAGCAGTAGTTTGTGTTATACCTTAGTTACTAGACTGTTCTTATCTCAACCCGTGGGAGTTACATTCTTTCGATTCTCCTCCCCATCCCTCTGGGAGCGGGGGGAGGAGGGGGGGGGGGGGAGTGAGCGATCGAGCTACGTGGCTGACTGAGCTTAAACCATGACAGTTCTTTTTGGTGCCCAACGTGGGGGGACAAAGGGTTGAAATAACAACAGATCTGACCAGAGTGTGTCTAATCGTACTTGTGATAAGCATTCGTTTTTTTCGGATTAATAGTCACTCGTCACAATGCTGATTTATTGGCTCTCAAAGTTGTTGCTCTTGATCTCACAGGTTCAGCATGTCATACCTTACTTACAGCTGGTATTTGTTATCTTAGCATTTTTCTGATATGGGTTTTGGGTTAAGGTTATTGTTTCATTGTACTTTATTGGAATGGCTTGTAATACGGGCGGGCTCCAGCAGCAGGGCGGGATGGATGTGGCTGTGGACTTGTGCCTGGCCATCCCACTGCTTTTCACTGTCCTGGCCCTCGTCCTCGCCTCCGTCTTTGTGAGGCTGCAGGGAGCCGAGGGGTTGTGGCCCCGGGAGCCGCTGGCGGTCGAACCGGCCTGGGAGGCTGGGAGGAAGCAGCTGCCAGTGGAGGTGGTTCGGGGCGGTCGAGGAGGGGAAGGAGGCGGCAGAGGAGCCAGGCCCCGCGGCCGAGCCCAGCCCCACAGCGGCCAAGAGCATCCCCCGGCAGCTGCCTGCAGAGCCCTGCAAACCCAAGCCCCAGGAGGATGCAGGAGACCATGCAGCACTTCCCAGCAAAACAGAGGAGGAAAGATCTGGACTCAGACAAAGAGCAGCTGGTGGTGAGAGAGCTGGCAAGCACAGCAGCTACACCAGCCCCAGTGACAAGTACAGCAGCCTCATTTGAGAGTTCTGAAGGTTTTGAATGGCCTTTGGGTACCCTTGAGACCTGCCTGCTGATTGTGATGGGGATAGCCATGTTGGCACACATACAGCAGTAGTTTGTGCTATACCTTAGTTACTGGACTGTTCTTATCTCAACCCGTGGGAGTTACATTCTTTCAATTCTCCGGGAGCAGGGGGGAGGAAGGGGGGGAGTGAATGAGCGAGCTATGTGGCTGACTGATTTTAAACCACGACACCTGGCTAGATTGGCTGTTCACAAACAGAGAAGGACTGGTGGGTGATGAGATGGTTGGAGGACATCTTGGGCAAATCAGTCAAGAAATGATAGAATTTTTGATCCTTGGAGAACTCAGGAAGAAGGTCAGTAAAACACTCCGCCTGGGAGCACACAGGACCAGGAGCATGGCAAACAGAGCATGGCAAGACACAGCACAGCAGTTCCCACAGGCAAGGCAAGCGGGGACGGCCCAAATGCCTGGGAAGCTTAAGAGGTAAGCTCAGCCAGTAGTAATTGAGAAGGTGCTCAAGGATGTCATCCTTGCAGCAGAAGGCAAAGAAAACAAATTCCTCTCTGCTGGCCAGAAAGGACGTGGCGACCCAGACAGAGGTCCCTCAAAAACATATAGCCGTCCAGCTGTCTGGCTGTAGCAGGTGCCAGAGCCTGTTGGTGATGTGGGATGGTATCTGTGCAAGATGTGACCAGGTGGATGATTTGCTCTGCATGGTGGCAGAGCTATGGGAAGAGGTGGAATGGCTAAGGAGTATAAGGGAACCTGAGGAGGAAACTGACTGGTGGAGCCATACTCTACCATCCCTTAGAGAAGCAAGCCAGCCACCCGAAAGAACAGAAATTAAGGATCCCCTAGCCTCTTGCCACCAGGCAGATGAAGGGGACCTAGGAGACAGGGGAGGTTGGAAAAAGGTTACTCCTTGGATTAGACAGTGTATGACCCCCTAGCTTATGTCACCTTCCCAAGTACCCCTCTACAACAGATTTGAGGCCCTGGTACTTGAGGATCAGGAAAATGAGGAAGATGATGAAGTAGATAAGGGATCATCCAGGTTAGAAGAGTCGCCATGGGAGAGTCAGACAACACCTCGTATCATGATCAACTTTACTAGGAAAAAAAGAAGAGTGGTTGTGATTGGTGGCTCCACCCTAAGAGAAAGAGGGGCCAACTCACAGGGAAGTCTGCTGCCTCCCTGGGGCCAGAGCAAAAAGAAGTTACCAGAAAACTCTCCCATCTAGTACAGCCCAGTGACTACTGTCCTTTATTAGTCTTCCAGGTGGGCAATGAGGAAATCTCTTCAACAAGAAGCCTGAGGGGACTCAGAGGACCCTGAAAAACTTCAGGGCCTTGGGGCGACTGGTTCAGGGTTTGGGAGCCCAAGTAGTGTTCTCGTCCCTCTTGCCATTCGCAAACAATGACAATGGAAGCGTCAGAAAAATCTTACAAATTAATTCCTGGCTCCATGACTGGTGTCAACATCAGAAGTCTGGGGTTTGTCTATAATAACCAGGCCTGCTGGTGGCAGATGGGGTATGCATGTCCCAAAGGGGGAAAAGGATTCTAGCCCAGGAGCTAGCAGGGCTCATAGAGAGAGGGCTTTAAACTAGATTTGAAGGGGGAAGGGGAATAACACCAGGCTCGCCAGAAATGAACTGAGGGGTGGCATGCCCCTGGTGGAGTTCAGATCCACAGGGCAACTTAAATGCATCTATGACAATGCCTGCAGCATGGCCAACAAACAGGAGGAGCTGGAAGCCATTGTGCAGCAAGGAAATCATGACATAATTGCCATCACAGAAATGTGGTGGAACGATTCACATGATTGGGGTGCTGCAATGGATGGCTACAGGCTCTTCAGACAGGATAGGCAAGGAAAAAGAGGTGGTGGGGTTGTGTTGTATGTCAGGGAGTGCATCGATTGCCTGGAACTCGATGTTGTGAGTGAGAAGGCTGAATGTTTGTGGGTGATGATCAGGGGGAAGGCCAACCAAGCTGATATCCTGGTAGGAGTCTGTTATAGATCACCCAGCCAGGATGGAGCTACGGATGAAGCATTCTTCAAACAACTGGGAGAAGTTTCACAATCGCTCGCCCTTGTTCTCATGGGGGACTTTAACCTATCAGATGTCTACTGGTAGTACAATACAGCAGAGAGAAAACAATCCAGGAGGTTCTTGGAGGGTGTGGAAGATAACTTCCTAACCCAGCCGGTGGGTGAGCCAACTAGGGGAGATGCCTGGCTAGACTGGCTGCTCACAAACAGAGAAGGACTGGTGGGTGATGTGATGGTTGGAGGAGGTCTTGGGCAAAGCAATCATGAAATGATAGAATTTTCGATCCTTGGAGAAGTCAGGAAGAAGGTCAGTAAAGCCTCCACCTTAGACTTCCAGAGGGCTGACTTCGGCCTGTTTAGGATGCAAGTTGGGTGGTAGTGTTGACCTGCTGGAGGATAGGAAGGCTCTGCAAAGGGATCTGGACAGGCTGGATCAATGGGCTGTGGCCAATGGGATGAGGTTCAACAAGGCTAAGTGCCGGGTCCTACACTTGGGCCACAATAACCCCATGCAATGCTACAGGCTTGGGGAAGAGTGGCTGGAAAGCTGCATGGCGGAAAAGGACCTGGGTGTGTGTCATGGGTTCAGCAGCAGCAGTCATTTTTCTCCTTCTTGGTAGCTGGTGCAGCGCTGTGTTTTTGATTTTGGGCCTGGGAACAGCGCTGATAACACCGGTGTTTTCAGTTACTGCTTGGCAATGTTTTGGTCTGACCAAGGACTTTCTGAGTCTCACGCTCTGCCAGGGAGGAGGGAAGCCGGGAGGAAGCAGAGACAGGACACCTGACCAAAACTGACCAAAGAGGTTATTCCATACCACAGCACGTCATGTCCAGGATGTAAAACCAGAGGGCGGAGACCCGGAAGGGTGTGGTGGTGGACTGGGGGGTTCGCTGTTGGGGGTGCACTGGCTGGGTCGGGCTTGGTGAGCAGTTGTATTCTCTTTCCTTGTATTTCTCTTGTATTATTACTGGTGGTAGCAGTAGTGATTTGTGTTATACCTTAGTTACTAAACTGTTCTTATCTCAACCTGTGGGAGTTGCATTCTTTCGATTCTCCTTCCCATTCCCCCGGGACTGGGGGAAGAAAGAGAGGGGAGTGAGTGAGCGAACTGGCTTAAACCACAACAGTTCTTTCTGGCGTCCAACGTGGGGCACGAAGGGTTGAGATAACGGCAGGATTAATAGCCACTCGTCACAATGCTGATTTATTGGCTCTCGATTCTCTTGAGTTCATGGTTTCAGCCTGTTGTACCTTATTTACAGCCGGTATTTGTTATCTTAGCATTTTTCGGATATGGGTTTTGGGTTAAGGTTCTTGTTACATTGTACTTTATTGGAATGGCTTGTAATACAGGCGGGCTCCGGAAGGGAGGAGGGGAAGCCGAGGGGGGGGCGGCCCCGGGAGCCACCTGCGGCCGAAATGGCCCGGGAGTGCAGCCCCTGGGATCAGGAGCCGAGCCTCCCCGCCAAGCCCAGCCCAGCGGCCGCCGAGCAGCAGGAGGAGAAGCCGAGCCCTGAGCCCGAGCCGAGCCCCGCGGCTACAGAGCGGGGAGGGGGGGGGAGGGGGGGAAAGGCGGCGGCCGAGCCCAGCCCTGCGGCAACCGAGAGCATTCCCCAGCAGCCGCCCGCAGAGCCCCGCGAGCCCGAGCCCCAGGAGGATGCAGGAGACTGCGCAGCACTTCCCAGCAAGGCAGAGGAGGAAGATCTGGACTCAAAGAGCAGCTGGTGGTGAGAGAGCTGGCAAGCACAGCAGCTACACCAGCCCCAGTGACAAGTACAGCAGCGTCATTTGAGAGCTCTGAAGGGTTTGAATGGCCTTTGGGACCTGCCTGCTGATTGTGATGCTGGTCAGCTTGTTGGCATGCATACAGAGTGTGTTTTGCCCACAACCATTTCAGCTGGTCCCGAGAACTAAGCAGAATCAGGTGTGGGCCTTGTCTGGGGTTGGACTACAGTGTAGGATGACCAAGAGATTTTCCCTGAGGCTGAACAGCCACGAGTGGCAGGGTGTCTGGGACAGTATGGGTGAGTATCTAGTCCACTGGGCCCCCCCAGTGCTTTGGAAGCATCGGTGATGGAAGGCAGCTGTATGGAGTCCCCAATGACAAGCTGCTAAAATTGAAGTGGCTCAGATGGACTTAGATTGGCAACATAAGGGTGAATTATTTTGAGCCTGGTGGGCCCACGACACCTCAGGCCATCAGGACAGAGATGCAACATACAGATGGACTCATGATCGAGGGGTGGACTTAGCAATGGACACTATTGCCCAGGTTATTCACGAGTGTGAACACTGCACACAGTCTCCCCTGCTCTGAAAGACTGTTACAAAAGATGGAGCCCAACATCATGGACTGGATGGACTCAGCAGTTTTACAGGGATTGGTCCATGTACTAAGGGATGATCTCTCTCCCTCTCTGTGTGTGTGTGGATGTGCTGATTGACAGCCAGTTGAACATGAGCCAGCTTGTGCCCAGGCAGCCAAGAAGGCCAATGGTATCCTGTCCTGTATCAGAAATAGCATGGCCAGCAGGACTAAGGAAGTGGTAATCCCCCTCTACTCTGCACTGGTGAGGCCACACCTCGAAGACTCTGTTCAGTTCTGGGCCCCTCGCTCCAAGAAAGACATTGAGTTGCTGGAGCTGGTCCAGGAAAGGGCAGGGGAGCTGGTGCAGGGCCTGGAACACAAGTGTGATGAGGAGCAGCTGAAGGAACTGGGGTTGTTTAGTCTGCAGAAGGCTCAGGTGGGACTTTATTGATCTCTACCACTACCTGAAAGGAGGATGGAACGAGGAGGTGGTTGATCTCTGTTCCCAAGTAACAAGTGATAGGACAAGAGGTAACAGCCTCAAGCTGCACCAGGGGAGGTTTAGATTGGATATTAGGAAAAATTTCTTCCCCAAATGGGTGGTCAGGCATTGGAACAGGTTGCCCAGTTCAGTGGTGGAGTCACCGTCCCTGGAAATGCTAAAAACCATGTAGATGAGGCCCTTAGTGACACGGTTTAGTAGTGGTATGGCAGTCCTGGGGTAATGGTTGGACTTGGTCTTAAAGGTCTTTTCCATCCTAGTTGATTCTGTGATTCTATGTAAGCAAAAGCTGCATCTGCAAGCAAAGCAAAACAAGGAATTCATTCACTACTTCCCATCAGCAGGCAGGTGTTCAGCCATCCTTAGGAAAGCAGGGCTCCATCCCTCAATGGGAGGCGGTAAATAGCTCTTTTTCAAACTGGTGACCTGTCACTAGTGGGGTCCCCCAGGGTCCATGCCGTTCAGTGTCTTCATAAGTGATCTGGATGATGGGATCAAATGTATCCTGATGAAGCTTGCCATTTATACCAAACTGAGTGGGGAAGTGGATGCTTTGGAAGGGAAAGCCACCCTGCAGGATGACCTGCATAGGCTGGAAGAGTGGGCTAACACGCACCTGATGAAGTTCAACAAGGACAAGTCTAAGGTCTTGCACCTGGGAAAACATAATCCAAGAGTGCAGCGAGCTTTCACAGAACCAGTAAATTGAGGGTGAACAAAATTTATTGTTTAAACTCACAAGGAACGCTAAATGTGGCAACCCCCGAACCATGGTCTGCACAACTCTGATTGGAGCTCACTGAATTGCAAATGAAGTTTTCGCATAAACTGGCCAAAACAGAAACGGTGTATTTGTGGAAAGTCTCTCTGGCAAGGGTAGATCAGATATTGTTTACTGATGAAGAACCAAGTGGGTTGCAGGGTCCATGAGTGGTTTTGAGCAATGGACCAGTGGGTGACTGCTTGATAACCTCATGAATGGCTTATTGCACTGGGGGTGTAGACCTGTCATGGTTTAGACCCAGCCAGTAACTAAGTACCACACAGCCACTTGCTCACCCCTCCTTTCCCCCATCCCTGGGTGGCACAGGGAGGAGAATCAAGGGAACGTAAAACCTGCAGGTTGAGATAAGAACAGATTAATAACTGAAGTACAATATACCACTAATGATAATACTGATAAGGGAAATAACAAGGGAAGAAAATATAAAACCGAAAGGGGAAAAGGGAAAAAACCAGCAGTAAACACAAGTGATGCCCAATACAATTGCTCAGCACCTGCTGACCAATACCCAGCCCGACCTGAGCAGAGATCTGGGCCTTCTGGGTAACTCCCCCCAGTTTCTATACTGGGCATGACGTGCTGTGGTATGGAATACCCCTTTGGCTAGTTTGGGTCAGGTGTCCTGTCTCTGCTTCCTCCCGGCTTCCTGTGCCCCTCCTCACTGGCAGAGCATGAGACTGAAAAAGTCCTTGATCGGAGTAAACATTACTTAGCAACAACTAAAAACATCGCTGTGTTATCAGCACTGTTCTCAGGCTGAAGTCGAAAACACAGCACTGCACCAGCTACTAAGAAGGAGAAAAATAACTGCTACAGCTGAAACCAGGACAGCTCCCTTTTAATTTTGGAGGCAAGAGGTGACTGTACCACCACTCCAAGGAAAACAGTCAAATCATGACTGTGGTCATGGGGTGGATTGTGTGGCAGGTACGGCAGCTGTGACAAAAGCCCTGACAAGGACCTGACAAAGACCCCCGAAAGCTTCCCATCAGAGACAAAAGCCTGGGAGAGCTCTTGCCTGCACAGCTCTTGTCCCATCCACATGGTGGCAGTCAGCTGGTGCAGGGCCAGGAAGTTGGGCCCTGAGCCAATGGGGGGCTACATGACCATATTTGACCACAGATCAGATTGAATTAGGGTAATAAAAGGAGCCCTGCCAGAGAGCCATTTTGAGTCAGTCCTCCTTGGAGCAGTGGGTCTGCAGTCAGGGACTCTCCCCTTGGGTTGGGATGCCATCCAAGGAAACTCCTCAAGGTTGAGAGACCTCCCTTTTTAGGTGAGTGATTGAGCATTTTGGATCACTTGCCATAAAGTTTAAGAATGAGCAGTGCAGTGATGAATCCATGTGACATCCCAAATCTGTAGTTAATGCTGGTGGAGCTTTAATTGAGTTTGAGCAATCAATTTTGTTTAGCCTCAATTTAATGGTTCCGTGACAAATACATCTGTCACTGTTCAGAATTCCACCTTCTTCATTCAAAAGAAATACTAGATTGTGCATTGACTTACAAAAGAAGTGAGCCAACTAGGCTCATAAACACAAACACGGGAGAAGCTGAAAGTCTTATTCATTTCCAACAGTCTCACATGAGTTCCTATACTGTCCAGGTCCAAGCCTCTGGAAATTCAAGGCCATGACTAAAGCTCCTATAGAAACCTCTCATGAGTATATACTTTGCAGCATTTTAAGGCTCCTAAGCACTATAATTATTCACCAGGTGTGGCAGGTTGACCTTGGCTGGCCACAAGTGCCCACCAAGCTGCTCACTTTCCCCCTCCTCAGCAGGACATGGGGAGGAAATAAGATGGGAAAACTCAGGGGTTGAGATAAAGACAGAGAGACTGCTTACCAGTTACTGTCATGGGTGAAACAGACTCTTACATAGCAGAAATTAACTTATTGCCAATTAAAAATAGAGTAGGATGGTAAGGAACAAAGACAAAAACTAAAACCACGTTTCCCCCTCCCCCCTCCTCTTCTTCCCAGGCTCAATTTCACCCTTGATTCTTGTACCTCCTTCCCCCAGAGCAGGGCAGGGGGATGGGGATTGGGGTGTTACAGTCAGTTCATAACACTTCATCACTGCCACTAATTCCTCCTCACACTCTTCCCCTGCTCTAGTGTGGGATCCCTCCCACAGGATTGTCCTTCACGAACTGCTCCAACATGAGTCCTTTTCCACTGGTTACAGTCCTTCAGGAACAGACTGTTCCAGCATGGGCCCCCACGGGCCACAGATCCTGCCAGAAAAACCTGCTCCTACATAGGCTCTTCTCCACTGACTGCAGTTCCTGCCAGGAGCCTGCTGTGGTGTGTGGTCCTCCACAGGCTACAGCGTGGATATCTGCTCTCATGTGGTCCTCCACAGGCTGCAGGGGAACCTCTACTCCAGAGCCTGGAGTACCTCATCCCCTTCCTTCTTCACTGACCTCTATGTCTGCAGGGTTGTTTCTCTCACATTTTTCTCACAGCTGCTGCTGCACAGTAGTTTTTACTCTTTCTTAAATATGTTATCACAGAGGCACCACCAGCACTGCTGATCAATTTGGAAGTAGTCCTAAAAAACTTTTCGATCATCCCCCCTGCCTACTTAACTGCAAAGTTTCTTCCACCTTCCTGGCTTGATTCTTCACATAGATTTAGAATAGAATAGAATAGTTCAGTTGGAAGTGACCTACAAATGATCATCTAGTCTGTCTGACCTCTTCAGGGCTGACTAAAACTTAAAACATGTTGTTAAGGGCATTGTCCAAATGCCTCTTAAACACTGACAGGCCTGGGGCATCGTCCTCCTTTCTAGGAAGCCTGTTCCAGGGTTTCACCACCCTCTCAGTAAAGAAACGCTTCCTAATGTCCAGTCTAAATCCCCTGACACAGCTTTGAAACATTCCCACACATCCTATCACTATCAGGGAGAAGAGATCAGCATCTTCCCTCTCCACTTCCCCTCCTCAGGAAGCTGTAGAGAGCAATGAGGTTACCCCTCAGCTTCCTTATCTCCAAACCAGACAACCCCAGAGTCCTTAGCCACTCCTCACAGGACAAGCCTTCCAGCCCTTTCACCACCTTTGTTGCCCTCCTCCAGATGTATTCAAGGACCTTAACATCCTCCTTAAATTGTGGGGGCCAGAACTGTGCACAAAACTAAGGGTGAGGCTACACAAATGCTAAACACAGCTGGATAATCATCTGTTTTGACCAGCTGGTTATGCTGTGTGTGATGCACCCCAGAATGTGGTTTGCCATCTTAGCTGCCAGGGCACACTGCTGACTCATTCTGAAACTGCTGTCAACCAGCACCCCCAGATCCCTCTGCAGGGCTGCTCTCCAGTAACTCCTCTCCCAGTCTATGCTTGTGCCTGGCATTACTCCATCCCAGATGCAGATTTCAGCATTTTGACTTGTTAAATTTTATCCTATTAATCATAGCCCAATGCTCCAATCTATCTAGATCCCTCTGCAAGGCTTCTTGTCCCTCAAGAGAGTCAACAGCACCTCCCAGCTTGATATCATCAGCAAACTTGCTAATGGTGCATTCAACTCCTGCTCCTGCATCCAGATCATTGATAAATATATTAAACTGAACTGGCCCTACATTTGAGCCCTGAGGAACACCGCTAGTGACCAGTGGCCAGCCAGATGTAGCCCCATTCTCTACAACCATTTGAGCCCTGCCTTTCAGCCAGTTCTTCATCCAGTGCACCGTGAACCTGCTCATCTCACAGTTGGACAACTTGTCCAGAAGGATGCTGTGAGGGACAGTAACAAAAGCCTTACTAAAATCCAGAAAAACTACATCCACCACACCGCCTTCCCTTCATCCGGGTGACCCTGTCATAGAAGGATATCAAATTAGTTAAACAGGACTTTCCCTTTGTGAACCCATGTTGTCTGTGACTGATGATTGCATTGTCCTTTAAATGGCTCCCTGTATGATCTTCTCCATAATTTTTCCAGGTACCAAGGCTATACTAACAGGTCTGTAGTTTCCTGGGTCTTCCTTCATTCCCTTTTTGTAGATTGGAATAACACTGGCTAGCTTCCAGTCAGCAGAGACCTCCCCAGACTCCCAAGACCTTTGGTAGATGATCAAGAGGGGTCCTGCCATAACAGCTGCTAGCTTCTTCAGTACTCTGGGATGAATCCTCATGGACATAGTAACATTCATCTGATACAGCTGGTCCCTTACCCACAAATGCCCATTGCCCACAAATGGAAAGTCACTGCTCCCACACTCATAGTCCTCCAACTCAGGGGACTGGGCAGCCCAAGATCTATCAGTATTATTAAAAGACTGAAGCAAAGAAAGCACTGAATGCCTCTGCTTTTTTTTTTTTTTCATCCCTACTTGTCAGGTGACCATCTTCAACAAGTATTGGTCTTATGTTTTCTTTAGACCTCTTTTTGCTATTAACATACTTAAAAAAGCCTTTCTTGTTGTCTGACCCAACACTGGCCAGTTTCAACTCTAGTTGAGATTTGGCCTTCTGTGTCTTCTCCCTGCATATATGAACCATGGCTCTGTAATCTTCCTGCAAAGCCTAACCTTGCTTCCAGAGATGATTTAATTTCTTTTTCCTCTTGAGCTCCAGGAGGAGTTCCCTGTTCAGCCAAGGTGGTCTCCTGCCCCGCTTGCTTGACTTGCGACACACTGGAATTGCCTGCTTCTGTGCTTCTAAAAGGTGGAATGCTTCCAGCATTCGTAGACTCCTAAGCCCTGAAAAGCAGATTCCCAGGGGACACTGCTAAGTAGCTCCCTGAGTAGCTTAGTTTACTCTTCTGAAGTCCAGGGTAGCAACTCTGCTGTCCTTTTTTCTCATTACACCAAAAACATTAAACTCAACTATTGTATGATCACTGTGTCCAAGACAGCCACCTATTATCACATCCCCTACAAGTTCTTCTCTATTCATAAATAACAAGTCTACAAAGGCATCTTTGCTAGTTGGTTACTGAGTACCTGTGACAAGAAGTTATCTCCTACAAACTTCAAGAATTTCCAAGACCTGCTCATCACAGCAGTATGGTATTCCCAGTTAATGCCTGGCAAGTTGAATATTTTAACATTCTTCCCAGGGCTCTGAAGTCTCTTTTGATTGACCTCAAACTTCTTGTTGCAACATCATTTGTACCCACATGAAAGAGCAGGGATAGCAGTTTGAAGAGCCTAGTTCAACCTTCAGTCTTGTGGTGATGTTTCTCATTTGGGCCCCAGGCAGCAAAGTTCCCTGAAAAGAGGGTCTGGTCTATAAACAGGTGCTTCCATTCTGCACAGGAGGGAATCACCAATGACCATAACTTGTCATTGTTTCTTCTCAGCACTGGTTTTCATGCAGGTTTTGTTGTGAGGTTGGTCTCATTGACTGTGGCAAGACTGCTTGCACATGTTCCTCCTCTTTCTCATTATGTGCTTCATCTACCAATGCCAGGGCCTTGTACCTAAGGTAGCCAAGAGAGTAACTTAGAGGGTAAGGAAGGGTTTCTCTTACTGCTCCATAATGTAACCTTCTTCCACCCCTCCAGGGCCAGTTGCTTGGGGAATGCTCCCTGTTCAGATAAGCCTCTACTTGTCTATGTGTATCCCTTGTGGGTTTTTTAAAATTACACGAGTAACACACCCTAATCCAAAGTTGTGTTTGCTTAGAGGCTTTCAAATAAAAATATTGACGTTTCCAAGAAACAAAATGTTTTCTACATGCTCAGGACATTCACAAGATTGATTGGAAGGTCTTTTTAAAAGTTAAATGACTTGCAATAAATTTTCCCATTGTATTACATTCAAACTTTTAGCACTGAATGTTAACTTATGGCTCCATAGTAAGCATACATCAGTCCTCTTTTCCCTATGAATCATGTACACTTCATATTTATGAAGATGCTCCCTTTTAACCCTATATGTATATATAATGTATAAACAGTGTATAGCGTATATATAGTGCATATGTATAACTGTCATCAGGGGACGATTAAGTTTGAATCATATATCTCAAACAGTGACCAGAACATTGAATTAATATATACTGTTACATAAATATTTTTACCTCATGAATTAAGAAAAAAAGTGAAGCTCAAGAAGAAATATCTAGAAACTTAAGTGATATGACTTTCAAAAATATATTTATATATTTAAAATTCTTTCCAAACTCTGGATTCTCAGAGCACAGCTTTAAAGGTTATTACAAGGCAAGCTTAGAGCAAGCAGGTACCTGAGAATTACACATGAATGAGATAGATACTTCTCTGCTCGGAGAGTTCTGAGAAAGAAGCTGCATATGGGTATATTCAGCTGTTCTAAACTTTAAATGCATATAGAAAGAAGCATAATGTGTATATTCAATGTTTTTTTAATCAAAAAGGTTAAAAAACCTAAAAAAAATATATTAAAAGAGCTGAAAAGTTTCAAAACAATATAGTTTGAATCACTACACACAGTTTTTACTAAAACATTAGCCTTATATGCTTAGAACAGGTATAAAAAGAAATAAGCATCCAATGCCAACATCTCAATGCAAAAATTTGCTATGGAAGTAACTCCTGAATTACAAAACTGGAGTTATAAATATGATGTCCATCATATTTGAAAAATCATGGCAGTCAGGGGAAGTTCCCGACGACTGGAAAAAGGGTAATATAAACCCATTTTCAAGAAAGAGGAAGTGTAAGACCCAGGAAACTACAGACCAGTCAGTCTCACCTCTGTGCCTGGCAAAATCTTGAAGCAGATTCTCCTGGAAGGCATGCTAAGGCACATGAAAAACGAGGTGGTTGGTGACAGCCAACATAGCTTCACTAAGGGGAAATCCTGTCTGACCAATTTGGTGGCCTTCTATGAGGGGTCTACGGAACTGATGGACAGGGGCAGAGAATTTGACGTCATCTACCTGGACTTGTGCAAAGCGTTCAACACTGTCCCACACGACATCCTTGTCTCTACGTTGGAGAGACATCAATTTGATGGATGGACCACTTGGTGGATAAAGAACTGGACGGATGGCCGCATGCAAAGAGTTGTGGTCAACGGCTCAATATCCAGTTGGAGACCAGTAACGAGTGGTGTCCCTCAGGGATAGGTGTTGGGACCCATCTTGTTCAACATCTTTGTTGGCGACATGGACAGTGGGATTGATGCACCCTCAGCAAGTTTGCCGACAACACTAAGTTTGAGAAAGTTGGGGCTGTTCAGCCTAAAGAGGAGAAGCTGCGTGGAGACCTCATAGCAGCCTTCCAGTGTCTGAAGGGGGCCAACGAGGATGCTGGACAGTGACTCTTCATTAGGGACTGTAGTGATAGGACATGGGGAAACGGGTTCAAATTTAAAAAGGAGAAGTTTATGTTAGATATAAGGTAGAAGTTCTTCCTTGTGAAGGTGGTGAGGCACCAGAACAGGTTGCCCAGGTAGGTTGTGAATGCTCCGTCCCTGGCAGTGTTCAAGGCCAGGTTGGATGGAGTCTTAGGTGACATGGTCTAGGGTGAGGTGTCCCTGCCCATGGCAGGGGGGTTGGAACTTAAGGTCCTTTCCACCCCTAACTATTCTATGTGATAGAACTGTCTCGGGGAAGATAAAACAGCAACCAAGAGGACTACTTCATAGCCCTTGCTAGTAGTCTTCTACATTCAATACAGCCTAGCACCCCTGCCGCATTAACATCTGATGTAACTAGAAAACATTTTCCCTAAACTTTCACCACTATTTCTCTTCTTCACCATGGTACCTTCTGGTAAAACATATTGGGGGGGTGGGGTGGGGGGGTGTGCATGTAGTTTTGTTGCACCTTTTGAATTGGAAGTTATTTTAGGAGTAGTCCTTTTTGTCAGATATATATCTAATAGTCTGATAATTTGCTGTGTGCCAAAACAATTAACCCAAAAGAGTAAAGCAGTTTTCATGTGCTAGAACCAGTGAAAACAAGCTTTTTACCACAGATATAGGAACTCGCTATAATTTTTAGCATGCTATTTGAGGAAAAAATTCCTTAATAGTGAAACAAAAATACAATTTTTGAACTATTGCAAACAGCCCTAATATGAATTAAATTATTACTTACCAAAATCTACTCTTGTTAGTATGCACTGCATTGGATGGTCAGTTGTATGCCTCGTTGTTGTTGCACCACTTTCATAACAAGTTGCACACAAATCATAATCGTAGCAAATTAAACACTTGTATCTGCGACCTCGAAAATTTCCTTTTAAACATGCATCACAGCTGACACCTATGAACAAAGAAAACCGCTTGAAAACAACAATTTCACATTCTTTTAATGATACAGATTTGTTGCTATCACCCCCCAATAACAAAAGGAATTGAGCCGAGCTCTTAAGCACCTGATGCACAAGACAACTCAGTTTAAAGCATTTCATATCTTTTAAAAGGCAATAATCATCCAAAGTAAAGTCAAACTCAAAGTAAAATAAAAACAATTCAAGCATTCAAAACGATAATTAGTTAGGCTATAAATTCTTTGAATCACTTTTTTCCCCCTGTTCAGCAGCTTGGTTCAAAACACTTTCAGGGTTAAATAGTACAGTGGTTCATCTTGAAGTTTTGTGAAAACAAGCAAACAAAGACAAAGTCTACAGCAAACCATCCCACAAGCCACACAAAAACACACACCACCACCACATAACGCCATCCCTCCCTGGCTTCTGTGTTTATTTTTATATTTTCTCTTAGTTCAATGCTGAAGGATACCACAACCATTTTTCATAATGTATACATATATGGGAACATTATCTTATAAAGTTTTTTGCAGTTTTCTCTGTCATTTCAGCTCTCTGCTGTTAATTTAGATGAGGGCAAAGGAAGCATTATCATTTCATCTGTAAAGGCCCATGAAAACTTGCAGTAGTAAATTAAGGGCCTTCATGAAAATAACTAGTACATACAACACACACAATATTTTGATCAAAGTCCTCTTTCAGGATCAATCTAAATAAGCTTTTCATACTTCAGTACAAATACAGAAAACGTTATAGAAAGACTATTATTAGATGAAAGCACTGACACCGACTCCAAGAGGATTAGTAGAAAAAGACCAAAAAGGTCTCAAAACTACAACTATCCCAATGATCGTTTCCTGTGGATGATTTCTTGTTAGAGAATGGACATAGGCCTACTCTGAATGAAACTATGTGCAGCTGGCCATGTAGCAGGGGTAACTCCTGGTTACCTCTGCGCAGTCGACCGTGGAAAAGAAGTAACTCCTGGATAGTTAATGAAACAAGAATGCAGGCCTGGAAGATAAGAAGGAGCTAAGATAAGGAGGTTGCTAAATTGGACTGTAAATCTTGCTTGCTTACAAAAACCACACTTTAGGTTCTCACGAAACATGTTAACCAATAGTATGCCTGTTGCTAAGTTTATGTAACCAATCGTAGAAAGACATGTAATGTTAGAGCTGTAAGCCTGAAGTATAGAAACTGTAACTGCGCCATCAATAAATGGGCTTTAGTCTAATCATATTGATTCCTGACTGAGTCCTCGCGGCAGTTTCCTAACTATAAATTCTATGATCAGATAAAAATCTGGTATTAACACAAGGCACCACCACTATTTGTAGCATCAGGTCCAGAGAATAAAATTATGTAGAGAGTATTCTCTCAACATCTCTCCAAGCTAGTATTTCTTCATATCACTCCAAATTACCATATTTTTATTTTGACAACATGACAGCAGGTGGTATAACACGCTATTTTCATATACTTTTAATGTAACAGGTTGTCGTGGTTTAAGCCTCACCCAGGCTAATAACTCACGAAGTTTTACTCACTCACTCCCCTCTTTCTCTTCCCCCAGTCCCGGGGGGATGGGGAGGAGAATCGAAAGGATGCAACTCCCACAGGTTGAGATAAGAACAGTTTAGTAACTAAGGTATAACACAAATCACTACTGCTACCATCAGTAATAATACAAGAGAAATACAAGGAAAGAGAATACAACTGCTCACCAAGCCCGACCCAGCCAGTGCACCCCCCAGCAGCAAACCCCCCACTGCTGCACCAGTAATAATACAAGAGAAATACAAAGAAAGAGAATACAACTGCTCACCAAGCCCGACCCAGCCAGTGCACCCCCCAGCAGCGAACCCCACAATGCTCCACCACCACACCCTTCCGGTCTCTGCCCTCCGGTTTTACATCCTGGACATGATGTGCTGTGGTATGGAATAACCTCTTTGGTCAGTTTGGGTCAGGTGTCCTGTCTCTGCTTCCTCCTGGCTCCCCCTCCTCCCTGGCATAGCATGAGACTCAGAAAGTCCTTGGCCAGACAAAACACTACCAAGCAGTAGCTGAAAACACTGGTGTTATCAGCGCTGCTCCCAGGCCCAAAATCAAAAACACAGCGCTGCACCAGCTACCAAGGAGAAAAATGACTGCTGCTGCTGAACCCATGAGACAGGTGAGGAAAGCATCAAGGAAAAAAAAAGCCTCATAAGTTCATATCTTTTTTTTTTTTTTTTTCTTTTAACCTATACATTGTGTTAATTAAAAAGAAGTTTGCTTCTGCCCTGGGTTGGCTGGGATTGAGTTATTTTTCTTCCTAGTAGGCTGGTGCAGTGCTGTGTTTTCAGCTTTAGTCTGAGAACAACGCTGATAACACAGCAATGTTTTAATTGTTGTTAAGCAGCACTTACCCTGATCAAGGACTTTTCAGTCTCTTATGCTTTGCCAGTGAGGTGGGGCACAAGAAGCCGGGAAGGACCTGAGACAGGAAACCTGACCCAAACTAGCCAAAGGGGTATTCCATACCCACAGCATGTCATGCCCAGTATAGAAACTGGGGGGAGTTACCCAGTAGGGACCATTTTGCTGCTCAGAGATGGGCTGAACATTGGTCAGCAGGTGGTAAGCAGTTGTATTGTGCATCACTTGTGGGTTTTTATTTTGAATTATAATTTCTTCTTATTTTGTTGGGTTTTTTTTTCTATTATTATCATCAGTGTTGTTATTATTTCTATTATTGTTATATCTTATTTAATTTCAATTATTAAACTGTTCCTGTCCCAACCCATGGGTTTTATCATTCTCCTCCCCATCTCACCCATCAACGGAGGGGAATGGGAGTGAGTGAATGGCTGCGTGGTACTTAGTTGCCATCTGGATTTAAGTGACAACAGTCCCTTTTGGTGCCCAACGTGGGGCACGAAGTGTTGGGATAACAACAGATCTGACCAGGGTATGTTAAAAATATTTGTTGTAAGCATTCACTGTATCGCAATAATCGCTGGTCATAATGTTCACTCATTCATTCTCAGAATTCATGTGCATGTGCTCACTGGTATGCTATGTAATGCTGTCCTTGTCATATGTGCTCCCTGTGCTGATGTTTATTCACTGGGCTTGGACTAAGGTTATTTCATTATACTTTCTAGTGCTGGGTTACGATATGATAGAATCACTGGTCATGAAACTAATCTAGTATGCGCACTCAGTATTCTCATCACCTTTGTCCATCAGGAGCCATCTGGTGGGAACTGGTTTTGCCATAAAACAAAGTAAGGTCAAGGGACCTGCACAGGAGATTCAATTTTTGGGAATAAGATAGATGTCGTCACATCCCCACAGACGTGATCAACAAAATAACAGCAATGTCTCCACCAACTAATAAGAAAGAAATACAAGCTTGCTTAGGTGTTTTGGAGAATGCACATCCCAAATTACAGTCCGATTGTAAGCCCTCTCTATCATGTGACCCAGAAGAAGAATGAGTTCAAATGGGGCCATGAGCAACAACAAGCCTTTGAACAAATTAAATGAGAGAGAGTTCATGCAGTAGCCCTTGGACCGGACCAGACCAGACTGGGCAAGATGTGAAAAAATGTGCTCTACACCGCAGCCGGGGAGAATGGTCCTACCTGGAGCCTCTGGCAGAAAACTCCAGGGAAGGCTCAAGGTCGACCCCTCTTTTGGCTTTTGGAGTCGGGAATACAGAGGATCCGAGGCAGGCTATACTCCAAATGAAAAAGAGATACTGGCAGCCTATGAAGGGGTTTGAGCTGCTTCGGAAGTGACTGGCACTGAAGCACAGCTCCTCATGGCACCACGGTAGCCCATGCTGGGCTGGATGTTCAAAGGCCAGGTCTCCACTACACATCATACAACCGATGCTAAATGGAGTAAGTGGGAAGCACTTATACAAGATTGTTTTCCCTTAACACATTGGACTCACTATTCTGGTATGTCAAACTTAATCACATTTTTCACCTCTACCATGGCTGAAAGTTTCAGAGAATAAGTTATCACACAAGCATTTTATATGCAACATGCTTAATACTAACATATTAAATATATATAGTTGCATATTTATTCATGTTTTTCCAATAAAATATGATTTATTCTTATGCTATAATATGTGGTTAACCCCTTATAAAAGTAAACGGAAAAGAGGAGCTAAGTATCAGATTAAGATGAACATATGATATACCATCAAGGAAAGGAGAACAGTGCTGAATAATATTAGGGTTCAAATACCAACTTACACTGGGATTAATTTTTAAAAGTACAAACAAAAGGTCAGATGTGAAATCTAATAAGATAACTTGAACATCTAAACAACAAAAAGACTGTACCCTTTAATAAGCAGAAATAAACTTATTTTCTCACTGAACAGTAAAAGATTTTTCCATTTAACTTCCCCAAATACTACAGACTATCAAGCTGATAATAGGAGCATGTAAAAATAACATTGGAAATTCCACAATTAGCTCGCGCAGGGTACACAGGTGTCCTGGGTTCAGCAGTAGCAGTCATTTTCCTCCTTCTTAGTAGCTGGTGCAGTGCTGTGTTTTTGATTTTCAGCCTGAGAACAATGCTGATAACACCACTGGTTTTAGTTGTTGCTAAGTAATGTTTACTCTGATCAAGGACTTTCTCAGTCTCATGCTCAGCCAGGGAAGAAGGGAAGTTGCAAGGAAGCAGAGACAGGACACATGACCCATGTGTCATGTGTCATGAATGAAGTTACCCCATCCTTGAGTGCTACCGTACCGGACATGCTAGAGCTTCAGTATGAACTGGAGTCAAAGGCAGCCAAGTGGTATGCCACGACTGACATTGCCAATGCTTTTTCTCAATTCCTCTGGCAGCAGAGTGCAGGCCACAGTTTGCTTTTACTGGGAGGCACGTCCAGTACACTTAGAAACGACTGCCCCAGGGGTGGAAACACAGCCCTACCATCTGCCATGGACTGATCCAGACTGCACTGGAACAGGGGCAAGCTCCAGAACACCTGCAATACATTGATGAAATTATTGTGTGGGGTGATACAGCAGAAGAAGTCTTTGAGAAAGGGTGGAAAATAATCCAAATCCTGCTGAAAGCCGGTTTTGCCATAAAACAGAGTAAGGTCAAGGGACCTGCACAGGAGATTCAGTTTCTGGGAATAAAATGGCAAGATGGACATCGCCAGATCCCCACAGATGTGATCAACAAGATAACAGCAATGTCGCCACCAACTAATAAGAAAGAAACACAAGCTTTCTTGGGTGCTATGGGGTTCTGGAGGATGCACATTCCGAATTACAGTTTGATTGTAAGCCCTCTCTATTATGTGACCCGGAAGAAAAATGATTTTAAGTGGGGCCCTGAGCAACAACAAGCCTTTGAGCAAATTAAACGTGAGATAGTTCGTGCAGTAGCCCTCGGACCAGTCTGGACTGGGCCAGATGTTAAAAACGTACTGTACACCGCAGCTGGGGAGAACGGTCCTACCTGGAGCCTCTGGCAGAAAGCTCCAGGGGAAACTCGAGGTCGACCCCTCGGCTTTTGGAGTTGGGGATACAAAGGATCTGAGGCCAGCTATACCCCAACTGAAAAAGAGATATTGGCAGCCTATGAAGGGGTTTGAGCTGCTTCGGAAGTGATTGGCACTGAAGCACAGCTCCTCCTGGCACCCCAGTTGCCCGTGCTGGGCTGGATGTTCAAAGGCAGGGTCTCCTCTACACATCATGCAACTGATGCTACATGGAGTAAGTGGGAAGCATTAATTACACAACGAGCTCGAATAGGAAATCCCAGTCGTCCGGGAATTCTAGAAGTCATCATGGACTGGCCAGAGGGTAAAGATTCTGGAAGGTCACCAGAGGAGGAAGGAGTGACGCGTGCTGAAGAGGCCCCACCATATAATGAACTGTCAGAAAGTGAAAAGCAATATGCCTTATTTACTGATGGGTCTTGTCGCATTGTGGGAAAGCACCGTAGATGGAAGGCAGCAGTATGGAGTCCTCAACGACAAGTTGCAGAAACTGCTGAAGGGGAGGGTGAATCGAGTCAGTTTGCAGAGGTGAAAGCCATCCAGCTGGCCTTGGACATTGCTGAACAAGAAAAGTGGCCAGTACTTTATCTCTATACTGACTCATGGATGGTGGCAAATGCCCTGTGGGGGTGGTTGCAGCAATGGAAGCAGAGCAACTGGCAACGCAGAGGTTGCTGCACTGTGGCAAGATATCACTGCCCGAGTACAAAACCTGGTGGTCAAAGTACGCCACGTAGATGCTCATGTACCCAAGAGTCGGGCTACTGAGGAACACCAGAACAACCAACAAGTGGATCAAGCTGCTAAAATTGAAGTGGCTCAGATGGACTTCGATTGGCAACATAAGGGTGAATTAGTTTTGGCCCAGTGGGCCCACGACACTTCAGGCCATCAGGGCAGAGATGCATCATACAGATGGGCTCGTGATCGAGGGGTGGACTTAACAATGGACACTATTGCCCAGGTTATTCATGACTGTGAAACATGTGCTGCAATTAAGCAGGCTAAACGGTTAAAGCCTCTCTGGTATGGAGGATGATGGCTGAAGTACAAATATGGGGAGGCTTGGCAGATTGATTATATTACACTCCCACCAACCCGCCAACGGAAGTGTCATGTGCTTACCATGGTGGAAGCAACCACCGGATGGTTGGAAACATACGCTGTGCCCCACGCCAATGCCCAAAACACTATCCTGGGTCTTGAGAAACAGATTTTGTGGCGACACGGCACACCAGAGAGAATTGAGTCAGACAATGGGACTCATTTCCGTAACAGCCTGATAGATACTTGGGCCAAAGAGCATGGCATTGAATGGGTATATCACATCCCCTGCCATGCACCAGACTCTGGGAAAATCGAACGGTACAATGGGCTATTAAAAACTACACTGAGAGCAATGGGTGGTGGGACTTTCAAACATTGGGATACACATTTACCAAAGGCCACCTGGTTGGTCAACACCAGAGGATCTGCCAACAGAGCTGGTCCAGCCCAGTCAGAACTTCTACATACTGTGGAGGGGGACAACGTTCCTGTGGTGCACATAAAGAATTTGCTGGGGAAGACAGTCTGGGTGATTCCTGCTTCAGGTAAAGGCAAACCCACTCGTGGGATTGCTTTTGCTCAGGGACCCGGATATACTTGGTGGGTAATGCGGGAAGATGGGGAAGTCCGACGCCAGTCTCATGTTACGCTGGGAAAGGTGGGAGAGCTTGGAGGAGGCAGAGACAGGGCGCCTGACCCGGGCTGACCAATGAGGTTATTCCATGCCACATCACTTCATGCCCAGGATGTGGAATACGGGGGGTGGGAGGAACCAGGAAGTGTTTTGTTTGGGGGTTGGGGCTCGCTGGGGCTTCCCGTGCGGTCTCTCAGCTTGGTCGGGCGGCGAAACGGTTATATCCTCTTCCTTTGTATTTACTTTGTCATTATTATTGTTATTGGTGGTGGCAGCAGTGATTTGTATTGTGTCTTAGTTACTGGACTGTTCTTATCTCAACCCGTGGGAGTTACCTTTTCTTCGGTTCTTCTCCCCATCTCCCCCCCATCCGAGCGTGAGTGGGGGAAAAGGAGAGAGAAGTGAAATTTACGGCTTAAACCACTACACAGAGGTAGCCTTCGAGCACCAGGCTTGGTCGGGGGTAATATCCTGAGAGTTCCTGGCTTAACCAGCCGCTCTCTCCCAGCGCGCAGAGTGGGAAAGGCAGTCTGACATATTTCTGCCTCACCATGCCCGCAGAACCAAGCAATTTAAAATCTCAGTGAGCTGGGGTAATGATGTATATGCCCTAGTCTCTGCCTGCCTTCTCTTCCTTTCTGGTAGTGTCCTTTCTGCTCATCCCCTCTCTATTTCTTACTGTCAGGGCAGGAAGAAGTCATAACAGCTCTTCAGCAGCAACTCTTCCCACGAGAGGGAGAAACGACTACTCCTGGAAAAAAGGTCCACTGTGAGGATGTTCTCCAACTGTGAAATACGAGCTCACTCCACTAATCGAGATAACGGTTTTATTGAGGGACAAAGTCAATAAAGTAAAAGCAACAGCTCTGGGCACGTGACCATAGCCAGAGGCGCACTGATTAGCGTTTGTTACAGGTTTATACACTTTCACTATTGCATTAGTCATATACATATTCATAATTCCTGCATATAGGCGGGGAATATTATAACTAGCTCCAGAAACTTATTATCATAAGTCTCCTCCTCTTGGCGTCTGCGCACTGCTCTCTGGTGATTGTGGGCAGGGGTCTTGAGGATGAAGTAAGCAGTCTTCCTCATGCGGGCAGGGGTCTTCAAGATGAAGTAAGCAGTACTTTTCACCTTTGACACAGTTGGATGCCCCAGTAATCACAAAACTAGCTGAAACCAGCCATATCTGTAATTTTTCCAATAGCTGGCAAAGATTTAGAACAGTGTGACCTTCCTGCAAAATTTATTGCAGGATGGGCAGACAAGGAGTATCCAAAGTTAGCAGATGTTTGGGAGGCACTGTCTCCAAACCAACTGATAAGTAGAAGGATGGTGTGCAATAACTCATTCATGTTTAATGGGGCCACTGTCCTGGTTTAAGCCCAGTCATCCAGGAAGTTTTCTCTCTCACTCACTCACCTCCCTCTCTTTCTTCCCCCAGTCCCAGGGGGATGGGGAGGAGAATCGAAAGAATGCAACTCCCACAGGTTGAGATAAGAACAGTTTAGTAACTAAGATATAACACAAATCACTACTGCTACCACCAGTAATAATACAAGAGAAATACAAGGAAAGAGAATACAACTGCTCACCAAGCCCGACCCAGCCAGTGCACCCCCCAGCAATAAACCCCCCAATGCACCACCACACCCTTCCGGGTCTCTGCTCTCTGTTTTCTCATCCTGGACATGATGTGCTGTGGTATGGAATAACCTCTTTGGTCAGTGTCATGGGTTCAGCAGTAGCAGTCATTTTTCTCCTTCTTGGTAGCTGGTGCAGCGCTGTGTTTTTTAATTTTGGGCCTTGGAACAGCGCTGATAACACCAGTGTTTTCAGTTACTGCTTGGTAATGTTTTGGTCTGGCCAAGGACTTTCTGAGTCTCATGCTCTGCCGGGGAGGAGGGGTAGCTGGGAGGAAGCAGAGACAGGACACCTGACCCAAACTGACCAAAGAGGTTATTCCATACCATTGCACGTCATGTCCAGGATGTGAAACCGGAGGGCAGAGACCCGGAAGGGTGGTGGTGGTGGACTGGGTGTGCACGGCATGGTCAGGTTTTTGGTACTGGGGGGTTCGCTGCTGGGGTGTGCACTGGCTGGGTCTGGCTTGGTGAGAAGTTGCATTCTTTTTCTTTGTATTTCTCCTGTCATTATTATTACTGGTAGTAGTAGTAGTGATTTGTGTTATACCTTAGTTACTAAGCTGTTCTTATCTCAACCTGTGCGAGTTGAATTCTTTTGATTCTCCTCCCCATTCCCCTGGGACTGGGGGAAGAAAGAGGGTAAGTGAGTGAGTGAGAAAACTGCGTGGGGGGGGGGTGTTGGAGACTTAAACCACGACAGTCAGTTTTGGTCATGTGTTCTGTCTCTGCTTCCTCCCGGCTTCCCCTCCTCCCTGGCAGAGCATGAGACTCAGAAAGTCCTTGGTCAGACCAAAACATTGCCAAGCATTAACTGAAAACACTGGTATTATCAGCGCTGTTCCCAGGCGAAAAGTCAAAACCACAGCACTGCACCAGCTACCAAGGAGAAAAAAATGACTGTTACTGCTGAACCCAGGACAGCCACTAAATCCTGTTATTTCACCACAGACTTACAACAGAAACATTGTTCTTTATGTTCAATCTAAGGTAAGCTAAAGGTACTTTAGAAGGATAGTGTGAAATAAGTCATTCATGTTTAGTGGGGCCACTAAATTCCACAGACTTACAACACATTGTTCTTTATCTTCGACCTAAGTTAAGCTAAAAGTACTTTAACTCTACGTTTTCCAGGCAGTAGCTTTTCTCATATCAACCCCCCCCCCCTTTCTTTTACCTTTAAAAATTCTTTTGTTATGTGACTCCATTTTGCTCAAGAGTTCTGGCCATTTTCAACTTGTTGTCTAATCAAGTGTGTCTTTAGCGAGCTTTGTTTCTGTTACTGCGAACTCATAGAGTTATATCCACATAGCAACACCTATGATTTGTGAAAGCCAAGACATTTATGTGTTTATCACAGCACATACTGAGATTGCCGGGTGGAGGCAGGCTTGTCGGCTTTCAGAGAAACTGAACTCTCAGTTTAGGATTGAGGGAGCGACAGGGAAGTATGTGTGTGTGGGAGGGATTAACGGTTATTAGTACTTCCGTAGAGGGTGGTTATTTCGGAGAGGTGGTAGGGTTGTAGTTAGGGAAGGATATTTAGGGATTGTGTTGGTTGCAGGCAGTGAGGGAAGGAGAGGGGGTTTTACGCCGAGTGGCTTGGCTCTGGGTGTTTTCATGTTGCTTGGTGCGTAATTTAGAGGAGACGAGGAGTTAGAAGCGGCGACTATTAGAGGCAGAGCTGTATTGCTAGGGGCTCCCTCTCTTTCTCCTTGCCCGTGTGTGGCATCAGGGCGCTTTCCCTGCCCTTGCCCAGCAGTGCCCGCGGTGGGGGTTCCCAGGCAGGCAGGTCTGTGTCCCCCAGGGCTGGTGCTCTGGTGGTGTGTGTGTGCGGTTTTAGGGTGGGGGTTGTGTCTGAATCAGTTAGGAAGAATGACTTTGGAGTCCATAATGGCGTGCTGCCTAAGCGAGGAAGCCAAGGAAGCCCGGCGGATCAACGACGAGATCGAGCGGCAGCTGCGCCGGGACAAGCGGGACGCCCGTCGAGAACTGAAACTATTGCTGCTGGGTGAGTAAGGGCTGCCGTCGGCACACACCTGAAGTGCCGCTGGGGGTGCAGCAGATATCGCCGCCCCGGGCTCCCTCCGGCTGGCCTTACTGGCGCGTTACCGGCGTGATCGGTTCGGTTTGCCCCGGGTGCTTGCTACCTTCGCCGCAGGGCGGCTGTGGCGATGGTGGCGGCGACCCGCTCGTCGTTTCTCCACCGCCGCGTTGTGTATGTGCGCCCCCGCCCGTGTGAAGGTTCCGCCGAGGCGCTTATGGCTGGGTAAATAATTATGGTTCCTATGGGTGGGTTTGATATGGTAGAGATCCCGGCCTTCCAAAATGGAGAGGGAATGGATGGCTGGTGAGTGAGGCAGTTTTGGGGGAATGTGATGGTGATGATGGGTGTAGGATAGTGATGGTAAGGAAACAGATTAATGAAAGAACTCGCAGGGAGATTAATGGTGATCAGCTTTAATATCTGTATTGTTCTGTGAGCCTTGGAAAGGTTGTTGGATCACCAGTTGCATTTTTTAATTGCGATTTTATTTTATTTTTTTAAATGAGGCAAACTGGGATAAGGGGCTTACGCCTGGATTGTAGGTTGATTTTACTTTTCATTTAAAGCAAAAGGAGAAAGAAACCATAAAGACACAGATGCACCCATGAAGCTGAGGAGTATGCTGGAGGATAACAGCATCTTCAATACCTTTGGAATCCACCCACTCTTCAGGAAATAAGATCTATTGTATCATTTCTCTTTAATCAAAACAGAGGTTGTTACTTTGGAGCTACAAGTGTGAAAAGGCAGTGTTTGTTTAATAGGAATTTGGCTCATGTTAAAATAAGCCTTTTGAATTAAAATATATTTGTCTATATTTGTGCTCTACTACATTGTGTAGTTCTTAGGGTAATACAGCTTCTGCATTAGACTAGCAGGCCTTGAAATATGTCTACACTAGTGTTTGGTGTGTAGATGAATAGGATTGTTCCAAGTGGATGTGGGGTGTTTATGCCGACTTCTGTCTTGTGTCAAGTACATGAAAGTAATGATTTATATTGAGAGAATAAACTGCCTTTTTAATAAGTTAAGGAGAGTTAATAGGAAGCCAGAATTCATTTTAATGCTTGCTTGTGAGTGTGCTGTTTCTTACTTTAAATAATTCAATTGGTCTTTTGTATATGGAGAAAGGTATTGAATCCTTAACTGATATGGAAAAAGGAGAGGTGGAGACAGATACAGTGCTACCAGTAATAACATTCTGTCTCATTTTGGCCTACTTTTTGGTTGATGGAATTGTGTGCTGTGGTGTCCTGGGTTCAGCAGCAGTAGTCATTTTTCTCCTTCTTGGTAGCTGGTGCAGCACTGTGTTTTTGATTTTTGGGCCTCGGAACAGCGCTGATAACACCAGTGTTTTCAGTTACTGCTTGGCAATGTTTTGGTCTGACCAAGGACTTTCTGAGTCTCATGCTCTGCCAGGGAGGAGGGGTAGCTGGGAGGAAGCAGAGACAGGACACCTGACCCAAACTGACCAAAGAGGTCATTCCATACCACAGCACATCATGTCCAGGATGAGAAAACAGAGAGCAGAGACCCGGAAGGGTGTGGTGGTGGACTGGGGGGTTTGCTGTTGGGGGTGCACTGGCTGGGTCGGGCTTGGTGAGCAGTTGTATTCTCTTTCCTTGTATTTCTCGTGTATTATTACTGGTGGTAGCAGTAGTGATTTGTGTTATACCTTAGTTACTAAACTGTTCTTATCTCAACCTGTGGGAGTTGCATTCTTTTGATTCTCCTCCCCATCCCTCTGGGACTGGGGGAAGAAAGAGAGAGGAGGGAGGGAGGGAGGGAGTGAGTGAGTAAACTTCATGAGTTTTAGAGGCTTAAACCAGGACATGTGGCTATTTCAAGATCCAAACTGAAGATGAAATAGAAGACAGATAGCTTGCATTTGTTTAATTTCATGGATGTTTATGTATAATTACTTAAAAATACACATTTGTTACAGGAGAGGTGGTTGAAGTGTGACTTGTTTCTTAGATCTAAATTGTTCCTGTGTTTCCTGGTTTCCTTGCTAGAGGTTTCTCAGAAGTTTTTAAAATGCATGCAACTTACTGAATGATACCAACTTATACCACCCAGAGAAGGTATTCAGAGATTTGGTTCTACCACCAGTAGTACAGAACTTGTATTGTTTTATAAGATCCACCTGCTGGTAATATTAAGTGTATGGATATGTAATGGTAGATTAGGGCCTAATTGTGGCATTACTTTAGACTGAATGAAATAAGGCATTTTCAGAGCAAATAGATAAGAAGCCATAACTTAGAAAGCTTTGGAGGAAGCTCACTGTGATTGCCTGTATGAATGTTTTCTGCATGTATCACTACAAACCATGCTTTTGAAGATGTAAGCATGATGTACAAGAAACCAAGAGGTAAACATTCTGCTTAGTACTTAATACTATATCTGTATTTGAGTAGAAACCAGCATAAAAATTGTGTACGCTTTTGTATTGTACTTTGTCAACCTTGGTTGTATATTTGATTGAAAATGTTTGTGCATGTGTAGCTGTTTAACAGTTAATGATCTCATCTTGTAAAATGCAGTATAGCAGTGAACCACTGTTTGAAGTCACAGGGTTGGATAGAGATTAAAGTTTCAATTTATTAAGAAGAAAAAAAAAAGGCCCCATAGCAAAACTTCCTAAGAAAATTGTTTTAATTAGCAGGTTTCTTTTAGTTATCTGACAGTACTTTCAGTCACACTCACTGTTTTGCCAGCACAGTCACTTGTTCAGTTCTTAATTTTTTTATTTGTGTGGGTCATTTATGTGGTTGAGATGGACAGGACCAATTTAAAAATAGGAAATTAATAATAAAAATTCTGAGACTGGGAACATAAATGTCTGAAATAGCTTAAATTTAATCCATTTTATTAATTAACTTGACCTCTACTGTTCCATTGCATATCTTTGTATCAAAACTTAACCTTACAACTTAACAAAAACTTATCCTTTTAATCATAGGGAGAGAACACAGCTTAAGTTGAGCTGTGTTAATTGACCTTTCATGCTCTTTGGACTTGTTGCAAGTGCAAAGTGAAAGTTATTAACTCAAAAAGTTATAAGGAACAAATAAGCATTTCTATGCCACTTTTTTCCCTTAAAAAAAAAATAGACATATATACAAATGCACATATGTAGCAAATACAAAGAAAAAATTCTTGGGCAGGAAAGAGGATTTCCCCCCCACACCCCCCCCCAACTTGTAGAAATTACAGTGCTTCCTTGCAAAGTGAAGTATTTCTCTCCTGACTGTAGGTTGCTGTTACTGTGTGACACACACTATGCTGTGCGCACCCTTTTTGTGTATTAATAATATCTTTTTACTTTTCATGGGATCAAAGAGTTTAAAATGTTGAAAGTAATTTCTGAAAAACTTTTTTTTTTTTTTGTTTATGGTAAGATTATATTTTAAACCATTAAGAAATGAACCCTCTCTGTGATTAAACATTCAAACATTAAAATACCATTTTTAGGTACTGCATTGAACATCATTGTCCTGTTCTAATCTATTAAGCAAATAATCTTTTTTTTAATTACTATAATTCTAAAAACTGAGAACTCTAACATATGCCCTGAAACATATTATAAAGACATAGTACTAGTTCAGCTAGCACAGCTTGACTGTAATGTTTAAGGTACTTTGGACCAAATTCAGTGTTCTACTGAATTTGGTTTTCATCTCCTTGTATTTTTAAAATTCTTCTGGATTTCATTACTACTGAACATTTCATAAAACCTTATGATTGTTCTCCAGAGTGTAAAGTTTAATATCCATCTGTTGTTTGCTGTTACTGTTATAGTATGAAAAAAAAATTGGTTTTTTTAGTGTTTTATATTGATGTGTACCAAACAGTGTACAGTATTCTGCATGCCTGTGTTTTAAGCATGCATGCATGTAGTAAGAGCCATGTGTTCTAGCTTTCGATGTTTATAATTTTGACTGTCATCACTGGAAGTTTTGCCTGGTCTCAGAAAGCAGTGTTTGGGCCTACATGTTAGGTTGTAGCCATAAACCTTCACTGCTGGGCATACTATGCCTATACACTGTATATACTTCTGATTATTTTCTTATCAGAAGGTATCTTGACTAAAAAAATAATTAATAATATCTTGCTAGCTATGTCTGTATGTGTATTAGCTGTGGTAAAATTAAGTGTTGGAGGGCTTGACAGCTTGTTTGCTTTTTTGTATCATGCTTGCAGGTATTGTGATGTGCAAAACATGGCTCTTAAGGCAAAGGTGTGCTTTTTGTTTGAAATGGAAGATGAGTCAATGAAACAAGGTGTCAAATATGAGTATCCTTCAGTTCTCTCTCTGTTACTTAAAAGAAACAAGTAGGAGGTAAACCATTTGAATTTAGCCTGAATTGCACCTAGTCTTAACTGGAAGATGACTGGGTTTGGTTTTTTTTTTCCTTTTTTTTTTTTTTTTTTAATCCTTTTGTGTGAGGGTGGAGGGGGAGTGTGGTGTTGTGTGCTTTTTGGTTTTTTGGTGATGTGTTTTTTTGCGGGGTTGTTTTTTTTTTTTGTTTGTTTTTTTTCTACACCTGTATTAGCTGAATGGAGGATTTGCATGCAGAACTCTGAATTAGCAAAGGCTTAAACCTTGAAGAGGAAGCTGGCCCATCGAGCCAGTGATGAATCTTCCCTCCTGTATTCTGAAATACATGTGCAAATAGACAGTCTCCTTTACTTATATAAGTATGTAAACTGATACTGTGTGTGTTTCAATTTTATGCACACAATTTAAAAATACTAATATTGGATAGTATACTCTAATTGGCTTTTTCTTTACTCTTAAAGGAGAAAACTTAATTATTTTAAAAGAGCATTGCAACATTTTATTATCTTGTATTTATCCATGCTTATACTTGAACTGAAGGCTTGAAAATAATTGTAGGCAGTTACAATGGTATTTATTTATGATTAGAAAACAAATACTTATATCTTGATGATATGTGGTTGTCGTGGTTTGTCTAGTTAGCCACACAGTTTTCTTGCTCACTCACTCCCACCTCTTTCTTCCCCTCGTCCCGGGGGGATGGGGAGGAGAATTGAAAGAATGCAACTCCCACAGCTTGAGAAAAGAACAGTTTAGTAACTAAGGTATAACACAAACCACTACTGCTACCACTACCGATAATAATGACAAGGCAAATACAAGGGAAAAAGAATAAAAACGCTCACCACTATACCCAGTCCGACCAAGCAGTGTACCCCCCCACCCTTCCGGGTCACTGCCCTCCGTTTTTACATCCTGGACATGACGTGCTGTGGTATGGAATAACCTCTTTGGTCAGATTGGGTCAGGTGCCCTGCCACCGCTTCCTCCCGTCTTCCCCTCCTCCCTGGCAGAGCATGAGGCTCAGAAAGTCCTTGGTTAGATCAAAACATTCTAAGCAGTAACTGACTACATTGGTGTTATCAGCGCTGTTCCCAGGCTGAAAGTCAAAAACACAGTGCTGCATCAGCTACCAAGAAGGAGAAAAAATGACTGCTACTGCTGAACCCATGACAGTGGTGAAACTAGATTGATAAGTATCTCTTACTTTGGAGAAGCTGTTTCTAAGGTTATTGAATTTGATTAAGGATGACAAACACTGACATTTATATATAGATGTGTACATACATATATAAAAATAACTGGTTTTGAGGAAAACATGAATATGTGATTTCATGATTTCACATTTGCATATAATTTTTTTTAATGCATGCTGAAGGAATATTTTATTTTCAGTCTTTTATAAAGGATTTTCTTGTGTGTGTGTTTTTTTTTTTTTTTGTGCTGTTTCTTTTATTTTCCTTCTTTTTAAGAGACGATCAATTAATGGGAATTAGCTTAGTCATAGAATAGTTAGAGTTGGTAAGGACCTTAATATCATCTAGCTTCAACCTCCTGCCATGGACAGGGACGCCTCACACTAGACCATTTCGCCGAAGGCTCTGTCCAACCTGGCCTTGAAAACTGCCAGGGATGGAGCATTCACAGCTTCCCTGGGCAACCCATTCCAGTGCCTCACCACCTTCACAGTAAAGAACTTCTTCCTTCTGTCTAACCTGAACTTCCCCTGTTTAAGTTTGAACCTATGACTCCTTGTCCTTTCACTACAGTCCCTCGAAGAATTTTAACTTAATTTTGCTCGTAGGTCAATGTCATGGGTTCAGCAGTAACAGTAATTTTTCTCCTTCTTAGTAGCTGGTGCAATGCTGTGTTTTTGACTTTGGGCCTGGGAACAGCGCTGATAACACCAATGTGTTCAGTTACTGCTTAGAATGTTTTGGTCTAACCAAGGACTTTCTGAGCCTCATGTTCTGCCAGGGAGGAGGGGAAGCCGGGAGGAAGCGGTGGCAGGGCACCTGACCCAAACTGACCAAAGAGGTATTCCATACCACAGCACGTCATGCCCAGGATGTAAAAACGGAGGGCAGAGACCCGGAAGGGGGGGGGTGCACTGCTTGGTCAGGCTGGGTATAGGTGGTGAGCAATTGTATTCTCTTTCCTTGTATTTGCCTTGTCATTGTTATAAATTGAGACCACAACAGACTAGAATCCAATTGGAATTTATTAATTATAGCAAGTAGAATATGAGCAAAAGCAGCGCTGGACGACAGGGGAGTCTGCGCTCCGCCAACTGCCGCACTACGCAGTTTAAACAGTCCCCTTTTATACATATTTCCTTCCATGGTCTTTGAAGTAGTGGAGGTACTTTGCGCATGCTTCAGTTGTTGCTAGGGGTCGTTTTCTGCTTTTTGGGGGCCGTTTGAGTGAGAAGTCCTTCTCCCTTGACCCCTCACTCATTTTTCTTTTACTTGTCTTGTTTCTGCCGAGCCGGTTCCTGGAACATCTGGCGCTTATCTTATCTTGCTCAAGTGGTGTTTTATGGGCTGTCTTGCATATGCAATTATCCTTACCTTACAAGTGGTGTTTTATGGCTGTTTTAGCTTGCACATGCGATTTCCTTATCTTGTACTAGTGGTGTTTTATGGCGGTTTTAACTTGCATATGCGATTTATCTTACACAAATGGTCCGATCTTTACATTGGGCTTAACATGAATCTTAATAAACAATACCCTAGTCCATAGTTTCTCACATCATTATTAATGGTAGTGGTAGCAGTAGTGATTTGTGTTATACCTTAGTTGCTAAACTGTTCTTATCTCAACCTGTAGGAGTTGCATTCTTTCAATTCTCCTCCCCATTCCCCCGGGATGAGGGGAAGGGGGAGGGGGGGGAGTGAGTGAACTGGGTGAGTTATAGTGGCTTAAACCACGACAGTTATTTTTGTCGCCCAACGTGGGGCTCAAAGGGTTGAGATAACAACAGGATTAATAGCCACTTGTCACAATGCTGATTTATTGGCTCTCAAAGTTGTTGCTCTTGATTCTCTTGAGTTTATGGTTTCAGCCTGTGGTACCTTACTTACAGCCGGTATTTGTTATCTTAGCATTTTTCAGATAAACTATATAACTGGGTGAGTTATAGTGGCTTAAACCACGACAGTCAAAAAGCCAAGAGATCCCAAATTTGTATTTCCCTTTTAAAACTATATTGAATTCATAGAGGAGGGAAATGTGTGTACTGAACAGAAGAATTTCTTGAGAAGGGACTTCTGGATATATATTGTAGTGCTAAGAAATAATTCTATGGTTTTAGCTACTTCAAATTATTTTTGTTGGTGTATAAATACAATGGCATTTTCATAAGGGACAGCATTTATTTTGAAGTTATATGACAATCTGCAAAATTAATCCCAGGAAGGTATGAAAATACCATGGTAAAGTAGATGTGTGTTTCTTGCTCTGCTGTATGGAATAACACTAGGGAAAGATGATTTCTCATACTTGAACAAGGCTATAAACAGCTGCTGTTAATAAAATTATGGGAAGTTTTTCAACATTTGCCTGCTATTTGCTCTACTCTGACTAGAAAGAAAGCAATATCAAAACTGAGGAAAGACTTGAATGTAGGAAATACTATGAAGCCATATATATGGTATCCTTAAGATCAAAGAAGAATGCAGTAGGCTTTAAGTAACGTTTTAACCCTCTGCAAATAAATGAGATACATTAATACTGAAGGGCATGGGTTTAAGTGATACTACAGTTTGGGAAGTTCTAGAAGTTACTGGGGAAGTTCCGGGGACAACATAAATGTGGGTGGTTTTGTGGTGGTTTTTTTTTTGTTTGTTTTTTGTTTTGTTTCTATTTTTCAAAACAAACAAGCAAAAATTTCTAAATTTAAGAATCCTATAGTCTAAATATTCTAAATTTAAGAATAGATTAGTTTGATAGGAAAGATGATCATCTTGTCCAACTGCCTAATTGCTTCAGGGCTGCCCAAAAGTTAAAGCATGTTATCAAGGGCATTGTCCAAATGCTTCTTAAACACTGTCAGGGATGGGGCATTGACTACCTCTCTAGGAAGCCTGTTCCAGTGTTTTACCACCCTCTAGGTAAAGAAATTCTTCCTAATATCCAGTCTGAACCATCCTTAATGCAGCTTTGAACCATTGACACATCCTATCACAGGATACCAGGGAGAAGAGATAAGCACTTCCCTTTCCAGTTCCCCTCCTCAGGAAGCAGTGGAGAGCAGTGAGGTTGCCCCTCAGCCTCATTTTCTGCAAACTAGACAAACCCAGAGTCCTCAGCTGCTCCTCACAGGACAAGCCATCCAGCCTTTTCACCAACTTTGTTGCCCTCCTCCGGATGTGTTCAAGGACCTTCACATCCTTCTGAAATTGTGGGTCTTGGTACCACACACAGTAATCGATGTGAGGCCGCACCAATGCCAATTTGTCCTGGGTTCAGCTCTAACAGTCATTTTTCTCCTTCCTAGTAGTTAGTGCAGTGCTGTGTTTTTGACTTTAGCCTGAGAACAGTGCTGATAAGGCACTGATGTTTTTAGTTGTTGCTAAGTAATGCTTACTCTGATCAAGGACTTTTCAGTCTCATGCTCTGCCAGTGAGGAGGGTCATGAGAAGCCGGGAGGAAAAAAGACAGGACACGTGACCTGAAGTAGCTAAAGGGGTATTCCATACCACAGCACATCATGCCCAGTATAGAAACTGGGGGAGGGAGTTACACAGAAGGCCCAGACTGCTGCTTGGGTTGGGCTGGATATCGGTCAGCAGGTGCTGAGCAATTGTATTGGGCATCACTTGTTTTTATTGTTATCTTTTCCCCTTTTAGTTTTATATTCTCTCCCCTTGTTATTCCCCTTATCATTATTAGTGGTGGTGGTGGTGGTAGTAGTAGTTTTGTGTTATACCTTAGTTACCAGACTGTTCTTATCTCAACCTGTGGGAGTGTCATGGGTTCAGCATTAGCAGTCATTTTTCTCCCTCTTGGTAGCTGGTGCAGCACTGTGTTTTTGATTTTGGGCCTGGGAGCAGTGCTGATAACACCAGTGTTTATAGTTACTGCTTGGCAATGTTTTGGTTTGACCAAGGACTTTTCTGAGCCTCATGCTATGCCAGGGAGGAGGGGAGCCGGGAGGAGGCAGAGACAGGACACCTGACCCAAACTGACCAAAGAGGTTATTCCATACCACAGCATGTCACGTCCAGGATGTGAACACGGAGGGCAGTGACCCGGAAGGGTGTGGTGGTGGTGGACTGGGGGTGCACGGCATGGTCAGGTTTTTGGTATTGGGGGGTTCACTGTTGGGGGGTGCACTGGTTGGGTCAGGCTTGGTGAGCAGTTGTATTCTTTTTCCTTGTCTTTCTCTTGTATTATTATTGATGGTAGCAGTAGTGATTTGTGTTATACCTTAGTTACTAAACTGTTCTTATCTCAACCTGCGCGAGTTGAATTCTTTTGATTCTCCTCCCCATCCCCCCAGGACTGGGGGAAGAAAGAGGGGGAGTGAGTGAGTGAGTAAAACTGCGTGGGTGGGGGGCTTAAACCATGACAGGGAGTTATATTCTTTTGATTCTCCTCCCCATCCCTCCGGGAGCAGGGGGAAGAACAAGGGGGGATGGAGTGAGTGAGCAGCTGCCTGATTCTGAGTTACTGGCTGGGCTTAAACCATGGCATAAATACAGAAGGATAATCACCTTTTTTGACCACCTGTTTTTGCTGTGTTTAATGCATGCCAAGATGTGTTTTGCCCCCTTGGCTGCTAGGGCACACTGCTGGCTCCTACTGAGCCTGCGGTCAACCCAGCAGGACTGCTCTCTAGCCACTCCTCTCCCACTTCATACCTGTGCCCAGTATTTCAACACTTAAGTTTTTAATCTAGATGTTAATTCTCTTGCTCATGTTAGTGAATGTTGTATAAGTATGCCTGAAACTATTTCAACTCATGTTTATGGGTAAATGAACGTCAGCCAGATGGTTTCTGTAGTTGCAAATGCTAAATTATTAGGCCAGAAAAACTCAAGTGAATAAAAGTTGGGAAAGATATCATCATTCCTTGTACTTTTAGGAACATATTAGGTTTGAAAAACTGGGGATCTAATATGGGACTTAATTTTTTTTTATTATTTTTTATTATTTTTTTTTTTATAAACTGATACGGGATTCACTAAGCACTTTCATCTTATAGACCAGGGAAATACTAGCAACAAAAATTAAATGCTTTTACTGGGTTTGTCTGGGATGGAGTTAATATTCTTCACAGCAGCCTGTATGGTGCCTGTATGGATTTGTGACTAAACCAGTGTTGATATGGCCAATGTTTTGGCTATTGCTGAGCAGTGCTTTCACAGCGTCAGGATTTTATCAAGTGAGTAAGGAGGAGGGGGGGAGGAAGTTTGGAGGGAAAGCACAGGACAGCTATCCATAACATATGATATTATGCTCAGCAGTAAAGCTGAGGAAGGGGTGAAATGCTTGTGGTTATGGCATTTGTCTTCCCAAATAACTGTTTTATTTGCTGAGGCCCTGCTTTCCAAGAAATAGGATCTGTGTTTCCCTAAAACCAAACCAGAAATATTTCCAAGCTATTTGTGGATTTTCTGTGTTAATATGAAGAGCCAAATCTGTTTAGTAGAGGCAGTAGAGGACCAATGCTGTTTAGGTGTGTGTGTGGTGGTGGTGTGTTTTTGGATTTTGGGGGTTTTTTTTTGTGTTTTATTTTTTTGTGTGTGTGTGGGTTTTTTTTTGTTTGTTTTTTTGGTTGGTTTTTTTCAGTCTTGTTTGGGTTTGTTGGTTTTTTTTTGTTGTTGTGTGGTTTAAATGTAAATATATTTTAAATATAGTTTAAGTATATAAGTATTTGTGCTACTGATCTTGTATTTCTTTTGCTTGCACATAGCAAATGTAATTGAATCATGATCACATACTCTAAAAGTTAATTTTTACTTCAGTTCTGCCTTAACTCTTAATTTTGTGCACCTATGAGGAAAAAAAAATCGGTTACCTAGCAGACAGTGAGAGTGCTCATCTTTCCTTTGTCACCATCCGGGTGTCTGTCAGGCCTCCCCATATTTGTACTTCAGCCATCATCCTCCATACCAGAGAGGCTTTAACTGCTTGGCTTGCTTAATTGCAGCACGTTTCACAGTTGTGAATAACCTGGGCAATAGTGTCCATTGTTAAATCCACCCCTTGATCACGAGCCCATCTATATGTCACATCTCTGCCCTGATGGCCTGAAGTGTCATGGGCCCACTGGGCCAAAAATAATTCACCCTTATGTTGCCAATCTAAGTCCATCTGAGCCACATCAATCTTAGCAGCTTTATCCACTTGTTGGTTGTTCTGGTGTTCCTCAGTGGCCTGACTCTTGGGTACATGATCATCTACATGGCGTACCTTCACCACCAGCGATATTGTGCACAATGCAGCAGTACTGATGACTTTACCTCTGTGTTCCCAGTTGCTCTGCTTCCATTACATCACCTCTTCATCTGGTGACATTCCAAGATTTTTGCCCTCTGGCCAGTCCATGATGAATTCTGGAATTCCTGGATGACTGGGATTTCCTACTCAAGCTCTTTGTGTAATTAGCGTGGCCGACTTACTCTGTGTAACATCAGTTGCATGATGTGTTGAGGAGACCCTGCCTTTGAACATCCAGCCCAGCATGGGCAACCGGGGTGCCAGGAGGAGCTGTGCTTCAGTGCCAATCACTTCCGAAGCAGCTCAAACCCCTTCATAGGCTGCCAATATCTCTTTTTCAGTTGGGGTATAGCTGGCCTCAGATCCTTTGTATCCCCGACTCCAAAAGCCAAGGGGTCGACCTCGAGTCTCCCCTCAACTCCCCTTCTACCAGAGGATCCAGGTAGGACTATTGTCCCTGGCTGCGGTGTTGAGCACTTTTTTCCACATCTTGCCCAGTCCAGACTGGTCCAAGGGCTCCTGCATGAACTGTCTCCCGTTTAATTTGTTCAAAGGCTTTTTGTTTCTCAGGGCCCAATTGTAATCCTTCTTATGGGACACGTGATAGAGAGGTGTCCTGTGTTCAGCTGTAGCAGTTATTTTTCTCCTTGGTTTCTGGTGCAGTGCTTTGTTTTCAACTTCAGTCTTAGAACAGTGCAGAAAACACACCAATGTTTTTAGTTGTTGCGAAGTAATGTTTACTCCGATGAAGGACTTTTCAGTCTCTCATGCTCTGCCAGTGAGGAGGGGCACGGGAACCTGGGAGGAAGCAGAGGCAGGACAC
This sequence comes from Myiopsitta monachus, assembly GCA_017639245.1. NCBI lineage: Eukaryota > Metazoa > Chordata > Aves > Psittaciformes > Psittacidae > Myiopsitta > Myiopsitta monachus. The sequence continues at coordinate 5,855,302 of CM029940.1, forward strand.
CTGACCCAAAGTAGCCAATGGGGTATTCTGTACCACAGCATGTCATGCTCTGTATAGAAACTGGGGGTAGTTACCTCTTAGGCCCAGATTGCTGCTCAGAACCCCACATCACTTAAGAAAGCTTGTTTTTTTTTTTTTTCTTATTAGTTGGTGGAGACTTTGTTATCTTGTTGATCAAGTCTGTGGGGATCTGATGACATCCATCTTGCCTTTTTATTCCCAAATACTGAATGTCCTGTGCAGGTCCCTTGACCTTAATCATTTTTATGGCCTTCTGAAGGCTTAGGACTATTTTCTTGCTTCTTCCCAAAACATTCTTCTGTTTTATTGCCTAACACGATGATGTCATCAATGTATTGTAGGTGTTCTGGAGCTTGCCCCTGTTCCAGTGCAGTCTAGATCAGTCCATGGCAGATGGTAGGGCTGTGTTTCCACCCCTGAGGCAGTCAGTTCCAAGTGTACTGGATGCCCCTCCAAGTAAAAACAAACTGTGGCCTGCACTCTGCTGCCAAAGGAATTGAGAAAAATGCATTGGCAGTATCAGTTGTGTCATTCCTCTTGGCTGCCTTTGACTCCAGTTCATACTGAAGTTCTAGCATGTCTGGTATGGCAGCACTCAATGGTGGCGTGACTTCATTCAGGCCACAATAGTCTACTGTTAGTCTCTGCTCTCTGTTAGACTCTCAAACTGGCCATATAGGGCTATTAAAGGGTGAGTGGGTCCTGCTGATCACTCCTTGGCTTTCCAGTCTATGGGTCAGCTTATGGATGGGAATCAGGGAGTCTCGGTTGGTGTGATATTGACACCAGCCCACTGTTGTGGTCGTGATTGGCATGCTTCCAGAGGCTGAGGACTCATTTCTTTTTCGCAATTGCTTTGTCAAGTCCCCCTTTCCTAGCAAGTGACCCCAGCTGCTTGGCTTCCCTGCCTTTTAGTCTGTGACCGTCGGCCCCATTGTCCCAGCATCAGAGCAACCAGGTGACATTGTGCTCCCCTGGAAGACAGCTGAAATATTTTCTCTTATTCTGCAGCTCAGTCAAGGTCAGGGATCAAGAACTTACCTCTTCCTCCTCCTCTGTTTCCTGAAGTAATTCTTCTCATTCAAATGTCACCCCCTCTAGTCTGTGCGTTGTATCTTCATCTTCCTTCACTCCACAAGTTGCTTTTTCTGCTTTTCAGTTGTTTTTCCCCTTGCTTATAGGGGCAACTCATACTGACATGGATTCGTCCTTCGGTTTAGCTGCAGTGCCTCTTACTAGGTTGGAGTGGCTGCAGTGTCTGTCACTGGGGCTAGGGTAGCTGCTGTGTATGTTGCTTGGGAAGCAGCAGCCATGTTGTCTTTTGCTTTGCCATCAGATCCAGAAACATCTTTTTCATTGTCCTTACAGAGCAGGGCTCCATAGGCATAAGCCAAACCCCAGCACGCTGTAGCGAATTGCCCCTCTCTGGTATTGCCAGGACGACAGCACACCTTATCTAAGTGTTCTACTAGTTTTTCTGGATTTTGCACTTGTTCAGTGGTGAACTTCCAAAGCATTGGAGGGGCCCACTGGCCTAGGAGTTTGATGATATGATCCCACACACCCTGGTATTCAGGATTATCCAGCCTTGGAGAAGATCTCTTGGTGGTATTCTTAGTTATTTAACCTTAGACAAGTCCCACGCTAAATCCTGCTTAGCTTCCGAGGTCAGACGTGATCAGGTATTCTCAAGGTGGGACGGCCATGGGTAAATCACATGCAGTATTTGTGGCAACATACAGATTCCCAGCAAAAACAGTAAGCTGGTGTCATGGCTTTAGCTCAGCTGGCAACCCAGAACCACGCAGCCACTCGCTCACTCCCCCCCTTCCCCCCCCAACTCCCTGAGGGATGGGGAGGAGAATCAAAAGAATGTAACTCCCACGGGTTGCCATAAGAACAGTCCAGTATCTAAGGAATAACACAAAACCACTACTGCTACCACCAATAATAACAATGATAAGTGAAATAACAAGGGAAGAGAATGCAACCACTCAACACTCACTGACCTATACCCAGCCCGACCCAAGCATCAATCTAGCCCTTCTGGGTAGCTCCCCTAAGTTTCTATACTGGGCATGACGTGCTGTGGTATGGAATACCCCTTTGGCTAGTTTGGATAGATACCAATCCCTATAAAGCTGCTGAGTTCATCCAGTCCATGATGTCGAGCTCCATCTCTTGTAACAGTCTTTCAGAGCAGGAGAGATGGCATGCAGTATTGGATTGTTTCCTGCTGATGACACCGTGGAACTCATCTGGTCACTGCTGAGCTCGTCTGGTTTCATCCAAGTTCATTCCTTGTTAGGATGATGGTCGGAGAGAAGTCAGGGCCAGTCGCTGGTGACCTGAAGACATCTAGTTGGTGGGCTATAAAAGTGCTACATAGCAGGCAACAGCATATAATTGAGTTCATTGGCTGTTTTCCCCTAAAATCAAATCTCCTTGAGGTATACATCAGAGTTCCCCATCTTCCTGCATTACCCACCAAGTATGTCTGGGTCCCTGAGCAAAAGCAATCCCACGAGTGGGTTTGCCTTTACCTGAAGCAGGAATCACCCAGACTGCCTTCTCCAGCAAATTCTTTATGTGCACCACAGGAACTTTATCCCCTTCTACAGTATGTAAAAGTTCTGACTGGGCTGGACCAGCCCTGTTGGCAGATCCTCTGGTGTTGACCAACCAGGTGGCCTTTGGTAAATGTGCATACCAGTGTTTGAAAGTCCCACCACCCATTGCTCTCAGTGTAGTTTTTAATAGCCCATTGTACCGTTCAATTTTCCCAGAGTCTGGTGCATGGCAGGGGATGTGATATACCCACTCGATGCAATGCTCTTTGGCCCAAGTGTCTATAAGGTTCTTCCGAAAATGCATCCTATTGTCTGACTCAGTTCTCTCTGGTGTGCCGTGTCGCCACAAGGCTTGTTTCTCAAGGCCCAGGATAGTGTTTCGGGCAGTGGCATGGGACACAGCATATGTTTCCAGCCATCTGGTGTTTGCTTCCAGCATGGTAAGCACATGGCACTTGCCTTGGCGGGTTGGTGAGAGTGTCAGTCTGCCAGGCCTCCCCATATTTGTACTTCAGCCATTGTCCTCCGTACAGAAGAGGCTTTAACTGCTTGGCTTGCTTAATTGCAGCACGTTTCACATTTGTGAATAACCTGGGCAATAGTGTCCACTGTCAAATCCGCCCCTCGATCACGAGCCCATCTGTATGTCACATCTCTGCCCTGATGGCCTGAAGTGTCATGGGCCCACCAGGCCAAAAATAATTCACCCTTATGTTGCCAATCTAAGTCCATCTGAGCCACATCAATCTTAGCAGCTTTATCCACTTGTTGGTTGTTCTGGTGTTCCTCAGTGGCCTGACTCTTGTGGCCCGTGTAGCGATATCTTGCCACAGTGCAGCAGCTCAGATGACTTTACCTCTGTGTTGCCAGTTGCTCTGCTTCCATTGCTGCAACCACCCCCACAGGGCATTTGTCACCATCCCTGAATTAGTATAAAGTACTGGCTGCTTTTCTCGTTCAGCATTGTCCAAGGCCAGCTGGATGACTTTCATCTCTGCAAACTGACTCAATTCACCCTCTCCTTCAGCAGTTTCTGCAACTTGTCTTTGGGGACTCGATGTAGCTGCCTTCTATCTCCAGTGCTTCCAAAGCACTGGAGGGACCCATTGGACTAGATACTTGCTCATACTGTCCCACATACCCTGCCACTCATGGCTGTCCATCCTCAGGGAAAATCTCTTGGTTATCCTCCTGTATCGTCATCTAACCCTAGATAAAACTTGAGCCGGACCCTGCTTAGCTTCCATGATCAGACAAGATCGGGTGTTCTCGGGGTGGTCACACCATAGGCAAAACATAGAGAGCATATGCAGCAACAAGCTGGTTCCCAGCAAAAGGAGCAGGGTGCTTTCAAGGGCATTGAAAAGATATTCAGGATCTTAAAATCTTCCACAATCTACTCCCACTGTAAATAGTCTGGTGGGGGAGCAGAGGGTGTTAGGGAATGTCTCCTTCATAGTCTGCCCACCCGAGGAGGGAAAAAAAGATGTGTATTTGCTGAACACTTCCATTATATACCTCCCAAAGTATAGAGGTGATGACCACACTGGGAACGCAAGCCAGATCAGTTTCATGATCAATGAGTCTATTATATTACAGGTAATTACCATAAAGTACAATGAAACAAGATACTTAGCCCAGGCTCCCAAGACGATAAACAGTAAAACAGCAAATACCAGCTGTAAGTAAGGTATGACATGCTGAAACTCCAAGATCAAGAGCAACAACTTTGAGAGCCAATAAATCAGCATTGCGACGTGTGAGTATTAATACGAAGCAATGAATGCTTATCACAAATACGATTAGACACTGGTCAGTTGTGTCATCTCAACCCTTCGAGCCCCACGTTGGGCACCATAAAGAACTGTCATGGTTTAAGCTCAGCTGGCAACCCAGAACCATGCAGCTGCTCGCTCACTTCCCCCCCCCCTTCTTCCCTCCACTCCCAGAGGGATGGGGAGGAGAATCGAAAGAATGTAACAACTCCCACAGGTTGAGATAAGAACAGTCCAGTAACTAAGGTATAACACAAAACCACTACTGCTACCACTAATAATAATAATGATATAACAAGGGGAGAGAATACAACCGCTCGCCACCCGCCGACCGATACCCAGCCCAACTCGAGCAGTGATCTAGCTCTTCTGGGGAGCTGCCCCCCCAGTTTATATACTGGGCATGATGTGCTGTGGTATGGAATAACCTCTTTGGTCAGTTTGGGTCAGGTGTCCTGTCTCTGCTTCCTCCCTGCTTCCCCTCCTCCCTGGCAGAGCATGATACTCAAAGTCCTTGGTCAGAGTAAACATTACTTAGCATCAACTGAAATCACTGGTGTTATCAGCGTTCTTCTCAGGCTGAAAGTCAAAACACAGCACTTCACCAGCTACTAAGAAGGAGAAAAATGACTGCTACTGCTGAACCCAGGACAGCTGGTTTCAAGGGTATTCAAATCCTTTAGAATTCTCAAATGCTGCTATAAATAGGCTGGTGGGAGATGTCTCCTTCATAGAAAAAAAAAAAAAGTGTAATTGTTGACAATTTCCATTACATGCCTCCCATAGATTAGAGGTGATGACCACTCTGAGGACGCATGCCAGACCAGTTTCATGGTCAATGATTCTATTGTATTTCAAGTCATTACCATGAAGTACAGTAAATCAGCAATGAATGCTTATCACAAACAGGTTTAGACACTCTGGTCAGATCTGTTGTTATCTCAACCCTTCTGTGCCCCACGTTGGGGGAGTTAGCGAGCTGCTGCATGGTTCTGAGTTGCCAGCTTGGCTTAAACCATGATAGCGTGCTGTTCAAGGCCAGGCTGGTTGTGGTTCTGGGCAGCCTGATGTAGTTGAAGGCGTCCCTGCTCCTTGCAGGGGGGTTAGACTAGGTGACTTTTGAAGGTTGCTTTTAACCCAAACTCTTGTATGATTCGGTGATGTAGTCTATGCGAAATTCCGAACAAGCAGATCTTAACTTTCAATTATTAAACATTCAGAATGTTAACTTATAAATTATTATTTGTGTTTCGTGTAAAGTACAAAGATGCAGAAAAATTTAAAGGAAACAGTGACTCTCAATTAACAAATATGAGCCAAATTTTAATTAAAGCTTATTTTATAAGTTTCTGAGCTTGAAGTTTGCAGTACTGTAATTGTTATATTATTTGGCTTTCTAAAAAACTTATGTATTGGTTGTATATTGCTGCTTATCATAATGTGCTGAAGGTTGTCCAAGCAATATAATTTTTGTTTCTTACTCTATGATTTTTTGTGATAGACCATCTCACAGTAATTCTCTAAAGTTAGTTGTTCTTGTCATGGTTTAAGCCCCCCACCCACGCAGTTTTACTCACTCACTCCCCTCTATCTTCCCCCAGTCCTGGGGGGATGGGGAGGAGAATCAAAAGAATTCAACTCGCGCAGGTTGAGATAAGAACAGTTTAGTAACTAAGGTATAACACAAATCACTACTGCTACCATCAATAATAATACAAGAGAAAGACAAGGAAAGAGAATACAACTGCTCACCAAGCCTGACCCAGCCAGTGCACCCCCCAACAGTGAACCCCCCAATACCAAAAACCTGACCATGCCGTGCACCCCCAGTCCACCACCACCACACCCTTCCGGGTCTCTGCCCTCCGTGTTCACATCCTGGATGTGACATGCTGTGGTATGGAATAACCTCTTTGGTCAGTTTGGGTCAGGTGTCCTGTCTCTGCCTCCTCCTGGCTTCCCCCTCCTCCCTGGCATAGCATGAGGCTCAGAAAAGTCCTTGGTCAAACCAAAACATTGCCAAGCAGTAACTATAAACACTGGTGTTATCAGCACTGCTCCCAGGCCCAAAATCGAAAACACAGTGCTGCACCAGCTACCAAGAGGGAGAAAAATGACTGCTACTGCTGAACCCATGACAGTTCTTTAGAACTTTATCTTCAGGAATGGAAATTTATGCTTATAACTTTAAATATGCAATGGTATATTGTAGATATATTGGAGTGTATATTTTTAGTTATTTAGTTATTAACACATTGTAATATTTTGGTTGTCTACTTCCATTTTTTTTCTTCTTCAAAATAAAAGTTTTAATTCAGTGTTGCCTCAGTTATTACTGTGTTGCTGCTGTTTTGATATTGAATTGGTCCTTGTAGGAAGCAATTTGCAAGTACCATAACCACTTGACAGTGTTCTGCCCTGCACTGAACAAGCTGTCTGCTTTGTGCAGGAAAGTCATACTTGTGTCCAGTAGCTGAAATATGTTTTTATTTGTCTTGCAGGCACAGGAGAGAGTGGCAAAAGCACATTCATCAAGCAAATGAGAATCATTCATGGATCAGGTTACTCTGATGAAGACAAAAGGGGCTTTACAAAATTGGTGTACCAGAATATATTTACAGCAATGCAGGCCATGATCAGAGCCATGGATATCCTCAAAATCCCATACAAGTATGAATATAATAAGGTGAGATTTTTGTTTATTTCCATAGTTGAAACTTTTCCTCTTCAGGAAATATACTAAAGGTCTCTAAAAGTTATACATCATGTACAAATTATATTTTACTTGAAGTTTAGAAGATAAGGGGTTCTTCCAGTCCTGCCTCTAGTTTTCTGCCCTTTGCACTGCTCTGACAACATAGGTGCTGTTCTTAAGATGTCAGGGGGATTTCTCAAAGTGACAGGGTAAAAGCTGGGCTGGTGTTTGTCAGTGACTTCAGTTATATTTTTATCCTTCTTCCCAGTCCATATTCTGGCCAGAGCACAGTTGGGTTGTAGTGTTACAAACCAGAAAAATGGCTTAAGTTTTTCCATTAATATTATGTGGGGGAAAAAAAAAATATTAGGAAAATAGGTGGGGATATCTGCTTGTGTGTGAGTATATTATGAAATAAAACTTTTGATACAAGGTCTTAGAATAAGCAAATTCTTTTGAAAGTGATGATGTGATTGAAATTTAGAAAGAGAAAATGCATTTAAAACATTTTGTAAGGTTTATCTTTGATTAGCCTTCTTTCCATATTTTTCCATTCAGAAATTGAAATCAAATGTATAACTGTGTCGTGGTTTAAGCCGTAAATTTCACTTCTCCCTCCCTTCCCCCGCCCCCCCCCCCCACTCCCATGGGGGAGAAATGGGGAGAAGAGCAGAAAGAATGTAACTCCCACGGGTTGAGATAAGAACAGTCCAGTAACTGAGATATAATACAAATCAATACTGCTACCACCAATAATAATAATAATGACAAGGCAAATACAAGGGAAAAGGATACAACCTCTCACCGCCCGACTGAGCCGAGAGAGAGAGAGACAGACACTTCCGGGTTCCTGCCCCCAGTATTTTACATCCTGGGATTGACGTGCTGTGGCATGGAATAGCTCTTTGGTCAGTTTGGGTCAGGCGCCCTATCTCTGCTTCCTCCCGGCTCCCCTTCCTCCCTGGCACAGCATGAGACTCAGGAAAGTACTTGGCCAGACCAAAACGTTGTCAAGCAATAACTGAAAACACTGGGGTTATCAGCGCTGCTCCCGGGCACGAAATTAGAAACACAGTGCTGCACCAGCTACCAAGAAGGAGAAAAATGACTGCTACTGCTGAACCCATGACAATCCACCCCTTATTCCATACCATTCACGTCATGCTCAGATCCCACATTTTCAATATACCATCACATACATATATATATATATATACATCCACGCACACACACACACACAGATGGAGAGAGATAATCCCTTAGTGCATGGACCAATCCCTATAAAGCTGCTGAGTCCATCCAGTCCGTGATGTCAGGCTCCATCTTTTGTAACAGTCTTTCAGAGCAGGGCGGCCTGTGTGCAGTGTTGGATTGTTGCCTGCTGATGCTGATTGTTCCTTTACTGCAGAACTCATCTGGTTTCATCAAAGTTCGTTCTTTGTTGGGATGATGGTCTGAGGGTCAGTCGCGGATGACTTGAAGACATCTAGTTGATGGGCTATATGAAAAAAATTACATAGCAGGCAACAGCATGCAATTGAGTTCATTGGCTGTTTTCTCCTAAAATCAAATCTCCTTGAGGTACACATTGCACTTCACCATCTTCCCGCATTACCCACCAAGTATATCCGGGTCCCTGAGCAAAAGCAATCCCACGAGTGGGTTTGCCTTTACCTGAAGCAGGAATCACCCAGACTGTCTTCCCCAGCAAATTCTTTATGTGCACCACAGGAACGTTGTCCCCCTCCACAGTATGTAGAAGTTCTGACTGGGCTGGACCAGCTCTGTTGGCAGATCCTCTGGTGTTGACCAACCAGGTGGCCTTTGGTAAATGTGTATCCCAATGTTTGAAAGTCCCACCACCCATTGCTCTCAGTGTAGTTTTTAATAGCCCATTGTACTGTTCGATTTTCCCAGAGTCTGGTGCATGGCAGGGGATGTGATATACCCATTCAATGCCATGCTCTTTGGCCCAAGTATCTATCAGGCTGTTACGGAAATGAGTCCCATTGTCTGACTCAATTCTCTCTGGTGTGCCGTGTCGCCACAAAATCTGTTTCTCAAGACCCAGGATAGTGTTTCGGGCATTGGCGTGGGGCACAGCGTATGTTTCCAACCATCCGGTGGTTGCTTCCACCATGGTAAGCACATGACACTTCCGTTGGCGGGTTGGTGGGAGTGTAATATAATCAATCTGCCAAGCCTCCCCATATTTGTACTTCAGCCATCATCCTCCATACCAGAGAGGCTTTAACCGTTTAGCCTGCTTAATTGCAGCACATGTTTCACAGTCATGAATAACCTGGGCAATAGTGTCCATTGTTAAGTCCACCCCTCGATCACAAGCCCATCTGTATGTTGCATCTCTGCCCTGATGGCCTGAAGTGTCATGGGCCCACTGGGCCAAAACTAATTCACCCTTATGTTGCCAATCGAAGTCCATCTGAGCCACTTCAATTTTAGCAGCTTGATCCACTTGTTGGTTGTTCTGGTGTTCCTCAGTAGCCCGACTCTTGGGTACATGAGCATCTACGTGGCGTACTTTGACCACCAGGTTTTGCACTCAGGCACCGATATCTTGCCGCAGTGCAGCAGCCAAGATGGGTTTACCTCTGCGTTGCCAGTTGCTCTGCTTCCATTGCTGCAACCACCCCCACAGGGCATTTGCCACCATCCATGAGTCAGTACAGAGATAAAGTACTGGCCACTTTTCTCGTTCAGCAATGTCCAAGGCCAGCTGGATGGCTTTCACCTCTGCAAACTGACTCGATTCACCCTCCCCTTCAGCAGTTTCTGCAACTTGTCGTTGAGGACTCCATACTGCTGCCTTCCATCTACGGTGCTTTCCCACAATGCGACAAGACCCATCAGTAAATAAGGCATATTGCTTTTCACTTTCTGACAGTTCATTATATGGTGGGGCCTCTTCAGCACGCGTCACTCCTTCCTCCTCTGGTGACCTTCCAGAATCTTTGCCCTCTAGCCAGTCCATGATGACTTCTAGAATTCCCGGACGACTGGGATTTCCTATTCGAGCTCGTTGTGTAATTAATGCTTCCCACTTACTCCATGTAGCATCAGTTGCATGATGTGTAGAGGAGACCCTGCCTTTGAACATCCAGCCCAGCACGGGCAACTGGGGTGCCAGGAGGAACTGTGCTTCAGTGCCAATCACTTCCGAAGCAGCTCGAACCCCTTCATAGGCTGCCAGTATCTCTTTTTCAGTTGGGGTGTAGCTGGCCTCAGATCCTTTGTATCCCCAACTCCAAAAGCCGAGGGGTCGACCTCGAGTTTCCCCTGGAGCTTTCTGCCAGAGGCTCCAGGTAGGACCGTTCTCCCCAGCTGCGGTGTACAGTACATTTTTTACATCTGGCCCAGTCCAGACTGGTCCGAGGGCTACTGCATGAACTATCTCACCTTTAATTTGTTCAAAGGCTTGTTGTTGCTCAGGGCCCCATTTAAAATCATTTTTCTTCCGGGTCACATAATAGAGAGGGCTTACAATCAAACTGTAATTCGGAATGTGCATCCTCCAGAACCCCATAGCACCCAAGAAAGCTTGTGTTTCTTTCTTATTAGTTGGTGGCGACATTGCTGTTATCTTGTTGATCACATCTGTGGGGATCTGGCGATGTCCATCTTGCCATTTTATTCCCAGAAACTGAATCTCCTGTGCAGGTCCCTTGACCTTACTCTGTTTTATGGCAAAACCGGCTTTCAGCAGGATTTGGATTATTTTCCGCCCTTTCTCAAAGACTTCTTCTGCTGTATCACCCCACACAATAATAATAGTGAAGAAGTGCTCTTCCTGGAGAGGAGGGGAAAGGAGAAGGGGTTGCTTTCAATACTTATATATGTAATAATATGTATTAAAAAGGAAGATTTTATGTGTATTTCAGCTTCATGTTTTTGCTGTATGTATAGCACTGAATTTCCTAACAAGCAGACTTGAAAAGTTAGTTGATTTTGAAGCACACATTTTTCTTCAGAATTGGTATTGATTGTCTTTTTGCTGTAGTATATGAATGTCCTAATCATAAATCAGTAAATAATTTCCTTATACTACAAAGTATATAGTCTATGGTTATTCTTCAAATAGTGTTGAATTTATATAGAATTTTTATATAGTTTAAGTGAATTAGTTAGATGTGGCATAGCTGTATATATGTAGCTAGACCTTTCTAATTAGAGCTGTTCACTTTCTCTATGTAAAAATGACTGAAATTGAGCGAGTCTGTCTTTGTGCTCAGCTGCATCAGAAGCGTTCCCATCAGTTCTAATAGAGGCCTATAGAGAGGTATGGAGTAAAGTAAAACTTGCCAAACTTTTCAGGTTCTAGATGTAATTCCTTTAAAAACTAAAGGATTTTTTTATAATTCGGGTGAATTAAGAAATGCAAACTTGTGTGTTTCCCCCCCCCTTTTTTTTTTTTGAGCAGTTTATAAAAGAAAGCCTTAGGTGGTTGTTCTGAAAGAGAAAACTGTTACAGCTGAAACCAGGACAACACCTCACACTAGACAAGGTTGTTCAAAGCCCTGTCCAACCTTTGAATGCTTCCAGGGACAGGGCAGCCACAGCTTCTCTGAGCAACTTGTTCCAGTGTCTCACCACCCTCATAATAAAGAATTTCTTCCTAATGTCTAATCTGAATCTCCCCTCTTTCAGTTTAAAACCGTTACCCCTTGTTTTACCGCTACAGGCCCTTGTAAAAAGTCCCTCTTCAGGTTTTTTGTAGGCCCCCTTTAGGTATTGGAAGACTGTGAAATTCTCCCTGGAGCCTTCTCTTCTCCAGGCTGAACAAGTTCAACTTTCTCAGCCTGTCTCCATAGGAGAAATGCTCCAGCCATCAGAACATGTTCATGGTCTTCCTCTGGACTCACTTGAGCAGACCAATGTCCCTCTTGTGTTGGGGGCCCCAGAGCTGAATGCAGTACTCCATGTGGGGTCTCAGAAGAGCAGAGTAAAGGGGAGAATCACCTCCCTCAGCCTGCTGGCCATGTTCCTTTTGATACAGCCCTGGATGTGGTTTGTTTTCTGGGCTGCAAGCTCACACTGCTGGCTCATGTTGAGCTTCTCATCAGCCAATACTCTCAAATCCTCCTCAGGGCTGCTCTCAATCCAGTATCCGCTCAGCATGTAGCTGTGCTTGAGATTGCCATGAGCCAGGTACAGGACCTTGCACTTGGCCTTGTTGAACTTCATGGGGTTTGTGTTGGCCCACCTCTTGTGCCTGTCAGGGTCCCTCTGGATGGCATCACTTCCCTTCAGCATGTTGACTGCACCACACAGCTTGGTGTTATTGGCAAACTTGCAGAGGGTTCACTCATTCCCACTGTCCATGTCGCTGACAAAGATGTTGAACAAGATCGGTCCCAACACCGACCCCTGAGGGATGCCACTTGTCACTGGTCTCCACTTGGATATCGAGCTGTTGACCACAACACTCTCAGTCCGAGCATCTAACCAATTCATTATCCAGTGGGTGGTCCATCTGTGAAATCCATGCCTCTGCAGTTTAGAGACAAGGATGTTGTGTGGGGCAATGTCAAATGACTCGCGCAAGTCCCAGCAGATGACATCAGTCAGTCTTCACTTAACTGCCAGCACCGTGGCTGGGTTGCAAAAGGCTGCCAAATTTTTCAGGCACGATTTGCCCTTAGTGAATCCATGTTTGCTGTCACCATTCACCTTCTTATTTTCCATGTGCCTTAGCATAGTTTCCAGGAGAATCTGCTCCATGATCTTGCTGGGCACCGAGGTGAGACTGACTGGTCTGTAGTTCCCTGGGTCATCCATTTTCCCCTTCTTGAAAACGGGGGTTATATTTCCTTTTTCCAGTCAGCAGGAACTTCACCAGACTGCCATGACTTCTCAAATATGATAGATAGTGGCTTGGCAACTACATCTGCCAGTTCCCTCAGGACCCACAGATGCATCTCATCAGGTCCCATGGACTTGTGCACCTTCAGGTTCCTTAGATGATCTTGAACCTGATCTTCTTCTACAGCAGGTGGTTCTTCATTCTCCCAGTCCCTTGTCTTTGCCTTCTGTAACATGGGCAGTGGGGCTGGAGCTCTTGTTGGTGAAGACTGAGGAAAAAAAGTCATTGAGTACTTTGGCCTTTTCCATGTCCTGGGTGACCAGGTCTCCCATTTCCTTCTGGAGGGGGCCCACATTTTCCCTTGTCTTCCTTTTACCCCCAATGTACCTATAGAAATTTTTCTTGTTGCCCTTAATGTCCCTGGCCAGATTTAGTTCTGTCAGGGCTTTAGCTTTCCTAACCTGATCCCTGGCTGCTCTGACTATTTCTCTGTATTCCTCCCAGGCTACCAATCCTTGTTTCCACCCTCTGTTGGCCTCCTTTTTATGCTGGCATTTGTCCAGGATCTCCTTGTTCATCCACATGGGCCTCCTGGCATTCTTGACCCCCACCCTTGTCTCGCCAGCCTTTCCTTCCTGAAGAGCCTGTATCTTTCCATTCTGACACTAGTCGTAGGAGGCATCCCACCATGTCTCCATGATGCCAATGAGGTTGTAGCCCTTCAGGCATGCTGTCCTGGGTTCAGCCATAACAGTTATTTTTCTCCTTCTTAGTAGCTGGTGCAGTACTGTGTTTTCAACTTCAGTCTGAGAACAGTGCTGATAACACACCAATATTTTAGTTGTTGCTAAGTAATGTTTACTCTGATCAAGGACTTTTCAGTCTTTTACTCTGCCACTGAGGAGGGGCACGGGAAGCCAGGAGGAAGTAGAGACAGGACACCTGACCCATAGTAGCCAAAGGGGTATTCCATACCACAGCACATCATGTCCGATATAGAAACTGGGGGGAGTTACCTGGAAGGCCCAGATCACTGCCTGGGTCAGGTTGGATATCAGTTGGCAGGTGGTGAGCAATTTCATTGGGCATCACTTGTGTTCATTGTTTTCCTTTTCCTCTTTTAGTTTTATATTCTCTTGCCTTGTTATTTCCCTTATCATTATTATTATTAGTGGCAGCAGTAGTAGTTTTGTATTGTACCTTAGTTACTGGACTGTTCTTATCTCAACCAGTGGGATTTACATTCTTTCAATTCTCCTCCCCATCCCTCCAGGAGCAGGGGGGGGAAGAAGTGGGGGGAGCGAGTGAGCAGCTGCGTGGTTCTGAGTTACTGGCTGAGTTTAAACCACAACACGTGGGCACACCTGTAACTTCTCCTGCTTTTTTCCTATGCTATGTGCATTGACATAGAGGCATTTCAGTTGTGCCCCTGATGATGCTGGCTTATTGGCTGATGTGGCTGCAAGTCCTTTGTGCTGTTCATCAGCTTCTCTCTTATTGACCTGTGACCCCTGTCTAGGTTCTGGGTATCTCCTACTGACACCAGCACCAAACTGGTAGGAGTAGGATGGGTTGAAGTTCCCTTCCCCTGGCAAATTTAGTTTTAATGCCTTCTTCAGCTTAGCAAGCCCGTGACCAAAGACACTCTTCCCTTTCTCTGAGACGTAGACCCCATCAGCCCCCAGCAAACCAGGTTTCTCAAAGAAAGCAGATTACAGAGCCCTGGGCACTACAGATATGTCCGGAAGTAGTGTGAGAATAATCAAGAGGGATTAGATGGTCTATGTAGCTGAACCCTTAGTATCAGTCCTGTAACCATTTGTGATTCACCAGATTTGACTGGACCTTTCCAACCCCTTCCCTTTGACTGGGAGGACTGATGAGAAAACTACTTGTGCTTTCGAGTCCTTGACCACTGCTCCCAGGTCTCTGTAATCCTTCTTGATTGTTCTTGAACTTCTTTGTGCCATATCTGTGGTGCCCACAGGTAACAACAGTAGCAGGTAGTAGTTGGTGAGCCATATGAGGCTTGTTAGTCTCTCTGTGACATCCCTGATGCGAGCCCCCAGTAGTCAGCAAAACTCTCTTGAGAGCACATCAGAAGCCATTGCTCCAGGTAATGTAGTCCCCCATTTCTCCTTTTCTGTCTTTCTTCATGTCTAATATTGCTGAAGGATGGTTGGTTGGTTGTTGTTGTTGTTCTTTTTTTAATTTTTATTTTTATTTTTCTCTCCTGTTACAAAACTTTTACTAAATAAATCTACCACTGTACTAAAGAACTACTACCACATTTACCCCTTATTGTTCCCTGTCGTGGTTTAGGCTGTAAATCTCATGTAGCCCATTCACTCACTTCTCCCTCTTTCTTCCCCCCCACTCCGATGGGGGGGTAGGGAATGGGGAGAAGAATCGAAAGAATGTAACTCCCACGGGTTGAGATAAGAACAGTCCAGTAACTGAGGTATAACACAAATCACAACTGCTACCACCAATAATAATAATGACCAGGGAAAATACAAGGGAAGAGGATACAACTGCTTACCACCTGCCTGAGCCGAAAGAGAGAAAGGGACTTACGGGTTCCTGCCTCCAGTTTTTTACATCCTGGGCATGACGTGATGTGGCATGGAATACCCCCTTGGCCAGCCCGGGCCAGGCACCCTGTCTCCGCTTCCTCCTGGCTTCCCCTCCTCCCTGGCAGAGCATGAGACTCAGAAAGTCCTTGGTCAGACCAAAACATTACCAAGCAGTAACTGAAAACACTGGTGTTATCAGCGCTGTTCCCAGGCCAAAAGTCAAAAACACAACGCTGCACCAGCTACCAAGAAGGAGAAAAAAAATGACTGTTACTGCTGAATTCAGGACATTCCCTTTTAGTGTAATTTCTGGAAGACAGTTGTCCCTTTTTAAAGACTCATGAGGTGTCAGTGGTGGTTAGCAGGCATGAAATCTTAATTGATCTATGCCTATAATTCCCTGTGAGACTTCTTAAATATTCATAACAATATATCTAATATGGTGGTAACACATAGATCGTAACAGAACAGGTTACAAGAAAATATTGAGACTGAAAACATACAATCCCATCTTATTGTAGACCAAGAAGTTTGCTGTAAGTTTCAAAGAGTGGTTCCATTGCTGAAGTTGTTTCTGTATTTAAGCCCATTTAGAATCATAGAATCATAGAACAGTTAGGGTTGGAAAGGACCTTAAGATCATCTAGTTCCAACCCCCTGCCATGGGCAAAGAAACCTCACACTAAACCATGTCGCCCAATGCTCGGTTCAACCCAGCCTTGAACACTGCCAGCGATGGAGCATTCACAACTTCCCTGGGCAACACATCCCAGTGCCTTACCACCCTTACAGTAAAGAATTTCTTCCTCATATCCAATCTAAACTTCCCCTGTTTAAGTTTGAACCCATTACCCCTTGTCCTCTCACTACAGTCCCTAATGAAGAGTCCTTCCCCAGCATCCCTATAGGCCCCCTTCAGATACTGGAAGGCTGCTACAAGGTCTCCACGCAGCCTTCTCTTCTCCAGGCTGAAAAGCCCCAACTATCTCAGCCTGTCTTAATATGGGAGGTGCTCCAGTCCCCTCATCATCCTTGTGGCCCTCCTCTGGACTTGTTCCAACAGTTCCATGTCCTTTTTATGTTGAGGACACCAGACCTGCACACAGTACTCCAAATGAGGTCTCACAAGAGCTGAGTAGAGGGGCAGGATCACCTCCTTCCACCTGCTGGTCACGCTCCTTTTGATGCAGCCCAGGATATGGTTGGCTTTCTGGGCTGCAAGTGCACACTGAAGCCAGATCATGTTCAGTTTCTCATCAACCAACACCCCCAAGTCCTTCTCCACTGGGCTGCTCTGAATCTCTTCTCTGCCCAACCTGTAGCTGTGCCTGGGATTGCTCTGACCCAGGTGTAGGACCTTGCACTTGGCATGGTTAAACTTCATCAGTTTGGCATCAGCCCACCTCACAAGCATGTCAAGGTCCCTCTGGATGGCATTCCTTCCCTCCAACATATCAACCAAACCACACAGCTGGGTGTCATTGGCAAACTTGCTGAGGGCACACTCAATCCCACTGTCCATGTCACTGACAAAGATGTTGAACAAGACTGGTCCCAACACCCATCCCTGAGGGACACCACTCGTTACTGGCCTCCAGCTGGACATTGAGCCATTGACCACAACTCTTTGCGTGCAGCCATCCAGCCAGTACTTTATCCACTGAGTGGTCCACCTATCAAATTGATGTCTCTCCAACTTAGAGACAAGGATGTCATGTGGGACAGTGTTGAATGCTTTCCACAAGTCCAGGTAGATGACATAAACTGCTCTACCCTGTCCATCAGTTCTGTAGCCTCATCATAGAAGGCCACCAAATTGTTCAGGCAGGATTTCCCCTTAGTGAAGTCATGCTGGCTGTCACCAAGCACCTTGTTGTTTTTCATGTGCCTTAGCATGCCTTCCAGGAGAATCTGCGCCAAGATTTTGCCAGGCACAGAGGAAATTTCCTATAGTGAATGTTTAAAAATTAAAATAAGCAGGTATGGGAAAATGTTTGTTAAGTGCAAAATTTTGCTGACATCTTCAAGGCTGAGTTTACTTTGTTGATAGCCCTTTCCCCTGTAAATTGGATTAATCTACTGTAATACACACACACAAAAGACATCAGGATCAGGTATGAAGTGAAATTACATAAATTCTCTTTTCAAGTAAACTTTCTTAAATGGTTTGGATCTCTTCAGGAAAATTTCATGTTGAACAAACACAGAGAGAAAAGGACCTCCTTGCTCATATAGCTCACCTGATATGCAAAGAGTATGAAGGATTGAATCCCAATCAGCTGTGTGTGAGTTTCATTGACTCTCAGATGATGCAGAATGTATGGGATTACTGGCCTTTTTTTAAAAAGAATTATATTCTTGGGATGTTGAAATGAAATGCTTTCAAAGAATAGCTTATCAGCCTGGAAAACACAACAAAAAATTGAACTGGGCCATCTGTGCAAACAGTATTCTTCAGTGTCTCAAACATGAAGCATAGAGCTTAAAAGTAGGTTGCAGGAAAAAAGGGTTTATACTAGTCAGTTAGTATTCGACATACACCTAGTACTCTCAGATGTCTTTCTCCAGATAAACAAAAATAAAGAAAAATTACCAGTAAATAGAAGTTTTGCATACAGTTAAATGCTTCTAATGCTGTGAAGCTTCTAATGCTTTTTTTTTTTCTGCAAGAAATGGACTACCTAAGAGCCATCCAACATGGAAGAGAGTGCAGTAAGATTAAAAGTATTGTAATCAGTTAACATCTATTCAGATTGTTACCATAAAAGTCAGTTGGAGAAACTCTCTAAGACTCAATTTGGAGTTTTAGAAAGCAGCATTCTTTATTGCAGTGCTGGGTGCACAAGCGAATCATTTCACAAAGGTGAGCGCACCTGATGCTTGCCCACAGCAGCTCTATATTTAGCATACTCACGCATATAATAATAATAATAATAATCCTAATTAAGCATGTGCTTTCTTGCTGAGTGGGGGTCTCTGATGCTCACCCATAGTCTTCCTCACTGTGTTTACTGAATGATCTCAGTGCTTGCACACGCTCACAAGGTCCTAGTGCTGAGTTAGCAGTTGATATGTCCTTGCTTCTGTTCTGTTTCAGTCTCACGCCACACTGGGTGCCACTCTGCTATCTTGAAGGCTGGCATCCTCGGTTTTATTTACTGCCTCCTTAGTTGTCATCAGACCCGTGATGTTCCTTCCCCCATCAGCTGAGCATTCCTTTCTCTATACGTGTTAGTAAGGTAGAACAGATTGGTCTATTATACTATGTTAAAGGCACACACACTGTTGTTAGTTTAAAATTTAAGCCTACAAGATAAAGAAATGAAAGATGAAGCCATGAAGAATTTCTCCTTAAGTGCTTCACAAAGAATGAACTTCCACAAGGACTTCCACAATCCTAAATAGATCTCAGTCTCTCCCCAACTGCTTTTCTTTTTAACTGTCTCCCTCTGTCATTTAATCCTCTTATAGCATCATAAGAATCAACTAGGTTGGAAAAAACCTTTAAGATCATCAGGTCCAACCATTATCCCAGGACTGCCAAGACCACCACTAAACCATTTCACTGAGGGTCTCATCTACACAGTTTTTGAACATTTCCAGGGATGGTGATTCACCACTTTCCTGGGCAGCCTGTTCCAATACCTGATTCCCTTCTTGGTGAAGAAATTTTTCCTAATACCCAATCTAAACTTCCCCTGGCACAGCTTGAGACAGTTACCTCTTGTTACCAAACCCCACCTCATTACAATCTCTTTTCAGGTAGTTGTAGAGAGTGATAAGGTCCCCCCTGAGTCTTCTCTTCTCCAGACTAAACAACTCCATTTTCCTCAGCTGTTCCTCATAAGACTTATTCTCCAGACCCTTCACCTTGTGCCTACCTGGCCTTTCTCCAGTCCTTTTACATTTGCCCTTATAAAGTTTTACCTTATACAGTTTTTATCTGTTTACCTGTGACCTTATTATATTTTCCTACTCTCCACTGTTTTCATTTTTCATTATATTTGAACCAAACTTTTTTTTAAAAAATAATTTTTTTTCAATTTAATAACTAATATCCTGGCCTCCTCCTACCATTTTGCTTACTTCCCTTATTTATTTACCTTTTGGTTAGACCTGAGACTTCTTGCATTTGTCTGTACTGCTCCAGTTACTTTGTAAATTACTTGTTTCCATCTCTTATATTCTGCTTTTACTATTTCATATTTTATCCCAACAGAAGTTAATTTTAGATCTTTTTTTTTTTTTCCCCAAGTGTAGAAAACATGATTGTGTATCAGAGGTAAGGTAGGTTAGCTGGGTCACTGAAAGAGCTGAGAATATCTTTCTTAAAAATAAGCATATAAATATACAAGCAAACATTTTTCACCTTCCTAGTAAAATTATAGGTAATTTCACCTATATGAAATGAGGAGACTAAGCTGTCAATTCTTCAAACTTGCTTAAATATTCACATTTTAGAACAGCTGCAAGCCCTATATGTTCAATGAATTAATCACATTTAAGTTTATGCATGCACTAATATTTAATTTTGAAAATAGTACCTTGATTATGAAATATGCCAAATAAAGGTTACTGTAGGCATAAATGTGAAAACTCAGTGTTAGCTACTCATTTTTCAGTGCATTAAAACTTCTTCATTCATCCTTTTATATTTCATTTTGAGACACACCTTTTTTTTTAACATAGTATTTTAAGTGATACCTTTTCCTAATGGGAAATAAGTCAGGTCTACTAGAGGCTGGTGGAGCTGGTCTGACAAAGAAGGGGGAGAGCTGCTTAGGTAGGAGACTTGCCAGGCTGGTCAAGGCAGCTTTAAACTACATTTAGTGGGGGAGGGGGGCATTGATCCATGTTTGTAGCAATGCAAAGCTACTTCAGCCACTCCAGCTAATGAGTCGGCTTTGTTTGGAACTGGGCTCAGATGCCTCTATGCAAATGCCCATAGTATGGGGAATAAACAAGAGGAATTAGAGACATGTACACGGCTAAAGGGATGTGACATTGCTGGCATCACAGAAGCATGGTGGGATGGCTCTTATGACCAGAGTGTTGGAATGGAAGGTTATAGGTTTTTTAGGAAAGATAGGCCAGGCAGATGGGGAGGGGGTGTAGCTATTTATGTCAGTGATAGGCTGGAGAGTATGGAACTTTGTCTGAGGACAGGTGATGAGCCAAAAGAGAGCTTGTGGGACAGGGTCAAAGGGAGAACAGTGATGGGGAACATTACTATGGGGATCTGTTACGGGCTACCTGATCATGACTCCTCTGTGGATGAAGCTCTCTATAGACAGATAGGAGCAGCCTTATGCTTGCAAGCCCTTGTCCTCATGGGGGACTTCAACCACTCTGATATCTGTTGGAGGGATGGTAAGGCCCAGCACAAGTAATCCAAGGAGGTTCCTCGATTGTATGGAAGACGACTTCCTCCTGCAAGTAATAGAGGAGCTGACAAGGAGAGGTGCCATGCTTGACCTCGTGCTCACCAACAGGGAGGGGCTGGTTGGGAATGTGATTCTCCAGGGCAGCCTTGGCTGTAGCAATCATGAGATGGGGGAGTTCGAGAAGGGAACGCAGCAAGCTTACTGCCCTGGACATCAAGAGAGCAGAAAATGGCCTCTTCTGGAACCTGCATAGTAAGGTTGCATGGGATATAGCCCTAGAGAGCAGGAAGGCCCAAGACAGCTGTTTGATATTCAAGGATCACCTGCTCCAAGCTTAGGAGTGTTGCGGCCTGACTAGAAGGAAATGTAGCAGGAGGGACAGGAGGCCTCCATGGATGGATAAGGAGCTGCTGAGAAAAAGTGGAAAAGAAGGAGCTTATAAAAGGTGAAAGCAAGGACAGGTTGCCTGGGAAGAATAGAGGGACACTGTCTGGGAAGCTAGGGATCAGGTCAGGAAAGATAAGGCCCAGTTAGAATTGAGTCTGGCAAGGGATGTGGAAGATAACAGGAAGGGCTTCTATAGGTATGTCACAAACAGAAGACAGACTAGGGATAATGTGGGCCCTCTCTAGAAGCTATCGGGAGAACTGGCTACCCTGGATTTGGAGAAGGCTGAGGTTCTCAATGACTTCTTTGCCTCAGTCTTTACAGGCAAGTGCTGTGACCACGCTGCCCAAGTCTTGGAAGGCAGATGCAGGGACTGTGAGAATGAAGACCCTAGGCCCACTGTAGGAGAGGATCTGGTTCAAGACCATCTTAAGAACCTGAATGTGCACAAGTCCATGGGATCTGATGAAATCCTTCCATAGGTGCTAAAGGAGCTGGCGAATGAAGTTTTTATGCCACTGTCCATCATATTTGAAAAATCATGGCAGTCAGGTGAAGTTCCCGATAACTAGAAAAAGGGAAATATAACCCCCATTTTCAAGAAGGGGAAAATGTATCAGCTTGGGAACTACAGACCAGTCAGTCTCACCTCTGTGCCTGGCAAAATCTTGGAGCAGATTCTCCTATAAGTCATGCTAAGGCATATGAAAAACAACGAGGTGGTTGATGACAGCCAGCATGGCTTCACTTATGGGAAATCCTGCCTGACCAATTTGGTGGCCTTCTATGATGGGGCTACAGAACTGATGGACAGGGGTAGAGCAGTAGAGGTCATCTACCTGGACTTGTGCAAAGCCTTCGACACTGTCCCACATGACATCCTTGTCTCTTAAGTTGGAGAGACATCAATTTCATAGGTGGACCACTCGGTGGATAAAGAACTGGCTGGATAGCCACATGCAGACTGTTGTGGTCAATGGCTCAGTGTTGAGTTGGAGACCAGTAACAAGTGGTGTCGCTCAGGGGTCAGTGTTGATACTGATCCTGCTCAGCATCTTTGTCATCAGCATGGACAGTGGGATTGAGTGTGCCCTCAGCAAGTTTGCCAACACCACCAAACTGTATGGTTCGGTTGATATGCTGGAGGGAAGGAATGCCATCCAGAGGGACCTTGACGCGCTTGAGAGGTGGGCTAATGCTAACCTCATGAAGTTCAATGGAGCCAAGTGCTACACCTGGGTCAGAGCAATCCCAGGCACAGCTACAGGTTGGGCAGAGAAGAGATTCAGAGCAGCCCTGCGGAGAAGGACTTGGGGGTGTTGGTCGATGAGAAAATTAACATGATCTGGTTTCAGTGTGTGCTCACAACCCAGAAAGCCAACCGTTTGTTGGACTGCATCAAAAGGAGCATGACCAGCAGGTCAAAGGAGGTTATCCTGCCCCTCTGTTCTACCCTAGTGAGACCACGCTTGTATTGTGTACAGGTCTCAACAGGACATGGAGCTGTTGGAGCAAGTCCAGGGATGCCGCAAGGATGATGAGGGGACTGGAGCACCTCCCATATGAAGATAGGCTGGGATAGTTGGGGCTGTTCAGCCTGGAGAAGGGAAGGCTGTGTGGAGACCTCATAGCCGCGTTCCGTAATCTGAAAGGGGCCTATAGGGATGCTGGGGAGGGACTCTTCATTAGGGACTGTAGTGATAGGACAAGGGGTTACGGGTTAAAACTTAAACAGAGGAAGTTTAGATTAGATGTAAGGAGGAAGTTCTTTACTGTGAGGGTTGTGTGGCACTGGAATGTGTTGCCCAGGGAAGTTGTGAATGCTCCATCCCTGGCAGTGTTCAAGGCCTGGTTGGACAGAGCCTTGGGCGAGATGGTTTAGCATGAGGTGTCCCTGCCCATGGCAGGGGGGTTTGAACTAGATGATCTTAAGGTCCTTTCCCTAACTGTTCTATGATTGTATGATATACAAACGCATATGGTTGGGGTGTGACTTCCTTGTTTTATCTTTTCAATTCTACCATTTTACTGCTAGTAATGAGAATGGGTGGTGAAAATGCCTGCTTACTGATTCTTGTAGATTTTGTGATCACTCCTGCATGGTTTAAAGGATGGTAACTATAGGAAGATGCTTCTTGCATATTTTTTCATCATCATTATTTGGGGTTTTTTTTATAAGAATTCTTTCTCTTTTACTTCAGGTATGTTTGTCACAGTTATTTTTCTTATTGTATGTCTGAAACGAAACATTAATGTGAGCATGCATTTGGACAGTAAAAATGTGAAAGACTCTTAGGGTAGCTTTTCTATGTAATAGAGGTCTGGAGTTTAGGTAATGAGTGAGTTGTCGCAGTCTTGGAACAATTCTTTTTCCTTTATTCGCAGTTATATAACTATGTGGGTATTTATATAATATTTAATATGCAAATGTAAGCATATTTTTTCTTAAAGTATATAACTTCCTAATTAGTTCATTCATTTGCACAAGTTATGTGTTTAGATAATGCAGCATTTAATGCTGAAATAATTTCAGATTTAAATATTTTCTTAAAGTTACTCTAAAACTTTATGAAAATATTTCCTTCCCTCAGTAAATGGGTTTGTTTTTTTTTTGGGGAAACCGACTAATCCATTTATGTTCCATTTGTGTTTTATGAAGCTTCTAATTACTCTTCAGTCTGTCTTCATTGTTCATTTCTATTAACTCACAAGATTCACTGCCATGAGTTAAGAAACCGTCAGCTAAACCAACCATTGTTTCTGAAGTTTTTATTGGTCTCCTTTTTTCAGTTTTCATTTCCTGTGCAGTAAAAGTTGTAATGTCTGAAATGCAAGAAAGCTTACTCTTATTATATAATTCAGCTTTAGTTTAGAAAGTTGTCTAATTGTTAAGCAAGTGAGTTGGTTTTTAGAAAAATTATAAATGAATCAACTTTTTAAATCAAGCATTTAATTTTTATTATTATTATTTTTGTATTTATAGATTATTTCATTCTACGGTGAACATAAGATATTGGATAAGTAGAAAATTATTTGTTATGAGCAAGTGACTTCTGTGAACAGTCCTGAGTTTGATCAAACAGATATTAGTATTGGGTTAGAAGGGTAACGGACAGAGTTGCTTTGAATCCCTTACACTTTTCTGATTCTTGTGTGGCTCTCAATTTCTGATTTCTTAGTTTGTATTGTGCATCAGAGTTCATGAAATGTATGCCTTGGCTGGGGCAAGTAATACTGTGAAAAAGCTGTTATGATTTAGTTTTTTTCATGCTAATTAAGTATGTTTCAGGTTCATAATTTCCATTTTTCTTCATATGACCAATAGGGCAGAGTTAAAACTTGGCTTGGGTTTACTTTTTTTAATTTTTCTTTATAGTTAACCTTGTTAGCTAATTTGTATACAGTGTAGCAATAGATTGCATGGACATGTTTTGCAAATTTGGAGTTTTTATTGAAAATTTTCAAAATGTGAATTATGTGTCAAGTCGTTTGTTTGAAGATGTTCTGGTTTTAGATTTTATTTTCTTTAAGCTATGACCCTTGCTTTGAGAGCACGTGCTTTCAGCACATACTGTTTGCTGTACAAGCAGATAAATGAGCACTCTTGTGATATGTATATGTTCTTTGAATCTTGTCTCCAGTCCTTATTCAGCTTTTTTTTTTTTTTTTTTTTTTTGGACCAGAGAACCAAGTGCTGCCAATTTTACTGGGTGTACAAAAAAAATAACTATCACTGGAGCATAAAAATGTCTTGGACACACTTGCTTCCTTTCTGGACTATGGTACAGCCATACACTGGGTAGAGGGAGAATGGAAACATGCTATGAAGTAAGAGGTATTAGCAGAGCGGTTGTGTAACCCTGGTAAATCCCGTAGCAGTCTGTGGTGCCAATTGCAACACTTCATGGCTATTTTAATATAGCTTTACACCTGCAGGGTTCACTTGGACTACACTAGCAACTTGTAGCTGTGCAGGAACAGGATTTCTGTCTCATCTAAGTATTTTAACAGATGTTCTGACATAACAATTTTTCTAAAGTGTATTCCAGTATTTCTTTTGAATCCAGTTGCAAAGGTAGTATCAGTTATTCCACTTTTTCAGAAACTGAAAAGATGTGAATAGTTTGGTTTGGAAGGGTTTTCTTTACTGTTCCAAATTTTATTAGGAGTAGGAATCATGATGATATTCCATAAAACAAAAACAAACACACAAAACCAACCCCCTCAAAAAAAAAAACAACAAACAACCAAAAACCAAAACCCACAAAACCCCCCAAAACACCAAAAAAATGCAGCCAGTCAACCAAAACCAAATTCCATTTCTGTGTCTAAAACATAATGTTGATATATCATTTGGTAATAAGACCAAGGCCAGAATAATTCACTGTACCAGCCTCTAAAGGCTAAACTTACTTCTTAAAGGACTGATCTTGTACGATTGTATTTTGCTGAAGAGAGTAAGAGGAGGGGAAAAAAAAAAAAAGAACTGTTATACTGCTGCTTTTTTTTTTTCTGGTTCCCATATTCTTTTTGAGTATTTAGTCTTTTTGAAACTTGGTAAGTTTTTCAGGAAATTTTCTCCAGTAATATGGCTCATGGAATTCATTACATGGGGGTCATTCTTTGACATAACCTCCATTTGTCCAGCTATATGAAGCTAAGGTGGCTGTGAAGTACAGTTGTTCTGATTTACTAGTATTTTCAAACATTTTTTGTAGGGAGGGTTATACCAGCTGTAGTTGTTAAGTTGGTTGTAAATGTTTCAGTACTGTAATTAAAAAAATCAACATCTCAGATGATGTCAGTTGAAAGCATAGAGAATACCTTCACCTCTGTGTGCTACATGAGAAAGTCAACAATGAAAATAAACTTCATTCTCATTCAAGTTTTTTTATTTTTAAGCTACATTAGTGTACATGACATTACATGTCAATATCTTCAGATATTATAGCATGAATAAATTTTAGTGCTTAAGGAGTTATGAATACAGGATAACAGGAAGGGATTCTATAGAATCATAGAATAGTTAGGGTTGGAAAGGACCTTAAGATCATCTAGTTCCAACACCCCTGCCATGGGCAGGGACACCTCACACTAAACCATGCCACCCAAGGCTCTGTCCAACCTGGCCTTAAACACTGCCAGGGATGGAGCATTCGCAACTTCCCTGGGCAACGTATTCTAGTGCCTCACCACCCTCACAGTAAAGAATTTCTTCCTTATATCCAATCTAAACTTTCCCTGTTGAAGTTTGAACCCATTAGGTACACTGTGAATAAAAGACAAACTAGGGACAATGTGGGCCCTCTCCAGATTCTCCTATAAGTCATGCTAAGGCATCTGAGAATCAATGAGGTGGTGGGTGACAGGCAGCAAGGCTTCACTAAGGGGAAATCCTGCCTGAACAATTTGGTGGCCTTCTATGATGGGGCTACAGAACTGATGGACAGGGGTAGAGCAGTTTATGTCATCTACCTGGACTTGTGGAAAGCATTCAACACTGTCCCACATGACATCCTTGTCTCTAAGTTGGAGATAGGTGACCACTCAGTGGATAAAGAACTGGCTGGATG
Organism: Myiopsitta monachus; assembly: GCA_017639245.1. Taxonomy (NCBI): domain Eukaryota; kingdom Metazoa; phylum Chordata; class Aves; order Psittaciformes; family Psittacidae; genus Myiopsitta; species Myiopsitta monachus. The sequence goes on from CM029940.1 coordinate 5,882,104, forward strand.
GCTGCACGCAAAGAGTTGTGGTCAATGGCTCAATGTCCAGCTGGAGGCCAGTAACGAGTGGTGTCCCTCAGGGATGGGTGTTGGGACCAGTCTTGTTCAACATCTTTGTCAGTGACATGGACAGTGGGATTGAGTGTGCCCTCAGCAAGTTTGCCAATGACACCCAGCTGTGTGGTTTGGTTGATATGTTGGAGGGAAGGAATGCCATCCAGAGGGACCTTGACATGCTTGTGAGGTGGGCTGATGCCAAACTGATGAAGTTTAACCATGCCAAGTGCAAGGTCCTACACCTGGGTTGGAGCAATCCCAGGCACAGCTACAGGTTGGGCAGAGAAGAGATTCAGAGCAGCCCAGTGGAGAAGGACTTGGGGGTGTTGGTTGATGAGAAACTGAACATGATCTGGCTTCAGTGTGCACTTGCAGCCCAGAAAGCCAACCGTATCCTGGGCTACATCAAAAGGAGCGTGACCAGCAGGTCAAGGGAGGTGATCCTGCCCCTCTACTCAGCTCTTGTGAGACCTCATTTGGAGTACTGTGTGCAGGTCTGGTGTCCTCAACATAAAAAGGACATGAAACTCTTGGGGCAAGTCCAGGGGAGGCAATGAGGATGATGAGGGGACTGGAGCACCTCCCATATTAAGACAGGCTGAGATAGTTGGGGCTTTTCAGCCTGGAGAAGAGAAGGCTGCGTGGAGACCTCATAGCCGCATTCCGGAATCTGAAGGGGGCCTATAAGAGTGCTAGGGAGGGACTGTAGTGATAGGACAAGGGGTAACAGGTTCAAACTTAAACAGGGGAAGTTTAGATTGGATATAAGGAGAAAGTTCTTTACTGTAAGGGTGGTGAGGCACTGGGATGTGTTGCCCAGGGAAGTTGTGAATGCTCCATCGCTGGCAGTGTTCAAGGCTGGGTTGAACCGAGCCTTGGGCGACATGGTTTAGTGTGAGGTGTCCCTGCCCATGGCAGGGGGGTTGGGACTTGATGATCTTAAGGTCCTTTCCAACCCTAACTGTTCTATGATTCTATGAATTCACATTCTAGAAATAACAAAGAAAATTAGTGAATTATTAATGAGGCCCTAAAGAATCAGGACAATTTTTTAATGTCTTTTTTCAGTTTAGCAGTCGTATGCACAAAATGGCTTTTTGCTTCTCATGTACTGGGCCTCATGGTTGGTTTTGGTTAGGGTTTTTTGTTTGTTTAGTATTTTTTATGTGTTTGTGGTTATTTGTTTTGGGGTTTTTTGTATATTTTTTAATGTGAACTTAAAAAAGGGGGAGAAGAGGGTGGAGGATATAATTAGAAGTCTCATTTGAGTTTGGGTGCTTATACAATAATGAAAATTTGTATAGCTGTATCACTATATAGTGTTGTTGTCGTACCCAGTGGAGCAGAAATACACACAGTAATTTATTCATCATGTTCTCTTGCTGATTATTCAATTGTTCTTCAGCATGTGCATGGGTAGTAAGGTTAATCTTTTTCTCATATTGATTCTTCATGTAAATAGCAGAGTCTGTATACTTCTAAAGCAAAATTGAAATTCATCTGTGGTTCTCCATAATTCCAGAAATAAAGACATACACATGAGAACTATGCATATAGGTCAAAGAAAATGTATGGCTTTCCAACACTTGCTCTAATGTTTCCACTTCATTGTTAGTCCTGTGGTGTTTAACCATATGAAAGTATGCTTACTTGATGGCATGCACAGGAAGTAGTCTGAGGAAGATCTCCTTGGAAAACATAGTTGATATTATCCCTGCACTGTTTTTCTAAATTATTTTACAAAATATCATCCAGTGCTCGTTCACACTCAAGGAATATCCTTTCCGGAGCCAGGAACCCTGTCAGCATCTCTTGGTCTGCCAAGATTCCAATCTTATGGGTGTGCTGCTGTAAGAGGAAAAGAAATTTCTAGATTCTTGTACCTTATTGTGGTACAAAGTAGTTTTAAAACATAGACATATTTAATCATATTTCATTAATTTCCAATATATTCAGTATTGCCCTCAGATAACTTAGACATAGTAATTGCATGAAATGTATTAAATCATTAAAACCTCAGTGTATTCTTTCTCTGGAAGGGTAGAGCGAGGGGAGTGTTTGGGCTTCTTTTTGTTGGTTTGTTTGTTTGGGTTTATGTCATGGAATTATAGAATCAACTAGGTTGGAAAAGACCCTACAGAGCCCTGCTCTGCAAGGACAAGGAAAAAGATGTCATTGGATCTGATGGCAAAGCAACAGTCAATGTGGCTGCTGCATCCCAAGCAACAAGCACAGCAGCTACTCCAACTCCGACAACAGATACTGCAGCCACTCCAACCCCAGTGACACACTGTAGCTGAAACAAATGACCAATCCATGCCAGTATCTGCGGGAGATTAAGGACAACGAACTCTGACCAATATGATCAAGCGTTGACAATTTATTACAGGCAAGCAGCGCCTTTTCTAGAAAAAGCCTCAGAACACTGGAACATTCGATAACATCTGGTTGGTTACATTCTTTAGCCAAGTGTTAGCAATGGTTTAATGATTGGTTGTTACAATAGTAAGTGATTCCAAAGTTGTGGTTATAACAGCAGATGGTTTCAAGGACATAGCTATCAGTTCCTTCATACGCATCCCTCTCAACAACCGTCCGTGCCAACTTTCTCAAAGCTTTCTGCACATACGCGTCCTATAGTAACCTCCACACATCCTTTAGTAAACTCCAAGCGAGGCCTCAAAGCCTTTGGTTCACTACTTTACAAATGTCAAACAGTTGTCTGGATTGCTCACATGTCCGTTTTCAGCAAGAAACACTTCAACAAGTATCAGTTGCCCCTATAAGCAAGAGGAAAAGCAAACAAAAAGCAGGAAAAGAAACTTGTGTAGTGAAAGAAGATGAAGACTCAATGTACAGACTAGAGAGAACAACATCTGAATGAGAGGAATTACTACAGGAATCAGAGGAGGAAGCGGTAAGTTCTTGATCCCTGACCTTGACTGAGCTGCGGAATAAGAGAAAATATTTCAGCTGTCTTCCAGGGGAGCACAATGTCACCTGGTTGCTCTGATGCTGGGACAGTGGGGCCAATGGTCACAAACTAGAAGGTAGGGAAGCCAAGTAGCTGGGATCACTTACTAGGGAAGGGGGAATTGAGAAAGCAATTGCAAAAGAGAATCAAGTCCTCAGCCTTTGGAGGCAGCTCTTGGCAGCTGTAAAGGAAAGGTTTCCCTACAAGGACAATGTTATATGTTGACCAAGCAAGTGGACCATGATAGAGGCCTGCAGTACCTCAGGGAATCAGCCATTCTAGAGATGATCTATTGTAGGCCAGATGTCAGGAATACACCTGTAGATCCAGATGAAGTTGAATGTACATGACAAAATGTGGGGGTTTAAACCGTAAATTTCCCTTCTCCCTCCTTTTCCGCCCCCCCCCCCCCCCCACTCCGATGGGGGGAAATGGGGAGAGGAACCAAAGAAAATGTAACTCCCACGGGTTGAGATAAGAACAGTCCAGTAACTAAGATACAATACAAATCAGTACTGCCACCACCACCACCAATAATAATGACAAAGTAAATACAAAGGGAGAGGATACAACCGTTTCGCCGCCCGACCGAACCGAGAGACCGCGTGCCGCTCCAGGGACTGCCCCGCTCCCGAGACCGCGTGGCCCCAGAGACCGCGTGGCGTGAGCGAGTGACGGCCCCCGCTCCCCCCACCGCGTGCTGCGCGAGCCCCCCCCCCCCCCGAATCCTACCTCCTGGGCATGATGTGCTGTGGTATGGAATAACCTCATTGGTCAGCCCGGGTCAGGCGCCCTGTCTGCCCTCCCCCAGCTTTTCTCTCTTTCCCGGCAAAACATGAGACTCTGCGGGGGACGGGGGGGGGGGAAGCCAAACCCATAACAATCCACCCCTTATTCCATACCATTCACATCATGCTCAGATCCCACTTTTCAAAATATCATCCCATATATATATATGTACATATACATCCACACACACACAGATGGAGAGATATAATCCCGTAGTGCCTGGGCCAATCCCTATAAAGCTGCTGAGTCCATCCAGTCCGTGATGTCAGGCTCCACCTTTTGTAACAGTCTTTCAGAGCAGGGGAGGCTGTGTGCAGTGTTGGATCGCTGCCTGTTGATGCTGATTGTTCCTTTACTGCAGAACTCGTCTGGTTTCATCAAAGTTTGTTCTTTGTTGGGATGATGGTCTGAGGGTCCAGTCGCGGATGACTTGAAGACATCTAGTTGATGGGCTATAAAAAACACATTACATAACAAGCAACAGCATGCAATTGAGTTCATTGGCTGTTTTCTCCTAAAATCAAATCTCCTTGAGGTACACATCGGACTTCCCCATCTTCCCGCATTACCCACCAAGTATATCCGGGTCCCTGAGCAAAAGCAATCCCACGAGTGGGTTTGCCTTTACCTGAAGCAGGAATAACCCAGACTGTCTTCCCCAGCAAATTCTTTATGTGCACCACAGGAACGTTGTCCCCCTCCTACAGTATGTAGAAGTTCTGACTGGGCTGGACCAGCTCTGTTGGCAGATCCTCTGGTGTTGACCAACCAGGTGGCCTTTGGTAAATGTGTATCCCAATGTTTGAAAGTCCCACCACCCATTGCTCTCAGTGTAGTTTTTAATAGCCCATTGTACCGTTCGATTTTCCCAGAGGCTGGTGCATGGTAGGGGATGTGATATACCCATTCAATGCCATGCTCTTTGGCCCAAGTATCTATCAGGCTGTTCCGGAAATGAGTCCCATTGTCTGACTCAATTCTCTCTGGTGTGCCGTGTCGCCACAAAATCTGTTTCTCAAGGCCCAGGATAGTGTTTCGGGCAGTGGCGTGGGGCACAGCGTATGTTTCCAACCATCCGGTGGTTGCTTCCACCATGGTAAGCACATGACACTTGCCTTGGCGGGTTGGTGGGAGTGTAATATAATCAATCTGCCAAGCCTCCCCATATTTGTACTTCAGCCATCGTCCTCCATACCAAAGAGGCTTTAACCGTTTAGCCTGCTTAATTGCAGCACATGTTTCACAGTCATGAATAACCTGGGCAATAGTGTCCATTGTTAAGTCCACCCCTCGATCACGAGCCCATCTGTATGTTGCATCTCTGCCCTGATGGCCTGAAGTGTCGTGGGCCCACTGGGCCAAAAATAATTCACCCTTATGTTGCCAATCTAAGTCCATCTGAGCCACTTCAATTTTAGCAGCTTGATCCACTTGTTGGTTGTTCTGGTGTTCCTCAGTAGCCCGACTCTTGGGTACATGAGCATCTACGTGGCATACCTTGACCACCAGGTTTTGCACTCGGGCAGCGATGTCTTGCCACAGTGCAGCAGCCCAGATGGGTTTACCTCTGCGTTGCCAGTTGCTCTGCTTCCATTGCTGCAACCACCCCCACAGGGCATTTGCCACCATCCATGAGTCAGTATAAAGATAAAGTACTGGCCACTTTTCTCATTCCGCAATGTCCAAGGCCAGCTGGATGGCTTTCACTTCTGCAAACTGACTCGATTCACCCTCCCCTTCAGCAGTTTCTGCAACTTGTCGTTGAGGACTCCATACTGCTGCCTTCCATCGACGGTGCTTTCCCATAATGCGACAGGACCCATCAGTAAATAAGGCATATTGCTTTTCACTTTCTGACAGTTCATTATATGGTGGGGCCTCTTCAGCACGCATCACTCCTTCCTCCTCTGGTGACATTCCAAAACCTTTGCCCTCTGGCCAGTCCATGATGACTTCTAGAATTCCCGGACGACTGGGATTTCCTATTCGAGCTCGTTGTGTAATTAATGCGGCCCACTTACTCCATGTAGCATCAGTTGCATGATGTGTAGAGGAGACCCTGCCTTTGAACATCCAGCCCAGCACGGGCAACCGGGGTGCCAGGAGGAGCTGTGCTTCAGTGCCAATCACTTCCGAAGCAGCTCGAACCCCTTCATAGGCTGCCAATATCTCTTTTTCAGTTGGGGTATAGCTGGCCTCAGATCCTTTGTATCCCCGACTCCAAAAGCCGAGGGGTCGACCTCGAGTTTCCCCTGGAGCTTTCTGCCAGAGGCTCCAGGTAGGACCGTTCTCCCCAGCTGCGGTGTACAGTACATTTTTAACATCTGGCCCAGTCCGGACTGGTCCGAGGGCTACTGCATGAACTATCTCACGTTTAATTTGCTCAAAGGCTTGTTGTTGCTCAGGGCCCCATTTAAAATCATTTTTCTTCCGGGTCACATAATAGAGAGGGCTTACAATCAAACTGTAATTCGGGATGTGCATCCTCCAGAACCCCACAGCACCCAAGAAAGCTTGTGTTTCTTTCTTATTAGTTGGTGGCGACATTGCTGTTATCTTGTTGATCACATCTGTGGGGATCTGGCGATGTCCATCTTGCCATTTTATTCCAAAAATTGAATCTCCTGTGCAGGTCCCTTGACCTTACTCCTGTTTTATGGCAAAACCGGCTTTCAGCAGGATTTGGATTATTTTCCTCCCTTTCTCAAAGACTTCTTCTGCTGTATCACCCCACACAATGATGTCATCAATGTATTGCAGGTGTTCTGGAGCTTGCCCCTGTTCCAGTGCAGTCTGGATCAGTCCATGGCAGATGGTAGGGCTGTGTTTCCACCCCTGGGGCAGTCGGTTCCAAGTGTACTGGACGCCGCTCCAAGTAAAAGCAAACTGTGGCCTGCACTCTGCTGCCAGAGGAATTGAGAAAAAGGCATTGGCAATGTCAATCGTGGCATACCACTTGGCTGCCTTTGACTCCAGTTCATACTGAAGCTCTAGCATGTCCGGTACGGCAGCACTCAAGGATGGGGTAACTTCGTTCAGGCCACGATAGTCTACTGTTAGTCTCCACTCTCCATTAGACTTTCGCACTGGCCATATGGGGCTATTAAAGGGTGAGTGGGTCCTACTGATCACTCCTTGACTCTCCAATCTACGGATCAGCTTATGGATGGGAATCAGGGAGTCTCGGTTGGTGCGATATTGCCGCCGGTGCACTGTTGCGGTCGTGACTGGCACTTGTTGTTCTTCGACCTTTAGCAACCCCACAGCAGAAGGATCCTCTGAGAGACCAGGCAAGGTGGACAGCTGCTCCATTTCCTCTGTCTCCAAAGCAGCAATACCAAAAGCCCATCGGTACCCTTTTGGGTCTTTGAAGTACCCTCTCCTGAGGTAATCTATGCCAAGGATACATGGAGCCTCTGGACCAGTCACAATGGGGTGTTTTTGCCATTCCCTCCCAGTCAGGCTGATTTCAGCCTCCAGTACAGTCAACTCTTGGGATCCTCCTGTCACTCCAGAAATAGAAATAGGTTCCACCCCTTGACAGCTTGATGGCATCAGAGTACCCTGTGCACCGGTATCTACTAGAGCCTTATACTTCTGTGGGACTGATGTGCCAGGCCATCTGATCCATACAGTCCAGTAAATTCGATTGTCCCCTACCTCCACCTGGCTGGAGGCGGGGCCCCTCTAGTAGTCATCACATTGGTCACTCACGTCTTGTAGAGATGGATTATTCTTCTTTATCCCAGGAGCTGAACTAAAATCTGCTCTTCCACTCCACCTGGGAACCTGCTCACCAGAGACTGCAGCCTCAGCCTTCATGGGGTGATCAGACTTGACCTTTGCTCTCCTCTTCAGTTCTCACACCCTCTCCTCCAAAACTGAAGTAGGCTTTCCATCCCACTCCATCATATCTTCTCCGTGATCCTGCAGGTAAAACCATAGGGTGGCCCGTGGTGTATAACTGCTATATCTTCTCTCTCGAACAGTGGGACGCCTTCTGTTAATAGCTGAGACGTGTGTTGGTACACGTGAGGAGCTGGATAGATCGTCTCTCAATTGTTGGAGGTTCTGGGACAGTTTTTCCACAGCTGAGATGATGGAAGGGGTGATATTATCTTCAAACTCTCGGAGTTTATAAATCATTTCATCCACTGTTGGTGGTCTTATGTCACTCCAGGTTATTGTTGCCAATGAATGGGCATATGATTGGGGTGCATTTCGTGTAAATTTCCGCCACATGGGTCGTGTACATTCGACTTCATCTGGATCTATGGGTATATCCCCAACATTCGGCTTGGTGATATAGATCATCTCTACAATGGCTGATTCTCTCAGAGACTGGATGCCTTTCTCTAGAGTAGTCCACTTGGCCGAACGACTCATAACATCATCCTTGTATGGAAACCTATCTTTCACAGCTGCCAAGAGCCGCTTCCAAAGGCTGAGGGACTTTTTCTCTCTTGCAATTGCTTTGTCAATTCCCCCTTCCCTGGCAAGTGATCCCAGCTGTTTGGCTTCACTACCTTCTAGTTCATGACCGTCGGCCCCATTGTCCCAGCATCGGAGCAGCCAGGTGATGATGTGCTCCCCTGGCTGACGGGTAAAGTCTTTTCGCATATTCCGTAGCTCGGTTGAGGTCCGAGATCGAGAAGTCACCTCTTCCTTTTCTTCTTCTTCTTCATCATGTGGATAATGACTCCTGGTCAGATGCTGTCCCAGGTGGTGACGTTTCTTCGTCTTGTTTCATCTTTCCTGCCTCTTCTTTGTTTTTCCTCTTGCGTACAGGGGCAACCGATATTGGTATGAGTTGGTCCTCTGGTTTAGCTGCAGTGATTATTACTGTGGTTTGGGTAGCAGCCGTACTTGTCACTGGGGTTTGAGTCGTGGCTGTACCTGTCGCTGGTGGTGATGTAGCTGCTGTACTTGGAGCTGGATTAACTGCGCTGTCCATTACTCCGCCCTCAGATCCAGAGACTGTTTTTTCCTTTTGAAGATGCTGGACAGTGTTAAACAAGGCTCTGTAAGCATAAGCCAAGCCCCAGCACGTTGCCATGATTTGTCCATCTCTGGTGTGACCAGAATGATCACACACCTCCTTTAAATGTTTTACTAATTTTTCTGGGTTTTGCATTTGTTCATTGGTGAAGTTCCAAAGCACTGGAGGGGCCCACTGGCCTAGATACTTGCCCATACTATCCCACACACCCTGCCACTCATGACTGTCCAGCCTTGGGGAAAATCTCTCGGCCATCCTGGATTGTGGTCTAACCCCAGACATGGCCCACACCCCACTCTGCTTAACTCTCCGGACCAGACTAAATAGTTGTGAGTAAAACATATTCAGTATGTGTGCCAACATGATAATTCCCGTCACCACCAGCAGGCAGATCTCAAGGGTATCTAAAGGCCATTCAAAACCTTCAGAATTCTCAAATAGTGTTGTAAACGGCCTGGTGGGGGCGCTGGGAGCACAAAAGAATGTCTCCTTCACAGGCTGACCACCCGAGGAGGTGAAAAGAGACGTGTAATTGCTAAGAACTTCCATTATATACCTCCCAAAGTATAGAGTTGGTGGCCACACTGGAAACACAAACCGGGTCAGTTTCATGATCACTGAGTCTATTGTATTAACAATCCGTGCAATACTGTATAATGTAACAAGAATCTTAACCCAAAACCCAGATCTGAAAAACGTTAAGATAAGAAGAACCGGCTGTAAGTAAAGTATCATACACTGAACCTGTGAGAACCAGAGCAACAACTTTGAGAGCCAATAAATCAGCATTGTGACGAGTGGCTATTTTGTCTTTATCTCAACCCTTAAGTGCCCCACGTTGGGCGCCAAAAATGTGGGGGTTTAAGCCGTAAATTTCCCTTCTCCCTCCTTTCCCCCCCCCACTCCGATGGGGGGAAATGCGGAGAGGAACCAAAGAAAATGTAACTCCCACGGGTTGAGATAAGAACAGTCCAGTAACTAAGATACAATACAAATCACTACTGCCACCACCACCACCAATAATAATGACAAAGTAAATACAAAGGGAGAGGATACAACCGTTTCGCCGCCCGACCGAGCCGAGAGACCGCGCGCCGCTCCAGGGACCGCGCCGCTCCCGGGACCGCCCCGTTCCCGGGACCGCGTGGCCCCAGAGACCGCGTGGCGCGAGCGAGTGACCGCCCCCGCTCCTCCCACCGCGTGCTGCGCGAGCCCCCCCCCCGAATCCTACCTCCTGGGCATGATGTGCTGTGGTATGGAATAACCTCATTGGTCAGCCCGGGTCAGGCGCCCTGTCTGCCCTCCCCCAGCTTTTCTCTCTTTCCCGGCAAAACATGAGACTCTGCGGGGGACGGGGGGGGGAAGCCGAACCCAAAACACCCATATGGCAGTAATTTACGTTGAGTGCTTCATCACCAATATGCCTGCTCATTGGCATTGATGAAGTGGAGGGAGGCAGTGGCACCAACAATGAATGGAGTCATCAGCTCCATGAGTTCGAAGACAATCTCACCCCTTCCATCATTTCATCTATGGAAAAACTGTCCCAGGAGGTCAAACAATTGAGAGACGGTCTATCCAGACCCGCATCTCAGCTATTAACAGAAAGTGCCCTATTGCCCGAGAGGGAAGATATAGGAGGTACACGCCACGGGCCACACTATGGTTTTACCTGTGGGATCATAGAGAAGACATGAGACAGTGGGATAGAAACCCTACCTCAGTTCTGGAGGAATGGGTGCATGAACTGAAGAGGAAAAAGTTCAAGTTCCCAAGGAAGTTGATGCTCCAGTCTTTGGTGAACAGCTTCCCAGATGGGGTAGAAGAGCTGATTTTACTCCAACTCCTGTGATAAGGAATACTAATCCCTTCGTACAAGAAGTAAGTGGAGAATCTTATGATTGCTATTAGAGGGGCCCTGCCTCCATCCAGGTGGAGGAGAGGGACAATTGGGTTTACTGGACTGTGTGGGTCAGATGGCCTGGCACATCAGTCCCACAGGAGTATAAGGCTGTAGTACATACTGGTGCACAGTGTATCCTGATGTCATCAAGTTGTCAAGGGGTGGAACCTATTTCTATTTCTGGAGTGACAGGAGGATCCCAAGAGTTGACTGTACTGGAGGCTGAAATCAGCCTGACTGGGAAGGAGTGGCAAAAGCACCCAATTGTGACTGGTCCAGAGGCTCCATGCATCCCTGGCATAGACTATCTCAGGAGAGGGTACTTCAAAGACCCATAAGGGTACCGATGGGCTTTAGGTGTTACTGCCTTGGAGACAGAGGAAATGAAGCAGCTGTTCACCTTGCCTGGTCTCTCAGAGGATCCTTCTGTTGTGAGGTTGCTGAAGGTCAAAGAACAACAAGTGCCAGTTGCAACCACAACAGTGCACCGGCAGCAATATCACACCAACCGAGACTCCCTGATTCCCATCCCTAAGCTGATCCATAGACTGGAGAGTCAAGGAATAATCAGGAGGACCCACTCACCCTTTAATAGCCCCATATGGCCAGTGCAAAAATCTAACGGAGAGTGGAGGCTAACAGTAGACTATCATGGCCTGAATGAAGTCACGCCACCATTGAGTGCTGCAGTACCACACATGCTAGAACTTCAACATGAACAGGAGTCCAGGGCAGCCAAGTGGGATGCCACAATTGATATTGCCAATGCATTTTTCTCAATTCCTCTGGCAGCAGAGTGCAGGCCACAGTTTGCTTTTACTTGTAGGGGGGTCCAGTATACTTGGAACCGACTGCCCCAGGGGTGGAAACACATCCCTACCATCTGCCATGGACTGATCCAGACTGCACTGGAACAGGGGCAAGCTCCAGAACATCTGCAATACATTGATGACATTATCGTGTGTGACGAAACAGTGGAAGACGTTTTTGAGAAAGGGAGGAAAATAACCCAAATCCTGCTGACAGCCGGTTTTGCCATAAAACGGAGTAAGGTCAAGGGACCTGCACAGGAGATTCAATTTTTGGGAATAAAATGGCAAGATGGATGTTGCCAGATCCCCACAGATGTGGTCAACAATATAACTGACCACGCTGAGAATGCAAGCCAGGCCAGTTTCATGATCAATGAGTCTATTGTATTTCAAGTCATTACCATGAAGTACTGTGAAACAATCACCTTAGCCCTGGCCCCCCAGCTGGTAAACACTAAAACATCAAATACTGGATGCAAGTAAGGTATGAGATGCTGAAACTCCGAGACCAAGCACAACAACTCTAAGAGCAAATAAATAAGCATTGTAATGAGTGACTATTAATCCAAAACGATGAATGCTTATCACAAATACAATTAAACACACTCTGGTCTGATCTGTCGTTATCTCAACACTTTTTGCCCCATGTTGGGCGCCAAAAAGAATTGTTGTGGTTTAAGCCCAGCCAGTAACTCAAAACCACGCCGCCACTTGCTCACTCACCCCCCTTCTTCTCCCCCACTCCCGGAGGCATGGGGAGGAGAATCAAAAGAATGTAAATCCCACTGGTTGAGATAAGAATAGTCCAGTAAGTATGGTACCGTACAGAGCTCCACACCATCTACTAAGAAGATGAAAAATAACTGTTACAGCTGAACCCAGGACGATAGCCCATCAGCTAAATGCCCATCTCTGCTGCTCTGGGCTTTGATAAGAAAATATGTGCTGTCATGGTCATCAGCAGAGAATAACGTCATGGGAAGAGCTGGCAGCAGCAGCAGTAGGAGTCTCCCAGTAATGTCCTCAGGTCACCAATGACTGACCCTGACTTCCCTCCAATCATCACCCCAACAAAGAATGAACTTTGATGAAACCAGACGAGCTCGGTGATGTTGTCAGCAGGCAACAATCCAACACTATACACCATCTCTCCTGCCCTGAAAGACTGTTATGATAGATGGAGCTTGGCATCATGGACTGAATGAACTCAGCAAACTTCATAGGGATGGTCCATGGACTAATGATATCTGTCTCTTTGTATGTGTGTGCATATATATATCTCAAGAGACAAAAACAGATGATATATTTAAATGTGGGACCTGAGCATGACGTAAATGGTGTGGAATACGGGGTGGATACTGTCTTTGGTTCAGTTGTAGCAGTTATTTTTCTTCTTAGTAGCTGGTGCAGTGCTGTGTTTTCGACTTTGAGAACAGAGCTTATAACACACTGATGTTTTAGTTGTTGCTAAGTAATGCTTACTCTGATCAAGGACTTTTCAGTCTCATGCTCTGCCAGGTATGGACACAAGAATCCAGGAGGAAGTAGAACCAGGACACCTGACCCAAACTAGCCAAAGGGGTATTCCATCCCACAGCACATCATGCTGTGACTGTAGTGATAGGACAAGGGGTTACGGGTTAAAACTTAAACAGGGGAAGTTTAGATTGGATATGAGGAAGAAATTCTTTACTGTGAGGGTGGTGAGGCACTGAAATGGGTTGCCCAAGGAAGTTGTGAATGCTCCTTCCCTGGGGGTGTTCAAGGCCAGGTTGGACATGGTTTAGTGTGAGGTGTTCCTGCCTATGGCAGGGGGGTTGGAACTAGATGATCTTAATGTCCTTTCCAACCCTAACTATTTGTCATGGGTTCAGCAGTAGCAGTCATTTTTCTCCCTCTTGGTAGCTGGTGCAGCCTGTGTTTTTAATTTCGTGCCCGGGAGCAGCGCTGATAGCACCAGTGTTTTCAGTTACTGCTTGGTAATGTTTTGGTCTGGCCAAGGACTTTCTGAGTCTCATGCTGTGCCAGGGAGGAGGGGGAGCCGGGAGGAAGCAGAGACAGGACACCTGACCCAAACTGATCAAAGAGGTTATTCCATACCACAGCACGTCATGTCCAGGATGTGAAGACGGAGAGCAGAGACCTGGAAGGGTGTGGTGGTAGACTGGGGGTGCACGGCATGGTCAGGTTTTTGGTAGTGGGGGGTTCGCTGCTGGGGTGTGCACTGGCTGGGTCGGGCTTGGTGAGCAGTTGTATTCTCTTTCTTTGTATTTCTCTTGTATTATTACTGGTGGTAGCAGTAGTGATTTGTGTTATACCTTAGTTACTAAACTGTTCTTAACCTGTGCGAGTTGCATTTTTTTTCGATTCTCCTCCCCATCCCCCTGGGACTGGGGGAAGAAATAGAGGGGAGTGAGTGAGTGAGTAAAACTTCATGAGTTTTAGAGGGTTAAACCACGACACTATTCTATGATTCTATGCCCAATATATAAACTTGGGGGAGTCACCCGGAATGGTAGATCACTGCTCTGGTTGGGCTGGGTATCGGTTGGTGGGTGGTGAGCAGTTTTTTTGGGCATCACTTGTGGGTTTTTTGTTGGTATTTTTTTCCTTCCCTTTTTAGTTTTATATTCTCTCCCCTTGTTATTTTCCTTATTATTATTATTAGTGGTTGTAGTAGTAGTCGTTTTGTATTATACCTTAGTTACTGGACTGTTCTTATCTCAACCTGTGGGCTTTACATTCTTTCAGTTCTTTTCCACACCCCACCGGGAGCACTGGGGAAGAAGTGGGGGGAGTGAGTGAGTGGCTGCGTGGTTCTGAGTTACCGGCTGGGCTTAAACCATGATAGCATCCCTGTCCATGTCAGGGCGGTTGGAACTAGACGATCTTAAGGTCCTTTCCAACCCTAACCATTCTATGATTCTATGATAATGCATATAAATAGTATTTTTTCTTTCAGCCATACTAGCTAACAGTGACTTAAGTGCCTTGTGTAATTGCTAATGTGATGAAAGAAATCACCATTGCCCCCGAAGTGTTGTTTCTTACAAAGTTATATCCAGATATTTTTCATCTGTGCATCTTTTGTATGATATATGTAGTCAAATATTACTGAATGACTACAGAAAGCCATGAGTCACTGAATTTCCCTCTTTTTTTATTGTATAATGTACAATAATAGGTGTTTGTCATATGCAGATGCACATTCTGTTTCAGCTGCAGTCTTTTAAGGCATCCCAATAACTACTATGTACACCAGTAATTAATTTCATTCAATAGTGGTAGGAAGAGAGTTCTTAAGACTCATACTGAATAACAAAGTAAAAATTTTTGATTGATCTTTTTGCTTAAAAATAATATTCTTTTTCTGATATAATTCCATATCTTCTAATACAACGAACCCCATTTAAAGTTTTCAAATTTTCAAAAATAATTAAGTTTTAGTAGTGTAATAAATACCTAACTAATGTTCTCTGTTTAGTGAGGTGGGAGTGGTTGACATAGCAATGGATCTCATTTTTTAAATTGCAAGCAATAACCAAGATGTGTGGTGGGTTTTTTTCTTTTGTTTTCTTAATAAAAGGTCTTTAGCCTTCATCAGCTTTTGAGAGTATTTGTTATGCTTACAAAAAATGCTGTGTTGTAAATCTCTTTATTCAGATTTTTTTTTGCAGTTTAGATATCAGGGATCAAAACACCTCTGAAATTCTGTCAGTCAAGTTTTGATCATTTTGAACATTTTTATTGAGGTTGTACTAAAATACTGTAAAATGTTTTACAAAATAAGCCTAATTATATTCCTAAAACAAAAAAAATAGCTTCTTCTATTACCATTTGCATGCCACATTTCTAGCAGATATTTTGTTCTAACATGAGAAAAAAAGTTAAAAAAGGAACATTGCAAAAGCTTCTTAGTGTTTTACTTATCAGTCTATCATTCTTGCATCTTTCTCTTTTGTTAGCTGGTGGGCAAGGACTGGTGTAGTAGAAGTTGCAGCAGGGGTACATAATACACTGACCATTTTTTGTTTACCTCCTCCTATTTGTTTTCATAGTGAATGATTTGGGATGCTTTTGTAATGTTGGCCAGAACTACTCACAAGCTTTTCACCTGCAGCCTTCTGCCTGCGTCATTCTTTGAGGTGAATCTAACTCAAGAACTGATATATAGTTCAGTGAGTGATAAATCTATATGACCTAATTTAGCTACAAACTCCTGAACACTTATTGTAATGTTCTTCTCTAGGAAGAAATCTAGGACCTTGAAAATTGCATTAGTCCATCTTATTCTCAAGAGGCTAAAAAATCACACAGAAGGCTTTTCCAATCTCTCATTCCTGGACCATGTAATGGAGAAAAGGATAACTAACAATATCCATTAGCATGTTTGATGTATTAACATTTCAAATGCCTCTATATCAGCATTCAAACTAGGGCAGAGCTCAAAGATTAGCTCATCATCATCATCATCACTATTTTATGATTCTATGATCATCATTATCATACATTCAAGGGTAGACAGTTTACAAAGGCTGATCTGAATGAAGGGCTGTTTACTGAATATGTCTACACAATGTTGTAATGTGGTTTAATAATGCTTTTAAATGTGAATTCCAATTCATTTTCCCAAGTGTTTGTGTGGAGAAGCCATTGGATTTGATAGTGGCACCTAGAATGCCTTGTAATGCAGGCAGATTTTTTAAAAGTGGAAGAAAAATAAAGAGAGTACTTAATTTATTCTTAAAATAGATTTATGGTGTGGTACCAAGTTTCTCACTATTCACAAAGAGGGTGACAGAAATGCAAACATCAATATAAAAAAAATGCACTCTATAACCAATCAACAAGTTCTATATCAAAATAAATCAGTAAACATAATTGCAGCAAGCACAGCATTTACTGGACCTATAGCTGTGATATAAAACAGCTTGTATGAAGTAGTTGTTGCTAAGTAATGCTTACTCTGATCAAGGATTTTTCAGTCTATTGCTCTGCCAGTGAGGAGGGGCACAAGAAGCAAGGAGGGAGCAGAGACAGGACACCTGACCCAAACTAGCCAAAGGGGTGTGCCATACCACAGTAAGTCATGCCCAGTATAGAAACTGGGGGGAGTTACCTGGAAGACCCATATCACTGCTTGGGTTGGGCTGGGTATTGGTCGTCAAGTGGTGAGCGATTGTATTGGGCATTACTTGTGTTTGTTTGTTTTTTTGTTTTCATTTTCCCCTTTTAGTTTTATTTTCTCTCTCCTTGTTATTTCCCTTATCATTATTATTTTTGGTGGTAGCAGTAGTGGTTTTGTATTATACCTTAGTTCTGTTAGATTGTTCTTATCTTAGCCCGTGGGATTTTCATTCTTGCGATTTTCCTCCCCATCCCTCTGAGAGGGGGGGGAGGAACAAGGGAGGGGAGTGAATGAGAAGCTGCATGGTTCTGAGTTACCGACTGGGCTTAAACCACGACAGCCAGGTCCAAAAAGGAATTATGATCATTTTCTTATTGAGTGGGAGTTTAAATCTCACTAAAGAGAATAGAAATCTTAATAATAAAATTAGTTAGTACTGGGTCAGGTCAATAGTGTTTTGTTGGCTTTTTCAGTATAATCTTCTCTTGTTCCTTAAGGTGAAATAGTGCTATCTTCCGTTTTGTCTTGTTGGCTATTTTGTTAACTATCTAGTTACTAAAACTGTGATTCCAGTTTAAAATGCTTGTGTGTGTGTTGTACCTGCATGCTGATTTCTTAAGTAGTTGTCTCTGATAGTACTTATGAACAGAGTAGATAGGTCCTATTAATATGCTTCTTTCTAGATAGTCTTTTCTGCAACCACACTTTCCCTAAATTAATTTGATTAATTTGGCTCCCAGATTTTCTGGGAAACTGCTCTGGGGATTTGTAAAATAATTATTATGGGGGTAGATTCAAAACATTTGTGGCTAAGTAAAACCTTTTGACTCCAGGAGATCTGATAGAATATGCCAGTATTTTGCTGTTGACTTTGTCCTAAGATCTTCAGCTCCTTGTTGAATCCTGGAGAATCTCCAGAGTATATTGCTGTCATGGTTTAAGCCTCTCAGCCACACAGTTTGCTCACTCACTCCCCCTCTTTCTTCCCCCTGCTCCCGGAGGGATGGGGAGGAGAATCGAAAGAATGCAACTCCCACAGGTTGAGATAAGAACAGTCCAGTAACTAAAGTATAACACAAATCACTACTGCTACCACCAATAATAATAATGACCAGGGAAATACAAGGAAAGAGAATACAACTGCTCACTACCCGATACCAAGCCCGACCCTTCAGCAACCCCCCACCTTTCCTGGTCCCTGCCCTCGTTTTTACATCCTGGGCATGACGTGCTGTGATATGGAATACCTCTTTGGTCAGTTTGGGTCAGGTGTCCTGTTTCTGCTTCCTCCCGGCTTCCCCTCCTCCCTGGCAGAGCATGAGACTCAGAAAGTCCTTAGTCAAACCAAAATATTCTAAGCAGTAACCGAAAACATTGGTGTTATCAGCGCTGTTCCCAGGCCCAAGGACAAAACCACAGCACTGCACCAGCTACCACGAAGGAGAAAAATGACTGCTACTGCTGAACCCATGACAATTGCACCGAATTCTTAAGCATTTTAGTATAGCTATCTTACTATACAAATAACGAGAATACATAGTTTTTTCTCAATAGACTATAATTTCACTTTTCTACCTTTTTTATTCAGTTTCCAAAAGCTTCTTCCAGATTTAATCGGTATTAATTCCAAAAAGCTCAGTTTTGCTTTCCTTCACATGTATTTAACACTCACTGAAAACAGGGGCTTACTAGAAACATAATGAAAACAAACAAAAAACCCTCCAGAAACTTTTTTCATTGCTAATTTATTTTTTTTTGTAGTTTAGATGTCAGGAATCAAAATGGTCCATTTTATGGGGACCATGTACAGTTTTGGGTAACATCTTGAGAGCATACTCTATATATGCTTTGTCAGATAAGTAAACCTACCCAAATGATTGTTAAATGACCTACCTTGGCCTTTCCCTGTCAATACTGATTTGTTTGCTAGAGTTAATAACTTTAAAATGCATGTTAATTTGGTTAAGTTAGAGTATGGATCAGTTTTGCACACACCAGGCAGAACATATATATAAAAAAGACTCGATTTTTTTTTCAGATAGGAAAGATCTGTTTTTATTTGGTTTTATTCCTTCTTCCTAATGTGGAAGTTGGCATAAGGTTTCAGGAGACTAGTAGTTGCCTGAAACCATGAAAGACAAGAAAGCAGTGCTTTACTGTCCTATTTAAATAAGCTCTGATTGGCATCTGATTTGAGAGAGCAAAAGTAAGGTGTGTTTCTAGCAATGAAAAGATTTTGACTTCTAGAAGAAGCTACTTTTTTAAGTCAAACATTAAATAAAACTTTAATCTCCCTCAAGGAATGTTTCGAATAGTTACTCATCTCTATGCTATATATAATATGTCTGTGGAGAAAATAATGTTAGGTTGCTATCTTTAAAAAGACTAAATTCATTCTTCCATGACCCTGTTTAAGACAACAACCTTTCGAGATTAAATTTTACCATTCATTAACTCCTGCCAGTTCTTTACTCTAGACAAATGCTTGCATAAAGGAATTACAGAAAGCACCCAAAAGAAGTAAGTTATCAGATAGTATGTAGCTTTACATGCCTACGATAAGTCTGAAGATGATTTTAAGAGTTTATTTCCAAAAAATTAGGTAATTGTTTGGAAAGACAATCATCTTGGTTAGAAAACACACAAATGCAAACATTTAAGTTTGATGCATTTTTTTCAAAGGAAAATTCCCACTGGAATCATTATTTTCAAAGGGACTCTCCCAATCCTGATACTTCTATGAAATTATTGCTTTCTTTGCTATGTGTTAGTCATAGAATCATAGAATCATAGAATAGCTAGGGTTGGAAAGGGCCTTAAGATCATCTAGTTCGAACCCTCCTGCCATACGCAGGGACACCTCACACTAAACCATGTCACCCAAGGCTTTGTCCAACCTGGCCTTGAACACCACCAGGGATGGAGCATTCACAACTTCCCTGGGTGTCCTGGGCTCAGCAGTAGCAGTCATTTCTCTCCTTCTTAGTAGCTGGTGCAGAGCTGTGGTTTTGACTTTCAGCCTGAGAACAACACTGATAATACCAATGTTTTCAGTTGTTGCTAAGTAATGTTTACTCTGACCAAGGACTTTCTGAATCTCATGCTTTGCCAGGGAGGAGGGGAAGCCGGGAGGAAGCAGAGACAGGACACCTGACCCAAAATGTCCAAAGAGGTATTCCATATCACAGCATGTCATGCCCAGTATAGAAACTGGAGGCAGTTACCTGGAAGGGCTAGATCACTACTCGGGTCGGGCTGGGTATCGATCAGTGGGTAATGAGCAGTTGTATACTCTTCCCTTGTTTTTTCCCTTATCATTATTATTATTGGTGGCAGCAGTAGTGGTTTTGTGTTATACCTTAGTTACTGGACTACTCTTATCTCAACCTGTGGGAGTTACATTCTTTCGATTCTCCTCCTAGTCCCTCTGGGAGCAGGGGGAGGGAGCAGGGGGAGGAAGTGAGCGGCTGCATGGTTCTGGGTTGCCAGCTGGGCTTAAACCATGACACAGGGAGAGAGCAGACTTTGGCCTCTTCAGGAACCTGCTTAGTAAGGTTCTGTGGGATACAGCCCTAGAGGGCAGGGATGCCCAAGACTGTTGGTTGATATTCAAGGATCACCTGCTGGAAGCTCAGGAGTGTTGCATCCCAACTAGAAGGAAGTGCTGCAGGAGGGCCAGGAGACCTCCTTGGATGGATAAGGAGCTGCTGAGGAAAATCTGAGGGAAGAAAGAGGCTTATAAAAGGTGAAAGAAAGGACAGGCCACCTGAGAAGAGTACAGGGATGTTGTCTGGGAAGCTAAGGAACAGGTTAGGAAAGCTGAGGCCCAGTTAGTATTAAACTTGGCTAGGAATGTGAAAGATAATGGGAAGAGATTCTATAGGTACATAGCAATTAAAAGAGAGACTAGGGACAATGTGGGCCCCCTCCAGAAGCTATCAGGAGAACTGGCTACCCTGGATTTGGAGAAGACTGGGGTTCTCAATGACTTCTTTAACTCGGTCTTCACTGACAAACGCCCTCACCACACCGCCCAAGTCTGGGAAGGCAGACACAGGGACTGTGAGAATGAAGACCCTAGGCCCACTGTAGGAGAGGATCTGGTTCGAGACCATCTTAAGAACCTGAACATACACAAGTCCATGGGACCTGATGACATCCATCTGCGGGTCCTGAAGGAGCTGGCAAATAAAGTTGCTAAGCCACTGTCCATCATATTTGAAAAATTATGGCAGTCAGGTGAAGTTCCAGACAACTGGAAAAAGGGAAATATAACCCCATTTTCAAAAAGGGGAAAATGGACGACCCAGGGAACTACAGACCAGTCAGTCGCACCCCTGTGCCTGGCGAAATCTTGGAGCATGTTCTCCTGGAAGGCATCCTAAGGCACATGAAAAATAACAAGGTGCCAGCACGGCTTCACTTATGGGAAATCCTGTCTGACCAATCTGGTGGCCTTCTATGATGGGGCTACAGAACTGATGGACAGGTTAGAGCAGTTTATGTCATCTACCTGGACTTGTGCAAAGCGTTCGACACTGTCCCACACGACATCCTTGTCTCTAAATTGAAGAGACATCAATTTGATAGGTGGACCACTTAGTGGATAAAGAACTGGCTGGATGGCTGCACGCAAAGAGTTGTGGTCAGTGGCTCAATGTCCAATTGGAGACCAGTAACGAGTGGTGCCCCTCAGGGATTGGTGCTGGGACCGGTCTTGTTCAACATCTTTGTCTGACATGGACAGTGGGATTGAGTGTGCCCTCAGCAATTTTGCCAATGACACCAAGCTGTGTGATTCGGTTGATACGCTGGAGGGAAGGGATGCCATCCAGAGGGACCTTGACATGCTTGTGAGGTGGGCTGATGCCAACCTGATGAAATTTAACCATGCCAAGTGCAAGGTCCTACACCTGGATCGAAGCAATCCCAGGCACAGCTACAGGTTGGGTGGAGAAGAGATTCAGAGCAGCCCTGCGGAGAAGGACTTGGGGGTGTTGGTCTATGAGAAACTGAACATGATCTGGCTTCAGTGTGCTCTTGCAGCCCAGAAAGCCAACCGTATCCTGGGCTACATCAAAAGATGCGTGACCAGCAGGTCAAGGGAGGTGATCCTGCCCCTCTACTCACCTCACTTGGAGTATTGTGGGCAGTTCTGGTGTCCTCAACATAAAAAGGACATGGAACTGTTGGAACAAGTCCAGAGGAGGGCCACGAGGATGATGAGGGGACTGGAGCACCTCCCATATGAAGCTAGGCTGAGAAAGTTGGGGCTGTTCAGCCTGGAGAAGTGAAGGCTGCATGGAGACTTAATAGCAACCTTCCAGTACCTGAAGGGGGCCTATAGGGATGCTGGAGAGGGATTCTTCATTAGGGACTGTAGTGATAGGACAAGGGGTAATGGGTTCAAACTTAAACAGGGGAAGTTTAGATTGGAAATAAGGAGAAAGTTCTTTACTGTAAGGGTGGTGAGGCACTGGAATGGGTTGCCCGGGGAAGCTGTGAATCCCTGGCAGTGTTCAAGGCCAGGTTGGGCAGAGCCTTGGGTGTCATGGTTTAGTGTTAGGTGTCTCTGCCCATGGCAGGGGGGTTGGGACTAGATAATAATGTCCTTTCCATCCCTATTTCATGATTCTATGATTCTATGTGTCCATTTTTGGGATGGGTAGACATGGTTTTCCAGAAGAAAATATAGTTTGTTAGAACTTGGAGATGTGGGTTCCTATAACAGAGAGCATATATTCTCCATATCTTGAAGGCAAACATTTTTCACATTGAACCTGGAGTTCCACATGTGTAAACAATAGTTGCGAGTATAACATTTTGTTAAGTAATGAGTAGTAGCATTCTCCTGGACTGTCTAGAAAGGGAAGTGATGGTTTGTATGTGTGTAAACAGGATAAATTACTTTAAAAAGAGCAAAACCAGTCTTTTCTGCATGCATTTACCTAATTTAAAATGCAAAGGGGTCTGTGTCCTTGCTGAAATGTGTTTAGTCTGAAATGCAGGCCAGGGTTGTGAATAGGATCCATTGGGTTTTTTGTTTGACTGAGTTTTTATCCCTTCTTTTTTTCTCTTAGTGTCATGGGTTCAGCAGTAGCAGTCATTTTTCTCCCTCTTGGTAGCTGGTTCAGCGCTTTGTTTTTGATTTTTGGCCTGGGAACAGTGCTGATAACATCAATGTTTTCAGTTACTGCTTGGCAATGTTTTGGTCTGACCAAGGACTTTCTGAGCCTCATACTCTGCCAGGGAGGAGGGGAAGCTGGGAGGAAGGAGAAACAGGACACCTGACCCAAACTGACCAAAGAGGTTATTCCATACCACAGCACATCATGCCCAGGATGTAAAAACGGAGGGCAGAGACCGGGAAGGGTGTGGTGGTGCATTGGGGGGGTTCGCTGTTGGGGGTGCACTTGGTGGGTTGGGCTTGGTGAGCAGTTGTATTCTCTTTCTTTGTATTTCTCTTGTATTATTACTGGTGGTAGCAGCAGTGATTTGTGTTATACCTTAGTTACTAAACCGTTGTTTTCTCAACCTGTGGGAGTTGCATTCTTTTGATTCTCCTCCCCATTCCCCCGGGACTGGGGGAAGAAAGAGAGGGGAGTTAGTGAGTGAGAAAACATTGTGGGTGAGGGGCTTAAACCACGACAATTATTTTTGGCGTCCAACGTGGGGCACGAAGGGCTGAGATAACGGCAGAATTAATAGCCACTCGTCACAATGCTGATTTATTGGCTCTCGATTCTCTTGAGTTCATGGTTTCAGCCTGTTGTACCTTACTTACAGCCGGTATTTGTTATCTTAGGTTTTGGATATGGGTTTTGGGTTAAGGTTCTTGTTTCATTGTACTTTTCTGGAATGGCTTGGAATACGGGCGAGCTCCAGAAGGGAGGAGGGGAAGCCGAGGGTTGGCGGCCCCGGGAGCCACCGGCGGCCGAAATGGTCCGGGAGTGTGGCCGCAGGGATCAGGAGCCGAGACCCGCGGCTGCGGAAGTGGCAGAGGAGCTGGGCCCCCCCCCCCCCAGAGCCCAGCCCGACTGCCGAGCAGCGGGAGGGTGTTGGGGAAGCCGAGCCCCGCGGCTACCGAGCGGGGGGGGGGGGCAGGCGGCGGCCGTGCCCGGCCCCGCAGCGACCGAGAGCATTCCCCAGCAGCCGCCCGCAGAGCCCCTCGAGCCCGAGCCCCAGGAGGATGCAGGAGACCACGCAGCACTTCCCAGCAAGGCAGAGGAGGAAGATCTGGACTCAGACAAAGAGCAGCTGGTGGTGAGAGAGCCGGCAAGCGCAGCAGCTACACCAGCCCCTATGACAAGTACAGCAGTGTCATTTGAGAGTTCCAACGGTTTTGAATGGCCTTTAAGCACCCTTGAGACCTGCCTGCTGATTGTGATGGGGATCAGCATGTTGGCATGCATTCAGAGTGTGTTCTACCCACAACCATTTTGTGTGGTCCCAAGAGTTAAGCAGAGTGGGGTGTGGGCCTTGTGTGGGGTTGGACTGCAATGTGGGATGACCAAGAGATTTTCCCCAAGGCTGGACAGTCATGAGTGGCAGAGTGTGTGGGACAGTATGGTCCAGTATCTAGTCCACTGGAAACCTCCACTGCTTTGGAAGCATCAGAGATGGAAGGCAGCTATATGGAGTCCCCAATGACAAGCGGCTAAAATGAAGTGGCTCAGATGGACTTAGATTGGCAACATAAGGGTGAATTACTTTGAGGCCAGTGGGCCCATGACACCTCAGGCCATCAGGGCAGAGATGCAGCATACAGATGGACTCATGATCGAGGGGTGGACTTAGCAATGGACACCATTGCCCAGGTTATTCACGAGTGTGAACACTGCACAGAGCCTCTCCTGCTCTGAAAGACTGTTACAAAAGATGGAGCCCAACATCATGGACTGGATGGACTCAGCAGCTTTGTAGGGATTGGTCCATGCACAAAGGGATGATCTCTCTCCCTGTGTGTGTGTGTGTGTGTGTATGTATATAATATACATGTGATGGTATATGGAAAATGTGGGATCTGAGCATGACGTGAATGGTGTGGAATAGGGGGTGGATACTGTCATGGGTTCAGCAGTAGCAGTCATTTTTCTCCTCTTGGTAGCTGGTGCAGTGCTGTGTTTTTGATTTTGGGCCTGGGAGCAGCGCTGATAACACCAGTGTTTTCAGTTACTGCTTGGTAGTGTTTGGTCTGACCAAAGACTTTCTGAGCCTCAAACTCTGCCAGGGAGGAGGGGAAGCCGGGAGGAAGGAGAAACAGGACACCTGACCCAAACTGACCAAAGAGTTATTCCATACCACAACACGTCATGTCCAGGATGTGAAGACGGAGAGCAGAGACCGGGAAGGGTGTGGTGGTGGACTGGGGGGTTCACTGCTGGGGGGTGCACTGGCTGGGTCGGGCTCGGTGAGCAGTTGTATTCTCTTTCTTTGTATTTCTCTTGTATTATTACTGGTGGTAGCAGTAGTGATTTGTATTATACCTCAGTTACTGGACTGTTCTTATCTCAACCTGTGGGAGTTGCATTCTTTCGATTCTCTTTCCCATTCCCCCGGGACTGGGGGAAGAAAGAGAGGTGAGTGAGAGAGAAAACTTCGTGGGTGAGGGGCTTAAACCACGACAACTGTCTAGAAAGGGGAGTGATGGTTTGTATGTTTGTAAACAGGATAAATTACTTTAAAAAGGGCAAAACCAATCTTTTCTGTATGCATTTACCTAATTTAAAATGCAAAGGGGTCTGTGTCCTTGCTGAAATGTGTTTAGTCTGAAATGCAGGCCAGGGTTGTGAATAGGATCCATTGGGTTTTTTGTTTGACTAAGTTTTTATTCCTTATTTTTCTCTCTTATTGTATGTGCATATAAATGAATCTCTTAAAAAGACAAATATCCTCCCTCTTCCCCATTCTTTCTGACTCCATCAGTCTAACTCTGCCAGGTTGCTTAACAGGTTATTGTGTAAAAAGCAGGTTTATTATATGCCCTAAAATGGTCCCTGAAAACTGAAAGCTTTCTTTAAAATTAGCTTAATTAAATAATTTTAATGTAAGCATTTTATCCATTTCAGCTAAATAATACTGGATTAGAATAAGCTTATTCTGAAATAAGGGCCTCCATACACATTTATTAGTTCACCTCTCTTATTACTCTTTTTCTTCGTTTGAATGCACCTTATCATCATTCATTCATAACCTCACATCGGTGAGATGGCCAGTCTAAAAAATGATTCCTGTTATATTCACTGTATATGAGCTATTTGTAAACATAAAACAAAGTAAATTTTATTGTTTTCTTTATTTTAAATTAGGCTCATGCACAGTTAGTTCAAGAACTCGATGTAGAGAAGGTGTCAACCTTTGAGAACCCCTATGTAGATGCAATAAGAAGTTTATGGAATGACCCTGGGATCCAGGAATGTTATGATAGACGACGAGAATATCAGTTATCAGATTCAACTAAATAGTAAGTATATAGTGATTACAAACAACTATATCTTATTTTCCGTTCTTTCTAACAAATTAATTCTTACTTTTTCTTTTTTATCCTATATTTTTGTGTACATACATGTACATGTTTTTTAGTGTATGTGTACAAGTATCTGTGTGTGCATGCATATTCAGCACAAACATACACTTAACAAACAACTTGAATGTGAAGGCTACTGTGAGGAAGGTAATGTATCTAGTTCAGTATTATGTGTGTGTTTGTTCCCCAAAACATAAGCCTATGATAATTTGGAAACATACATTAAATTTATATCATGGAAAGGGTGGTTGCCTTAGGCCAGTGGACAAGATATTTTAGGGAGACCCTCCCATTGAGTTATGAGTTTCAGAAAGGACCCCCTTGCTTTCCAGCTGATCCTCAGATATTAGAGGGGCTGGGTGCAGCTGGATCCAATCCTAGCCTCAGACTTGCTCAATGGTTCTAAATTTAAGGATTGTGTAGTGCTTGTGCCTTCTTGTCCAAATTTTTCCCGCACTCCAATATTGTCACATTACAAGGGGGGTTTCCTCGAACCCGTTATATTTGACCAGCTTGCCAGTGTCCCAAGAGATGAGACTCTTGTGCCTGACCAGCCCATCCACGTACTGTTCTGGGGAATCCTACTGGACAGCCCACTGAATGTGAGGGTGATACGTCTAACCTCTTTAGGGACCTGCACTGACAGCGTCACTGTCATGGGTTCAGCAGCAGCGGTCATTTTTCTCCTTCTTGGTAGCTGGTGCAGCGCTGTGTTTTTGATTTTGGGACTCAAATCTTTTATTTCAAATCTTTTATTTCAAATATTCAAGTCTCTGGAGGCTTACACAAAGCGGACTTCAGCTGAAGTCTTTTAATATACACAATACAAATTTGTGACAGGAAAAAGTCAGAGATTGCCAGTGATAAGGTGCTGTCTGCAAAAACAAGCTTGAAGTGATACACAACCAGACTATTATCACTAATAACAGCTAGCGTGAGTTAGTAATTTAGTACACATAAGATACAGTTCTTACCCAATAGGCATCCTTATGGGGGATAAGAGAGGTTCAGCCTGTCGACTGATCCCAGAAGTTACGATGGAGTCTTCCCTCCCTTCCCTTTCCTAATTTCACATATTTATACAATTTGATTCAGGTTAGTAACTCCCTATAAACCTCCCATCATGTATGGAGTGGTCAGTAAATTTGCATAAGGTTACATCATTTTCATTGAAAAGACACCCTAGTCATGTTTTGCTGATGTGTGAAGCCATATGTTGACAATGTCCATGTGCTTCCAGGATGTACCAGTCTTCAAGGACAGTCTTTCCTGATTAGAGATTCATTAGCCCTGCTTCTTATTCCACCTACACAAGGGCAAAGCCTCCTTTCCTGCTGTCAGTTGTTTGTCATTGTTGTTCATCCTGACCTTGTAGGAGGCCCTAGGATATGTCCAGGTTTTTCCACGGTAACGCAAGTTTTAGTTTTTTAACTCTGTGCCTATGGAGCTTGAGTGACTCCAGTCATACACACTTTGCTACTGATGGGTGTAAAATCCTCTCGCTTTGCTTTTAATAAGGCAAATCTAGTTTCCTTGTTTGGCATCTGCTGTGTGGTTTATCAGTACATGGTGCCTTCAAGTTCCCACTCCTGCGGGGAGTATAACAGAGCCTGGCTGCATGGCCTTTCCTCTGTTCCACCCTCCGGTCAGTTTCTGTTAGCATATGCCAAGGTTGCTGGGTTGCCTGGGGAACTGTCACCAGGTAGATTCCATGCATGCCAACCGCATCCCATCCTGGGAGTAGCAGATACATTTTCCCTTAAGATTTCCTTAATGTTATAATATAACTTTAGGGGACTGGGGGAAGGTGGTCTCTAATTTCCCTCATTTTCCCACAGTTTACTACTAGGGAAGTGCAGTCAAGGGTAGACCTCCATGCAATTCATAAAAATTATAATGCCTTAATGCCTTAGCACATCTGTTTTCCCATTTTTTTTACCTTTCCCTTTTTTTTCCCATTTTCCCTTTTTTTTTTTTTTTCTCCCTTTCTCTTTTGTGGTCCTGGTGATGAGGTAAATAGTACCAGTCAAGTGTTCTTGTGTTTTGTTCAACTGCCTTTCTTTTAGAGAAACAAGAAATAATTTTGAAAGAATACAGTGATAGGACAAGGGGTAACAGGTTAAAACTTAAACAGGGGAAGTTTAGATTGGATATAAGGAAGAAGTTTTTTACTGTAAGGGTGGTGAGGCACTGGAATGGGTTGCCCAAGAAAGTTGTGAATGCTCCATCGCTGGCGGTATTCAAGGTCAGGTTGGACAGAGCCTTGGGTGACATGGTTTAGTGTGTGGTGTCCCTGCCCATGGCAGGGGGGTTGGAACTAGATGATCTTAAGGTCCTTTCCAGCCCTATTCTATGATTCTGTGATTCGAATATGGCTGCCAAGAAGGCAGACACATAACTGAAAACAGACTTCAATTTGTAAAGGGTAGGAAAAAAGCATTTAAATTCTATTCCATATAGATCAACAACAATGAAAATACATATGTGACTAAACTTGGTCTTGAATGGTATGCATGTACTCTCTTGCGGCAGGATTCTGAAAAAATAACAATGTGCAATTTAACATGATCGGGGGCTGGAGCACCTCCCGTATGAAGACAGTCTGAGAAAGTTGGGGCTGTTCAGCCTGGAGAAGAGAAAGCTGCGTGGAGACCTCATAGTAGCCTTCCAGTATCTGAAGGGAGCCTATAGGGATGCTGGGGAGGGACTCTTCATTAGGCACTATAGTGATAGCACAAGGGGTAACGGGTTCAAACTCAAACAGGGGAAGAATTATGTCATTGTGTATCTCCAACCAAGGGTTTTCTAGTTGTTATGCAGGCACTGAGGATATTTATTTTACCTTCTCTTCCCTGACTGTTTTATAACACTTCAGATAATTAAATATAATTCTCCCCCAAGTTCCTACCCCACTTTATCTATACCAGTCAGTGTTTGATGCATTGCTTTTAGTCATTCATACAGGGAATCCTTCAGGCTTTTGTTTCTGTATTTGCCATAAACTTTAAAAAGGAAGTCAAAACTAAATTGTATGATAATACAGTCTGCATATATCTTTGATAGCAGGAGCTGACTTATCTGGGCAGTTAATGTTTAAATGCAGAGTTTCCAATACTTTCCTTTGTAATAAGAAGTGACGCAGAGCTCCAGGGTGCAATTCCCAGAACATCTTCAGCATATCACTGATTGTTAACAGGGAATAGGAGAGTTCAGTCCTGATTATGTCTTATTAAACTTCATGAGTCACTTTTTGAAAAAATCTTGTATTAACTGTAGTGCTTTGGTTAGCTAGTAATTTTTGTATGATATTCTACTAGAGTTTGAAGTTCTCTCTAGATTCTACCGAGCAATTAATTTCCTCATACCTATCCTTTCAAAGTAACATTTTGCTTCCATGTTCCACTTCAGAAATGGATACATTTCAGTGGAGTTGATTGTGTGCTAAATAAAATGTGATTAGAGACCCACAAGGAGAAACCTCAATATATGCACCTAAGTTATTACTACAACACTTTGTGAGCTGCTATTGTCTGGTGATCAGAACAGAAATTCTTTTGTTTCATAAAAGTATAGGGAATTCTTTGGGCATCCCATGTCTGTAATTTAGTTGTAGGTCTCTACAAAAAGAAGAGACTTGTTATGCTGCTAACATCACTGGGATAGTAAATTATGAACAACTATCTGTAAAAAGTTATTTGTCTGCTGTGAGACCCGAATTCTCATATACTTGTGATTTATAATAATATACACAGGCACACTATCATTTAATAAACATTTTTATATTGTTCATTGCTTTTCTTCCTTTTTTAAAAATGCACTTGAAGGTTCTAAAGCTATATTTTTGTGTAATTTGTGCTGTAGAATAGCAGATCCTGATTGTATATATTCAGGGTTTACATGACCTAATTTCTGTATAATTTACAATAAGATAAAACAACAAATAAAAATAATGTGTCTTTACCACATGAAACAGGCTGAAGCTTAAGATAAAGTAGTAGTGGTAGAAGTGTACTTACCCTATCATGCAACAGACATACTAAATATAAAAGGAAGGTCTGAAGAAAGACATGAAATTTGCTGTATAGTGGTGCTTCCTGTAGAAAAACTGAAGATGAAGCAACTGAACTAGGGAAATTCAGAAATGGAAGTGAGATTACATTAAGCAGTATACAACATGAATTTCTTTCAGGATTTTTTTTTGTGTGTGTGTGAAGTGCTGAATATGCTTTAATATCTGTATAATTTTTTAACCCCATTTCCTATTTAGAATTTTTGAAAAATTTGTGCGTTTTTGGGTTTGAAGACTTTAGTTTTTTAGTGTTCTGCTAACTTTGGTTTGTAGCCATGTAGGAATTCTAAATTGAGAGAGGCAGCTAGGTAGGATTTGGATGGGATAAGAATAAAAAGAACATAGTGCAACTTTCTTCTCCACCTACTACTTCACTTCCCACTAATCTTAGATTATGACTATGTCCTGGTTTCAGCTGTAAATTATTTTTTGTTCCCAACAGCTCTTGCAGCGCTGTGTTTTGGCTTTAGTCTGAGAACAATACTTTAGTTATTAAACTGTTCTTATCTCAACCCATGGGGTTTTCATTCTTTCGATTCTCCTCCCCATCCCGCCCTAGGGGCAAGGGGGGATGTGAATGAATGGCTGCGTGGTACTGAGTTACCATCTAGGTTTAAACCACCAACAGACTAAGATCAGATAATTCTGGAAACTGGTAAACATACATCAGGTTTTGGCAGTAATAAAGAGGCTCAGACACACAAACCTTCATAGAGATTCTGAAAATATGACCAATACTTCTTTTCATTTAGTTTTGCTCACGGTTTGCGTTACTACACTGGGAATTGATTCCATTTACTGTACTATGTGTTAGCAAAGAGGATGCTTGTCTCAGTCTGGCAACTTTTATGTAGGAAAACATCCTGCTACAACTACTTTAACATTTTGCTTATGTGGAGTTGGGAGGCAGTAAAGTTGTATGTATTTTTCAGAAGTGCATAAAAAGCCCCTTCCCTTTCAGAGCTTATTGTTTTCTAGCACATGGTCAAAATTGCTGCTTGTTTTGAGTTGTCTCATGAGCCAGTTCAGTTTTTTCAAAAAGATAACTAACAAATCCCCCACCAAACCCCAACAACAACACAGTAAGGGTAGCTCCACCCAATTTCAGAAGAAACAGGCCATAATGAACAGAAATATAGCAAACTGAATTAACCAAAGCTAACTAAGGCTACTTAATCAGACAATTTAGTTTTATAAACCCATGCTGACTGGGCCTGATCACCTGGTTGTCCTGTACATGACGCATGACAGCATTGAAGATGATCTGTTCCATAACATTCCTTGATGCAAAGGTCAGAATGGCACGCCTGTAGTTCCCTCAATCGTCCTTACGGCCCTTCTTGTAGATGGGCATCACATTTGCTAACCTCCAGTCAACTGGGACCTCCGCAGTCAGCCAGGGCTGCTGCTAACTGATGGAAAGAAGCTTGGTGAGCACTTCTGCCAACTCCCTCAGTACTTTTGGGTGGAACCCATCTGGCCCCATAGACCTGTGTGTGTCTAAGTGGTGTAGCAGATTGCTAACCATTTCCCCTTGGATTATGGGGGCTTCATCCTGCTCCCCATCTCTGTCTTCCAGTTCAGGGGGCTGGGTACCCTGAGAATTGGTCTTACTATTAAATACTGAGGGAAAGGCAGCATTAAGTACCTCAGCCTTTCCCTCATCCTTTGTCACTGTGTTTCCCCATGCATCCAATAAGGGATGGACATTCTCCTTCACCCTCCTTTTGTTGCAAATGTATTTATAGAAACATTTTTTATTGTCTTTTAGGGCAGTAGCCAGATTAAATTCTAGTTGGGCTTTGGCCCTTCTAACTTCCTCCTGCATAATCTCACAACATCATTGTAGTCATCCTGGGTTGCCTGTCTCTTCTTCCAAAGGTCATAAACTTTTTTTTTTTTTTTGTCCTGAGCTCTAGCCAAAGGTCTCTGTTCAACCAGGCCGGTCTTCTGCCCTACCGTCTTGCCTTTCAGCACATGGGGGCGTCCTGCTCCTACGCCTTTAAGATTTCCTTCTTGGAGAAAGTCCAGGCCTTCCTGGACTCCTTTGCTCTTCAGGACTGCCTCCCAAAGGACTCTGTCAATCAGGCCCCTAAACAGGCCAAAGTCTGCCCTCCAGAAGTGCAATGCAACAGTTCTGCTAACCACCCTCCTAACTTCTCCAAGAAGTGAAAACTGTCATTTCATGATCACTTTGCCCAACATGGTCTCCAACCACATCACCCACAAGTCCTTCTCTGTTTGCAAACATGTCCAGCAGGTGCCTTCCCTAGTTGGTTCACTCACCAACTGTGTCAGGAAGTTATTATCCACACACTCCAGGAACCTCTTAGACTGTTTCCTCTCCACTGTATTAATTTCCAGTAGACATTTGGTAAGCTCAAGTCCCCCATGAGAACAAGGACTAGCAATCATGGGACTTCTCCCAGTTGCTTATAGAATGTTTTATCTGCCTCTTCATCCTGGTTGGGTGGTCTATAACAGACTCCCACCATATCTGTCTTGTTGGCCTTCCCTCTGATTCTTACCTGCAACCTTTCATCACCATCATCAAGCTCTAGACAGTCAAAACACCTCCACTGCCTCTCCTTCCTTGCCTAACCCTTCTGAGGAGTTTTTAGCCATCCATTGCAGCACTCCAGTTGTGTGAGTCATCCCACCATGTTTCCATTATTCTAATTATATCATAGTTTTCCAGATGCATAATGGCTTCCAACTCTTCCTGTTTGTTGCCCATGCTGCATGCATTGGTGTAGATGCATTTCATTGGCTATTGATCCTGCCATATTTTTGGGGAGAGAAGCCCTGATTCCTATGTGACTGTTCTCAGGTGCTTCCATCATTTTTAGTGCATTGACAACACTTGTGTTTTAGCTACCACTTGGATTTACATCCCTTACATCCACTGAGATGGCACTGCATGTATTAGGACATGGTAATTTCAGATTTGCTCCAGTGTACTCAGCACATCATGGAGCAGACTGAAGGACCTTGCTAGAAAACTTCCCTCAGTCATTGGTGTGCCACCCCCAGGCTTATCTAGTGAGCCTGGTTTTATCCCTTTCCCCCTTAAAATCTAGTTTAAAGCTCTTTCAATGAGCCCTGCTAACTCCCGTGCAAAGATCCTTTTCCCCCTTTGAGACAGGTGTACCCCATCTATGACCAGCAGGCCTGGTGTCATGTGGACTGACCTGTGATCAAAAAAACAAAAATTATACCGGTGATATCAGTCATAGAGCCAGGAATTGATCAGCTGGCTCTTCCTGTTTCTCCCCCATCGTTCCCTGCAACTGGAAAGGTAGAGGAGAGAGGAGAACACTACTTGTGCTCCTGATCCCTCAACCAGCCCTCCCAAGGCCCTGAAGTCTCTCTTGATTGCCCTTGGACTTCTTATTGCAACTTTATTGTTGCCTACAGGAAAAAGCAATAATGAATATATTATCCAAGAGCTGTTCCAGGGTAGGAAGTTTTCTTGTAACAGCTTTAACCTAGTCCCCAGGGAGGCAGCAGACTTCCCTAAAAAGTGGGTCCAGCTGGCATACTGGACCTTCTGTCCCCCTCAAGAGAGTCTTCTATGACAATAACCCATCTTTTTTTCTTTGTGGAAGTGGCTTTGATGTGGGGCATAGGCCAACTTCAACCTTGGTGACACCTTCAACATAGATGGACCATCATTGTCATCATTATTTGGTTCTACTTGCAGAGCCTCATACCTGTTGTACAAGGACACCTGGAAAGGTGAGATAGTCACAGAGGAGATGAGCCTGCTGCACTGGACAGGAACATGTTGCCATCTCTCACCATCCCTTAAGTCACCATCTTCTGCTGGGTGGAGAGAGGGCAGGGAATCCTTCTTATCATATGTCCTGTCTGCCTGACAGGCCTGTACCAGGGAAGGTAGGGTGCAGTTCCAGTAGTTGATCTCCTTCTCAGAATCCCTGAAACTCCTCAACCTATTCACCTCCTCCCTGTAATCTCATGAACAGAATTTCTGTTAAACAGTAAACTTGGGTTTTGTCCCTTCCCTCTTCCCCTGTACTCTTGTTCTTCTAATACAGATTAAGAAAAAGTCTAATTTGACTTCATTGCTCCTAATTTGGGCAATGAAGAAATCTCTTCAACAAGAAGCCTGAGGGGACTCAAGAAGGACTTCAGGGCCTTGGGGTGACTGGTTCAGGGTTCGGGAGCCCAAGTACTCTTCTCGTCCCTCCTGGCACTTGGAAACAATGACAATTATAAGATCAGGAAAATTGCATTATTTAATTCCTGGCTCCGGAACTGGTGTCAGCACCAGAATTTTTGGGGTTTTGACCATGGCTCCGTTTATACAGCACCATGCCTGCTGGCAGCTGACAGGGTATGCCTGTCTCAAAGGGGGAAAAGGATTCTAGCCCAGGAGCTAGCAGGGCTCATAGAGAGGGCTTTAAACTAGGTTTGAAGGGGGAAGGGGATAACGCTAGGCTCACTAGACGTGAGCCACAGGGTAGCATGCCGCTGTTGGAGTCCAGATCCACAGAGCAACTTAAATGCATCTATGCCGATGCCTGCAGCATGGCCAACAAACAGGAGGAGCTGAAAGCCATTGGGCAGCAGGGAAATCATGACATAATTGCCATCACAGAAACGTGGTGGAACGATTCACATGATTGGAGCGCTGCAATGGATGGCTACAAACTCTTCGGAAGGGATAGGCAAGGAAAAAGAGGTGGTGGGGTTGCTTGTATGTCAGGGAGTGCATCAACTGCCTGGAACTTAGTGTCGTGAGTGAGAAGGTTGAATGTTTGTGGGTGAAGATCAGGGGGAAGACCAACTAATCTGGTAGGAATCTGTTCTAGACCACTTAACCAGGATGAAGCTACGGATGAAGCGTTCTTCAGACAACTGGGAGAAGTTTCACAATCACTTGCCCTTGTTCTTGTGGGGGACTTCACCCTACCAGATGTATGCTGGAAGTACAACATAGCAGAGAAGAAACAATCCAGGAGGTTCTTGGAGGGTGTTGAAGATAACTTCCTAAACCAGCTGGTGAGTGAGTCAACTAGAGGAGATGACTGGCTATTCACAGAGAAGGACTGGTGGGTGATATGATGGTTGGAGGACATCTTGGGAAAGTGATCATGAAATGATTGAATTTTCAGTCCTTGAAGAAGTCAGGAAGAAGGTCAGCAAAACCTCCACCTTAGACTTCCAGAGGGCTGACTTTGGCCCGTTTACAATACTGGTTGGAAGAATTCCTTGGGAAACATTACTGAAGGAAAAAGGGGTCCAGGAAGGCTGGACACTATTCAAGAAGAAAATTCTCAAGGCTCAGGAGCAGGCAGTCCTCATGTGCCAAAAATCAAACTTTCGGGGAAGAGAACAGCCTGGTTGAACAGGGAGATAGTGCTAGAAATCCAGAATAAAAAAAAGAGAATTTGTCACCTGTGGAAGAAGGGACAGTTACCCCATGAAAAGTATAAGGATGTTGTTATGTAGAGAGAAAGGTAGAAAGGCAAAGGAAAGCAATGGCCCAGTTAGAATTGAGTCTGGCAAGGGACGTGAAAGATAACAGGAAGAGATTCTATAGGTATGTCACAAGCAGAAGACAGACTAGGGATAATGTGGGCCCCCTCCAGAAGCTATCGGGAGAACTGGCTACCCTGGATTTGGAGAAGGCTGAGGTTCTCAATGACTTCTTTGCCTCAGTCTTCACAGGCAAGTGCTGTGACCATGCTGGCCAAGTCTTGGAAGGCAGACACAGGGACTGTGAGAATGAAGACCATAGGGCCACTGTAGGAGAGGATCAGGTTCTAGATTATCTTAAGAACCTGCATGGGAACAAGTCCATGGACCTGATGAAATCCATCAGAGGGTCCTGAAGGAGCTGGCAAATGAAGTTGCTAAGCCACTGTCCATCATATTTGAAAAATCATGGCAGTCAGGGGAAGTTCCCGATGACTGGAAAAAGGGAAATATAACCCCCCTTTTCAAGACGGGGAAAATGGATGACCCGGGGAACTAGAGACCACTCAGTCTCACCTCTGTGCCTGACAAAATCTTGGAACAGGTTCTCCTGGAAAGCATCCTAAGGCACATAAAAAAGAACAAGGTGCTTGGTGACAGCCAGCATGGCTTCACTTATGGGAAATCCTGCCTGACCAATTTGGTGGCCTTCTATGATGGGGCTACAGAACTGATGGACAGGGGCAGAGCTGTTGAGGTTATCTACCTGGACACGTGGAAAGTGTTTGACACTGTCCCGCATAATGTCCTTGTCTCTAAACTGGAGAGACATCAATTTGATGGATGGACCACTCCATGGATAAAGAATTGTCTGGATGTCCGCATGCAAACAGTTGCGGTCAACGGCTCAATGTCCAGTTGGAGACCAGTAACGAGTGGTGTCCCTCAGGGGTCAGTGTTGGGACTGATCCTGTTCAGTATCTTTGTCATCAACATGGACAGTGGGATTGAGTGCGCCCTCAGGAGATTTGCCAACACCACGAAGCTGTATGGTTCGGTTGATACGCTGGAGGGAAGGAATGCCATCCAGAGGGACCTTGACATGATTGAGTGGTGGGCCAATGCCAACTTCATGAAGTTCAATGGGGCTAAGTGCAATGTCCTACACCTGGGTCGGGGCAATCTCAGGCACAGCTACAGTTTGGGCAGCAAAGATATTCAGAGCAGCCCTGCAGAAAAGGACTTGGGGGTGTTGGTCAATGAGAAAACAAACATGAGCTGTCAGTGTGTGCTTGCAGCCCAGAAAGCCAACCGTTTGCTGGACTGCATCAAAAGTAGCATGACCAGCTGGTCGAAAGAGGTGATCCTGCCCCTCTACTTTGCTCTCGTGAGGCCTCACTTGGAGTACTGTGTACAGGTCTGATGTCCTCAACATAAGAAGGATATGGAGCTGTTGGAGCAAGTCCAGAGGAGGCCATGAGGATGATCAGGGGACTGGAGCACCTCCCGTATGTAGTCAGGCTGAGAAAGTTGGGGCTGTTCAGCCTGGAGAAGAGAAGGCTGCGTGGACACCTCAGAGCAGCTTCCAGTATCTGAAGGGAGCCTACAGGGATGCTGGGGAGGGACTCTTCCTTAGGGACTGTAGTGATAGGACAAGAGGTAATGGGTTCAAACTTAATCACGGGAAGTTCCGGTTAGATCTAAGGAGGAAGTTCTTCACTGTGAGGGTAGTGAGGCACTGGAACAGGTTGCCCACAGAATTGATAAATATTCCATCCCTGGCAGTGTTCAAGGCCAAGTTGGACAGAGCCTTGGGCAACATGGTCTAGTGTGTGGCGTCCCTGCCCATGGCAGGGGGTTTGGAAGTAGATGATACTGAGGTCCATTCCAGCCCTAACTATTCTATTCTATGATTCTATAAAGGCACAGATGGAACTAAATCTGGACACTGTCATAAAAGAGAATTAAAAGTACTTTTACAAATATATTAGCACTAAAAGAAGGCCAAGGAGAGCCTCCATCCTTTCCTGGATAGCAGGGGAAACCCAGTGGCTGAGGATGAGGAAAATATTTAGGTACTTAGTGCTGCCTTTTCCTCAGTCTTTAATAGTCAAACCAGCCATCCTCAGGGTACTCAGTTCCCTGAACTCGATGACAGAGATGGGGAGTTGATTGAACTCCCCATAAACCAGGAAGAAATGGTTAGTGACCTCCTTTCCCGCTTAGACATACATAAGTTGTCATGGTTTAAGCCCAGCCAGTAACTCAGAGCCACACAGCCACTCGCTCACTCCCCCCCTTCTTTCCCCCCCCACCCCCACTCCCAGAGGGATGGGGAAAATAATCAAAAGAATGCAAATCCCACAGATTGAGATAAGAACAGTCCATTAACTAAGGTATAACAAAACTACTACTGCTACGTTCAATAATAATAATGATAAGGGAAATCACAAGGGGAGAGAATATAAAACTAAAAGGGGAAAAGGAAAAGAAATAATAAACACAAGTGATGCCCAATAAAATTGCTCACCACAGCAATTGGTCACCACCGATGACAGATACCCAGCCCGACCCAAGCAGCAATCTGGGCCTTCCGGGTAACTCCTCCCAGTTTCTATACTGGACATGACGTGATGTGGGATGGAACACCCCTTTGGCTAGTTTGTCTCAGGTTTCCTGTCTCTGCTTCCTCCTGGCTTCCTGTGCCCCTCCTCACTGGCAGAGCATGAGACTGAGAAACTTCTTGATCCGAGTAAACATTACTTAGCAACAACTAAAAACATCAGTGTGTTATCAGTGTTGTTCTCAGGCTAAAGTCGAAAACACAGCACTGCACCGGCTACTAAGAAGGAGAAAAATGACTGCTACTGCTGAACCCAGGACAGAATGGGACACCTACAAATTCACTCTCTTAAAGTTCTCCTGCTTTCATGAATACCACTATAGCATGTAATGATCCACAGTGCTTCTTTGTACCTGTTTTGTCTGGGAGAGAGCTAATTTTCTTCCTAGTAGCTGGTACGGTGATGTGTTTTGGCTTTAGTCTGAGAATAATGTTGATGTGTAAGTAGTGGTTACTAAGTCCTGATCGAGGACTTTTCAGTCTGTCATGCTCTGCCAGTGAGGAGGGGTATAAGAAGCTGGGAGGGAGCAGAGACAGGACACCTGAGTCAAACTAGCCAAAGGGGTATTCCATACCACAGCATGTCATGCCCAGTATATAAACCATGTAATGGGAAGTACTGATAATTATACCTTTTGCCTTTTCTCTTTGGAGTGCCAACTTATGGAGTATGCTGTTGTCCTGGTGATTCCAGAGAGGCACAAATCACTGCAGTGTGCTTGGGCCTGGCCTATGCCTTCAGAGCCCTGCTTAACACTATTCAGTACCCTCAAGGGGAAAAGAAGGTCTCTGGATCTGATGGCAAAGCTACAGACACCATAGCTACTCCAACTCCAGCAAAAGGCACTGCTGCCACTCCAACCCTGGCAACAGACACTGCAGTCATTCCAGCCCTGGTTGGAAGCACTCCTGCTGAACCAAAGAACCAATCTGTGCCTCTGTCAGTTGCCCTTATACAGAAGAACAAGTGGACACGAAAGTCAGCTCGTTTAGTGAAACAGGATGAAGCAGGACCATCACAAGAGCAGGAGGAAGAGGCAAAACCTTGATCTCTGTCCCTGAGTGAGCTGTGGGACATATGAGATTTCAGCCACTGTCCAGGTGAGCACATTATCACCTGGCTGCTCTGTTGCTGGGATAATGGAGCTTATAGCCTCGACTTAGAGGGTAGGGAAGCCAAAAAGCTGGAATCACTTTCTAGGGAAGCAGGCGTTTACAAGGCAATTGGAAAAGGGAGACAAGTCCTCAGCCTCTGAAGGTGACTCCTATCAGCCATGAGGGAATGATAGCCCTTCAAGGAAGATGTTGTATGTAACCAAGGGAAGTGGACAGCAATGGAGAGATGTATACAGTACCTGAGGGAATTAGCTGTACTAGAGTTGCTTTAGTTTGACCCGAACAATGAACAGTTGCCCACAGATCCATAGAGAGTCCCATGCACACAAGTCGTGACAGAAATTGGTACAAAGAGCACAATTGTCATATGCCAACTCATTGGCAATAATGAACTGGTGAGACGTAGCAGCACCAACAGTGAACGAATTAGCCTGCCAAATCTGGCAATATGAAGAAAATCTTCCCTCCTATGGCCTTAGGTCTTGCCTCTGGAAAAACTGTCTGAACGATGTGAAAAATAGTCCCAGGAACTCAATGAGGATAGATCCTAATTCCCAACTGTACAGACCATCATCTCAGATATTAACAGTAGGCATCCTTCTGCTCAAGAGGTAGGATATAGAAGGTACACTCCATGGGTACCCTGTGGTTTTACCTGCAAGACCATGGAGAGGACATGATAAAATGGGATGGAAAACCTACCTTAATTCTGGAGAAACGGGTACCTGAATTGAAAGGAAAACCAACCACAAATGGGGGTTCTTCCAGACAGAGTAGGAAGGCTGACCTTACACTTGATCCTGTAGTAATGAGTTCTAATCTGATTTTACAATAATTAAGTGCAGCAACCTATGAATGGGAATAGAGGGGACCTGCCTCCAGCCAAGAGGAGGAGAGGGACAAGCGGGTTTACCAGACTGTGTAGGTAAGATGGCCTGGCACATCAGTCCCACAGGAGTATAAGGCTCTAGTAGATACTGGTGCACAGTGTACCCTGATTCCATCAAGCTGTCAAACGGTGGAACACATTTGTATTTCTGGAGTGACAGGAGGATCCCAAGAGCTGACTGTACTGGAGGCTGAAATCATCCTGACTGGGAAGGAGTGGCAAAAGCACCCTATTGTGATTGGTCCGGACACTCAATGAATCCTTGGCAAAGACTACCTCAGGAGAGGGTACTTCAAAGACCCAAAAGGGTACCGATGGGCTTTTGGTATAGCTGCCTTGCAGAGGGAGGAAATGAATCAGCTGTCCACCTTGCCTGGTCTCTCAGAGGATCCTTCTCTTGTAAGGTTGCTGAAAGTTGAAGAACAACAGGTGACCTGAATGAAGTCATGCCACCATTAACTTCTATATGAACTGGAGTCCAAGGCAGCCAAATGGGATGCCACAATTGATACTGACAATACATTTTTCTCAGTCCCTTTGGCAGCAGAGTGCAAACCACAGTTTGCTTTTACTTGGAGGCACGTCCAGTACACTTGAAATTGACTACCCCAGGGGTGGAAACACAGCCCTACCATCTGCCATAGAGTGATCCAGACTGCACTGGAACAGGGGCAAACTCCAGAAAACCTGCAATACATTGATGACATCATTGTGTGGGGTGATACAGCAGGTGAAGTATTTGAGAATGGGAAGAAAATAATCCAAATCCTTCTGAAATAATTTTTAGAATCATAGAATAGTTAGGGTTGGAAAGGACCTTAAGATCATCTAGTTCCAACTCCTCCCTGCCATGGGCAGGGACACCTCCCACTAAACCATGCCATCCAAGGCTCTGTCCAACCTGACCTTGAATACCGCCAGGGATGGAGCATTCACAACTTCCCTGGGCAACACATCCCAGTGCCTCACCACCCTTACAGTAAAGAATTTCTTCCTCATATCCAATCTAAACTTCCCCTATTTAAGTTTGAACCCATTACCCCTTGTCCTATCACTACAGTCCCTAATGAAGAGTCCCTCCCCAGCATCCCTATAGGCCCCCTTCAGATATTGGAAGGCTGCTCTGAAGTCTCCACACAGCCTTCTCTTCTCCAGGCTGAACAGCCCCAACTATCTCAGCCTGTCTTAATATGGGAGGTGCTCCAGTCCCCTCGTCATCCTTGTGGCCCTCCTCTGGACTTGTTCCAACAGTTCCATGTCCTTTTTATGCTGAGGACACCAGAACTGCACATAGTACTCCAAGTGAGGTCCCACGAGAGCTGAGTAGAGGGGCAGGATCACCTCCCTCGACCTGCGGGTCACTCTCCTTTTGATGTAGCCCAGGATACAGTTGGCTTTCTGGGCTGTGAGCGCACACTGGTAGCTCATGTTCATTTTCTCATCAACCAACACCCCCAAGTCCTTCTCTACAGGGCTGCTCTGAATCTCTTCTCTGCCCAACCTGTAGCTGTGCCTGGGATTGCTCTGACCCAGGTGTAGGACCTTGCACTTGTCATGGTTAAATTTCATCAGGTTGGCATCAGCCCACCTCACAAGCATGTCAAGGTCCCTCTGGAGGGCATCCCTTCCCTCCAACATATCAACCAAACCACACAGCTGGGTGTCATCGGCAAACTTGCTGGGGGTGCACTCAATCCCACTGTCCATGTCACCAACAAAGATGCTGAACAAGACTGGTCCCAACACCCATCCCTGAGGGACACCACTTGTTACTGGTCTCCAACTGGCCATTGAGCCATTGAGCACAACTCTTTGCGTGCAGCCATCCAGCCAGTTCTTTGTCCACCGAGTGGTCCACCTATCAAATTGATGTCTCTCCAACTTAGAGACAAGGATGTCATGTGAGACAGTGTCAAGCGTTTTGCACAAGTCCAGGTAGATGACGTCAACTGCTCTGCCCCTGCCCATCAGTTCCGTAGCCTCATCATAGAAGGCCACCAAATTGGTCAGGCAGGATTTCCCCTCAGTGAAGCCATGCTGGCTGTCGTCAATCACCTTGTTGTTTTTCATGTGCCTTAGCATGCCTTCCAAGATTTTGCCAGGCACAGAGTTTGGACTGACTGGTCTGTAGTTCCCAAGCTGATACATTTTCCCCTTCTTGAAAATGGGGGTTATATTTCCCTTTTTTCAGTCATTGGGATCTTCCCCTGACTGCCATGATTTTTCAAATATGATGGACAGTGGCTTAGCAACTTCATTTGCCAGCTCCTTCAGGACCCACGGATGGATTTCATCCTGTCCCACGGACTTGTTCCCATTCAGGTTCTTAAGATAATCTCAAACCTGATCCTCTCCTACAGTGGGCCTAAGGTCTTCATTCTCACAGTCCCTGTGTCTGCCTTCCCAGACTTGGGTGGGGTTGTCAGAGCATTTGCCAGTTAAGACTGAGGCAAAGAAGTCATTGAGAATCTCAGCCTTCTCCAAATCCAGGGTAGCCAGTTCTCCTGATAGCTTCTGGAGGGGGCCCACATTGTCCCTAGTCTCTTTTATTTGCAATGTAACTATAGAATCCCTTCCCATTATCTTTCACATTCCTAGCCAAGTTTAATACTAACTGGGCCTTAGCTTTCCTAACCTGGTCCCTATCTTCCCGGACAACATCCCTGTATTCTTCTCAGGCCGCCTGTCCTTGTTTTTGCCTCAAAACAAAGCAATGTGAAGGGACCTGCACAGGAGATTCAGTTTTTGGGTATCAAATGTCACAATGGACGTTGCCAGATCCCAATGGATGTGATCAACAAAATAGCAGCAATTTTTCCAACAAATGACAAAAAAAACCCAAGCTTTCTTAGGCGTTGTGGATTTTTGAGAATGCACATCGCAAATTGTAGTCTGATTGTAAGCCCTCTCTATCATGTGACTTTGAAGAAGAATGATTTCAAATGGCGCCCTAAGCACCAACAAGGTTTTGAACAAATTAAACGAGAGATAGTTCATGTAGTAGCCCTTGGACCAGTCTGGACCAGGCAAGATGTGAAAAAATGCTTTACACCTCGGTTGTGGATAATGGCCCTACCTGGAGCTTCTGGCAGAAAGCTCCCGGGGAGACTCACGGTAGACCCCATGACTTTTGGAGTTGGGGATACAGAGGATCTGAGGTCAGCTATACTCCAACTGAAAAAAAGATACTGGCAGCTTATGAAGGGGTTCGAGCTGCTTCGAAAGTGATTGGCATTAAAGCACAGATCCTCCTGGCACCCTGGTTGCCCCTGCAGGCTGGATATTCAAAGGGAAGATATCTACACATAATGCCGCTGATGATGCATGGAGTGTGTCACAGTGATCACACAAGGAGCTCAAATAGGAAACCCCAGTTATCCAGGAATCTTGGAAGGGATTATGGACTGGCCAGAAGGCAAACATTTCAGATTGTCACCAGAGGAGGAGGTGACACATGCCTCATTTACTGATGGGTCCTGCCACACTGTAGGAAAGCATCAGAGATGGAAGGTGGCTATATGGAGTCCCCTACTCCATAGAAGGAGAGGGTGAATTGAAGCAGTTTGCCACAGTGAAAGCCATCCAGCTGGCCCTGGACATTGCTGAATGAGAAAAATGGCCAGTACTTTATCTCTCCACTGACCTATGGATGGTGGCAAATGCCCTGTGGGGGTAGTTTCAGCAATGGAAGCAGAACAACTGGTAACTCAGAGGTAAACTCATCTGGGCTGCTGCACTGTGGCAAGACATCGCTGCCCAGGTGCACAACCTGGTGGCGAAGGTACGCCACTTAGATGCTCATGTACTCAAGAGTCAGGCCACTGAGGAACACCAGAACAACCAAGAGGTGGATAAAGCTTCTAAGATTGAAG
Organism: Myiopsitta monachus; assembly: GCA_017639245.1. Lineage (NCBI taxonomy): Eukaryota > Metazoa > Chordata > Aves > Psittaciformes > Psittacidae > Myiopsitta > Myiopsitta monachus. The sequence goes on from CM029940.1 coordinate 5,926,294, forward strand.
TGGCTCAGGTGGACTTGGATTGGCAACATAAGGGTGAATTATTTTTAGCCCAGTGGGCCCATGACACCTCAGGCCATCAAGGCAGAGATGCAACATATAGATGGGCTTGTGATCGAGGGGTGGACTTCACAATGGACACTATTGCCCAGGTTATTCACAAATGTGAAACGTGCTGCAATTAAGCAAGTCAAGCGGTTCAAGCCTCTTTGGTATTGAGGATGATGGCTGAAGTACAAATATGGGGAGGCCTGGCAGATTGACTGTATCACTCTCCCACTAACCCGCTAAGGCAATTGCCATGTGGATGTCTGAGCCCCATGCCCCTGCCCAGAACACTATCCTAGGCCTTGAAAAGGAAGTCTTATGACAACATGGCACTCCAGAAATAATTGAATCAGACAACGAGAGTAATTTCTGGAATAACGTCATAGAGACTTGGGCCAAAGAGCATGTCATTGAGTTGTTGTGTATCACATGTCCTGTCATGCAGCAGCCTCTGGGAAAATGGAACGGTACAATGGGCAGTTAAAAACTACACTGAGAGCAAGGGGTGGTGGGACTTTCATACATTGGGATACACATTTAGCAAAAGCCACCTGGTTGATCAACACTAGGGGATCTGTCAACCTGGCTGTTGTGACCCAATGAAAACTTTTACATACCATAGATGAGGATAAAGTTCCTGTAGTGTATGTAAAGAATCTGCTGGGGAAAGCAGTCTGGGTTATTCCTGCCTCTGTGTTGTGGTTTAAGCCCAGCTGTAAATCAGCCACACAGTCGTTAGCTCACTCCCCCCTTTCCTCCCCCTGCTCCCAGAGGGATGGGGAGAAGAATCAAAAGAATGTAACTCCCACAGGTTGAGATAAGAACAGTCCAGTAACTAAGATATAATACAAACCACCACTGCTGTCACCAATAATAATAATGATAAGGGAAATAACAAGAGGAGAGAATACGACTGCTCACCACCCGCCGACCGATACCCATCCTGACTGAGCTGTGATCTAACCCTTCCGGGTAACTGCCCCCAGTTTCTATACTGGGCATGACGGGCTGTGGTATGGAATACCTCTTTGGCTAGTTTGGGTCAGGTGTCCTGTCTCTGCTTCCTCCTGGCTTCCCCTCCTCCCTGGCAGAGCATGAGGCTCAGGAAGTCCTTGGTCAGACTAAATACTGCTAAGCAGCAGCTAAAAACATCAGTGTTATCATCAGCATTGTTCCCAGGCTGAAAGTCCAAAACACAGCACTGCACCAGCTACTAAGGAGGAGAAAAATGACTGCTACTGCTGAACCCAGGACGCTCAGGCAAAGCTAACCAGCTGGTGCAATTGCTTTCCCTCAAGGGCCTGGGTGCACTTGGTGGGTAATCATATAATCATAGAATAGTTAGGCTTGGAAGGGAGCTTAAATCATTTAGTTTTAACCCCCTTGCCACAGGCAGGGACAACAGGGACAATGAACTAAGGTCATATCATAGAATGATAGAATGATAGAATCATAGAATCATAGAATAGTTAGGGTTGGAAAGGACCTTAAGATGATCTAGTTCCAACCCCCTTGCCATGGGCAGGGACACCTCGCACTAAACCATGTCACCCAAGGCTCTGTCCAACCTGTCCTTGAACACTGCCAGGTATGGAGTGTTCAGTAATGTGGGAAGCTTGTTGTATACCTAAAGGAGATTTGATTTTGGTTGAAAATAGACAATGAATTAAACTTTATGATGCCATATAATTTTGAATATGATCGCTTCCATGGTGGCTATATACCTAGCACTATGCTGGATGCCTCATGGCACCTGTCCTTGCTGCTCTGGATTTGAGGTTCTGAACCTGACTCCCTTTTGATCAGCACATTAATGAAGAATGAATTTTGATAAAACTGGACAAGTACAGAAGTGATTGAATCAGAACTGGCTTCTGCATGTAACATTCCAACTCCATACACCATCCATCTTTCCAGCCCTGAGAAACTATTATGACAAATGGAGCCCCAAGTCATGGACTGAATGAACACAAAAACTTCTGTGGGGATGGTCCATAGACGAAGGGAATGATATATCTGTGTGTGTATATATATATATATATATATAAAATAAATATATCAAAAGACAGGAAAGGTGATGGTGGAAAGTGTGGGACCTGGCATGACATGGGGGGGAAAGGGGGTGTGAGTGAGTGATAATTAGTTGCTGGCTGGGTTTAAACCATGACACCTTATCTGGACCCATGACCTTTTCATTATATTTTCTCCCCCCTGTCCAGCTGAGGAGGGGGGAATGATAGAGCAGCTTCGGTAGGCACCTGGAGCCCAGACAAGGTCAACCCACCACAGTACCATTCTTTTGTTCAAAAATAAAGCCACAAAAGAAAAGCAAAGTTTTTTGTGGGGTGGGAGGGAAAAGAGGCCAATTACTGTTTCAGCATCTCTTTAGATTTCCTATTTTGGTGGTTATGGATTTGTTATGGATCCTGACCCCCCATGCAGAAAAATGATTATCAACTTTTCCATTCTTTTTTTTGCGTTCATCAACTAAAGGCAGGTGCAATGCTGAGATTTTCAAGCCCTTTTTCCTATTGGCAGAAACCAATTGTTCTGAGAGTAGTTCAGAGTTGTAAATTTTGAATATGAAAATTTTTCTGAAATATATGATTCAATACATCTTTCTGAATATGTGTAATATTTTCACATTCAGCATTTACTATCAGTTTGGTTTGTCTTAGTTTAACCACAGCTGGCAACTAAATACCACTCAGCCTCTTGCTCACTTCTCCCATCCCCTTGAGTGAGATGCAGAGGAGAATCACAAGGTAAAACCCATGGGTTGGGATAAGAACAGTTTAATAGTGTAATAATTGATGTGAAATATAATAATAGAAATAACAACAACAATAATAGGCAATAAAAGAGAGAAGGAGAAAGAAAATTCAGGAAACACAATTGACACACAATACAATTGCTTACCATGTGCTGCCTGATGCCCAGGTGGTCCCTGAGCAGGGATCAGCCCCTTCCAGCTATGGAATAACATTTTCCTAGTTCAGGTTACCTGTCCTAGCTCTGTTCCCCCCCAGCTTCTTGTGTCCCTCCTCACTGGAGTATGAGAAACTGAAAAATCCTTGATTTAGAGTAAGCACTACTTAACAACAACCAAAACCAAATGTCCAACTGGAGACCAATAATGAGTGGTGTCCCTTAGGAGTCGGTGTTGGGACCGATCTTGTTCAGCATCATCTCAGTGACATGGACAGGGGGGTTGAGTGCACACTCAGCAAGTTTGCTGACAACACTAAGTTATGCAGTTCAGTTGATACTCTGTAGGGAAGGAATGCCATCCGGAGGGACCTTGACCCGCTTGTGAGGTGGGCTGATGTCAACCTCATGAAGTTCAACAGAGCCGAGTGCAAGGTCCTACACCTGGGTTGGGTTAATCCCAGGCACAGCTACAGGTTGGGTGGAGAAGAGATTCAGAGCAGCCCTGCAGAGGACTTGGGGTGTTGGTCAATGAGAAAATGAACATGAGCTGGCATTGTGCGCTTGCAGCCCAGAAAGCCAACCGTATCCTGGGCTGCATCAAAAGGAGAGTGACCCGCAGGTCAAAGGAGGTGATCCTGCCCCTCTACCCTTCTCTTGTGAGGCCTCACTTGGAGTACTGTGTACAGGTCTGGTGTCCTCAAAATAAAAAGGACATGGAACTGTTGGAACAAGTCCAGAGGAGGGCCACGAGGATGATGAGGGGACTGGAGCACCTCCCATATGAAGCTAGGCTGAGAAAGTTGGGGCTGTTCAGCCTGGAGAAGAGAAGGCTGTGTGGAGACTTCAGAGCAGCCTTCCAATATCTGAAGGGGGCCTATAGGGATGCTGGGGAGGGACTCTTCATTAGGGACTGTAGTGATAGGACAAGGGGCAATGGGTTCAAACTGAAACAGGGGAAGTTTAGATGGGATATAAGGAGGAAGAAATTCTTTACTGTAAGGGTGGTGAGGCACTGGAATGGGTTGCCCAGGGAAGTGGTGAATGCTCCATCCCTGGCGGTATTCAAGGTCAGGTTGGACAGAGCCTTGGATGGCATGGTTTAGTGGGAGGTGTCCCTGCCCATGGTAGGGGGGTTGGCTCTAGATGACCTTAAGGTCCTTTCCAACCCTAACTATTCTATGATTCTATGAAAACATCAGCATGTTATTAACATTATTCTCCTGCTAACGCTAAACCACAGCACTGTACCAGCTACTAGGAAGAAAATTAACTCTATCCCAGATGAAAACAGGACACAGCTTAATCTTTCATGAATAAAATCAGAGTGAGGAAAATTTGATTATATTTTTGATTTCCTTCCATAGTTAAGAAATTAGTTCTGTATTTTTGCTGTAGAGTAAATGTCAAATATCTTTGTTTCTGTTCTTGTTCGTAGCAATTTACTTTATTGCATAACAAATCATTCAGAATATCTGTAAGTACAATTATTCCTTGTGTGCATTTATTTAAAAAAGAACACCTTGAATAATAACTATGAAGAGAAGAATACATTCAGAACTTAGAGGTATTTTATGATTTGATAAATTGCAAGGAGTACATTGCTACACTCCCCTGGAATGAATCAGGGCAACCTTAGGTTATCTTACCAGTAGCTAACTCTAACAAACAAGGTCATTCATGTCCTTGGAATTAATCAAATACACAAAACCTTAATTTGCTGCAGCAGTCTTTTTCCAAGACATATACCCTGGGGAGAGCCCAAGCTGCCTAGTGCTTGGAATTCATGGAAAGTGCAACTCCTGGACCCAGACAGGGTATCACATGTTAGTATATTATCCCTCTTCTTGAAACATCTCTTATGAAAGGTAATTAATACCTCCAGTGCTTGAAAACCACCATTAAGCAATAGCATAACAGTTGTGCATTGTAGTTAACAAACCCTTACAAGCAATTTTATTGCGGTTTCAGATTATTTGCTAACTGTGATGTATTTCATGTACTGCAGGCTTATTAACTTGATCAGGAGTTTCATTCTGGATGCAGGGATTTCAGGGGGAGAGTTTTTTAATATGTCAGTGTGGGGTGTTTTCTTTTATCGTCAAAGAGTGCCATTTATCCTCCTACCATTTTGAAACTGATAATTAATAGTTCACTATCACTTGGGAGATTCATGTTTATCTATCCTTTGTAGACATTGCAGAGTAATTATCAGGAAATATGTAATAGTTTCAGAAAAAATTATAGTCTTATATTTCTCACACATTTTATCATGTTATTTGTCTTTAAATTAGCCAGATTTGAAAATTTTGAATTGTTGGGGTTTCAACGTGTGAAAGTCAAGCAAATTTATATGAAAATCATGATATTCGTGCTTTCCTTCTGTAGAATTTACTTGAAGGAAGGGAGAACGGAGTACTCCTTTGTATTTCCTTCCCTCTTTTATGTCGATATTGCTCCTTTTTCTGTTGTACTTCTTCCTGTCCCCATGCCCTCTTCCTTTTCCCAAGTCTTCCTTTCTCTTTTCCTCATTGGGATTATGGTATCACTGTCTTGCATTCCTATTGTTTCTCCCCATCTATAGTTACCTTAATGACTTGGACCGCATAGCAGATTTGGCCTATCTGCCAACTCAGCAAGATGTGCTTAGAGTTCGAGTCCCAACAACAGGGATCATTGAATATCCATTCGACTTACAAAGTGTCATTTTCAGGTAGAGAAAAATTTTAATACCAATTTGCCTTGTTTCTTTTGTTTCTTTTTACATTAGTAATACCATGTATAGGATATTGGTTAAAGGTGCAACTTATTCAATGTTTTTAAAATTTTAGCTTGTTAATTTTATTTTCATGGTTTTGTCCATATATGATTAGCAGCTGTTAAATATATCAAGAGAATGAGAGACAAAGAGACTTGTCTTTTTCTGAAGGTAGTTATTATTGATATAAAACTGAAAGTCATTTTTCCATAAAATGAATATATAATTTTATTATGAATAATAAATTGTGAAATGTAAAGATACCACTTCTAGATTTTTAATTTAATACTGCTCCTACAAATAATTTTCCCCACAGCTCATTTTCAGTGCAAATAATATTGCTTAAAGAATAACTGTGTAGTTACCATTTCAAGTTAGACACCTGAGTGTCTAGTTATATTGAGACCCATAATAAATTGGGAGTAATCTCTGACATAATATTTCAGGTTTTATTTTGACTATTAACATCTTTAGTAAATACAGATTGTATTCTATTTATACTCCTAAAATTAGGTAACCTTGACAAGTTTGGAATTTTGACTGGTAATTTCTTGGGAGAAAGGCAGGCCACCAACTTCATTCTGTGGACATGTGTTTCTGCTGAATATTCAGGGCATACATTCTGGAATTGTGGCTCAGAATCCTGAGAGTTATGAATATCAGAAATTTGAGGGCTTTGAGACTCATAATAGTTCAAATTTAGAAAGTACATCAGACCAAAAAGCAAATATGATAACCTGTTTACTTACAATGTATTCTATTAGACTTCAATTCAAATGGTAAAATTTTTAAGAAAAATAAACCAAATTGTGTTATCAACTAACTTCCTGAACTCATTGTTCCATATGTTATTGTATGTTTTTCTGCTAAGGTATTTGTGGTGTTGACGTGATCATTGTTAATTTTGCAGAATGGTGGATGTAGGAGGCCAAAGATCAGAAAGAAGAAAATGGATACATTGCTTTGAAAATGTCACATCTATCATGTACCTAGTAGCTCTTAGTGAATATGATCAAGTGCTTGTGGAGTCAGACAATGAGGTAAGCAAGCATCACCAAAAATCACCACTTTTTAAGAAAAAAAAATTCACTAAAATTAATTTTAAATTTTATATATTTTTTAAAATTATATCAAAGCACAAGTTAGTAGAGAGCTTAAGTACAAATGAGTATGGTGTTACATAATTGTTTGGGTATTTGTTGTGGTTTAAGCCCAGTCAGCCACGTAGTTCACTCACTCACTCCCCCTCTTTCTTCCCCCCAGCACCCAGGGGGAATGGGGAGGAGAATCGAAAGAATGTAACTCCCACAGGTTGAGATAAGAACGGTCCAGTAACTAAGGTATAACACAAACCACTACTGCTACCACCAACAATAATCATGACAAGGGAAAAACAAGTGAAGAGAATACAACTGCTCACCACCCAATAGAAAGCCCAACCCAGCAGTGCACCCCCACCCTTCCAGGTAACTGCCCCCAGTTTCTATACTGGGCATGATGTGCTGTGGTATGGAATACCTCTTTGGCTATTTTGGGTCAGGTGTCCTGTCTCTGCTTCCTTCCAGCTTCCCCTCCTCCCTGGCAGAGCATGAGACTCAGAAAGTCCTTGGTCAGACTAAACATTCTAAGCAGTAACTGAAAACATGGGTGTTATCAGCGCAATTCCCAGGCTGAAAGTCAAAAACACAGTGCTGTACCAGCTACCAAGGAGAAAAATGACTGCTACTGCTGAACCCATGACAGTATCCACCCCTTATTCCACACCATTCGCGTCATGCTCAGATCCCACATTTTCCATATACCATCACATGTATATATATACATCCACACACACACAGAGAGGGAGAGAGATCATCCCTTTGTGCATGGACCAATCCCTATAAAGCTGCTGAGTCCATCTGGTCCGTGATATCGAGCTTCATCTTTTGTAACAGTCTGTCAGAGCAGGGGAGACTGTGTGCAGTGTTCACACTCGTGAATAACCTGGGCAATAGTGTCCATTGCTAAGTCCACCCCTCGATCATGAGTCCATCTGTATGCTGCATCTCTGCCCTGATGGCCTGAGGTGTCATGGGCCCACCAGGCTCAAAATAATTCACTCTCCCCTCCAGCAGTTTCTGCAGCTTGTTGTCAGGGACTCCATATAGCTGCCTTCCATCTCCGATGCTTCCAAAGCAGTGGAGGGGCCCAGTGGACTAGATACTGGACCATACTGTCCCACACACTCTGCCACTCATGACTGTCCAGCCTTGGGGAAAATCTCTTGGTCATCCCACATTGCAGTCCAACCCCACACAAGGCCCACACCCCACTCTGCTTAACTCTTGGGACCACACAAAATGGTTGTGGGTAGAACACACTCTGAATGCATGCCAACATGCTGATCCCCATCACAATCAGCAGGCAGGTCTCAAGGGTGCTTAAAGGCCATTCAAAACCTTCAGAGCTCTCAAATGACACTGCTGCACTTGTCACAGGGGCTGGTGTATCTGCTGAGCTTGCTGGCTCTCTCACCACCAGCTGCTCTTTGTCTGAGTCGAGATCTTCCTCCTCTGCCTTGCTGGGAAGTGCTGCGTGGTCTCCTGCATCCTCCTGGGGCTCGGGCTCGTGGGGCTCTGCGGGCGGCTGCCAGGGGATGCTCTCAGCTGCCGCTGGGCTGGGCTCAGCTTCTTCCCCCGCTCCTTCGCTGCCTCCCCCCTCTGCTCGGCAGCCGCGGGGCTCGGCTCGGCTTCGGGGCCCAGCTTCTCCGCCACTTCCTCCCACTGCTCGGTAGCTGCCTCATTCCCCTCCTCAACCGCCCTGACCTCCTCCACAGGCAGCCGCTTCCTCCCGTCCTCCTGGTCCCCGGATCCGCGCTCCCGGGCTGTTTCAGCCGCCGGCAGCTCCCAGGGCTGCCCCTCCTCTGCTTCCCACAGCTTCACGAAGACAGAGGCGAGGACGAGGGCCAGGACGGTGAAGAGCAGCTGGACAGCCAGGTACAAGTCCACATCCACGTCCATCTCACCCTGCTGCCGAAGCCCACCTGTATTGCAAGTCATTCCAATAAAATGCAATGAAACAAGAGCCTTAGACCTAACCCCATGTCTGAAAAATGCTAAGATAGCAAATAGCGGCGGTAAGTAAGGTACCACAGGCTGAAACTGTGAACTCCAGAGAATCAAGAGCAACAACTTTGAGAGCCAATAAATCAGCATTTTGACGAGTGACTATTAATCCTGTTGTTATCTCAACCCTTCGTGCCCCACGTTGGGCACCAAAAGGAACTGTTGTGGTTTAAGCCCAGTCAGCCACGTAGTTCGCTCACTCACTTCCCCCTCTTTCTTCCCCCCAGCTCCCAGGGGGGATGGGGAGGAGAATCGAAAGAATGTAACTCCCACAGGTTGATACAAGAACAGTCCAGTAACTAAGGTATAACACAAACCACTACTGCTACCACCAGCAATGACAAGGAAAAGACAAGAGAAGAGAATACAACTGCTCACCACCCAATACCAAGCCCGACCCAGCAGTGCACCCTCACCGTTCCGGGTAACTGCCCCTAGTTTTTACATCCTGAGCATGATGTGCTGTGGTATGGAATACCTCTTTGGCTATTTTGGGTCAGGTGTCCTGTCTCTGCTTCCTTCCAGCTTCCCCTCCTCCCTGGCAGAGCATGAGACTCAGAAAGTCCTTGGTCAGACTAAACATTATAAGCAGTAACTGAAAACATGGGTGTTATCAGCACTGTTCCCAGGCCCAAAGTCAAAAACACAGCGCTGCACCAGCTACCAAGGAGAAAAATGACTGCTACTGCTGAACCCATGACAGTATTAAATTTTTTGGATCAGTAAAGTATAATGATAGATTGAATACTTCATGCTAAACAGCAAAATTCAAAGTTAGTTCTTTTATTAAGACATTTTCAAAGCAGACTGGCTTGTCCAGTCCTGGCTTTTTTCCAAAAGTCTACCAACACTAGTATGCAACTACATGTAATGAAATGAGAAGTTCTACAGGGATTAAAAGTCTAATCCTTATATAATATCTCCTATATGGAGTGTCAGTGGAATCTATCTATTTTGTGTTAAAAGTGGAATAGTTGGCTGTAGAGAAATGTTCTTTTTGTAGTTATTTGCATAATTAGTTTTTTGTAGCAAAGCCATAAATAATAGACAGTGTGAATTAAACAAAATTCATAGGTTTGCTAGAACATATCATAAAGTAGTAAACTTAATTCCATTGACTTAAAGTATAGGATTTATACTGGCTTATATTTTGTACTTTTGTTGCTATTTCAAAGAATAACCGAAGTAGGAAACTTGTGGGTGGTGATGTATGAACTAAGCAGACAAAATGCAGTAGTACCCAGTGTTTTGTATACAGCTTTACAAAGTGGGAGGGAATTTAATATTTGGATTTTTTTGTTGTTTCATGAAGACTATTCCCATTAGTCATCAAATTTACATGAGTTACCAGCACAATTCTATGCAAGTTTTTAGCATTCATTTGCAAAAGTTAGATGAAAAAAGGAAATAATTTTAATGTTCTTTATGACTGCGTATATATGTTGATTTCATTGTTTAAGAGAAGGCTTGACAAAGCAAAGTAAAACAGATGTTCCTGGGCAGTCATGATTATATTCTCAACTTTCTTCAGTATTAATATTTTTAAGAAAGACTGGGATCTCTGAAAGCTTTTAAATTTAAACTTTTCCCATAAAAGAAAGACATCTCATTGCATTATTTATATCATCAGCCATCTCCTTAAATGTACAGCTGATACAAAGAAGAAATTTTCAGTTGCTTGTGTAGTGAATACATCTTGTAATTTATTTTTGTATTCTATCTATTTTTGTATTCTTTTAAATTGGCAGGTATCAGAATGTTTTTATTTTGTTTTGTAAGACATATATCTTTGATGTTGTGGTCCTAACAGTAATGGAGTCTGAAAACACATTATAAAACAAAGCTTTATTGAAGAAGTAAGAAAGATGAGCAACAATTCCCCCATGTAGCAACTCGCCTAATTACCAATAGCGAACACAGGATCATAAGCGATGCCATGGGTCTGGTGGACTGCCAGGGACATCTGGCGTCTCCGTCATCTGGCAGAAACAGCCAATCATGCAAATGCCTCTTGAATGTGGAGAAAAGTTGAATCAATGTAGGTCAGGGGGCAGGGTGTTGGTAGTATATCTAAGCTGCCAATATTGGTCAAGTGGCAGGGTATCAGGAGGCACGGTGTAGCTTCCACCCCTTGATTATCTCAAATGATCACTTGACATGGAGTTATAAATTAGGCTGTTATTTTGGTGGGTTGTTAGTTATATAATAAGCTAGGTGAGGTTGGTGCTACAACACCTGCAGGGTATAAGTTACGTAGTCAGAGGTCAAAAGCTGGTGCATCTTGAGATGGGTACCCTAGAATCACCTCTATCAAGTACCAGTTGCGCAGGCATCTGGGAAGTGATTACTATGGCATCTTCCCAAGTGCTGTGAGAGGCTGCGAAAGATATTACAACCCGCATCTGCTATATTGAACTTGTATAATATTGACCTGGTCACCCAGGACATGGAGAAGGCTGAGATACCCTTTTTTTTGTTTTTTGCCTCGGTCTTCAGCGGCAAGAGCTCCAGCCACACCGCCCAAGTTGCAGAAGGCAAAGGCAGGGACTGGGAGAATGAAGAATCGCCTGGCGTAGGAAAAGATAAGGTTTGATACCATCTAAGGAACCTGAAGGTACACAAGTCCATGGGACCTGATGAGATGCATTCACAAGTCCTGAGGAAACTGGCAGATGTAGTTGCCAAGCCATTATCCATCGTATTTGAGAAGTTACAGCAGTCTGGTGAAGTTCCCACTGACTGGAAAAGAGGAAATATAACCCTCATCATTAAAAAAGGAAGACCTGGGGAGCTACAAGCTGGTCTATCACATGAAGTGGGCAAGATTTTTTCGACGCCTATGTTTGATCTATCTATTAGCACCCCACGAAATCCAAGACCCTTGTGCCTGACCAGTCTGTCACTGTCCGGTTATAGGAACCCTTCACTGAACAGTCCTGCTGGACTGGGGGGAAATTCGAATGACTTCAGGGAAATACGCCAACAGCATAAGGGGGAGCCCTCAGGGGGTCTTCCCACTTTATTCAAATATGTTGCCCACTGCCAGTGGTGACTGCTAGCACCCATGAAGGACTAACACTAACAGTTTATGGAATAGCACTCTTTATTAATATAAAATCGTGACAAATTAAGGTTTGTGGATTGCCAGTGATAAGGATTGTCTGCAAAAACAAGCTTCAAGTGTTACACAACCAGACTATAATCAATAATAACAGCTAGTGTTAGTTATTTAGCACACATAAGATAAAGTTCTTACCCAATAGGCATCCCTATGGGGCAGAAGGCAGATTCAGCCTGCCGACTGATTCCAGAATTTGCAATGGAGTCTTCCCTATCTCCTCCCCTCTCTCATTCACTTTTATACTTTTCTTTACTTTCAGGTGGACCTTGAGTGACTCCAGTCATACATTCTTTTATTATTGATTGGTGTAAAATTTTCTCACTTCTCATTTAAAGATATATGCAGATAAAAAATATAAAGTGCATACTTGGTGAGGGATGGTTGTACCTTGGAGGTGGGCAACTTTGGGATGGAGGTGTGTGTTAGTATTATGATGAGATTATAATGAGCAAGGTTCACCTAAGGAAAATGATTTCACCACAGTTGCTGGCTCAACAATGGACATCTCTTATATTTTCATTTGACAGCTGCTGTGCAGCTTATCAGCTGCATGGAACCATAAAGTTCCCAGTTTGTTGTTTTAGTGTTTATTGCCTTTGGGACCTGGCTAAGGTTCTCATTTTGATGTACTTTATGGTAATGACTTGTAATACAATAGAATCATTGATCATGAAACTGGTCTGGCATATGTTCTCAGCATGGTCATCACCTCTATACTTTGGGAGGCATGTAATGGGAACTGTTAAAAAATATGCATCTATTTTTCCCCCCTTGAGGACCAACCTAGTGTGATGGTTTAAGACCAGCCAGTAACTCAGAACCACGCAGCCACTCACTGACTCCCCCCACTCTGCTTCCTCCCAGCTTCCCATGCTCCTCCTCACTGGCAGAGTATGAGACTGCAAAGTCCTTGGTCGGAGTAAGCATTACTTAGCAACAACTAAAAATATCGGTGTGTTATAAGCGCTGTTCTCACACTACAGTTGAAAACACAGCACTACACCAGCTACTAGAAAGGAGAAAAATAACTGCTACAGCTGCACCCAGTACAGTATCCACCTCTTATTCCATATGTCATGTTCAGATCCCACATTTTTCAATATACAATCACTTTTTCTCTCGTATATATATATACACACAGAGAGATATCATTCCTTAGTCCGTGGACCATCACTATAAAGTTTGCTGGATTCATTCAGACCATGATGTCAGGCTCCATCTCTTGTAACAGTCTTTCAGGGCAGGAGAGACAGTGTGCAGTGCTGGATTGTTGCCTGCTGACAACACTGCCAAAATTGTCTGGTCACTGCTGAGATCGTCTGGTTTCAAGAAAGTTTATTCTTTGTTGGGGTGATGATGGGAGGGAAGTCAGGGTCAGTCGCTGGTGACCTGAAGACAGTTCTGCTGCTGGCTTTTCCCATGACTTTGTTCTCCGCTGATGATCACGACAGCACATATCTCCTTTTCAAAGCTCAGACTGTTGGAGATGGGCATCTAGCTGATGGCCTATAAAAGTGTTGTATAGCAGGCAACAGCATCTAGTGGAGTTTATTGGCTGTTTTTCCGCAAAATTAAATCCCCCTGAGGTACACACTGGATTCCCCATCTTCCCGCATTACCCACCAAGTATATCCAGGTCCCTGAGCAAAAGCAGTCCCATGAGTGGATTTCCCTTTGACTGAAGAAGGTATAACCCAGACTGCCTTCCCCAGCAAATTCTTGATGTGCACCACCGGAACCTTATCACCTTCTTAGGAAACTGAATGTATACAAGTCCATGGGACCTGATCAAATCCATCTGCGGGTCCTGAAGGAGCTGGCAAATGAAGTTGCTAAGCCACTGTCCATCATATTTGAAAAATCATGGCAGTCAGGGGAAGTTTGCAACGACTGGAAAAAGGGAAAAATAACTCCCATTTTCAAGAAGGGGAAAATGGATGACCCAGGGAACTACAGACCAGTCAGTCTCACCTCTGTGCCTGACAAAATCTAGGAGCAGATTCTCCTGGAAGGCATCCTAAGGCACATGAAAAATAACAAGGTGCCAGCATGGCTTCACTTATGGGAAATCCTGTCTGACCAATCTGGTGGCCTTCTATGATGGGGCTAGGGAACTGATGGACATGGGTAGAGCAGTAGATGTCATCTACCTGGACTTGTGCAAAACGTTTGACACTGTCTCACATGACATCCTTGTTTCTAAGTTGGAGAGACATCAATTTGATAGGTGGACCACTCGGTGGATAAAGAACTGGCTGGATGGCTGCACACCAAAGAGTTGTGGTCAATAACTCAATGTCCAGGTGGAGACCAGTAATGAGTGGTGTCCCTCAGGGATCGGTGTTGGGACCCTTCTTGTTCAACATTTTTGTTGCTGATATGGACAGTGGGAGAGAGTGCACCCCCAGCAAGTTTGCCAATGACACCAAGCTGTGTGGTTCAGTTGATCCTCTGGAGGGAAGGGATGCCCTCCAGAGGGACCTTGACATGCTTGTGAGGTGGGCCGATACCGACCTCATGAAGTTCAACCATGCGAAGTGCAAGGTCCTACACCTGGGTCGGAGCAATCCCAGGCACAGCTACAGGCAGGGCAGAGAAGAGATTCAGAGCAGCCCTGCGGAGAAGGACTTGGGGGTGTTGGTCGATGAGAAAACGAACATGAGCTGGCAGTGTGTGCTTGCAGCCCAGAAAGACAACCGTATCCTGGGCTGCATCAAGAGGAGCGTGACCAGCAGGTCAAAGGAGGTGATTCACCCCCTTGATTCTGCTTTCATGAAAGGACCCCACTAGGAGTAGCATGTGCATTTCCGGTGTCCTCAACTTAAGAAGGACATGGAGCTGTTGGAGCAAGTCCAGGGGAGGGCCACGAGGATGACCAGGGGGCTGGAGCACCTCCCGTACCAAGACAGGATGAGAACATCGGGGCTGTTCAGCCTGGAGAAGAGAAGGCTGCATGGAGACCTCATTAGCAGCCTTCCAGTGTCTGAAGGGGGCCTCTAAGGATGCTGGAGAGGGACTCTTCATCATCAAGGGCTGTAGTGCTAGGACAAAGGGTAATGGGTTTAAGCTTAAACAGGGGAAGTTCAGGTTAGATAGGAGGAAGAAGTTCTTTACTGTGAGGGTGGTGAGGCACTGGAATAGGTTGCCCAGGGAAGTGGTGAATGCTCCATCCCTGGCAGTGTTCAAGGCCAGGTTGGACAGAGACTTGGGCAGCATGGTTTAGTGTGGGGCGTCCCTGCCCATGGCAGAGGGGGGTTGGAACTAGATGATCTTAAGGTCCTTTCCAACCCTAACTGTTCTATGATTCTATGATACTCTAATAGAAATAATACCAGCAATAACAATACTGATGATAATAGTAATAATAAGGTACAACATAAAAAGAGTAACAAAAATTCAGAAAACACAAGTGATGCACAATACAGTTGCTCACCATCCTCTGATACCCAGCAGTAGCAGAGCTGCTGCCTCACTGTGATCTGTTGAGAGTCAGCCCTCAACACAAGCTTTTGCAACTAATAAAAAAGCAAAAAATGAAAAATTGCAACCATTTTTAAAAAGGGTAGAAAGGAAGATCCTGGCAACTACCAACCTGTCAGCCTCACCTCTGTGCCCAGGAAGATCATGGAATATATCCTCCTAGAAGTTATGTTAAGACACATGGAGGACAGGGAGGTGATTTGAGACAGCCAGCATGGCTTCACCAAGGGGTTAATCTTGCATGACCAATCTTGTGGCCTTCTATGATGGAGTGACTATATCATTGGACATGAGAAGAGCTCCTAATGTCATCTATCTGGACTTCTGTTAGGTCTTTGACATGGTCCCCCACAACATCCTTCTCTCTAAATTGGAGAGATATGGATTTGATGGATAAGGAATTGGCTGGATGGTTGCATCCAGAGAGTAATGGTCAATGGCCCAGTGTCTGGATTGAGACCAGTGATGACTGGTGTCCCTCAGGGGTCCATATTGCGACCAATACTATTTAATATATTCACCACTGACATAGTGGGATCAAGTGCACCCTCAGCAAATTTGCCAGTGACACCAAGCTGAGTGGTGCTGTTGACTTGCTGGAGGGATGGGATGCCATTCAGAGGGACCTGAATGAGCTTGAGAAGTGGGGCCATGTGAATCTCATAAAGTTCAACAAGGCCAAGTACAAGGTCCTGCACCTGGGTCATGGCAATCCCTGATATCAACACAGGCTGCGGGATGAGTGGATTGAAAGCAGCCTTGCCAAGAGAGACTTAGTGTACTGGTAGATGAAAAAGGTGACATGAGCCTGCGATGTGCCCCTGCAACACAGAAAGCCAACCATATCCTAGGCTGAATAAAAAGACGAGTAGCCAGCAGGTCAAGGGAGGTGATTCTGCTCCTCTACTTTGTTCATGTGACATCCCACCTGGAGTACTGTGTTCAGCTCTGGGACCCCCAACATAAGAAAGATGCGGCTCTTTTGGAGTGAGTCCAGAGAAGGACCACAAAGATGATCAGAGGGCTGGAGCACCTCTTCTATGTAGGCAGGCTGCGAGAGCTGGGCTTGTTCATGCTGGAGAAGAGAAGGCTCTGGGGAGAACTTATTGTAGCCTTTCGGCACTTAAAGGGGGCTTATAAGAAACATGGGGACAGATCTTCTAGTAGGGCCTGTTGCGACAGGACAAGGGGTAATGGTTTTAAACTGAAAGAGGGTAGATTCAGACTAGATATAAGGAAGACAGGTTTTACTGAGGTTGGTGAAACACTGGAATGGGCTGCCCAGAAAGGTTGTAAATGCCCCATCCCTGAAAACATTCAAGGTCAGGTTGGATGGAGCTCTGAGCAACCTGATCTAGTTGAAGATGTGCCTGCTCATTGCAGAGGGGTTGGACTAGATGACCTTTAAAGGTCCCTTTCAACACAAACCATTTGGTTGGAAACCTGTGATTCTGTATAGATTTTTATTTTATTTTATTTTATTTTTTTTTAGAATACCAGAACACTGCTTTATTCCCATCCCGTTCCTTTCTTTCCCACTCACAGAAAGTAAGAATGTGTTTAGTTACTCCACATAAAGCAAAGTGTATTTTTTTCAGAATGTGTATGCAACAGAAATATGAAAAGGCTTTAAATGTGTTAGTTTTCACCTTAAATTAAGAAACTTACAAGAAATATTATTTTTATTCCTCACTGTGCAGTGAGGGGTTCATTAAGGAAGACAATAATTGAACTTGGCTGCTTTGGTAATCAGACAATGGATATTTTTTGCACTCGGCAAAATTCAAATAACCTTTGAACTGTGAAACAGTGTTAAAATTTCAGCACCAAAGTGAGAGTGTGTGTATAAATACCCTACTTTTTTCTTATGGATAGCATCAGTGTGATACTATGATGGAATCTAATCCTTCTTTGATACTTGTGCCTGTCATCAGTGTAAGAGATCTGACTCAAAAACTTGCAGTGTTGTGCTGGTCCTCTTGCACTGCTTTCAAGGCCTGATAATCATAGAATCATAGAATAGTTAGGGTTGGAAAGGACCTTAAGATCATCTAGTTCCAACCCCCCCCTGCCATGGGCAGGGACACCCCACACTAAACCATGTCACCCAAGTCTCTGTCCAACCTGGCCTTGAACACTGCCAGGGATGGAGCATTCACCACTTCCCTGGGCAACCTATTCCAGTGCCTCACCAATTTCATCAATTTCTGGATGCTAGCATGAATAGATTGAGAATGATCTGATATGTTCATACAACACATTCCATCAAATTCTTGGCAACCATCTCCATATGCTAACAGTAAGAAATCAATGGCTGTTCTATCTTGAAGAGTAGCGTGTCTTACAGTGTTATCTATTGCTAAGGCACTTCAGATTTTTGCCGTTTCGGTAGTTTGTTTTCCTAACCAGCAAGCAAGCTTATTTAATTGCACTAATGCTCTAGTAACAGCAACTCCCGGCGTAAAGAAGCTAGTTACAATAATTTCCCCTGTATTCCAGAGATCAACACTGTCATTACAATTGGAATCAAGTTTTATGTTGTACCTTATTATTACTATTATCATCAGTATTGTTATTGCTGGTATTATTTCTATTAGAGTATCATAGAATCATAGAACAGTTAGGGTTGGAAAGGACCTTAAGATCATCTAGTTCCAACCCCCCTCTGCCATGGGCAGGGACGCCCCACACTAAACCATGCTGCCCAAGTCTCTGTCCAACCTGGCCTTGAACACTGCCAGGGATGGAGCATTCACCACTTCCCTGGGCAACCTATTCCAGTGCCTCACCACCCTCACAGTAAAGAACTTCTTCCTCCTATCTAACCTGAACTTCCCCTGTTTAAGCTTAAACCCATTACCCTTTGTCCTAGCACTACAGCCCTTGATGATGAAGAGTCCCTCTCCAGCATCCTTAGAGGCCCCCTTCAGACACTGGAAGGCTGCTAATGAGGTCTCCATGCAGCCTTCTCTTCTCCAGGCTGAACAGCCCCGATGTTCTCATCCTGTCTTGGTACGGGAGGTGCTCCAGCCCCCTGGTCATCCTCGTGGCCCTCCCCTGGACTTGCTCCAACAGCTCCATGTCCTTCTTAAGTTGAGGACACCGGAAATGCACATGCTACTCCTAGTGGGGTCCTTTCATGAAAGCAGAATCAAGGGGGTGAATCACCTCCTTTGACCTGCTGGTCACGCTCCTCTTGATGCAGCCCAGGATACGGTTGTCTTTCTGGGCTGCAAGCACACACTGCCAGCTCATGTTCGTTTTCTCATTGACCAATGCCCCCAAGTCCTTCTCCGCAGGGCTAACATGATTAAAATGTGATTTTTGTAAGATGGCCTACTTTATTTTTCTGATTAGTCCATTGCATGATATTGCCTGAAGTCTTTTTCCTCATAGTATGCTTTAACAAAGAAAACTATACATTTTAAATTATCTCTGTGATTCTTTTCATTTAATAAAATATTTAATCTCCTTTTCATGCATATACGGAAATCTATGAGAATTATTATTTGCCATTCAGTGCATCTGTGTTTGTTTATATGACCCTTCATCTTTGTGAAACTGAGAGTCATCTAAGGCTCGGGTTTGTATTTTCAAAATGTAGTGTGTGATAGACTTTCTGCTGTAAAACTTTCTTTCCTTGTTTAGCTTATTGAAGAGGAATACATTTAGATCATAAATCAGGTGAGGCTATAGTAAGTTGAGAGGTTTTGCTAGTTTATCTCAAGGGGTTTTACTTACTGGATATGTGTGGGATTGAGTTAGACACCATTTCTGACTTCATATCCTTAGAGGAGTTAAGTCTTCAAGTACTCTGAGGGGATATCACACATAGAAATGAGACAAGTGTTCAGACCACCTGTCTTTCAGAGTCCTGTGTAGGATGATGTTTAAATGTTCAGGAAATTGCAATACAGTGATGAAGATCTGCAATTAAAGAATTGGAGGTTTCGGATAAGAAAAGCATGCATAGGTACCCAAGTTGTATTGTAACTATGACTCCTCTAACAACCAGTGCTCAGTAATGTCATCTCTCCTCTCATAAGTATGTGTCTAGTTTGTACATATCAAAGCATCTGATTTTGGTGCATAAATAGAAAAATGTGAAAAATTGTTAAGGATAGTATATTTAAACATCTCTTTCAAAAATTTCAGGTGGTGTACAGATTTGAAATGCCTCTCTCTTATTAAATTAGTATAAAAGGGCAGATACTTAGGTGTTCCAAATTCTGCCCTTAATAATACTTTAAGTCTATCTATATTCATTGGTGTAAATGAGGACAAAATTTGATCCAGATGACATATTCATTACATCATTATATATATTACATCATATATATATTCATTACATCATTAGTCCTGCAAATTAAGTAAATCTTCCCTCCATCTGGTACAACGTGATGAAGGGAACCATTAGCTAAATTATCAGATGTTCTTGACCTTTTCACTTTTCCAGAGAAGTCTGACAGAATTAGTAATGAGAGGAAAAATGAAGGGATCAGATGCCTGATAAATTTATGATGTCCTGTCCTGGGTTCAGCAGCAGCAGTCATTTTTCTCCTTAGTAGCTGGTGCAGCGCTGTTTTTTTGACTTTCAGCCTGGGAACAGTGCTGATAACACCGATGTTTTCAGTTGTTGCTAAGTAATGTTTAGTCTGACCAAGGACTTTCTGAGTCTCATGTTCTGCCAGGGAGGAGGGGAAGCTGGGAAGAAGCAGAGACAGGACACCTGACCCAAACTAACCAAAGAGGTATTCCATACCACAGCACGTCATGCCCACTATATAAACTGGGGGCAGTTAGCTGGAAGGGTTAGATCTCTGCTCGGGTCGGGCTGGGTATCGGTCGGCGGGTGGTGAGCGGTCGTATTCTCTTCCCTTGTTACTTCCCTTATCATTATTATTATTGGTGGTAGCAGTAGTGGTTTGTGTTATACCTTAGTTACTGGACTGTTCTTGTCTCAACCCGTGGGACTGTTCTTATCTCAACCCGTGGGAGCTACATTCTTTTGATTCTCCTCCCCATCCCTCCGGAAGCGGGGGGGGTGAGGGGGGGTGAGGGGGGGTGGGAGTGAGATAGCGGCTGCGTGGTTCTGAGTTATGTCTGGGCTTAAACCACGACATGTCCTAGAGGTCAAATTTTCCCTGAGCTATAACAGTGGATCTGGAGAAACTTGCAGTTTTATCAAAAATGCAGAGTTTAGAACTTATATTTAAATAAGTTAAATTTTAAATAAGTTACTTATTTTAAAATACATTTCTTCAAGTCAACTTCTTCCCTTATATAAAGGATTTTTCCTATGTAAAGTATATTAATATTCCATATTCCATGATAAGCTGCATTCAAACATGGATCACAGGTAGCTCTTCTATTTATATAAAATCTCATGGTATCAGGGCAATAAATACAGAAATGAGTTCCAGTTTTCCAGGAGAACTAGTAATCTAGCGGACTAGAGAGAGCAGAGTATAGTTTTAAAATCTGGGTTCATAGAAAAGAGATTTTCATGACCTTCGCAGAGCTCATTAAGTAGCTAGTACTAATAGGAATGGCAAATCAAAGGATGGTATTTACTGATGCTTGGACAAATGTCTTTTCCATATTAACATGCTAAAAGTCTAAGAGGTACATGATTTCATATAACTTCTGGATTTCTACGGTGGTCTATAAAAGTGTGACCTTTTTATATAGAGGGATCTTTTTTTGTGTGCATTCCCAGAGAAAAAAAAAGAAAAGACACTTAGGATGCGATTTCTTCAGTTCAGCTAAATTAATGGATTAAACACTGCAAAATTTATAATAGGCTAAAAGAATTTTTTACATTTTTTAAGCTATCAAAAATCAAAAACATTTTCTGAGATATCTTTGGAGACTGAAAAGCTACAGAGATAATGAATGGCAGAAAATATTAATTGATAAAAGCAGAACATCCATGGGCTGAAATATGCTCTCTTCAGTGGGGATTTAAATGGTATTCATGGATTTTAGTGATTTTTTTTTTTCTATCGGATAATTAAAAATGTTTTTGTCTTCCCCTTATTTCCATATTGCTATGGCAATGTTATGATGATGTAAGGGTGGTGAGGCACTGGAATGGGTTGCCCAAGGAAGTTGTGAATGCTCCATCCCTGGCGGTGTTCAAGGCCAGGTTGGACGGAGCCTTGGGCGACATGGTATAGTGGGAGGTGTCCCTGCCCCATGGCAGGGTGGTTGGAACTAGATGATCTTAAGGTCCTTTCCAACCCTAACTATTCTATGATTCTATGATTCTATAAATATGCAATTGCAAAATGTGAGATTGTAACTGGATTGGAGATAAATTTCACTAGCATTTAGAACTGTAAACTCTTTCCACTAGTAAAGGAATTTACTAGTGTCCTATATATATGTCACATTAAGAGGGTCTTTACCCCCTCACCCATAAGTTTGATGGGTTTCTTAACGTCCCAGAAAGATGAGAACCTTGAGCCCGAAAAGCCTGTCATAATCCTCTGCTGTGCTGTCTTCACTCTCTGTTATCTCGGAATATGCCAAGGTTGCAGTGTTGCCTGGGTAATTATTGTAGGGTAGATTCTGTGCATGTTAGCCGTATTCCATCCCAGAAGTAGCCGCTGCATTTTACTCTAAAATTTCCTTAATATTGTAACATAACTTTGATAACATGTAATGTTTTTTATATATATACACACACATATACATATATGCACACATATATTTATGCCTTAGGAAAACAATATTTTCTCAATTTTTATTTTTATTTTTTAGAAAAAAAAACCCACACCAGACTTTTTTCCCCCAAACAATAGACAATGCATGCATTTAAATGACACTTTAAGAATAGCAAATACGATCTTTATTTTTTTTAAGCACATCCATTACCGCCACTATTGGTGATTATATCTTAAGCAGATTTTACTTAAACTTTTATCTGCTTTTGAAGTTTGTTGGGCTCATCTACACTAAACACCATCATCTAGGATGGCTTCTGTATGCACCTTCTATATAATATTTTGCTATCCTGGTTTTAAATGGAATTACATTTTTCTATCTTCAGCGGAGTTGCTTTTGTTTCATATTAGCAGAAATGAAATCAACATGTATGAATATGAATACAGATGAAAAGAGGTTAATTCTATCCATAACCACAGAAAGCTTCCACTTCTGTCACCATATCCACACCTTCCCACAACAGGCATGGTGCAACCAATTTCCAGACCATATTAAATATCACTGAAAAACAATTAAGGTGTTTTTTTCAACAAGTTTTAATCATAACATTATTTGAACCCTTTTGACAGCTGGTAAAGAATTTGAATTATATGATTATGTGCCTAAGATGAAGAAAACTACTTTATGTCTTATTACCACAATAGTCTGTTGGAATTTAAGAAGAGTAGCTCCATCAGGTAAATTATATACATATTATTGATTTATGTGTTAAACCAAAAGATTATTAAGAAAGGGAATTTTCCAATTTGATTAACTATACATCTGTCCTTTTGCCCCACAATAATACTCAGGTTGCTTAAGTAAGTTCAGATAAAACAGTGAAATTCCAAAATATGCGAATAAAACCTTAATCATAGATTTTACACTTCACTGTCTTAACCTAAAGCGAACCAGGTCAGCTATGAAGGCTTGCCTTCCATATTCTCCTAAGACACTGAGATAATCAGTGTAATCAAGATATTGATGCACAGTGTTATTCCAACTCTCCAAAACCAGAATTTAGAATAAAACAAATATTCTACAGCATGTGATAACCAATTAATAACCTCTAATATACAGTAATCAAAATTTTGAGCACATTTAACTGCAATTGTTAAGAAGCTTCAAATGCTTCATCTTGAGATTAATGGAATTTTTTTTATAGGGAGTGATTTTTCTTTACAATAAATGTATAGAAATGCAGTATCTTAAATATTTGCTGCATGCAAGTAATTTTTTTTTATTAGCATTATATAACACACCGATGTTTTAGTTGTTGCAAAGTAATGCTTACCCTGATCAAGGACTTTTCAGTCTCTCATGCTCTGCCAGTGAGGAGGAGGCACAAGAAGCCAGGAGGGAGAAGAGACAGGACACCTGACCTAAACTAGCCAAAGGGGTATTCTATACCACAGCATGTCATGATTGTATATAAACTGGGAGGAGTTACTCAGAAGGGATCAATCGCTGCTCGGGCTGGACTGGGTATCAGTCAGCATGTGGTGAGCAATTGTATTGTGCATCACGTGTGTTTATTGTTTGGTTTTTCCTTTCCCCTTTTAGTTTTATATTCTCTCCCCTTGTTATTGCCCTTATCATTATTAGTAGTAGTAGTAGCATTATACTGTATTTTAGTTTAGCTATTAAACTTTTCTTATCTCAACCTGTGGGTTTTACATTCTTTTGATTCTCCTTCCTGTCCCACCTGGGAAAGGGGGAATCGGGGGAGTGAGCAAGCGGCTGTGTGGTGCTTAGTTGCTGGCTGGGTTTAAACCACGACAGTAACATATCTCTGCAAGAATACAATTTAACCTATCAAATTAATGCATTTCTTCAGTCGAGTGGCAGTCTTTGATCATTGAAATAACCACCTGATACAGGGCTGTGGAAAAAAGAGTAAATTTTCTGCAACATTTTGGCAAATACTCTTCTTGTCTGACAGCGTGAAATGACAAATTAAAATGAGTAATTTTGTCCCGATTTGGCTCACATTAGCCCACTGTATGCTTCAGTGGACTGTATAATAACTATTTTGCTATAGTATTTTTTTCTTCTAAAAGGTGTCTCCACATCGATCTGCCCCCAATTACTAGAACTTTCTAATCCTATTCTTAGTCACAATTTATTTTTAATTTAGTCAGTATAAACAATTCTGTAATTATTACCTGAACTGAAACGGATTTTTTAAGCAACCTTCTCTTTATGAGAAACACCATAAAGGAAAGATATAGAAAAACAATCAGAGGAAAATAGTAGAAGGAAGATGACAGAAGACTGAACAAGAAGCTCTGGTATTCTTCAGCTGTACTACACTTCATCAGTTGTTCAGTTTTAGAAGACCAATTTACACTTAATTCAGAAGGATCAGAAATATTCCAGGAAGTACATGCATAGAGCAGTACTGTAAAAACATTTTCCTTATGTGGCAGGAAGCAATTAATCAGTGTGATAGACAAGTGTGAAGGGAGAAGGAAGTAGTGTTTTGGCCAAGGAGACAGTAAACCTTGAATATCATGCATAGTGACATGGCATTTTTGCTATCTTCAGAAGGAAGACTTTCCCCCCCCCCCCCCCCCCGATCTTACTGGAAATAAACAGGAACTTGCTTTTTTTCTGTGAGTCAAATGAAAGCCCAATTCTTATACTTTTCCATTCCTAAAATCAAGCATGACTTTTTGGCTTCAGTCTGAATACAGCTGGGTTTAGTCCATATTTACACAAACTTGTTTTTCTTACAGGGGAGCAGAACAGAGATTTTTTTTTTATCCTACCATTTTATTTAGAGGCTTTTTTTTTTTTTTCCCGGGTAAAAATAAAATCAAGACCTTTCAAAGTGAAAAGGGCAACCCTCCCAAACCAGAATACCTAGTAGACCATGAAGTGCTTAACATTAGGGGTTTAAATACTACTCACTGTTCATGGAAATTTCAGGATTAGGTTTTAAGAGGAGGGTAGGCTCAAAAAAAAAAAAAAAAGGAAAATTAGAGTACTAAATTAGCCAATCAAGAAGAGCAGAAATGAGTGGCATTGTTTTCATCCAGTTTACTGGCTTACCAAATACCAAAGTCCAACACAAAGGAGAGGGAAAGCACCATGTAGATGAGACCCAGGAACTGAGGAGGAATCAGAGGGTGGTTCATTTTAGCAGCAATGATCTATGAAATTGGGTCAGCTGCTTTGTGAAACTTCACTGTCACTGATACCAGAAGTGTTAATGAGGATCAGGCAAGTGCATATTTTGTGGTAGATGAAGCTTCTTCCATTTACAAATACACTGAAACTCCTAGGTGTTAGGGACAATATAGTAAAAAACAGTTTGGCAACGAGGTCTTATTATAGTATGTGATGCAAGTTTATATCACAGCTATGCACAATTCATCACACAGTTTCTACATATACTTCTGTCCTGGTTTTGGCTAGTATAGTTATTTTTCTTCCTAGTAGCTGGTACAGTGTGTAAAGAACTGGCATTTTGATGATCACCTTAAATATCGCTTAGTGCACAAATTCAAGCGGAACTGGTGCAAAGCTGTTCTGCACAAATTGGAGGGGAACTGAAAAAAGGTGGTGCTGCAAAATGAACCGCTGTTGCCTAACTTGGCAACCACAACCAACCATAACCACAAGAATGCAATGGATTTAGGTCTTGCTAAGGCAAGATCTAGGTAGTGCCTCCTGGAAGAAACTTCTGTGGTAGCATAAGGCAACAGCTCATGGGCACAGCAGGGGCTGCCAAAGCTTTTAGGGTGCTCACCCCTCACAACCACCAATGAGGACCCCCCACGACCACCACTCTCGTGTTGAGCTTGCACAGACACAGACCACACCCACCCTCACTTTGTATGGAAATGAGGAGGTATCCTCTCTAGAGAATAAAACCCAAATGATGAAAGCTCCTGTGGGACCCCTACCACCGAGACACCCAGGGGGAAGAGGACCAACGAGACACCACTGGATCTATAGGTGGTGATATCTCTTTTCTCTCTCTCTCTTCTCCTCTCTTTCTTTTTATTGAATAGTGACCAGATCTAAGTAAAAACGTCTGGCATGGGACTTGCTTATCCAGTTAAAGTAATCACCATTGAGCTATCATATCTAACCGCATGCCCTATATTTTGTATTAATAAATCATAAAACTGGTTGGTTGGTGTCATTTCACCTTAATTTAGTCCAAGGGTATCACAAACTTGATTGTTGGTCCCAAGGGGAGGGAGGTTGTCCTAAGCGACTCCTTTTGGGTTGCGACACAGTGCTGTGTTTTGGCTTTAGTCTGGGAATAATGCTGATAACACACCAATGTTTTAGTTGTTGCTAGGTAGTGCTTACTCTAATAAATTTCAGTCTCTCATGCTCTGACAATGAGGAGGTACACAAGAAGCTGGGAGGGAGCATAGCCAGGACAGCTGGCCTGAACTAACCAAAGGGGTATTCCATACCACAGTACGTCATGCTCAGTACATAAACTGGGGTGGAGTTAGCCGGGAGGGGGTGATCGCTGTTTGGGGACGAGCTGGGCATCAGTCAACAGGTGGTGAGCAATTGCATTGTGCATCACTGTTGTTTGTTGTTTTTTTTTTATTTTTGTTTTATCTCTCTCTTTTTGGTAATTCCCTTTTCTTCTTCTTCATCATCATCATCATCATTATTGTTGTTGTTATTATTGCTATTGTTATTATTATTATGTTATTGTTGTTGTTTTTGTTGCATTTCATTTCAATTATTACTGTGTTCTTATCTCAACCCACTTTCTTGTTTTTGTTTTTCTGATTCTCCTCCCCATCCCACTGGATGTTAAACCATGACAATTTCGCATATCTAAATATCACATCTTGAATTTTTGTTGACGTTATTCTCACTGAGACATAAAGGTAAAAGAAATCCTTCCTCACTGATCCTTGTCCTTTGCATTCTGCAACAGGTAATAAAAATAAATAGCAATTCACTGAGCATTCCAAGAATCGTTTTTAAACTGTTGTAAGCATAAGATAGAGAACAAAGTAATTTTTTCAATTGGCCTGAAATTCTATTTGTTCAGTGCTAAAGATGTGAGTTACAATGGTTGTTGTTCAAGTATGAGCTAGAATCCTGAAAAGCAACATGTAGGCATCTTTCTGTTATTCCTATCATCACTTAGACGAACAAGAAGATCAAAGAAACAGTCTGCTCTTACAGTACTGCTGCAATCATGAAAACACTTCAGAAATTCACTTAGCCTACAAATTCTGATTTTTTTCTATTAATAAAGACGTAGATTATTTCTTTTCCCTCATGCTTCTGAGTTTCTGTTGTACATAAGCCAAAAAATCTTCTTTAGTAATAATGTCAAATAACTGTATTCACTGTAAAGAACCTTAAATGTTTTGAACTTTCTGGCTGCAATGAAAATATTCAGGAAATGTTAGTATATGGGAAATGAGGACAGAGCATGTATAAATTAATCACTGAAATAATGCATCTATACAATATTTATCATAAGAAACATTTGGGGAGAACAGTAAGCCCAAATATATTTCAGAAAAGCTAAATGTCAAGGAACAAAGATACTATAGTACAAAGTTATGGCCAAAAATACTGTATTTTTAACCAGCAAGATTTTTGCAGAGCAGTATTTATGCATAAGGTTTTTTTTTTCAGAACCCCCCCTCCACACTGTATTTGTCCCCCAAACAACAGATAATGCATGCATTTAAATGACAATTTAAGAATAGCAAATATGGTCTTTATTTTTTTTAAATGCCGCTAATTAAAAAATGGATGACACCCCCCCCCCACCCCCCCAAATATATTGGTCAATTAAGGATTTCCTTCAGCATGATAAATAAGGAATCTAGCAATAGACTTCAGCTTAGGCCATCAAAAAAGAGAAAAAAAAACACCACCACAAAACAGCTTTAGAATTAGATTGAGCTGGTTGAATTCTCTTGCATTTCTGACACTATCTATCTTCAACATCAACTTTGCCCAAATAATTCTTCTACTCCTTTCTTTCCTGTAGCATGTCAAAAAGCTGGAGTGAAAGTTACAGTAAAATCCTTGTGACTAGATAAATAATGACCGTCAATGGGGTTCAAACTTAAACAAGGGAAGTTTAGACTAGATAAAAGGAAAAAGTTCTTTACTGTGAGGGTGGTGAGGCCCTGGAATGGGTTGTTTGAGGGAGTTGCTAATGCTCCATCCCTGGCGGTGTTCAAGGCCAGGTTGGACAGAGCCTTGGGCGACATGGTATAGTGCGAGGTGTCCCTGCCCATGGCAAGGGGGTTGGAACTAGATCATCTTAAGGTCCTTTCCAACCCTAACTATTCTATGATTCTATCATTCTATCATTCTATCATTCTATGATATGACCTTAGTTCATTGTCTGAAGAGGGACTGCATCTACAGAAGTGTGAATGTCTAAAATAGCCATTAAATATCTACAACAGGCCATTTTAATTCCCTAACTCGTGACAGTCTCTCCAAAATATATTTAATTTTTTGGTTTCTTAATTAGGGATTGGTAATTTGCAGAGCTTCTAAATAAACCGCACACACTTCATTCGTTTACTAATGTTACTATTGTAATGCAGGATAACAATGCACAGAGTGCCAAGAACAGCTGCACATACAATAAATTATTAGCTTTTTTTTTTTCCTGATGGGTTAACGTGTCTTTATTTATTTCATCATTTTGTGCAGAATGCAGAACAAGGGAATACAACCAAAAGCTTGGACTCTAGCAATATCTACATATGCAGCCCTTTACCCCCTTTTAAAGTTTTTGCAAATCATGAGGTCAGTTCTGACTGATAGCCAGCATAAAGTCTCTTCTCCACTTTTAAACTTAAAATGTTTCACAGTCATGTGGCAGCATGATTAAAAATTACAGTTCATACAAGAGTCGGAATTAGAAAAAGCTTCATCATCCTATATATGCCAGGACAGTGTCAATTACTTAGTGAAAAAAGCAAGTTTAAGGTTTCCGTAAAATACATATTATAGCTTTGTTGCACTAGTTTTGCACTAGTGAACACGAGTGAACAATTAAAAAGCCAATATGGATGCTGCCATATATATATATAAGCGTTCGACACTGTCCCACACAACATCCTTGTCTCTAAGTTGAAGAGACATCGATTTGATAGGTGGACCACTCGGTGGATAAAGAACTGGCTGGATGGCCGCACGCAAACAGTTGTGGTCAATGGCTCAATGTCCAGCTGGAGACCAGTAACGAGTGGTGTCCCTCAGGGATCAGAGTTGGGACTGATCTTGTTCAACATTTTTGCCAGTGACATGGACAGTGGGATAGAGTGTGCCCTCAGCAAGTTTGCCCATGACACCCAGCTGTGTGGTTCGGTTGATACTCTGGAGGGAAGGAATGCCATCCAGAGGGACCTTGACCCGCTTGTGAGGTGGGCCGATACCGACCTCATGAAGTTCAACCAAGCCAAGTGCAAGGTCCTACACCTGGGTCGGAGCAGTCCCAGGCATGGCTATAGGCTGGGCGGAGAAGAAATTCAGAGCAGCCCTGTGGAGAAGGACTTGGGGTGTTGGTCAATGAGAAAATGAAGATGAGCCAGCAGTGTGCGCTTGCAGCCCTGAAGGCCAACCGTATTCTGGGCTGCATCAAAAGGAGCGTGACCAGCAGGTCGAAGGAGGTGATCCTGCCCCTTTACTCTGCTCTCGTGAGACCTCACTTGGAGTATTATGTGCAGTTCTGGTGTCCTCAACATAAAAAGGACATGGAATTGTTGGAACAAGTCCAGAGGAGGGCCACGAGGATGATGAGGGGACTGGAGCACCTCCCATATGAAGCTAGGCTGAGAAGTTGGGGCTGTTCAGCCTGGAGAAGTGAAGGCTGCGTGGAGACTTAATAGCAGCCTTCCAATATCTGAAGGGGGCCTATAGGGATGCTGGAGAGGGATTCTTCATTAGGGACTGTAGTGGTAGGACAAGGGGTAACGGGTTCAAACTTAAACAGGGGAAGTTTAGATGGGATATAAGGAGGAAGAAATTCTTTACTGTAAGGGTGGTGAGGCACTGGAATGGGTTGCCCAGGGAAGCTGTGAATGCTCCATTGCTGGCGGTGTTCAAGGCTGGGTTGGACAGAGCCTTGGGTGGCATGGTTTAGTGGGAGGTGTCCCTGCCCATGGCGGGGGGGGTTGGAACTAGATGATCTTAAGGTCCTTTCTAACCCTAACTATTCTATGATTCTATGATTATATATGTGTGTGTATATATATATATGTTTGTACAATTGTCACGGTTTAAGACCAACCGGTAACTCAGAACCACGCAGCTGCTCCGTCACTCCCCCCTAGTTCTTCCTCCCCCCGCTCCCAGAGGGATGGGGAGGAGAATGGAAAGAATGTAACTCCCATGGGTTGAGATAAGAACAGTCCAGTAACTGAGGTATAACACAAAACTGCTCCTGCTACCATCAACAATAATAATGATAAGGGGAATAATAAGGAAGGAGAATACAACTGCTCACCACCCGCTGACCGATATACCCAGCCCTACCCCAGAAGCGATCTGGGCCCTCCGGGTAACTCCCCCAGTTTATATACTGGGCATGACGTGCTGTGGTATGGAATACCCCTTTAGCTAGTTTGGGTCAGGTGTCCTGTCTCTGCTTCCTTCCGGCTTCCCCTTCTCCCTGGCAGAGCATGTGACTCAGAAAGTCCTTGGTCAGAGTAAACATTACTTAGCAACAACTAAAAACATCGTTGTTATCAGCATTGTTCCCAGGCTGAAAGTCCAAAACACAGCACTGCACCAGCTACTAAGGAGGAGAAAAATGACTGCTACTGCTGAACTCAGGACAACAATGATTATAGCATTCGCAATTGCACTATACCTACAATCAGTTTTCAGTTACAGTGTTTTATGAGGAAGCAAAAAATAGCAGTTATTGTTATATTATTGTTTTGGCGTTGGAAGGGTTAAGGATGTAAAACATCTCATTAGTATTTACTGTTAACTTTGTTACTCAGCTAGTAAGTCATTCTTTTTTCACACCTCTGCTGCTGAAAGGCAATAATTTCTGTGCTAAGTGCATTCTAGTGCTACTTCGCATTGTAAATAGTCAATCCAATTACGTCTGACCTCTGAATTCTCTGTAGCTTGCTAGGGATCATGCATCTGGTCAAAAAAACGCCTTTCAACCTAAACTGCTCATCAGGATATGCTACATTTTTGTTGTTAAAAATTTGCACATTTAAGCTTCAAGAATGATTTTTCACTGTTTCCTTTACATTAATAAATCTTTCTAAGGAACATCAAGAGGCTATTTTGCATGAAGCCTATCAAATGTCCGTGAATTGGTTAAGAGACAACTTTATCAAGAAAGGTTCCTTAATGTGATCACTCATCAATAATTTCATGCTGTACAAAGGTACTTTGGTATTATTGCAGAAAACACTGTATGCAATCTTATGCCATCTCCGACATAAAGAGAGAGTTAAACTTTCTTCTCTACATGTATACCTAGTAGCATATTCACTCACACTGTTGTTTTTGGCATTAGAAAATGGAACATTTTCTAAAAAAAAAAGGAACATATGATCTGAAACCTTGTTTGTTTCTCATTTGGCAGTTGATTCAATCAGGTCAGTTTCCAATCCATCTGTTTGGCATTTCGATCGGTATCTTATGCTTCAAAAGTATTGGTTTTATAAAAAGCCAGACTTGGCAAGATTTTATGCAACAAAAATATTTTTTTCTACTGTGGAAAAATGCATTTTAAAAAAGTTCTAACTTAAGAAAAAATGCACACAGCCAAACCACTACCACCTCACCCCCACCCCCACCCCACTGTTTCAGGCTGTAGCCACTGGGGAAAATGTAGTGTCCATGACATTTGTTTGACATTTGTGAATAAAGAGAAAATAATGGCACATGGCAATTAAGAAGATTCTACGATAGTCCATGAACATCCCAGGTTTGTGTCTGTAATTATTTCTTTACTGTCTTCTATGCATCTTTCTGAACTGTGAAAGACACTTATATTTTGCAATTCCAGTATTCTAGCCTCAGAAGTGAAGACAGAATGAAAACACCCATCTCAAGAACTTAGAAGTCACACTATGAATACTTTGATCCTTCAGAGAAAGTACATTCTGTAAAATTTGAATGAGTGATAAGTTTAGATGATAGCATTTTTCCTGACCAAATCACTCAGCGGAAAATATTTTACCAAGGAATGCAACTGGGAAAACAGCCACTGTACCTTTGGAAACATAAGGGGGGAGGAAGGAGGGAGTGAGAAAAGGTCAGGGAAAGAGGAAACCAGCTTGATTTTGTTTCAATAGCAAAAAACTATTATCCTTTGTGAGTGTACTACCGAGAATTTAAAACACACTGAGTCACAAGGTTTTGCCTAAAAAATAAGAAAATGTGCTGTGAATGTACTTCAGCATCTTTTGGTTTACCTCCATATAGTTTAAATAAAATCATAATAATAACAAAAAATACTGTGGACATTCACAGAGTCCAGGCTGGCAATAAATTAGCATTATGCAATTTGTTTTCACAGATAATACAGTCCCTCTTGTTTATCTTCAGTCATGCAAAGGTGGTCTTGGAGGGCCTCCTAGGCACAATTAGACCAGGTTGTACTCCTTTAGGTTTAACTGTAGGATTGTGTCCTTGACAGCAGCAAAGACAAAGCGTATATTCTCTGTGTCTGTAGCACATGTGAAGTGGGAGTAGATAATTTTGTCACTATCAGGATTCAGGTCTACAAACATCTTCAAGATGAACTCTCGTGCTGCTTGTGCATCCCGTTGTGGTCCTGATAATTAGGAAGAGAAAGAAAGTTTTTCCTAAAGTCAATTCAATATTTGAGCTTCTTTAGGAAGGGAAGCTTAGGAGCAGAAAACAGAAGAGAGACTCAGTCTGTGACCATCATATAAGAGAAAAAGGGAAAGTTTTTACTAATAAATACTACCATATACTATTTTTTCCCAGCAAGAACCATTAAAAAATAAAAATGGAAGGAGATTCCAGAATAAGAGCTGTTCTTTTCCTGTTCTATCCTCTTTCTTCTATAAGATGTTTAAAATAGATATGAAATTGATGATCTATAACCACATGAAATGAGCAACAGAATAGTTGCTGTATATTAAGAAATATTTAAAAAATAATCGAATTGGCTCATTTTCAGTGTATATTGACAATATTTAAACCATACTTAAGTACATTCTTTTAAAATGGCTCCATTTTAAGGTCCTTGTCGTGGTTTAAGCTGTAAATTTCACTTGTCCAGTGAACGTCTACAGAAATTCTTTACTGTAAGGGTGGTGAGGCACTGGAATGGGTTGCCCAGGGAAGTTGTGAATGCTCCATCGCTGGTGGTGTTCAAGGCTGGGTTGGACATAGCCTTGGGTGGCATAGTTCAGTGAGAGGTGTCCCTGCCCATGGCAGGGGGGGTTTGAAACTAGATGATCTTAAGGTCCTTTCCAACCCTAACTATTCTATGATTCCATAATCAAGTTACATCCTAAACTGGTCTGACACCATCACCAATAGATGCTTCATTTACTTTTGTGGCAATCTATATGCTTGATAGTTGAAGCTGTTCAATTGCAAAAGGTTAATGTTCTAAGAAATCGATTATCTAAATTATATATAGGAATCCTATTAAATCTAAATTAAGCCTGTAGTTCTCAGAAAACAAAGTCTATGCAGCCAAACTGCATGTTCTGCTTTGTGCAAGACAGAAGGCAGCATAATGACTTCCAATCTAGAACAGTGAGGATTTGTTCATGTTCACAGCCAAAAGAGCAGCACAGAAGCAGCAAACGTTAGCCACAAGCTACTGTTTTCCTATACTGCAATTATGTTTCAGTGCAATTAGAGAATAATTAGGCCATTATTCCCTTGCCCTCCTGTTTCTGCAACGTGGGTTTCTACAGAACAGGTATGTTTGCTGTGCCTCCTCCTATCTCCTCATTAGTCCTGGTCTTGTTACATGACTATAAATACCAGTGCTCAGCTGTTCTACTGTTCTGTCCTTCAGTGGTTATGAAATCTGTACTTAGGGGGTTAGCATGTACCCACATAACTTTCAGTAACTACACAATAAAACTTATTTTTAATACTTAAATACAATTGTGAACATTTCTAATTTGGATAACTGCAAAAATTAGGCAGCAAAGAAAGCACAGAAGAGAAGATAGGCTGAGAAAGTTGGGGCTGTTCAGCCTGGAGAAGTGAAGGCTGCGTGGAGACTTAATAGCAGCCTTCCAATATCTGAAGGGGGCCTATAGGGATGCTGGGGAGGGACTGTTCATTAGGGACCGTAGTGATAGGACAAGGGGTAACGGGTTCAAACTTAAACAGGGGAAGTTTAGATGGGATATAAGGAGGAAGAAATTCTTTACTGTAAGGGTGGTGAGGCACTGGAATGGGTTGCCCAGGGAAGCTGTGAATGCTCCATCGCTAGCGGTGTTCAAGGCTGGGTTGGACAGAGCCTTGGGTGGCGTGGTTTAGTGGGAGGTGTCCCTGCCCATGGCGGGGGGGGTTGGAACTAGATGATCTTAAGGTCCTTTCCAACCCTAACTATTCTATGATTCTATGAAATCATATGCTTTCTGATAGCTATTGGTTGCAAGGCCTTGTGGAAGGAGAACATGATTCTATAATATCTTGGTGCATGCACATGAATATCGTAGAATCATAGAATGGTTTGGATTCGAAGGGACCTTAAAGATCATCTAGTTCCAACCCCTCAGCCATGGGCAGGGTAACCTTCCACTACATCAGGTTGCTCAAAGCACCATCCAACTTGGCCTTGAAAACACACACACACACACACACACACACGTGTGTGTGTGTATATGTATGCACGTATGCATGTATGCATAAATGTATATAGACATATATATGTATATAGACGGATACACAGACTATACATTTACTGAGATGTACAGAAGAACATGTAAATGGATAAGAAGTTCCCTGAGATAGGACAGAGAGGAATATTCAAAATTTTTAACATTTCTAAACAAGAGATTCTAGCCTTTAGCTTCAGCACATATTCCATAGAAACAGCAGCAACAATAAATTTCACTACTATGTTTTTACTCTTAATAAGTTTAAATGTTTGTAAAGGAGATGCCTAGACTTTCAAAGACAAAATTTTCTTCAAAATATGCCATTTATTGTTTTAATCAAATTCCTAGAATCTTGTTAAACAGTTTTACAGTGAGTAGATAGAGGTAGGGCAGGTTGTGCCTCTCAAAATCTATTGCGCTATTCAAAGCCCGTATCCAAATTTTGTTTACCTAATAAAATGTCTGCTGATTAGCATGTAATTCAATTTTTTATTTTTTTTTTTTTGCCCGGAGTTCATGTATGTAAACCTGAGGTTAAAAAGAAAGTTTGACACCTCAGTAATTTAGAAAAAGGGAATGAGCCAATGTTAGATTTACAGTGCTAAGTGGTTATGACCTAAATAATGTTGTAAAAGAAGTATAATACAAATCAGTAGGCTTCTCGTCGATTGCTCCCTATTTTAGCAGTCTTCAAAGAGTCTCTCTGAAGGATAGTCAAGTCCTATATATAAAGTACTACAATTTCACTTAGCTACATTAGCTTGGTGAATGTAATAATTTATTTTCTTTGAAGACTCTGGAGGGGAGTGTGGTCCTGTGGATAGACATTTTTCTCTTCTTTCCTTGCCAAGCATGGCCCCTTCTTGATATTTTGATAATCGGGGGGTGGGGGTGGTGGGTGGTCTCTGATTTCCCCCACTATTCTGCAATATATGTAATATGTATTTTTTATAGAATCATAGAACAGTTAGGGTTGGAAAGGACCTTAAGATCACCTAGTTCCAACCCCCCCCGCCATGGGCAGGGACACCTCGCGCTAAATCATGTCGCCCAAGGCTCTGTCCAACCTGGCCTTGAACACTGCCAGGGACAGAGCTGCTCTGGGCAGCCCATTCCAGCACCTCTCCACCCTTACAGTAAAGAACTACTTCCTTATATCTAAACTAAAATTCCCCTGTTTAAATCTGAACCCGTTACCCCTTGTCCTATCACTATAGTCCCTAACGAAGAGTCCCTCCCTAGCATCCCTGTAGGCCCCCTTCAGATACTGGAAGGCTGCTATGAGGCCTCCCCGCAGCCTTCTCTACTCCAGGCGGAACAGCCCCAACTTTCTCAGCCTGTCTTCATACAGGAGGTGCTCCAGTCCCCTCATCATCCTCGTGGCCCTCCTCTGGACTTGCTCCAACAGCTCCATGTCCTTTTTATGTTGAGGACACCAGAACTGTACACAGTACTCCAAGTGAGGTCTCACGAGAGCAGAGTAGAGGGGCAGGATCACCTCCTTCGACCTGCTGGTCACGCTCCTTTTGATGCAGCCCAGGCTACAGTTGGCTTTCTGGGCTGCGAGCACACTGAAGCCATCTCATATGCAGTTTCTCATTGACCAACACCCCAAGTCCTCCTCTGCAGGGCTGCTCTGAATCTCTTCTCAGCCCAGCCTCTTAGCCGTGCCTGGGATTGCCCCGACCCAGGTGTAGGACCTTGCATTTCACTTTGTTGAACCTCATGAGGTTGGCATTGCCACCTCTCCAGCCTGTCAACTGAACCACATAACTTAATATCATCGGCAAAATTGCTGAGGGTGCACTCAATCCCATTGTCATGGTTTAATGTTATCAGCATTGTTTTCAGACTATAGTAGAAAACAGGGCATTGAGGTGCTGGAGCATGTTCAAAGCAGCGCAAGAAAGATGGTGAAGGGTCTAGAGGACAGTTCTTATGAGGAGTGGCTGAAGAAATTTCAGTTGTTTACCCTGGAGAAAAGGAGGCTTAGGGGAAACCTTTTCACTCACTACAACTACCTGAAAGGAGGTTGTAGTGAGGTGGATGTCAGTCTCTTTTCCCAAGTAACAAGCAATAGGATGAGGGAAAAATAACTTCACCAAAAGGGTTGTCAAGCATCGGAACAGGTTGCCCAGGGAAGTGGTTGAGTCACCATCCCTGGAGGTGCTTAAACGACATGTAGATGTGGTGCTTAGGGACATGGTTTAGTGGTGGACTTGGTTCTTATTGGTGACTTCAACTATCCATACATTTTTTGGAAGAACAACACAGCAGCCCACGGCATCTAAAAATTCCATTGGGTAATTTCCAAATTTTTCTGGAACTGTTTTAAAGCTCATGTCTTTCAAAAAAAATAAGGATTACTTGCATTTAAAGTTCAGGAAAGCCACATAAAATACATAAGGTTTTTTAAAACTTGGTTATTGTATCTTATTGTACACTTGTCTCTGCCTTGAACCACATGCATTTCAGTACCCACGAATTTGTTGGCTGATCATAGCTGTGCATAATTAGTATTTACAACAGTGCCTGTTGCAGCTATCATGTCTGACCTGTCCAAAAGGAAACTGCCTGCATATTTGATTTTGCCACTTACCTATGCATTTTAAATGAATCAGTTACATTTCAGTAAGAAGGTGGAAAACATGAAATGCATCTGTTTATTAAATAAAATTGAATTGCATAGATTGATTAAAAAAAAATTAGATTTTCATGACCACATAAATTAATCTCTTTTCTTTATTCCAGAATCGAATGGAAGAAAGCAAAGCACTTTTTAGGACAATTATCACATACCCATGGTTCCAGAATTCTTCGGTCATTCTGTTCTTAAATAAAAAAGATCTCTTAGAGGAGAAAATTATGTACTCCCATTTAGTTGATTATTTCCCAGAGTATGATGGTAAGTATATTGCCACTGAAGCTCATGCCCCATTTACACTGTGGTAATGACAAAATGTAATAGCCTTGTCCATATTTTGCTTAAAGGTTCTTAGGACAATAATTATTACTCATTCTTAATTGCACTCCTTTTCTTCTTTAAAAACTGTACTTATACACCAAATTATTAGTTTGCAGTTGAATGTCTTGCTGGTCATGTTTTTTAAACAAATATATGAAAAAGATTAAATTATTAAAAAAGGCAATTTTTTTTAATGTGCTTGTCCCAGAAAACATTATGTGGAACATACAGCTTCTAAGGAAGCTGTACTTGCAGAAAGTTCTCCTGAGGTGAAAAGTTAGGTATTGTAAGGTAACTGAGTGGAGGCTTTGGTAGCAGAGAAAAAAATCAAATTCATACATTAACACCTCTTTTGTCTCACCAGTGAGTGAAAAATCGATTCAAAAGCTACAAAAAAAGATTAAATCTTTCATTTTCAAAACTCGAGAGTGATAAAAGGAAAGTTACACTTTTTCCCTGTTTGAGAGGAAAGGATGTGTTCACAGTGACCAGTCTGCAGAATCAGACAATACCGAGGTTGGAAGTAACCTCTAGAGATCATCTGGTCAAACATCCCTTCTCAAACAACGTCACCTAGTGCCCAGGACCATGTCGAGATGGCTTTTGAATATCTCCAAGGAGACAGACTACACAACCAAAGTCAACAACAGCAATTATGGAAACCCTATTGAATACCTCTGGGTCAAGATCAAAGATTTGCCTGGACAGCATGCTGGAACATCTAGTCTAGATCATGCTTGACTAGAAAGGTTGGACCAGATGATCCTTAAGGTTGAACCAGTTGATCCTTGAGGTCCCTTCCAATACGGTATTCTCTGATTCTCTGAGAAACCTTCTCTAGTGCTCAGTCACCCTCACAGCATAAAAGCATTTCCTGATGTTCATATGGAATCTCCTGTGTTTCAGCTTGTTCCCAATGCTTCTTGTGCCATCACTAGGCACCATTGACAACACCCTGGCCCATCTTCTTTATACCCTTCCTTCAGATATTTGTACACATTCATGAGATCCCTGCCTGAGCCTTCTCTTCTCTAGGGTAAACATTTGCAGGTTTCTCAGCCTTTCCTCCAGTTCCTTAATCATCTTTGTGGCCCTTTGCTGGACTCTCTCCAATATGTCCATGTCTATCTTGTACTGGGGAGACCCAAATCTGGACATGGAGCTCCAGGTATGGCCTCACCAGTGCTCAATAGAGCAGAAGGATAACATCTCTCGACCTGCTGACAACATTCCATTAGCCTTCTTTGTGGCAAAGGCACATTGCTGGCTTATGTTCCACTTGGCGTCCACCAGTACCCCCAGGAAATTGCTGGGCTTGTTCCTTCTCAGGTGCAGGACGTGGCACTTCATCTTGTTGAACTTCATGACATTCCTGTCAGCCCATTTCTCCAACTTTCTGAGGTCCCTCTGGATGGCAGCCATGCCTCCCAGTTTTGTGTCATCAGGAAACTTGTGGATGGTACACTCTTCTCCCCCATCCAGATCATTAAAGATGTTAAACAGGACTGGGCCCAGTATTGACCCTCTCTCCTCATCTACCAAGCCAGTCATTTTATCGTAGCAGGTTATCAGGTTTTATCTCGGGTATCCTACTCCAAGTGATAGAGGAACCAAAGAGGACGGGGTCTATGCTGGACCTTTTCCCCACAAACAGGGTGGGGCGGGAGGGGAACATGAAGCTCGAGGGCAGCCTTGTCTGCAGTGACCATGAAATGGTGGAGTTTGAGATCCTTAGGGAAGCAAGAAAGGTGCGTACCAAGCTCACTACCATGGACTTCAGAGGAGCAGACTTCGGCCTCTTGAGGGATCTGCTTGGTGGAGTACCATGGGATAAAGCCCTGGAGGGAAGAGGGAAGAAGGAAGCCATGAAAGAATTGCCCCACCTATTTAGTCTGTCAAAGTCCCTCTGGATGGCATTCATTTCCTACAGCATATCAACTGAACCACACATCTTGGTGTCATCAGCAAACTTGCTGAGGGCGCACTCAATCCCACTGTCCATGTCACTGGCAAAAATGTTGAACAAGATCAGTCCCAACTCTGATCCCTGAGGGACACCACTAGTTACTGGTCTCCAGCTGGACATTGAGCCATTGACCACAACTGTTTGCGTGCGGCCATCCAGCCAATTCTTTATCAACGGAGTGGTCCATCCTTCAAATTGATGTCACTCCAATTTAGAGACAAGGTTGTTACGTGAGACACTGTCGAACACATTTGTGGGAGGAAGCAGTCCTCTATGCAGTCCAGGAACTTGATAGATGACATGGGCTGCTGTGTTGTTCTTCCAAAAAATGTATGGATAGTTGAAGTCACCAATAAGAACCAAGTCCACCACTAAACCATGTCCCTAAGCACCACATCTACATGTCGTTTAAGCACCTCCAGGGATGGTGACTCAACCACTTCCCTGGGCAACCTGTTCCGATGCTTGACAACCCTTTTGGTGAAGTTATTTTTCCCTCATCCTATTGCTTGTTACTTGGGAAAAGAGACTGACATCCACCTCACTACAACCTCCTTTCAGGTAGTTGTAGTGAGTGAAAAGGTTTCCCCTAAGCCTCCTTTTCTCCAGGGTAAACAACTGCAGTTTCTTCAGCCACTCCTCATAAGAACTGTCCTCTAGACCCTTCACCATCTTTCTTGCGCTGCTTTGAACATGCTCCAGCACCTCAATGCCCTGTTTTCTACTATAGTCTGAAAACAATGCTGATAACATTAAACCATGACAATGGGATTGAGTGCACCCTCAGCAATTTTGCCGATGATATTAAGTTATGTGGTTCAGTTGACAGGCTGGAGAGGTGGCAATGCCAACCTCATGAGGTTCAACAAAGTGAAATGCAAGGTCCTACACCTGGGTCGGGGCAATCCCAGGCACGGCTAAGAGGCTGGGCTGAGAAGAGATTCAGAGCAGCCCTGCAGAGGAGGACTTGGGGTGTTGGTCAATGAGAAACTGCATATGAGATGGCTTCAGTGTGCTCGCAGCCCAGAAAGCCAACTGTAGCCTGGGCTGCATCAAAAGGAGCGTGACCAGCAGGTCGAAGGAGGTGATCCTGCCCCTCTACTCTGCTCTCGTGAGACCTCACTTGGAGTACTGTGTACAGTTCTGGTGTCCTCAACATAAAAAGGACATGGAGCTGTTGGAGCAAGTCCAGAGGAGGGCCACGAGGATGATGAGGGGACTGGAGCACCTCCTGTATGAAGACAGGCTGAGAAAGTTGGGGCTGTTCCGCCTGGAGTAGAGAAGGCTGCGGGGAGGCCTCATAGCAGCCTTCCAGTATCTGAAGGGGGCCTACAGGGATGCTAGGGAGGGACTCTTCGTTAGGGACTATAGTGATAGGACAAGGGGTAACGGGTTCAGATTTAAACAGGGGAATTTTAGTTTAGATATAAGGAAGTAGTTCTTTACTGTAAGGGTGGAGAGGTGCTGGAATGGGCTGCCCAGAGCAGCTCTGTCCCTGGCAGTGTTCAAGGCCAGGTTGGACAGAGCCTTGGGCGACATGATTTAGCGCGAGGTGTCCCTGCCCATGGCGGGGGGGGTTGGAACTAGGTGATCTTAAGGTCCTTTCCAACCCTAACTGTTCTATGATTCTATAAAAAATACATATTACATATATTGCAGAATAGTGGGGGAAATCAGAGACCACCCACCACCCCCACCCCCCGATTATCAAAATATCAAGAAGGGGCCATGCTTGGCAAGGAAAGAAGAGAAAAATGTCTATCCACAGGACCACACTCCCCTCCAGAGTCTTCAAAGAAAATAAATTATTACATTCACCAAGCTAATGTAGCTAAGTGAAATTGTAGTACTTTATATATAGGACTTGACTATCCTTCAGAGAGACTCTTTGAAGACTGCTAAAATAGGGAGCAATCGACGAGAAGCCTACTGATTTGTATTATACTTCTTTTACAACATTATTTAGGTCATAACCACTTAGCACTGTAAATCTAACATTGGCTCATTCCCTTTTTCTAAATTACTGAGGTGTCAAACTTTCTTTTTAACCTCAGGTTTACATACATGAACTCCGGGCAAAAAAAAAAAATAAAAAATTGAATTACATGCTAATCAGCAGACATTTTATTAGGTAAACAAAATTTGGATACGGGCTTTGAATAGCGCAATAGATTTTGAGAGGCACAACCTGCCCTACCTCTATCTACTCACTGTAAAACTGTTTAACAAGATTCTAGGAATTTGATTAAAACAATAAATGGCATATTTTGAAGAAAATTTTGTCTTTGAAAGTCTAGGCATCTCCTTTACAAACATTTAAACTTATTAAGAGTAAAAACATAGTAGTGAAATTTATTGTTGCTGCTGTTTCTATGGAATATGTGCTGAAGCTAAAGGCTAGAATCTCTTGTTTAGAAATGTTAAAAATTTTGAATATTCCTCTCTGTCCTATCTCAGGGAACTTCTTATCCATTTACATGTTCTTCTGTACATCTCAGTAAATGTATAGTCTGTGTATCCGTCTATATACATATATATGTCTATATACATTTATGCATACATGCATACGTGCATACATATACACACACACACGTGTGTGTGTGTGTGTGTGTGTGTGTTTTCAAGGCCAAGTTGGATGGTGCTTTGAGCAACCTGATGTAGTGGAAGGTTACCCTGCCCATGGCTGAGGGGTTGGAACTAGATGATCTTTAAGGTCCCTTCGAATCCAAACCATTCTATGATTCTACGATATTCATGTGCATGCACCAAGATATTATAGAATCATGTTCTCCTTCCACAAGGCCTTGCAACCAATAGCTATCAGAAAGCATATGATTTCATAGAATCATAGAATAGTTAGGGTTGGAAAGGACCTTAAGATCATCTAGTTCCAACCCCCCCCGCCATGGGCAGGGACACCTCCCACTAAACCACGCCACCCAAGGCTCTGTCCAACCCAGCCTTGAACACCGCTAGCGATGGAGCATTCACAGCTTCCCTGGGCAACCCATTCCAGTGCCTCACCACCCTTACAGTAAAGAATTTCTTCCTCCTTATATCCCATCTAAACTTCCCCTGTTTAAGTTTGAACCCGTTACCCCTTGTCCTATCACTACGGTCCCTAATGAACAGTCCCTCCCCAGCATCCCTATAGGCCCCCTTCAGATATTGGAAGGCTGCTATTAAGTCTCCACGCAGCCTTCACTTCTCCAGGCTGAACAGCCCCAACTTTCTCAGCCTATCTTCTCTTCTGTGCTTTCTTTGCTGCCTAATTTTTGCAGTTATCCAAATTAGAAATGTTCACAATTGTATTTAAGTATTAAAAATAAGTTTTATTGTGTAGTTACTGAAAGTTATGTGGGTACATGCTAACCCCCTAAGTACAGATTTCATAACCACTGAAGGACAGAACAGTAGAACAGCTGAGCACTGGTATTTATAGTCATGTAACAAGACCA
Organism: Myiopsitta monachus; assembly: GCA_017639245.1. Lineage (NCBI taxonomy): Eukaryota > Metazoa > Chordata > Aves > Psittaciformes > Psittacidae > Myiopsitta > Myiopsitta monachus. Next base: position 5,969,645 of record CM029940.1, read on the forward strand.
GGACTAATGAGGAGATAGGAGGAGGCACAGCAAACATACCTGTTCTGTAGAAACCCACGTTGCAGAAACAGGAGGGCAAGGGAATAATGGCCTAATTATTCTCTAATTGCACTGAAACATAATTGCAGTATAGGAAAACAGTAGCTTGTGGCTAACGTTTGCTGCTTCTGTGCTGCTCTTTTGGCTGTGAACATGAACAAATCCTCACTGTTCTAGATTGGAAGTCATTATGCTGCCTTCTGTCTTGCACAAAGCAGAACATGCAGTTTGGCTGCATAGACTTTGTTTTCTGAGAACTACAGGCTTAATTTAGATTTAATAGGATTCCTATATATAATTTAGATAATCGATTTCTTAGAACATTAACCTTTTGCAATTGAACAGCTTCAACTATCAAGCATATAGATTGCCACAAAAGTAAATGAAGCATCTATTGGTGATGGTGTCAGACCAGTTTAGGATGTAACTTGATTATGGAATCATAGAATAGTTAGGGTTGGAAAGGACCTTAAGATCATCTAGTTTCAAACCCCCCCTGCCATGGGCAGGGACACCTCTCACTGAACTATGCCACCCAAGGCTATGTCCAACCCAGCCTTGAACACCACCAGCGATGGAGCATTCACAACTTCCCTGGGCAACCCATTCCAGTGCCTCACCACCCTTACAGTAAAGAATTTCTGTAGACGTTCACTGGACAAGTGAAATTTACAGCTTAAACCACGACAAGGACCTTAAAATGGAGCCATTTTAAAAGAATGTACTTAAGTATGGTTTAAATATTGTCAATATACACTGAAAATGAGCCAATTCGATTATTTTTTAAATATTTCTTAATATACAGCAACTATTCTGTTGCTCATTTCATGTGGTTATAGATCATCAATTTCATATCTATTTTAAACATCTTATAGAAGAAAGAGGATAGAACAGGAAAAGAACAGCTCTTATTCTGGAATCTCCTTCCATTTTTATTTTTTAATGGTTCTTGCTGGGAAAAAATAGTATATGGTAGTATTTATTAGTAAAAACTTTCCCTTTTTCTCTTATATGATGGTCACAGACTGAGTCTCTCTTCTGTTTTCTGCTCCTAAGCTTCCCTTCCTAAAGAAGCTCAAATATTGAATTGACTTTAGGAAAAACTTTCTTTCTCTTCCTAATTATCAGGACCACAACGGGATGCACAAGCAGCACGAGAGTTCATCTTGAAGATGTTTGTAGACCTGAATCCTGATAGTGACAAAATTATCTACTCCCACTTCACATGTGCTACAGACACAGAGAATATACGCTTTGTCTTTGCTGCTGTCAAGGACACAATCCTACAGTTAAACCTAAAGGAGTACAACCTGGTCTAATTGTGCCTAGGAGGCCCTCCAAGACCACCTTTGCATGATTGAAGATAAACAAGAGGGACTGTATTATCTGTGAAAACAAATTGCATAATGCTAATTTATTGCCAGCCTGGACTCTGTGAATGTCCACAGTATTTTTTGTTATTATTATGATTTTATTTAAACTATATGGAGGTAAACCAAAAGATGCTGAAGTACATTCACAGCACATTTTCTTATTTTTTAGGCAAAACCTTGTGACTCAGTGTGTTTTAAATTCTCGGTAGTACACTCACAAAGGATAATAGTTTTTTGCTATTGAAACAAAATCAAGCTGGTTTCCTCTTTCCCTGACCTTTTCTCACTCCCTCCTTCCTCCCCCCTTATGTTTCCAAAGGTACAGTGGCTGTTTTCCCAGTTGCATTCCTTGGTAAAATATTTTCCGCTGAGTGATTTGGTCAGGAAAAATGCTATCATCTAAACTTATCACTCATTCAAATTTTACAGAATGTACTTTCTCTGAAGGATCAAAAGTATTCATAGTGTGACTTCTAAGTTCTTGAGATGGGTGTTTTCATTCTGTCTTCACTTCTGAGGCTAGAATACTGGAATTGCAAAATATAAGTGTCTTTCACAGTTCAGAAAGATGCATAGAAGACAGTAAAGAAATAATTACAGACACAAACCTGGGATGTTCATGGACTATCGTAGAATCTTCTTAATTGCCATGTGCCATTATTTTCTCTTTATTCACAAATGTCAAACAAATGTCATGGACACTACATTTTCCCCAGTGGCTACAGCCTGAAACAGTGGGGTGGGGGTGGGGGTGAGGTGGTAGTGGTTTGGCTGTGTGCATTTTTTCTTAAGTTAGAACTTTTTTAAAATGCATTTTTCCACAGTAGAAAAAAATATTTTTGTTGCATAAAATCTTGCCAAGTCTGGCTTTTTATAAAACCAATACTTTTGAAGCATAAGATACCGATCGAAATGCCAAACAGATGGATTGGAAACTGACCTGATTGAATCAACTGCCAAATGAGAAACAAACAAGGTTTCAGATCATATGTTCCTTTTTTTTTTAGAAAATGTTCCATTTTCTAATGCCAAAAACAACAGTGTGAGTGAATATGCTACTAGGTATACATGTAGAGAAGAAAGTTTAACTCTCTCTTTATGTCGGAGATGGCATAAGATTGCATACAGTGTTTTCTGCAATAATACCAAAGTACCTTTGTACAGCATGAAATTATTGATGAGTGATCACATTAAGGAACCTTTCTTGATAAAGTTGTCTCTTAACCAATTCACGGACATTTGATAGGCTTCATGCAAAATAGCCTCTTGATGTTCCTTAGAAAGATTTATTAATGTAAAGGAAACAGTGAAAAATCATTCTTGAAGCTTAAATGTGCAAATTTTTAACAACAAAAATGTAGCATATCCTGATGAGCAGTTTAGGTTGAAAGGCGTTTTTTTGACCAGATGCATGATCGCTAGCAAGCTACAGAGAATTCAGAGGTCAGACGCAATTGGATTGACTATTTACAATGCGAAGTAGCACTAGAATGCACTTAGCACAGAAATTATTGCCTTTCAGCAGCAGAGGTGTGAAAAAAGAATGACTTACTAGCTGAGTAACAAAGTTAACAGTAAATACTAATGAGATGTTTTACATCCTTAACCCTTCCAACGCCAAAACAATAATATAACAATAACTGCTATTTTTTGCTTCCTCATAAAACACTGTAACTGAAAACTGATTGTAGGTATAGTGCAATTGCGAATGCTATAATCATTGTTGTCCTGAGTTCAGCAGTAGCAGTCATTTTTCTCCTCCTTAGTAGCTGGTGCAGTGCTGTGTTTTGGACTTTCAGCCTGGGAACAATGCTGATAACAACGATGTTTTTAGTTGTTGCTAAGTAATGTTTACTCTGACCAAGGACTTTCTGAGTCACATGCTCTGCCAGGGAGAAGGGGAAGCCGGAAGGAAGCAGAGACAGGACACCTGACCCAAACTAGCTAAAGGGGTATTCCATACCACAGCACGTCATGCCCAGTATATAAACTGGGGGGAGTTACCCGGAGGGCCCAGATCGCTTCTGGGGTAGGGCTGGGTATATCGGTCAGCGGGTGGTGAGCAGTTGTATTCTCCTTCCTTATTATTCCCCTTATCATTATTATTGTTGATGGTAGCAGGAGCAGTTTTGTGTTATACCTCAGTTACTGGACTGTTCTTATCTCAACCCATGGGAGTTACATTCTTTCCATTCTCCTCCCCATCCCTCTGGGAGCGGGGGGAGGAAGAACTAGGGGGGAGTGACGGAGCAGCTGCGTGGTTCTGAGTTACCGGTTGGTCTTAAACCGTGACAATTGTACAAACATATATATATATACACACACATATATAATCATAGAATCATAGAATAGTTAGGGTTAGAAAGGACCTTAAGATCATCTAGTTCCAACCCCCCCCGCCATGGGCAGGGACACCTCCCACTAAACCATGCCACCCAAGGCTCTGTCCAACCCAGCCTTGAACACCGCCAGCAATGGAGCATTCACAGCTTCCCTGGGCAACCCATTCCAGTGCCTCACCACCCTTACAGTAAAGAATTTCTTCCTCCTTATATCCCATCTAAACTTCCCCTGTTTAAGTTTGAACCCGTTACCCCTTGTCCTACCACTACAGTCCCTAATGAAGAATCCCTCTCCAGCATCCCTATAGGCCCCCTTCAGATATTGGAAGGCTGCTATTAAGTCTCCACGCAGCCTTCACTTCTCCAGGCTGAACAGCCCCAACTTTCTCAGCCTAGCTTCATATGGGAGGTGCTCCAGTCCCCTCATCATCCTCGTGGCCCTCCTCTGGACTTGTTCCAACAATTCCATGTCCTTTTTATGTTGAGGACACCAGAACTGCACATAATACTCCAAGTGAGGTCTCACGAGAGCAGAGTAAAGGGGCAGGATCACCTCCTTCGACCTGCTGGTCACGCTCCTTTTGATGCAGCCCAGAATACGGTTGGCCTTCAGGGCTGCAAGCGCACACTGCTGGCTCATCTTCATTTTCTCATTGACCAACACCCCAAGTCCTTCTCCACAGGGCTGCTCTGAATTTCTTCTCCGCCCAGCCTATAGCCATGCCTGGGACTGCTCCGACCCAGGTGTAGGACCTTGCACTTGGCTTGGTTGAACTTCATGAGGTCGGTATCGGCCCACCTCACAAGCGGGTCAAGGTCCCTCTGGATGGCATTCCTTCCCTCCAGAGTATCAACCGAACCACACAGCTGGGTGTCATGGGCAAACTTGCTGAGGGCACACTCTATCCCACTGTCCATGTCACTGGCAAAAATGTTGAACAAGATCAGTCCCAACTCTGATCCCTGAGGGACACCACTCGTTACTGGTCTCCAGCTGGACATTGAGCCATTGACCACAACTGTTTGCGTGCGGCCATCCAGCCAGTTCTTTATCCACCGAGTGGTCCACCTATCAAATCGATGTCTCTTCAACTTAGAGACAAGGATGTTGTGTGGGACAGTGTCGAACGCTTATATATATATATGGCAGCATCCATATTGGCTTTTTAATTGTTCACTCGTGTTCACTAGTGCAAAACTAGTGCAACAAAGCTATAATATGTATTTTACGGAAACCTTAAACTTGCTTTTTTCACTAAGTAATTGACACTGTCCTGGCATATATAGGATGATGAAGCTTTTTCTAATTCCGACTCTTGTATGAACTGTAATTTTTAATCATGCTGCCACATGACTGTGAAACATTTTAAGTTTAAAAGTGGAGAAGAGACTTTATGCTGGCTATCAGTCAGAACTGACCTCATGATTTGCAAAAACTTTAAAAGGGGGTAAAAGGGCTGCATATGTAGATATTGCTAGAGTCCAAGCTTTTGGTTGTATTCCCTTGTTCTGCATTCTGCACAAAATGATGAAATAAATAAAGACACGTTAACCCATCAGGAAAAAAAAAAAGCTAATAATTTATTGTATGTGCAGCTGTTCTTGGCACTCTGTGCATTGTTATCCTGCATTACAATAGTAACATTAGTAAACGAATGAAGTGTGTGCGGTTTATTTAGAAGCTCTGCAAATTACCAATCCCTAATTAAGAAACCAAAAAATTAAATATATTTTGGAGAGACTGTCACGAGTTAGGGAATTAAAATGGCCTGTTGTAGATATTTAATGGCTATTTTAGACATTCACACTTCTGTAGATGCAGTCCCTCTTCAGACAATGAACTAAGGTCATATCATAGAATGATAGAATGATAGAATGATAGAATCATAGAATAGTTAGGGTTGGAAAGGACCTTAAGATGATCTAGTTCCAACCCCCTTGCCATGGGCAGGGACACCTCGCACTATACCATGTCGCCCAAGGCTCTGTCCAACCTGGCCTTGAACACCGCCAGGGATGGAGCATTAGCAACTCCCTCAAACAACCCATTCCAGGGCCTCACCACCCTCACAGTAAAGAACTTTTTCCTTTTATCTAGTCTAAACTTCCCTTGTTTAAGTTTGAACCCCATTGACGGTCATTATTTATCTAGTCACAAGGATTTTACTGTAACTTTCACTCCAGCTTTTTGACATGCTACAGGAAAGAAAGGAGTAGAAGAATTATTTGGGCAAAGTTGATGTTGAAGATAGATAGTGTCAGAAATGCAAGAGAATTCAACCAGCTCAATCTAATTCTAAAGCTGTTTTTGTGGTGGTGTTTTTTTTTCTCTTTTTTGATGGCCTAAGCTGAAGTCTATTGCTAGATTCCTTATTTATCATGCTGAAGGAAATCCTTAATTGACCAATATATTTGGGGGGGTGGGGGGGGGTGTCATCCATTTTTTTAATTAGCGGCATTTAAAAAAAATAAAGACCATATTTGCTATTCTTAAATTGTCATTTAAATGCATGCATTATCTGTTGTTTGGGGGACAAATACAGTGTGGAGGGGGGGTTCTGAAAAAAAAACCTTATGCATAAATACTGCTCTGCAAAAATCTTGCTGGTTAAAAATACAGTATTTTTGGCCATAACTTTGTACTATAGTATCTTTGTTCCTTGACATTTAGCTTTTCTGAAATATATTTGGGCTTACTGTTCTCCCCAAATGTTTCTTATGATAAATATTGTATAGATGCATTATTTCAGTGATTAATTTATACATGCTCTGTCCTCATTTCCCATATACTAACATTTCCTGAATATTTTCATTGCAGCCAGAAAGTTCAAAACATTTAAGGTTCTTTACAGTGAATACAGTTATTTGACATTATTACTAAAGAAGATTTTTTGGCTTATGTACAACAGAAACTCAGAAGCATGAGGGAAAAGAAATAATCTACGTCTTTATTAATAGAAAAAAATCAGAATTTGTAGGCTAAGTGAATTTCTGAAGTGTTTTCATGATTGCAGCAGTACTGTAAGAGCAGACTGTTTCTTTGATCTTCTTGTTCGTCTAAGTGATGATAGGAATAACAGAAAGATGCCTACATGTTGCTTTTCAGGATTCTAGCTCATACTTGAACAACAACCATTGTAACTCACATCTTTAGCACTGAACAAATAGAATTTCAGGCCAATTGAAAAAATTACTTTGTTCTCTATCTTATGCTTACAACAGTTTAAAAACGATTCTTGGAATGCTCAGTGAATTGCTATTTATTTTTATTACCTGTTGCAGAATGCAAAGGACAAGGATCAGTGAGGAAGGATTTCTTTTACCTTTATGTCTCAGTGAGAATAACGTCAACAAAAATTCAAGATGTGATATTTAGATATGCGAAATTGTCATGGTTTAACATCCAGTGGGATGGGGAGGAGAATCAGAAAAACAAAAACAAGAAAGTGGGTTGAGATAAGAACACAGTAATAATTGAAATGAAATGCAACAAAAACAACAACAATAACATAATAATAATAACAATAGCAATAATAACAACAACAATAATGATGATGATGATGATGAAGAAGAAGAAAAGGGAATTACCAAAAAGAGAGAGATAAAACAAAAATAAAAAAAAAACAACAAACAACAGTGATGCACAATGCAATTGCTCACCACCTGTTGACTGATGCCCAGCTCGTCCCCAAACAGCGATCACCCCCTCCCGGCTAACTCCACCCCAGTTTATGTACTGAGCATGACGTACTGTGGTATGGAATACCCCTTTGGTTAGTTCAGGCCAGCTGTCCTGGCTATGCTCCCTCCCAGCTTCTTGTGTACCTCCTCATTGTCAGAGCATGAGAGACTGAAATTTATTAGAGTAAGCACTACCTAGCAACAACTAAAACATTGGTGTGTTATCAGCATTATTCCCAGACTAAAGCCAAAACACAGCACTGTGTCGCAACCCAAAAGGAGTCGCTTAGGACAACCTCCCTCCCCTTGGGACCAACAATCAAGTTTGTGATACCCTTGGACTAAATTAAGGTGAAATGACACCAACCAACCAGTTTTATGATTTATTAATACAAAATATAGGGCATGCGGTTAGATATGATAGCTCAATGGTGATTACTTTAACTGGATAAGCAAGTCCCATGCCAGACGTTTTTACTTAGATCTGGTCACTATTCAATAAAAAGAAAGAGAGGAGAAGAGAGAGAGAGAAAAGAGATATCACCACCTATAGATCCAGTGGTGTCTCGTTGGTCCTCTTCCCCCTGGGTGTCTCGGTGGTAGGGGTCCCACAGGAGCTTTCATCATTTGGGTTTTATTCTCTAGAGAGGATACCTCCTCATTTCCATACAAAGTGAGGGTGGGTGTGGTCTGTGTCTGTGCAAGCTCAACACGAGAGTGGTGGTCGTGGGGGGTCCTCATTGGTGGTTGTGAGGGGTGAGCACCCTAAAAGCTTTTGGCAGCCCCTGCTGTGCCCATGAGCTGTTGCCTTATGCTACCACAGAAGTTTCTTCCAGGAGGCACTACCTAGATCTTGCCTTAGCAAGACCTAAATCCATTGCATTCTTGTGGTTATGGTTGGTTGTGGTTGCCAAGTTAGGCAACAGCGGTTCATTTTGCAGCACCACCTTTTTTCAGTTCCCCTCCAATTTGTGCAGAACAGCTTTGCACCAGTTCCGCTTGAATTTGTGCACTAAGCGATATTTAAGGTGATCATCAAAATGCCAGTTCTTTACACACTGTACCAGCTACTAGGAAGAAAAATAACTATACTAGCCAAAACCAGGACAGAAGTATATGTAGAAACTGTGTGATGAATTGTGCATAGCTGTGATATAAACTTGCATCACATACTATAATAAGACCTCGTTGCCAAACTGTTTTTTACTATATTGTCCCTAACACCTAGGAGTTTCAGTGTATTTGTAAATGGAAGAAGCTTCATCTACCACAAAATATGCACTTGCCTGATCCTCATTAACACTTCTGGTATCAGTGACAGTGAAGTTTCACAAAGCAGCTGACCCAATTTCATAGATCATTGCTGCTAAAATGAACCACCCTCTGATTCCTCCTCAGTTCCTGGGTCTCATCTACATGGTGCTTTCCCTCTCCTTTGTGTTGGACTTTGGTATTTGGTAAGCCAGTAAACTGGATGAAAACAATGCCACTCATTTCTGCTCTTCTTGATTGGCTAATTTAGTACTCTAATTTTCCTTTTTTTTTTTTTTTTTGAGCCTACCCTCCTCTTAAAACCTAATCCTGAAATTTCCATGAACAGTGAGTAGTATTTAAACCCCTAATGTTAAGCACTTCATGGTCTACTAGGTATTCTGGTTTGGGAGGGTTGCCCTTTTCACTTTGAAAGGTCTTGATTTTATTTTTACCCGGGAAAAAAAAAAAAAGCCTCTAAATAAAATGGTAGGATAAAAAAAAATCTCTGTTCTGCTCCCCTGTAAGAAAAACAAGTTTGTGTAAATATGGACTAAACCCAGCTGTATTCAGACTGAAGCCAAAAAGTCATGCTTGATTTTAGGAATGGAAAAGTATAAGAATTGGGCTTTCATTTGACTCACAGAAAAAAAGCAAGTTCCTGTTTATTTCCAGTAAGATCGGGGGGGGGGGGGGGGAAAGTCTTCCTTCTGAAGATAGCAAAAATGCCATGTCACTATGCATGATATTCAAGGTTTACTGTCTCCTTGGCCAAAACACTACTTCCTTCTCCCTTCACACTTGTCTATCACACTGATTAATTGCTTCCTGCCACATAAGGAAAATGTTTTTACAGTACTGCTCTATGCATGTACTTCCTGGAATATTTCTGATCCTTCTGAATTAAGTGTAAATTGGTCTTCTAAAACTGAACAACTGATGAAGTGTAGTACAGCTGAAGAATACCAGAGCTTCTTGTTCAGTCTTCTGTCATCTTCCTTCTACTATTTTCCTCTGATTGTTTTTCTATATCTTTCCTTTATGGTGTTTCTCATAAAGAGAAGGTTGCTTAAAAAATCCGTTTCAGTTCAGGTAATAATTACAGAATTGTTTATACTGACTAAATTAAAAATAAATTGTGACTAAGAATAGGATTAGAAAGTTCTAGTAATTGGGGGCAGATCGATGTGGAGACACCTTTTAGAAGAAAAAAATACTATAACAAAATAGTTATTATACAGTCCACTGAAGCATACAGTGGGCTAATGTGAGCCAAATCGGGACAAAATTACTCATTTTAATTTGTCATTTCACGCTGTCAGACAAGAAGAGTATTTGCCAAAATGTTGCAGAAAATTTACTCTTTTTTCCACAGCCCTGTATCAGGTGGTTATTTCAATGATCAAAGACTGCCACTCGACTGAAGAAATGCATTAATTTGATAGGTTAAATTGTATTCTTGCAGAGATATGTTACTGTCGTGGTTTAAACCCAGCCAGCAACTAAGCACCACACAGCCGCTTGCTCACTCCCCCGATTCCCCCTTTCCCAGGTGGGACAGGAAGGAGAATCAAAAGAATGTAAAACCCACAGGTTGAGATAAGAAAAGTTTAATAGCTAAACTAAAATACAGTATAATGCTACTACTACTACTAATAATGATAAGGGCAATAACAAGGGGAGAGAATATAAAACTAAAAGGGGAAAGGAAAAACCAAACAATAAACACACGTGATGCACAATACAATTGCTCACCACATGCTGACTGATACCCAGTCCAGCCCGAGCAGCGATTGATCCCTTCTGAGTAACTCCTCCCAGTTTATATACAATCATGACATGCTGTGGTATAGAATACCCCTTTGGCTAGTTTAGGTCAGGTGTCCTGTCTCTTCTCCCTCCTGGCTTCTTGTGCCTCCTCCTCACTGGCAGAGCATGAGAGACTGAAAAGTCCTTGATCAGGGTAAGCATTACTTTGCAACAACTAAAACATCGGTGTGTTATATAATGCTAATAAAAAAAAATTACTTGCATGCAGCAAATATTTAAGATACTGCATTTCTATACATTTATTGTAAAGAAAAATCACTCCCTATAAAAAAAATTCCATTAATCTCAAGATGAAGCATTTGAAGCTTCTTAACAATTGCAGTTAAATGTGCTCAAAATTTTGATTACTGTATATTAGAGGTTATTAATTGGTTATCACATGCTGTAGAATATTTGTTTTATTCTAAATTCTGGTTTTGGAGAGTTGGAATAACACTGTGCATCAATATCTTGATTACACTGATTATCTCAGTGTCTTAGGAGAATATGGAAGGCAAGCCTTCATAGCTGACCTGGTTCGCTTTAGGTTAAGACAGTGAAGTGTAAAATCTATGATTAAGGTTTTATTCGCATATTTTGGAATTTCACTGTTTTATCTGAACTTACTTAAGCAACCTGAGTATTATTGTGGGGCAAAAGGACAGATGTATAGTTAATCAAACTGGAAAATTCCCTTTCTTAATAATCTTTTGGTTTAACACATAAATCAATAATATGTATATAATTTACCTGATGGAGCTACTCTTCTTAAATTCCAACAGACTATTGTGGTAATAAGACATAAAGTAGTTTTCTTCATCTTAGGCACATAATCATATAATTCAAATTCTTTACCAGCTGTCAAAAGGGTTCAAATAATGTTATGATTAAAACTTGTTGAAAAAAACACCTTAATTGTTTTTCAGTGATATTTAATATGGTCTGGAAATTGGTTGCACCATGCCTGTTGTGGGAAGGTGTGGATATGGTGACAGAAGTGGAAGCTTTCTGTGGTTATGGATAGAATTAACCTCTTTTCATCTGTATTCATATTCATACATGTTGATTTCATTTCTGCTAATATGAAACAAAAGCAACTCCGCTGAAGATAGAAAAATGTAATTCCATTTAAAACCAGGATAGCAAAATATTATATAGAAGGTGCATACAGAAGCCATCCTAGATGATGGTGTTTAGTGTAGATGAGCCCAACAAACTTCAAAAGCAGATAAAAGTTTAAGTAAAATCTGCTTAAGATATAATCACCAATAGTGGCGGTAATGGATGTGCTTAAAAAAAATAAAGATCGTATTTGCTATTCTTAAAGTGTCATTTAAATGCATGCATTGTCTATTGTTTGGGGGAAAAAAGTCTGGTGTGGGTTTTTTTTTCTAAAAAATAAAAATAAAAATTGAGAAAATATTGTTTTCCTAAGGCATAAATATATGTGTGCATATATATGTATATGTGTGTGTATATATATAAAAAACATTACATGTTATCAAAGTTATGTTACAATATTAAGGAAATTTTAGAGTAAAATGCAGCGGCTACTTCTGGGATGGAATACGGCTAACATGCACAGAATCTACCCTACAATAATTACCCAGGCAACACTGCAACCTTGGCATATTCCGAGATAACAGAGAGTGAAGACAGCACAGCAGAGGATTATGACAGGCTTTTCGGGCTCAAGGTTCTCATCTTTCTGGGACGTTAAGAAACCCATCAAACTTATGGGTGAGGGGGTAAAGACCCTCTTAATGTGACATATATATAGGACACTAGTAAATTCCTTTACTAGTGGAAAGAGTTTACAGTTCTAAATGCTAGTGAAATTTATCTCCAATCCAGTTACAATCTCACATTTTGCAATTGCATATTTATAGAATCATAGAATCATAGAATAGTTAGGGTTGGAAAGGACCTTAAGATCATCTAGTTCCAACCACCCTGCCATGGGGCAGGGACACCTCCCACTATACCATGTCGCCCAAGGCTCCGTCCAACCTGGCCTTGAACACCGCCAGGGATGGAGCATTCACAACTTCCTTGGGCAACCCATTCCAGTGCCTCACCACCCTTACATCATCATAACATTGCCATAGCAATATGGAAATAAGGGGAAGACAAAAACATTTTTAATTATCCGATAGAAAAAAAAAAATCACTAAAATCCATGAATACCATTTAAATCCCCACTGAAGAGAGCATATTTCAGCCCATGGATGTTCTGCTTTTATCAATTAATATTTTCTGCCATTCATTATCTCTGTAGCTTTTCAGTCTCCAAAGATATCTCAGAAAATGTTTTTGATTTTTGATAGCTTAAAAAATGTAAAAAATTCTTTTAGCCTATTATAAATTTTGCAGTGTTTAATCCATTAATTTAGCTGAACTGAAGAAATCGCATCCTAAGTGTCTTTTCTTTTTTTTTCTCTGGGAATGCACACAAAAAAAGATCCCTCTATATAAAAAGGTCACACTTTTATAGACCACCGTAGAAATCCAGAAGTTATATGAAATCATGTACCTCTTAGACTTTTAGCATGTTAATATGGAAAAGACATTTGTCCAAGCATCAGTAAATACCATCCTTTGATTTGCCATTCCTATTAGTACTAGCTACTTAATGAGCTCTGCGAAGGTCATGAAAATCTCTTTTCTATGAACCCAGATTTTAAAACTATACTCTGCTCTCTCTAGTCCGCTAGATTACTAGTTCTCCTGGAAAACTGGAACTCATTTCTGTATTTATTGCCCTGATACCATGAGATTTTATATAAATAGAAGAGCTACCTGTGATCCATGTTTGAATGCAGCTTATCATGGAATATGGAATATTAATATACTTTACATAGGAAAAATCCTTTATATAAGGGAAGAAGTTGACTTGAAGAAATGTATTTTAAAATAAGTAACTTATTTAAAATTTAACTTATTTAAATATAAGTTCTAAACTCTGCATTTTTGATAAAACTGCAAGTTTCTCCAGATCCACTGTTATAGCTCAGGGAAAATTTGACCTCTAGGACATGTCGTGGTTTAAGCCCAGACATAACTCAGAACCACGCAGCCGCTATCTCACTCCCACCCCCCCTCACCCCCCCTCACCCCCCCCGCTTCCGGAGGGATGGGGAGGAGAATCAAAAGAATGTAGCTCCCACGGGTTGAGATAAGAACAGTCCCACGGGTTGAGACAAGAACAGTCCAGTAACTAAGGTATAACACAAACCACTACTGCTACCACCAATAATAATAATGATAAGGGAAGTAACAAGGGAAGAGAATACGACCGCTCACCACCCGCCGACCGATACCCAGCCCGACCCGAGCAGAGATCTAACCCTTCCAGCTAACTGCCCCCAGTTTATATAGTGGGCATGACGTGCTGTGGTATGGAATACCTCTTTGGTTAGTTTGGGTCAGGTGTCCTGTCTCTGCTTCTTCCCAGCTTCCCCTCCTCCCTGGCAGAACATGAGACTCAGAAAGTCCTTGGTCAGACTAAACATTACTTAGCAACAACTGAAAACATCGGTGTTATCAGCACTGTTCCCAGGCTGAAAGTCAAAAAAACAGCGCTGCACCAGCTACTAAGGAGAAAAATGACTGCTGCTGCTGAACCCAGGACAGGACATCATAAATTTATCAGGCATCTGATCCCTTCATTTTTCCTCTCATTACTAATTCTGTCAGACTTCTCTGGAAAAGTGAAAAGGTCAAGAACATCTGATAATTTAGCTAATGGTTCCCTTCATCACGTTGTACCAGATGGAGGGAAGATTTACTTAATTTGCAGGACTAATGATGTAATGAATATATATATGATGTAATATATATAATGATGTAATGAATATGTCATCTGGATCAAATTTTGTCCTCATTTACACCAATGAATATAGATAGACTTAAAGTATTATTAAGGGCAGAATTTGGAACACCTAAGTATCTGCCCTTTTATACTAATTTAATAAGAGAGAGGCATTTCAAATCTGTACACCACCTGAAATTTTTGAAAGAGATGTTTAAATATACTATCCTTAACAATTTTTCACATTTTTCTATTTATGCACCAAAATCAGATGCTTTGATATGTACAAACTAGACACATACTTATGAGAGGAGAGATGACATTACTGAGCACTGGTTGTTAGAGGAGTCATAGTTACAATACAACTTGGGTACCTATGCATGCTTTTCTTATCCGAAACCTCCAATTCTTTAATTGCAGATCTTCATCACTGTATTGCAATTTCCTGAACATTTAAACATCATCCTACACAGGACTCTGAAAGACAGGTGGTCTGAACACTTGTCTCATTTCTATGTGTGATATCCCCTCAGAGTACTTGAAGACTTAACTCCTCTAAGGATATGAAGTCAGAAATGGTGTCTAACTCAATCCCACACATATCCAGTAAGTAAAACCCCTTGAGATAAACTAGCAAAACCTCTCAACTTACTATAGCCTCACCTGATTTATGATCTAAATGTATTCCTCTTCAATAAGCTAAACAAGGAAAGAAAGTTTTACAGCAGAAAGTCTATCACACACTACATTTTGAAAATACAAACCCGAGCCTTAGATGACTCTCAGTTTCACAAAGATGAAGGGTCATATAAACAAACACAGATGCACTGAATGGCAAATAATAATTCTCATAGATTTCCGTATATGCATGAAAAGGAGATTAAATATTTTATTAAATGAAAAGAATCACAGAGATAATTTAAAATGTATAGTTTTCTTTGTTAAAGCATACTATGAGGAAAAAGACTTCAGGCAATATCATGCAATGGACTAATCAGAAAAATAAAGTAGGCCATCTTACAAAAATCACATTTTAATCATGTTAGCCCTGCGGAGAAGGACTTGGGGGCATTGGTCAATGAGAAAACGAACATGAGCTGGCAGTGTGTGCTTGCAGCCCAGAAAGACAACCGTATCCTGGGCTGCATCAAGAGGAGCGTGACCAGCAGGTCAAAGGAGGTGATTCACCCCCTTGATTCTGCTTTCATGAAAGGACCCCACTAGGAGTAGCATGTGCATTTCCGGTGTCCTCAACTTAAGAAGGACATGGAGCTGTTGGAGCAAGTCCAGGGGAGGGCCACGAGGATGACCAGGGGGCTGGAGCACCTCCCGTACCAAGACAGGATGAGAACATCGGGGCTGTTCAGCCTGGAGAAGAGAAGGCTGCATGGAGACCTCATTAGCAGCCTTCCAGTGTCTGAAGGGGGCCTCTAAGGATGCTGGAGAGGGACTCTTCATCATCAAGGGCTGTAGTGCTAGGACAAAGGGTAATGGGTTTAAGCTTAAACAGGGGAAGTTCAGGTTAGATAGGAGGAAGAAGTTCTTTACTGTGAGGGTGGTGAGGCACTGGAATAGGTTGCCCAGGGAAGTGGTGAATGCTCCATCCCTGGCAGTGTTCAAGGCCAGGTTGGACAGAGACTTGGGCAGCATGGTTTAGTGTGGGGCGTCCCTGCCCATGGCAGAGGGGGGTTGGAACTAGATGATCTTAAGGTCCTTTCCAACCCTAACTGTTCTATGATTCTATGATACTCTAATAGAAATAATACCAGCAATAACAATACTGATGATAATAGTAATAATAAGGTACAACATAAAAAGAGTAACAAAAATTCAGAAAACACAAGTGATGCACAATACAGTTGCTCACCATCCTCTGATACCCAGCAGTAGCAGAGCTGCTGCCTCACTGTGATCTGTTGAGAGTCAGCCCTCAACACAAGCTTTTGCAACTAATAAAAAAGCAAAAAATGAAAAATTGCAACCATTTTTAAAAAGGGTAGAAAGGAAGATCCTGGCAACTACCAACCTGTCAGCCTCACCTCTGTGCCCAGGAAGATCATGGAATATATCCTCCTAGAAGTTATGTTAAGACACATGGAGGACAGGGAGGTGATTTGAGACAGCCAGCATGGCTTCACCAAGGGGTTAATCTTGCATGACCAATCTTGTGGCCTTCTATGATGGAGTGACTATATCATTGGACATGAGAAGAGCTCCTAATGTCATCTATCTGGACTTCTGTTAGGTCTTTGACATGGTCCCCCACAACATCCTTCTCTCTAAATTGGAGAGATATGGATTTGATGGATAAGGAATTGGCTGGATGGTTGCATCCAGAGAGTAATGGTCAATGGCCCAGTGTCTGGATTGAGACCAGTGATGACTGGTGTCCCTCAGGGGTCCATATTGCGACCAATACTCCAGTGTCTGTCCTGGCCGTTCCACCGGTGGAGCACTGGGAGCCAAATCAAGGGCAGCTTCTTTTGAACATGGTTACTGAACTCTATCAAATAACTTTTTCTTTTTCCCCTATGTCACTCACCCTGCTTTGCGCTGCTACAAACTACAGCCTGCTCAGCAGCAGCTGTAAATGCCTGCCTGATCAGCAGCAGCCACAGCTGCCTGCCTGAGCTGCCTGCCCTCAGAGCAGCAGCCATAAATACCTGCCAGCAACAGCACTTTTGCATTAACCTTTTCTTGCCTGAATTGTTAATCTGCTACCCATTAAAAACTTTTACGTAAACCCGACAACAAATAAATACACAGAACACCGTCTGCCCTCAACACACACACACGGGATCCCATAAGCACATTCCACACAACTACAATATTTGAAACACAAAATCCAGACAATCATTACTCCCACTACACGGTCCCACATAGAGAACATGGCGCAACGACCCTGTGAAGACAATTAAGAAACCAGCTCTGAGCAGCAGCATCGCAGTGCAAGGTGGCAGGCTCAATCTCAGCGGGTGTCCCCATAGAGGCTCTGCCCCCCCCACATTGCATGAGGCTTGGGCTTTTATACTGACCAAAATGCACACTCATTCCGACCCAGGTGGCCAGCCTACGTCAGAAGAAGTGGACAGCAGTATCTATAAAGGTCTGCAAGGGTCGATAGAAATATGGACATACTTATATTTGCCAACCTCTAGTACATAAGTATTACAGAGAGACTATATAAAATGAGTTGTATATCACTGTTCACCTGATATCTTTGATAAGAACATACGAGAGACCTTCCCACCACGGGTTTTGATCTGGTACATACACCACCGGGAAAGGACACAATGCATCTGTATCCCCCACCCATCTCGCTTCTCCCTTTACAGCTGCCCAGTTATCATGAGGATCTGGGGGATATAAATCAGGCTCCTTTTCCGATCAACAGGCACGAGGTCAAAAGTACTATCCAGGTCAGCATCAAAACTATCAGGCGTCAGAATCTCAGGAGCAGCAACAGCAGTCTGATGAACGTGCACAGGCTCCTCATTAATGTGTTCTGGAGTTCAGCATCATCAAGTGCAATTAAAACATTTCCTCCCACAGGTTTCAGGTGATCTGAGAGTAGGCTCTTTCTCAGGATTAACAGGGACCAGGTCAAAAAGATAGCCTTCATCCCCTCCCTCAGTCTTAGCAGCTGCAGCAGCAGCTGGCGGAGGTTCTGGAGGGGGGCAGAGGGGGGCACTGGGCTCCGAAACAGGGTAATCTGGTCCCTTCACGTCTTTTTCAGGATTAGAAGGGGTATGAACCAGTGACTCTTTAGGGGATCTGTATTGTTGATTAGCTGTAGCTGGGGCACCCGGACCATACATCTCATAATCAGAATCTTCCCCCAGTGTCTTTATCTTCTCCCCGCCGGGATTTTACACCAAACTGCGGGCTCCCTGGATGGTTCTTTACGCTGCACATCAAGCTGCACAACAGGGGCCGGGGGCACAGTCACACGGAGAGAAGCTCCGTCCCCTTCAGTTGGAGGACTCTTATTTTGAAAACCTTCTGCGCCATGGGTGCCCACGCTTTGATCGTTAGGGGGAGCCGACGGCTCTGCTTTGTCCTGCTGCTCTTTAAATGATTTTAAAGTCTCAAAGAGCAACCACCACGTTGTCAGCAATATCTGAGCCTGTTTCTCCCCCCGAGATGCATGGTCAAACAGAATATCCCCCAGGTGTTGCCACACAGAAACACTAAAGGCTGTTACGGTATCAGCCTCATACCCCTGTCTTTTACTCCATAATAGCATTTTTCGGAGGAGTAGTTCATCTACATTCACCTCACACTTTTGTAATATTATTGTCCACATGGTCAATACGACCGATTCCTCTTTACTTAAAGAGGCTCCCATGTCCCCAGTGGCTCACCTATCCAGGTGTCTTAAATCAGGCAGCCACGCAGAACCCCACTGCTCTCAATGCTACGCTGGGCTCCGTCTCCACGGCTATCCTCCACTGTTCTTTTTTTTTAGTTTTTCTTTTTCTTCTCTCTTAAGTTTCAGTTCCAATTCGATCATACCCTGCACGATCACGTTGGGGTCACCAGATGTTGTTGTCGAGACGGCCAAAAATTACACACACATGTATTTTCGGTGACTTCGTAAGAAGAAAAAGTAGGCAGGTGCTTTATTACTACAAACCACTACTTATATACCTTTTCTAACACACGTCTTTTAGCCATTGGTTAATATTAGTTAGCAACGGTACATTATTGAATAACCCTTTACCACATTACATAAGTCCATTGTTTTGCCAAGTTCTTCCTTTGTTGCTAGTTGCTCCCCTTATCTGACTCGCTCCTCCAGACTCCTTTTACTTTCCCATTCAGATGCCTTCTACTTTCTCACTTGGATATCTTCTGTTTTCCCACTTGTATGCCTTCGGTACCTCATTTTTCAAGGATTCACTTTAACATCTTCGAGACTGAGTTCTAACTTCATACCTTCAGTCAGGGAATCCACGGGCTTACTGTAGCCCCGCACCACAAACACCCCAAAGTCCTCCTCTGCAGGGTTGCTCTGAATCACTTCTCTGCCCAACCTGTAGCTGTGCCTGGGATTGCCCTGACGCAGGTGTAGGACCTTGCACTTGGCTTGGTTGAACTTCATGAGGTTGGCATCAGCCCACCTCTCAAGCATGTCAAGGTCCCTCTGGATGGCATCCCTTCCCTCCAGCATGTCGACTGAACCACACAGCTTAGTGTCATCAGAAAACTTGCTGAGGGTGTACTCAATCCCACTTTCCATACTGCCGACAAAGATGTTGACCAGGATCATTCCCAACACCGACCCCTGTGGGACACTATAGAAGTCTATCAGATTGGTCAAGCAAGATTTGCCCTTGGTGAATCCATGCTGACTACTCCTGATAACCTTCTCTTCTACATGCCTGATGATGACCTCCATACTGACCTCTTCCATCACCTTTCCAAGGATGGAGTTGAGGCTGACTGTCTGGTAGTTTCCCAGGTCCTCCTTCTTGTCCTCATTGAAGGTGGGAGTAACATTAGCCTTACTCCAATCATCGGGCACCTCCCATTCTCCATGATTTTTCAAAGATAATGGAGAGTGGCAGAGCAACAACATCTGCCAGCTCTCTCAGCACCCGTCAGGGCCCATGAATTTATGAGTGTTAAGTCTGTCTAGACAATCTCTAACCCAACCCTCTACGACCAGGGGGAAGTCTTCCTCTCTCCAGCCTTCTTCTCTTACCTCCAAGGTCTGGGACTCCTGAAGGCTGTCCTCAGCACTAAAGACTGAGGCAAAGAAGGCATTCAGTAATTCTTCCTTCTCTGTGTCTTCTGCTACCAGGACACCCATCTGATTCAGCAGCAGCCCCACATTTCCATTAATCTTCCTTTTGCTGCTGATATACTTGTAGAAGCCCTTCTTGTTGTCCTTGATGTCCTCTGACAGAGTGAATTCCAAGCGGGGCTTGGCCTTTCTTGTCACATCCCTGCATACCCTATGTTCCTGTAGTCTTCCCACTGGGCTTGGCCCTTTGTCCTGGGTTCAGCTGTAACAGCTATTTTTCTACTTCTTAGTAGCTGGCGCAGTGCTGTGTTTTCAACTTTAGTCTAACAATGCTGATAACACACCAATTTTTTAGTTGTTGCTAATTAACGTTTACACCAATCAAGGACTTTCTCAGTCTCATGCTCTGCCATGGAGGTGGGGAAGTCGGGAGGAAGCAGAGGCAGGACACCTGACCCAAACTAGCCAAAGGGGTATACCCCTACATACCACAGCATGTCATGCCAGTATATAAACTGGGGGGAGTTACCAGGAAGGGCTAGATCACTGCTTGGGTTAGGCTGGGTATCGGTCAGCGGGTGGTGAGCAACTGCATTGTGTATCACTTGTGTTTATTGTTTTCCTTTTCCCCTTTTAGTTCTATATTCTCTCCCCTTGTTATTTCCCTTACCATTATTATTATTGGAGGTAGCAGTAGTAGTTTTGTATTATACCTTAGCTACTGGACTGTTCTTATCTCAGCCCACGGAGTTACATTCTTTTGATTGTCCTCCCCATCCCTCCAGGAGCAGGGGAAGGAAGAAGGGGGGGAGTGAGAGAGCAGCTGCATGGTTCTGAGTTACCAGCTGGGTTAAACCACAACAGTTCTTTGTGGCACCGAAGGTGGGGCATGAAGAGATGAGATAACGACAGATCTGACCAGTGTGTCTAATTGTATTTGTGATAAGCAGTCATTGTTTCTGATTAATAGTCACTCTTCACAATGCTGATTTATTTGCTCTCAGAGTTGTTGCGCTTGGTCTTGGAGTTTCAGCATGTCACATCTTACTTGCAGCCAGTATTTGCTGTTTTAGCATTTATCAGCTTTGGGGCCTGGGCTAAGGTTCTTGTTTTGCTGTACTTCATGGTAATGACTTGCAATACAATAGAATCATTGATCATGAAACTGATCTGGCTTTCGTTCCCAGTGTGGTCATCACCTCTATACTTTGGGAGGCATATAATGAGAATTCTTAGTAATTACACACTTGGTTTTCCTCCTCAGAGGGTCAGCCTATGAAGGATACATTCCCTCACACCCCCTGCTCCTCCACCAGGCTGTTTACAGCAGCATTTGAGAATTCCAAAGGTTTTGGATATCCTTTGGATACCCTTGAAACCTGCCTGCTGCTTTTGGTGGGAATCAGCACATTGCCACACCTACAGCATATGTTTTACTCACAGCCATCCCACCCTGAGAACACCTTATTTCGTCTGAACTTGAAAGTTAAGCAGTGTCAGGCTCACGTCTTGTCTAGGGTTAGCTGACACTATAGGAGGACCACCACGAGATTTTCCCTGGGGCTGGACAGTCATGAGTGGCACAGTGTGTGGGATAGTATGGGCAAGTACCTAGTCCAGTGGCCCTTCCAGTGCTTTTGAACTTCACCACTGAACAAGTGCAAAATCCAGAAAAACTAGTAAAGCACTTAAACGAGGTGTGCTGTCATCTTGGCAATACCAGAACAGAACAAATCATGGCAACATGCTGGGGCTTGGCCTATGCCTACAGAGCCCTGCTCAACACTATCCAGCACCTGGGACATTGGGGCCAATGGTCACAAACTAGAAGGTAGGAAAGCCAAGCAGCTGGGACCACTTGCTAGAGAAGGGGGAATTGACAAAACCATTGCAAAAGAGAAATGAGTCCTCAGCCTTTGGAAGTGGCTCTTGGAAGCTGTGAAGTAAAGGTATCTCTACAAGAACGATGTTATGTGTCGCTCAGCCAATAGGACCACGATAGAGAGAGGCATCCAGTCCCTGAGGGAATCAGCCATTCTAGAGATGATCAATCATAGGCTGGATGCTGGGAATGCATCTGTAAATCCAGATGAAGTCAAATGTACACCACCCATGTGGCAGAAACTTACACAGAGTGCGCCATCATCATATGCTCACTCATTGGCATCAATGACCTGGAGTGAGGCAGCACCACCAACAGTCAATGAAGTGACTCGTCAACTCCAAGAGTTCGAAGACAATCTCACCCCTTCCATCATTTCAGTTGTGGAAAAACTCCTGACCCAGGTATTCGAACAACTGAGACTATCTATCCAGATCCCCATGTGTATCAATCTGCATATCAGCTATTAACAGAAGGTACCCTAATTGCCCAAGAGAGAAGATATAGGAGGTATATACCATGGGCCACCCTATGGTTTTATCTGTGGGATCACAGAGAAGACATGAGAAAGTGGGATGGAAAACCTGCCTCAGTTCTGGAGGAACTGAATGGGAAAAACACGGTCAAGGATGATCCTCCCAAGAAAGTTGCTGCTCCAGTCTCTGGTGAGCAGTTTCCCAGATGGAGTAGAATAACTGATTTTACTCCAAGTCCTGTGAGATGGAATTCTAATCCCTTTCTACAAGACATAATTGGAGAATCTCATGATCACTATTAGAGGGGCCCTGCCTTCAGCTAGGTGGAGGAGAGGGACAAGTGGGTTTACTGGACTGTGTGGATCAGATGGCCTGGCACATCAGTCCCACAGGAGTATAAGGCTCTAGTAGATAGTTTCATGTTGTCATCTTCATCATTTATTATGTCTGCTTTTGTTAGCATCATCTCAATGCACATGGGGTGTGGTTTCACATCATAGATGGAGTGACATGCTTCACTTGTAAGAGTGAAATATCAATAAGTTTTTTGATATAAAACAGCGATTTAGCAAAGTCTGTGCCATAAATAGTATGTTGATATTTGTGTGCTTACAGATCCATGGTAAGTAGATAGTGAAGCACTGCTATTTGCTTTGCATTAATTTGTATGTTTTGGATGGTTGAAGTTGGGTTATTTGTTTTATCTTGTACCAAACCTTCATATACAATATAATTATAAGTGATTCAGAGAAATCTCCAGGAACTCGCCAGCAAAGTTTTAACGGCTAATCGCTGTTCCTGCATAGGACGTCTCCTATGCCATACAGAATGCCACAAAATAAAATAATCAAAAGAATACCTTTACAGTGATGGTGAAGGTCTTTGTCTGCTCCCGCAGTGATCCGAGTGAGTCGAGGGGTCCCTCCAGGGAAATTTGTCCCGGGGGCCCTAGAGAGCCCTGTCCTCAGTGGGTCATGCAGCCGAGCAGAGAGTGTCCCATCTGGGGTGCCAAATTGATTAGGAGAAATCTCCAGGAACTTGCCAACAAAGTTTAAGTTGACAAGCAGGCATTCTTTATTGTGGCACCGGGAGACACAGGAGATCGCTCTTCTGAGCATGTCTCATCCAAGCATCAACCAGGCTGTGATTACATGGTCCTTAAACATACATATTCATTAGATTACATACATTACATCATACTTTTAGAGAATGCCTCCTGTATGCACACAAAAATGTGGTAGTGGGCTTTCGGACCCCTGGTGGTTATTTCTTCATCACTTTGTTTTAGGATCGTTGTCATATCAGTAACCACCAGGTGGTTCTGGCAAAGCTTATCTTAGTAATTTCCTTTTCTCTATAGTTGCTAACAAAGCCTAACATCCTTGAAGTTACTTATTTACAACCCTATTCTTCAATCAACCCCATTCTTCAATCCACCCTATTCTTCAGTCAACCCCATTCTTCATAAGCAATAGACTTATTAGAGTTAGTAAAATCACGACTGGATGAAGCATGAAATTAAAGCCTGTCATTGCTGTTGGCTGCCATCCAAGAAGAGTTTCCATCAATGGTGTTCTCCATCCTTCTTCGCTCTTTCTAAAGCATGGTTCATCATGATGGATGGTACTTAGTTGTGTGTCCATTGTTTTGGATGAGTTCTAGCAGTCAACACAGGACTTACTTACTTGGTGTTGCATTAATTTCTTTACCAATGTAAGGTGCATTCCGATACAGGTACGCAATAAATCTTGACTCAATGTACAATTAGATTGTAATAATTGATAAGACATAACAGGGGCTGAATAATTAAAGTCACATCCCATAATTTAAGTTGCAAACACAAATATATAAGTGTTTGCTTGTATCTACATTAACATTATCTATGAATACAAAATCACGAAGGGTACTCATACAAACACATCCTTTTCCATTATATACAAGTATGGTATCAGGGGGTTCATTGATATATATCTCAAAATGGCAGATATTTTGTTCAGCGTCAAGACAAATGTCTTGGGCTTTGATGGTGTTATTCTCATAAATTAATCCTTGTTGTTCTTGTACGTGGCACACATACTGTAATGCTCTCTATCCATTTTCTATTGGATAGAGTATAGCTCTGTTTTGATTTAATCCTAGTGCAATGACTGGGTATATAGTGTATACCAAAGCATTACATACGGTTCAGACAAAAGCTGTGGCATTACAGATCATAGGTAAAATTGGTATTTCCACCAGAACTGGAATTCCTTCTCAAATTTAGTTGCATTATCCCAAATTACCTTTTGAATTTCAATGGGTAAGTGTGGGGAGTGAAGGTGATAGGATTTGCATGAAAATCAGTCTGGGAATGAGCTCTGAGGCCTTGATACTTAACAAGCCTTAGGGTGATAAGTTAGAATGTTGAAAGGCAGGAAAGGTAAACAAGCAAGCCTTGGGGGGATAAGCCAGGATGTTGTTGTGACAGGGAATCTCAGTTGGAGGCCAGATGATGTGGGGGTTGTGAGAAGATCTGAAACAACAAGGTGAAACTGTTGCTGTGTGGACAACATGTGCTCAGCATTGTGATTGGACTGTTTACCTGGGGATTCTTACAGGGGCCAATGAGATTGAACGTGGCATGCTTGTGTAGGTTGGGAAAGTACGGAAAAAAGGGATAAAAAGGGCTTGATTGTAATAAAAGGGGATTTGAGTCTCCTCATCAACTTGAGTCCGTGTTGTGACACACCACAAATGGCACCAAATATGGGGCACGAAAAGCAACTCGCAGTCCCTCTTGCAGGACAGGGGTAAGCGGCTGAGAACTATGGGGACTGCTTTAAAAAAAGAGCAAAGACATGTTTCAGAAGTCTTTGCTATTATTCTTAGGAAGTATGGGAAAAAAAGTTGATGAGGAAGAAACGAAGCATATCCTTCTTTGGGCATCAAAAGCTGATCCATCTATTAATACAACTAATATTTATACCCCAGAGATTTGGGACAAAATTTGTGGGACTGTGCTCCGCAGGGCTGCTCTGAATCTCTTCTCTGCCCAACCTGTAGCTGTGCCTAGGATTGCTCTGACCCAGGTGTAGGACCTTGCACTTGGCATGGTTAAACTTCATCAGGTTGGCATCAGCCCACCTCACAAGCGTGTCAGGGTCCCTCTGGATGGCATTTCTTCCCTCCAGAGTATCAACCAAACCACATAACTTAGTGTCAGCAAACTTGCTGAGGGCGCACTCAATCCCACTCTCCATGTCACCAACAAAGATGTTGAACAAGACCGGTCCCAACACCCATCCCTGAGGGACACCACTCGTTACTGGTCTCCAGCTGGACATTGAGCCGTTGACCACAACTCTTTGCATACAGCCATCCAGCCAATTCTTTATCCAATGAGTGGTCCACCTATGAAATTGATGTCTCTCCAACTTAGAGACAAGGATGTCATGTGGGACAGTGTTGAACTCTTTGCACAAGTCCAGGTAGATGACGTCAACTGCTCTGTCCCTGTCCATCAGTTCCGCAGACCCCTCATAGAAGGCCACCAAATTGGTCAGGCAGGATTTCCCCTTAGTGAAGCCATGCTGGCTTTTAACAGCCACCTTGTTGTTTTTCATGTGCCTTAGCATGCCTTCCAGGAGAATCGGCTACAAGATTTTTCGAGGCACAGAGGTGAGGCTGACTGCTCTGTAGTTCCCCTGGTCATCCATTTTCCCCTTCTTGAAAATGGGGGTTATATTACTCTTTTTCCAGTCATTGGAAACTTCACCTGAGTGCCACGATTTTTCAAATATGATGGACAGTGGCTTAGCAACTTCATTTGCCAGCTCCTTCAGGACCCATGGATGGATTTCATCAGGTCCCATGGACTTGTGCACATTCAGGTTCTTAAGACGGTCTCAGACCAGATCCTCTCTTACAGTGGGCCCAAGGTCTTCATTCTCACTGTCCCTGCGTCTGCCTTCCAAGACTTGGGTGGTGTGGTCAGAGCATTTGCCAGTGAAGACTGAGGCAAAGAAGTCATTAAGTACTTCAGCCTTCTCCAAATCCAGGGAAGCCAGTTCTCTTGATAGCTTCTGGAGAGGGCCCATGTTGTCCCTAGTCTGTCTTTCATTTGCAATGTACCTATAAAATGCCTTCCTGTTATCTTTCACATCCCTAGCCAAGTTGAATTCTAACTGGGCCTCAGCTTTCCTAACCTGGTCCCTAGCTTCCCAGACAACATCCCTGTATTCTTCCCAGGCAGCCTGTCCTTTCTTCCACCTTTTATAAGCCACTAAGTTTCCTCAGCAGCTCCTTATCCATCCAAGGAGGTCTCCTGGCCCTCCTCTTGTACTTCCTTCTAGTTGGGATGCAACACTCCTGAGCTTGTAGTAGATTATCCTTGAATATCAACCAACAGTCTTGGGCCCCCCTGCCCTCTAGGGCTATATCCCATGGAACCTTACTGAGCAGATTCCTGAAGAGGCCAATGTCTGCTCTCTTGAAGTCCAGGGCAGTGAGCTTGATGCATGCTCTTCTCACTGTCCTGAGGATCTCGAATTCGACCATGTCATGATCACTGCAACCAAGGATGCCATGGAGCGTCATATAATATTTTATATGTCTGATATTCCCCATCATGTCAATTCCAGTACTGGACATGATGCAATAATTTGATATGCCATTCTTCTCCAGTGGTGGGAGTAGTTTTCTCAGTGGTGCATTTGCAGTGACCAAAAATTATATATATTATCAGTATTACTACTGTTAATATACTTCTAGATTACATGATGTCCTGGGTTCAGTAGTGTTGTGGTTTAAGCCCCCCACCCACGCAGTTTTACTCACTCACTCACTCCCCCTCTTTCTTCCCCCAGTCCCGGGGGGATGGGGAGGAGAATCAAAAGAATTCAACTTGCACAGGTTGAGATAAGAACTAAGGTAACTAAGGTACAACACAAATCACTACTGCTACCACCAGTAATAATACAAGAGAAATACAAGGAAAAAGAATACAACTGCTCACCAAGCCCCACCCAGCCAGTGCACCCCCCAGCAATGAACCCCCCAATACCAAAAACCTGATCATGCCATGCACCCCCAGTCCACCACCACACCCTTCCGGGTCTCTGCCCTCCATGTTCACATCCTGGGCATGACGTGCTGTGGTATGGAATACCTCTTTGGTCAGTTTGGGTCAGGTGTCCTGTCTCTGCTTCCTCCTGGCTCCCCTCCTCCCTGGCATAGCATGAGGCTCAGAAAGTCCTTGGTCAAACCAAAACATTGCCAAGCAGTAACTATAAACACTGGTGTTATCAGCACTGCTCCCAGGCCCAAAATCAAAAACACAGCGCTGCACCAGCTACCAAGAAGGAGAAAAAACGACTGCTACTGCTGAACCCATGACAAGCAGTAGCAGTCTTTTTTCTCCTTCTTAGTAGCTGGTGTAGTGCTGTGGTTTTGACTCTCAGCCTGGGAACAACACTGATAACACACCAATTTTTTAGTTGTTGCTAATTAACGTTTACACCAATCAAGGACTTTCTCAGTCTCATGCTCTGCCATGGAGGTGGGGAAGTCGGGAGGAAGCAGAGGCAGGACACCTGACCCAAACTAGCCAAAGGGGTATTCCATACCACAGCATGTCATGCCAGTATATAAACTGGGGGGAGTTACCAGGGAGGGCTAGATCACTGCTTGGGTCAGGCTGGGTATTGGTCAGCGGGTGGTGAGCAGTTGTATTCTCTCCGCTTGTTATTTCCCTTATCATTATTATTATTGGTGGTAGCAGTAGTGGTTTTGTATACCTTTGTTACTGAACTGTGCTTATATCAGCCCATGTGAGTCACTTTCTTTTGATTCTCCTCCCAATCCCTACGGGAGCAGGGGTGGAAGAAGGGGTGGAGTGAGCAAGCACCTGCGTGGTTGAGTTTACCGGCCTGGCTTAAACCAGGACAGTTCTTTGTGGCACCCAGTGTGGGACTCAAAGGTTTGAGATAACGACAGATCTGACCAGAGCTTGTCTAATTGTTTTCGTTATAAGGATTCATTGTTTCGGACTAATAGTCACTCGTTACAATGCTTTTTTATTGGCTCTCAGAGTTGTTGCCCTTGATCTCAGATTTTCAACATGGCTTACCTTACTTTGAAGACAATCTCAGCCCTTCCATCATTTCAGTTGTGGAAAAATTGTCCAAGGAGTTCAAACAACTGAGAGATGATTTATCCAATCTATCCAGTTCCCAAAGTTTACCAACCCATGTCTCATCTAGAAGCCGCCCTACTGCCCAAGAGAGAAGATATAGAAGGTACATGACTTGGGTCACCCTATGGTTTTACCTGTGGGATCACAGAGAAGACATGACAAAGTGGGGAGGAGAACAACAGTCAAGGACGATCCTCCCATAAAATTGGCTGCTCCAGGGTCTGGTGAGCAGTTTTCCAGATGGAATGGGAGAGCTGATTTTACTCCAGCTCCTGTCAGAAAGAAGACTAATACTTTCTACATGACGTAACTGGACAATCTTATGATCACTATTAGAGGGGCTCTGCCTCCAGCCAAGTGGAGGAGAGGGAAAAGAGGGTTTACCAGACTGTGTGGATCAGATGGCCTGGCACATCAGTCCCACAGGAGTATAAGGCTCTAGTAGATACCGGTGCAGTGTACCCTGATACCATCAAGCTATCACGGGGTGGAACACATTTGTATTTCTGGAGTGACAAGAGGATCCCAAGAGCTGACTGTACTGGATGCTGAAATCAGCCTGCCTGGGAAGGAGTGGCAAAAGCACCCTATTCTGACTAGTCCAGATGCACCATGCATCCTTGGCATAGACTATCTCAGGAAAGGGTACTTCAAAGATCCGAAAGTGTACCGATGGGCTTTTGGTATTGCTGCCTTGGAGATAGAGGAAATGAAGCTGTTCACCTTGCCTGGTCTCTCAGAGGGTCCCTCTTTTGTAGGGCTGCTGAAGGTCAAAGAACAAGCAGTAAGAGTCTTGGCCATAACATTCACCTGCGGCAATATCGCACCAACCGAGGCTCCCTGATTCCCATCCATGAGCTGATGTGTAGACTGGAGAGTCAAGGAGTGATCAGTAGGACGCACTCACCCTTTAATAGCCCCATATGGCCAGTGCAAAAGTCTGAAGGAGAGTGAAGAGCTGTGGAAAAGCTGTCACAGGAGTTCAAGCAATTGAGAGACGATCTCAATCTTTGAACAAATTAAACAAGAGATAGTTCATGCAGTAGCCCTTGGACCACTCCGGACAGGGCCAGATGTGAAAAATGTGCACTGCAGCCAGGGAGAATGGCCCTGCCTGGAGCCTCTGGCAGAAAGCTCCAGGGAAGATTCAAGGTTGACCCCATGGATTTTGGAGTTGGGGATACAGAGGATCCAAGGCCAGCTATAATCACACTGAAAAAGACATACTGGAAGCCAATGAGGAAGTTGGAGATGCTTCAGAAGTGATTGGCACTGAAGCACAGCTCCTCCTGGCACCCCTGTTGCCCATGCTGAGCTGGATGTTCAAAGGCAAGGTTTCCGATACACATAATGCAACTGATGCCACATGGAGTAAGTGGGCCACACTTATTGCAAAACAAGTTCGAGTAGAAAATCCCATTTGTCCAGAAATTCTAGAAGTTATCTTGGACTGGCCAGAGAGCAAAGATTTTGGAATGGCAGCAGAGGAGGAGGTGATGTGTGCTGAAGAGGCCCCACCATATAATGAACTGCCAAAAAAGTGAGAAGCAATATGGCTTGTTTATTGATGGGTCCTGCCGTACTGTGGGAAAGCATCAGAGATGGAAGGAAGTGGTATGGAGTCCCCTACTACAAGTTGCCGAAACTGCTGAAGGAGAGAGTGAATTGAGTCAGTTTCCCAGGTGAAAGCCATCCAGCTGGCCTTGGACATTGCTGAACAAGAAAAGTGGCCAGAACTTCATCTCTATACTGACTGGTGGCAAATGCCCTGTGGGGGGGTTGCAGCAATGGAAGCAGAGCAACTGGCAGTGCAGAATCAAACCCATCTGGGCTGCTGCAATGTGGCAAGATATCTCCACCCGGGTGCAGAACCCGGTGGTGCATGTATGCCATGTAGATGCTCATGTACCCAAGAGCTGGGCCACTGAGGAACACCAGAACAACCAACAAGTGGATAAAGTGGCTAAGATTGAAGTGGCTCAGATGGACTTAAATAGGCAACATAAGGGTGAATTATTTTTGGCCCAGTGGGCCCATGACACTTCAGGCATTCAGGGCAGAGATGCAACATACAGATGGGCTTGTGATCGAGGGGTGGACTTAACAATGGACACTATTGCCCAGGTTATTCATGACTGTGAAACATGTGCTGCAATTAAGCAAGCCAAACGGTGAAAGCCTCTTTGGTATGGAAAAAAGCAAAGGCTGCTATGAGGTCTCCATGCAGCCTTCCCTTCTCCAGGCTGAACAGCCCCAACTTTCCCAGCCTGTCTTCATACGGGAGGCGCTCCAGCCCCCTTATCATCCTCGTGGCCCTCCTCTGGACTTGCTCCAACAGCTCCATGTCCTTTTCATGTTGAGGACACCAGAACTGTACACAATACTCCAAATGAGGTCTCATGAGCTCACAGTAGAGGGACAGGACCCTTTGACCTGCTGGTCACACTTCTTTTGATACAGCCTAGGATATGTTTGGCTTTCTGGGTTGCAAGCGCACACTGAAGCTGTCTCATATTCAGTTTCTTGTTGACCAGCACCCCCAAGTCCTTCTCCGCAGGGCTGCTCTGAATCTCTTCTCCGCCCAGCCTGTAGCTGTGCCTGGGATTACTCCGACCCAGGTGTAGGACCTTGCACTTGGCTTGGTTGAACTTCATGAGGTTGGTATTGGCCCACCTCACAAGTATGTCAAGTTCCCCCTGGATGGCATCCTTTCCCTCCAGCGTATCAACTGAACCACACAGCTTGGTGTCATCAGCAAACTTGCTGAGAGTGCATCAATCCCACTGTCCATGTCACTGACAAAGATGTTGACCCCTGAGGGACACCACTCATTACCCATCTCCAGTTGGACATTAAGCCATAAAAAAAATAATAAGAAGAAATTAAAGCTATTAAAGAAGAAACAGTTACACTATACACTCAAGGTATTCATGAGGGACTGTAGTGAGAGGACAAGGGGTAATGGGTTCAAACTTAAACAGGGGAAGTTTAGGTTGGATATGAGGAAGAAATTCTTTACTGTAAGGGTGGTGAGGCACTTGGAATGGGTTGCCCAGCGAAGTTGTGAATGCTCCATCCCTGGCGGTATTCAAGGCCAGGTTGGACAGAGCCTTGGATGGCATGGCTTAGTGGGAGGTGTCCCTGCCCATGGCAGGGGGGTTGGAACTAGATGATCTTAAGGTCCTTTCTAACCCTAACTATTCTATGATTCTATGTTTTGAATCTGCATATGAATAGTGGCAATTCAAATACAGCATAATCTGTACAACTTCACAAAAATACAGGTGTACAGTCTGATTAGTTTAAAGAGATTCTGCACAATTTCAGGTAAGCCAGAGCTAGCTCAGGCCAATTAAGTAAAAGGTTTTGTGGTGGTTTTTTTTCCGAAGTGTATCACCTTTTTCACTGATAAATACGTCAAAATAAGATGTTCAGGTTCTCAGAGAGGTTAACAATAACTATCATCTGTCATCCTCATTCCCAATACAAGTCCTACCAAGTAATTTCCTTCAGATCTAGTTCAATAACATCCAAATTCTCCAGACTCAGATATTCAGAGAACAGTATCTCATGGAGAAGATGATAGCTATGTTCTCGACCCTTCAAATTGGTTATCAAAATAGCCATTCTAGAGTCACAGGCTGCTTCTGCAAAGACCACAGCTGTACAAATATTACAGATCCATTAATAGGAAGAAGACAACTCAGAGTGCATAGATATGTGTCAGTGACTGAAAAGACAGGTGGGCTCAAGAGACAGGGGAAATTTTAAAAAACTATAAAAGGAAGATCATCTTTGGAAGAAAAGGCCTAATGGTTACTTGCACTTGGACAATCTAAGAGGCTGACAGAGTGCTGCCTTATTACATTTATTTTTAAAGAGGCTAATTTATACTTATTACTCGGTCTTGCAACTCCTGTATTCTTTAAGAAGCCTCTTACAACTCTGGGCAGGGTTAGCTGTAGTGAAGTACCAGTGCCTTTATTTAAATGCAAAATATTCTTTACAAATAGTATCTGCAGTTTAATTTTATTTACAGAACAAATTGCAGGAGTACATCACATTTAGTGCATATGCAACTAATGATAAAAGATTTATATACTGCTTTGTAAAATTTCCATACCTTTGTAAAATAAAGCCATCCAATTAAATTAAAAAACAGTTACTTGTCTGTGTTCAACAATTATAAGAACTGGTAAATAAGGAGTTAAACTAGTGATATAGTAAACGTACAAATTTTCATCTTATTTGCTTACTAGCACTAACACATAGGCACTTTTCTACATATTCAAATTAATAGAATAACTCTTTAATAAGGCATATTCCATGCATACCATTAGAAAAAGGCAAACAAAAAGAGTTATGGAGCATGACATCAGCGTGCATGTTTCAACACTGTGCAGATCACATTCACCAAATCTCCATTAAGTTACTATCTTTTATATATGTCTTTATCTTTTCAGATACCTACCATACTATATCAAATGAGACTTTCAGTTTCCTTTCGGAAAAAAAGAAATAATTGGAAAATTTTTATTATGATACATAGGTCAGTGAAACACCCAGCAATCTCTGAAATTTCCAAATATAGGATGTGTATACAAGACCTCAAAGCCAGTACCAGTCTGCCAGAGTCAGCTCTTAATGAGCATCTCCAGAATCAAAGGCAGGCAAATATCTGACATTTAAATTCTCACAGCAACTAGA
Source organism: Myiopsitta monachus (assembly GCA_017639245.1). Lineage (NCBI taxonomy): Eukaryota > Metazoa > Chordata > Aves > Psittaciformes > Psittacidae > Myiopsitta > Myiopsitta monachus. The sequence continues at coordinate 6,002,937 of CM029940.1, forward strand.
GGGAACTTTTTGATAAGATCATTGTTACTCTGACGGTCTTTTGATCAAGAGGCAAGTATCAGTGCAACTCATTTTCTACACAAACCTCATAGCATGGCTTTATTAAGACAAGGAAAATACATGCAGGATCTGAAAACAATGTACTCATTCTAGGCTGGGAATGTTGTCCTGTGTAGTCCATATTACTTCAATAAATATCATAGTGTACCTTCTCACAGCTAAGGGAAAGCCCCAGCTGTCACGCAGGAAAGCAGTCCACATATACCATGAACAGATGGTATACTGTGTATATACTAGCATATATATAACAGACTTAGAGCTTTCAGGCACACCTGCCCTCTCATACAGAATCTTCCTAGAAAATTCTGGATCATATTTAATAACAAAAATTCTGTAACACATATTACATAAATAAAAAATACAATATAAATATAAAGATATATGGAAAAAAAAAAAGCTTTTCACACTCTTACTCCTTCAGAGCCAGAGATCTTCATAAGAGTAAATGTCGTGGTTTAAGCCTAGTCAGTCATGCAGTTTGTTCACTCACTCCCCCCTCTTTCTTCCCCCCCCTCCCAGAGGGATGGGAAGGAGAATCGAAAGAATGCAACTCCCACAGGTTGAGATAAGAACAGTTCAGTAACTAAGGTATAACACAAACCCACTACTGCTACCACCAATAATAATAATGACAAGAGAAATACAAGGGAAGAGAATACAACCGCTCACCACCGATATCCAGCCCGACCAAGCAGTGCACCACCCCTTCCGGGTTTCTGCCCTCCATTTTTCCACCCTGGGCATGACGTGCTGTTGTATGGAATACCTCTTCGTGTAGTTTGGGTCAGGTGTCCTGTCTCTGCTTCCTCCCGGCTTCCCCTCCTCCCTGGCAGAGCATGAGACTCAGAAAGTCCTTGGTCAAACCAAACATTCTAAGCCACAACTAAAAATATCGTTGTTATCAGCACTGTTCCCAGGCCCAAAATCAAAAACACAGTGCTGCACCAGCTACCAAGAAGGAGAAAAATAACTGCTACTGCTGAACCCAGGACAGTAAGACAATAGAAAAGGCAAAGTCATAAAAATATTGACAGCCCTTAGACATTAACTGACATTTTATGTAACAAGTTGATTCATTATGGAAACAAGCAGAAATGAACTATGATTATACAAAGCAAAACAAAACCTGCCAATAGAAGCATAGAATCATAGAATATTTAGGGTTGGAAAGGACCTTAAGATCATCTAGTTCCAACCCCCCTGCCATGGGCAGGGACACCTCCCACTAAACCATGCCACCCAAGGCTCTATCCAACCTGGACTTGAACACCGCCAGGGATGGAGCATTCACAGCTTCCCTGGGCAACCCATTCCAGTGCCTCACCACCCTCACAGTAAAGAACTTCTCCCTTCTATCTAATCTAAATTCCCCTGTTTAAGTTTGAACCCATTACACCTTGTTCTATCACCACAGTCCCTAATGAAGAGTCCCTCCCCAGCATCCTTGTAGGCTCCCTTCAGATACTGGAAGGCTGCTATGAGGTCTCCACGCAGCCTTCTCTTCTCCAGGCTGAACAGTCCTGACTTTCTCAGCCTGTCTTCATATGGGAGGTGCTCCAGCCCCCTTATTATCCTCATGGCCTCCTCTGGACTTGCTCCAACAGCTCCATGTCCTTCTTATGTTGAGGACACCATAACTGTACACAATACTCCAAGTGAGGTCTCACAAGAGTAGAGCAGAGGGGCAGGATCACCTCCTTTGACCTGCTGGCCACTCTTCTTTTGATGCAGCCTAGTAAGTCATCTAGGCTTTACTGAACTCCCTTCCCGCCAAAATACCACACAGAATTTTCTGCATATAAAGCAGATGCAGTATGCTATAGGTACATTTGTGTTTTGTGCTTTTTAGACATACACAAAACCTGCACAACTATCTTAGGAACATTGATAGTGAAATTCTGCAAGTTGTTTAAAATTGAAGAAGTAACCAACGTTGGTGATTCAAAGTTGTATACGTTCTTCCTCTTCTATAGCAAGCAAATAAATTAGCCATGTACATGTTATCAATATATCTATTTATAATTACACACTGATTTTGCAAGAAAATTCAGGAGAGAGCTAGTGTTAAATATTCAGCCTTGTGGCGTCGAAACACTACTTCAGTATACAAAGCCTAGAACTTCAGCCATAAAAAGACTGTAGATCCTTCATTCCAGTATGGAGTGCTCTATTCATGGTCACTTCAACATGGAATGCTCACCCAGTCTTGTTCTGATCACTGCAGGTAAGCAAAGACAAAATACAGTACTGAAAACTTTGAACACTAATAGGGAAACAAGAACTTGTTAAACCCCTAAATAGCATCAGCACTGCTATTAAAACATCTTTACTGTTGGCTCATGACAGCCATGTTTTAAATGGTTCACCTACACTAGTTCTCAAACAATATACGATTAAAAATGCTGTTACAGAAAGATCAAATTACTAAGACTTTTGGAGTTGGACATAATAAGTAGAACCTAAAAATAGAGGTAGCCTATGTCTATGCATAGAAAAGTTATAAAAACTCATTTTCAGATCATGCTCTCATAGTCAAGTTACCAAATGCTACTTTGAAGCTGGAATTAAGTGGTTTGACACTACGGTTATACATAATGAAGTACATGGCAAGTCTATACTAACAATATTTAAGCAAAGCCTTACTTAACAAAAAGGCTTACATCTGACAGATTCAGACATCTCCAAAACTGATTGAGAAATTATTTTATAATGTCACATCATCATTTAAACATTAGAATAATTTTAGATTGGCTCAATAAACAATACCATTAATACATATATCCATTAACTTCAGAAAGAATCTGTAAATCCCTTTTCTTAGGCTCATCAGAAAGATTAAAATATTAAGTCTCAGTCTTTTAAATGCTCTAAAACTTGACATTGGTTTTTCAGAAAAGTTCCATTCATAAAAATCCTGTATTTAAACTATTGTGTCAATATAAAAGAATACTTTGACCTTCATAATAGTCTATCAATCGGATATGCAATTATGAGTAGAATTTAAGATCAATATCTCATGAGTCTCCAGAGAAACTTCGGTAAGCGTTCTTTTCAGAAAAAGCATAAAACGCCTATAGCTGAGAAAAAAATACTTCATCTTTTTATAATTTGAAAGGAGGAGGCACATCATCAAACTTTGTTGGCGAGTTTGTTCCTGGAGTTTTCTCCGAATCAATTTGGCACCCCACATAGGACCCTCTCTGCTCGGCTGCAGGACCCACTGAGGACAAGACTCCCTAGGGCCCTCGGGAGTTTTTCCCGGAGGGACCCCTCGACTCATTTGGATCACTGCGGGAGCAGACAAGGACCATCTTCATAAAAGGTATTCTTTTCTTTTATATAGTCTGTAAGATGCAGGGGGCATCTTGGTTTGGTAAATTGGTTTGGTAAGCGTACGCAAGGTTTGGAAGCCTTCTGTAAATCGAGATAGGGAATCTCGTGGGTAAAGGCTTTGGTATACACCCACAAGAAGCAGGGGGCATCTTGTGGTTTGGGTCCCACAAGACGCAGTGGGCGTCTTGTAGAAAAGGCTTTGGATTATACTGGTATTTAATCTCTTTGGTATATACCCACAAGAAGCAGGGGGCATCTTCTGGTTTGGGTCCTACAAGACGCAGTGGGCGTCTTAAGGAAAAAGGTTTTGGATTTTACTGGTATTTGACTTATGTTGTGGCTTGCTATAATGATGATTTTGGTCTTGTGATTTCAGTATTGGGGACAGGCTGTTGTGAATGTGTTAATTGTTGCCCCTGTCTCAAGTGTTGTAAATGTGTGGAATGTGTCTATGTTGTGGCTTGTTATAATGATGATTTTGGTCCTGTGATTTTGGTATTGGTGACAGACTGTGTTATTAATTGTTGTTTGTTTGATAGAATTTTAGTCTCTGTCTCAAGTGTTGTAACAGTGGAGTGTGTCTGTGGGATCCTGTGTGTGCGTGTGAATGCGAGATTGATAATGGGAAATCGGTAGAGTGGAGAGATCTTGAAAAAGAATCCTTTAGGGTGCATTTTGGCACACTGGAAAGAACTGGGAGGGTTTCCTGGGGGCTCGGTAAATGAGAAAAGTTGATAAAATATTGTAACCAATGGTGGCCTTTGTATACTTCGGAAGATCAGGAAAAATGGCCTAGAAATGGAACTTTGAACTGTGATACATTGTTACAATTAATGTTGTTTTCAGATGGCAAGGAAAATGGGATCATGTATGCAGATATGTTTTTCACTTAAACCACCCGGAGTGAGACGGAATGCTAAATTAATATAGCACCGCCAGATCCCTTAATTTTGGCCTTGGAAAAAGACAGTGAAAAACTGAAAACCAAGCTGGAGACATGTTGTCCAGACTGTGATACTGGGGAAAGATGTTTAAAGTTAGGAAAATCAAGGGGAAAAGGAGGGGAGCTCTGGCAGCTCCTGCCTTTGAGCATGTTGGGTGGAGGTGGGGGAGTGGGTTCTTCTCCTGTGGGACCGGATCGGTATTCCTGCTGTGGAGAAATTGGATGTTGGAAGTGAGATTGCCCTGGGGGATTGCCATGGGGTCGCTCTGGTGACTGAATTGGAACTAGACTGACCTGGTGAATTTACACCAGCAGATCCACTGGTTAAATTAAAACTAGGGACTAGAGGAAATAAAGCGGAATTTTAGAGGATACAGGAGTAACTTATTCTGTGTTAAATCAGAGGGAAAAGAATTTGTTACAGATGTGGGAGCAACTGGACACCAAGAAAAAGAAAAAAAAAAGGGGGGAGAAAAAAAAAGGGAGGCATCCTTTCTGAAACCCTCAAAGTACAAATTGGGAAAACAAATAGGAATGCATAAATTTTTATGCATTCCAAATTCTCCAAAATCTTTATTAGGGCGAGAAGCAACATTTAAAAAAGGCAAAATGGAATTAAGAGTTAAAAATGATCAATTAATTGCAGTTTTGAGATTAATTAAACAGAAAAGCGAACAGGAGGACCTCCCTGAAATTGAAGAAATCCTTAATCAGATATATCTGGGAGAATGGGCATCTGAACTTCCGGGTAAGACGAAAAATCTTTGCCTGTTAAAATAGAAATAAAAAGGAAAGCGGGGGGCAGCCCAATTAGAATAAAACAATATCCCTTAAAATTAGAGGATCAAAGGGAATTTAAAAAAAAAATCATTCATAAATTTTAAAATACAGGTTATTAATTGAATGTGAATTGGAATATAATACTCCTATCTTGCCAGTAAAGAAATGAAGTTGCAGATTGGTTCAAGATCTCAGAGCAATCAACAAATTTGCAGAGGATATTCATATACCGTATTGACTAAATTGAATAATAATCAGAAATGGTTTGCCGTCCTGGATTTAAAGGACCTCTTTCTTTTGCTTACCATTGGCCAAAGAAAGCCAAAATTTATTTGCTTTTGAATGGGAAAATCCTGACACAGGAAGGAAAACCCAATTAACTTGGACGGTATTACCTCAAGGGTTTAAAACCAGTCCAACAATTTTTGAAAATCAGTTAGCACTGGATCTAGAATCATGGAAACCACCCACTCAGACGGGGACTCTGTTACAATATGTGGATGATCTATTAATTGCCACAGAAACAGAGGAAGAATGTGTCCAGTGAATTGTGGGATTATTGAATTTTCTGGGACTGAATGGTTATTGGGTATCCATCAAAAGGCCCAACTAATTCAAACCCTAGTTTCCTACCTAGTATATGAAATAACAGGAGGACAGAGAGAACTTGGAACCGCTAGAAAAGAAGCCATTTGTCAGACTCCATGACCGTCGACCATCAAGGAGCTCCAGACATTCCTGGGAATGACTGGATGATGCAGACTTGGGATGCATGATTATAGTGTTCTGGTAAGACCACTATATGAACTGTTTAAAGGAAATACTCCCTCTTTGGAAAGGACTGATTCAGCAGAAATTTTTTTAGAAATTTAAAACACAGCTAATGAGAGCTGCAGCTCTGTGACTTCTGGATGGGACTAAATCCTTTTGGCTATATTCCTATGAAGAACAGGGAATAGCTCTGGGGGTCCTTGCTCAGAAACTAGGACCCTATAGAAGGGCAGTGGTGTATTTTTCAAAATAGCTGGATGAAGTAATCAGAGGATGGCCCGGAAGCCTAAGGACTGTGGTGGCAGTTGTCATGAATACTGAGGAGGCTCTCAAATTTACCTTGGGACAAAATATTCCTGTACTAGTGTCCCATGTTGTATCATGAGACGGGGGGGGGCGGGGGGGAATACAAAATTACAAAATGAAATATATAAACTTTTAGAGTCAATTTTAAATAATGTTAAGTTTGATGGCTTTGTAACAATAGTAATGGAAAATTACTGAGACACATGATATACAGAGAAAAAAATACAGAGTACAGCTAGAGAACATACTGAGAATCCTTGTATAAGATGAACTGCTGTAGTTGACGTAGTTTAGGCCTTTATGACCTTAGTAGAAAATGAGTGTAAGAAAAACAGGCTAGAAGAACAGGATGTAAAGATAGGGAGTATCTGGAATGGCAGGGGTCCAGGACAGGCTGCAGTTAAACTAACTGATAAGCAGGAGGATGGGACGATTATTACGTCTGTGGTGTTAACGAACCAATTAAGCTGGTATAAGCATCTACTGGGCATGCTTCAAAGGCTGCCAGCAGTGATGAAGACTGTTGGAAGAAGTAACCCTCAGAGACCACCACCACATTTTTGTATGCATGCAGGGAACTTTCTGGAAAATGAGATAATCCATACGTAGCCTCATGAATATGTATGTATGCTCCGTAGCTATGTAAGGACTGCTTGTGTAGCAATACGGGGACACACGTTAGGAGGAGCTATCCTCCGTGTCTCCCGGCGCCATAATAAAGAATACCTGCTTGTCAACTAGAAAACTTTGTTGGCATGTTTGTTCCTGGAGTTTTCTCCGAATCAGTCAGCGGTCCTGGAACAGAAAGAAGCCCACTGGTTACCTCCTTCACGTTTTTTAAAATACCAGGCCACCCTTGTGGAACACGATGATATAGAAATTGTGGTCACTAATGTTGTGAACCCAGCATCCTTTTTTGCAGGAACAACCGACAGAACTCCTAACACACAACTGCTTGGCCACTATAGAGACTGCATATTTGAGACAACCAGATTTGAAAGAAAAACCTCTGGAACATGCTGAACAAGAGCCCTGGAACTGGCTGAAGACAAAAGGATAAATATTTGGACTGATTCTAAAATACGCATTTGGTGTGGTCCATGCACATGGTGCTATCTGGAAAGAACGAGGACTTCTGAACACACAGGGGAAACAGATTAAACATGCTACAGAAATTCTATAACTACTGGAAGCTGTTCAGCTACCTGAGGAAGTAGCTATTATATATTGTAGGAGGGCATCAACAAGATGACTCTAATCAGGAAACTGGAAATAATTTGGCCAATTTTGAAGCCAAACAAGCAGCTGAACAATCTAAAATCATGTCCTTAATCCCTGATGGCAAACTAACAACTCAGAAAGCTAAACCTAGATATTCAAAAGAGAATAGAAAGTTGATTGAAGATCTGAAAGGACAGGAAAACAAAGAGGGTTGGGTTCAGATACCTGATGGGCGAATTGTAACTCCCTATAACCAGCTCTGGAAAATCTATATACCATAGTTCAAATAGTGACAATGTCAGCTCTGTCTCAAGCATAATCCTAAAATTGAAAATAGAAATCAAATTGGGACAACTGGGAGAGGAAGTTATCTGGGAGAGCAGTGGCAAATAAATTTTTCCAAATTACCAAGAAAAGGAGGTTTTTGATATTTGTGGGTGTTAACGAATACTTTTTCAGGGTGGCCAGAAGCATTCCCTTGTAGAATAAATAATGCAAGACAAGTAATTAAAACATTGTTAAACAATATAATACCTTGTTTTGGAGTATCAGTGGCAATTTCTTCTGACTGAGGCTCGCACTTTGGCACAAAATTGTTACAAGAAGTTAGCAAAGTATTAGAAATCGATTGGCAACTACATGTTCCATACAGGCCGTAGACCAGTGGGCAAGTAGAAAAGATGAACCATCTGATCAAACAACAGATTTAGTAAAATATGTCAAGAAACGAATTGATATTGGTACCAAGCCTTACCACTGGCTCTATTGAGAATTTGAACTAAACCTCGGTCTAAAGAAAAGGCTAGGCCATGTAAAGTTTTATATGGAAGACCATATCAGTTCCAGTTTAAAGGAGAAAGTCTTCAGGAAGTGGGAGAAGGCTATCTCTGAGAGTTTCTGGTCAATCTGGGAAAACAATTTGGAGAAATAAATAAGAGAATATTAAGGACAAGTGCAAGAGGTTTGGATTATCCGATTCACCCTTTCAGATCCAGAGACTCGGTCCACGTTAAGAATTTTTCAGGAGATCCTCTACAGGAGAAGTGGAGCGGACTGTACCAGATATTATTTACCACCTTTACAGCAGTGAAGATAAAGGAACAACCTGCTTGGACACATGATTCAAGAATAAAGAAAGCACCAGAACCAGAGAAGATATAGCAGATCAAACCTTCAGGACCCTTATGCATTGAGATGGGGGGGGTACAAAATTACAAAATGAAATATATAAACCTTTAGAATCAATTTTAAGTAATGTTAAGTGTGATGGCTTTGTAACAGTAATAATGGAAAATTACTGAGATGCATGAAATACAGAGAAAAAGTATAGAGTACAGCTAGAGAACATACTGAGAATTCTTGTACAAGATAAACAGTTGACATAGTTTAGGCCTTTATGACCTTAGTAGAAAATGAGTGTAAGAAAAACAGGCTAGAAGAACAGGATGTAAAGATAGGGAGTATCTGGAATGGCAGGGGTCCAGGATAGGCAGCAGTTAAACTAACTGATAAGCAGGAGGACAGGAAGATTGTTATGTCTGTGGTGTTAACGAACCAATTAAGCTGGTATAAGCATCTACTGGGCATGCTTCAAAGGCTGCCAGCAGTGATGAAGACTGTTGGAAGAAGTAAATGACCCCGAAAGACCACCACCACATTTTTGTATGCATGCAGGGAACTTTCTGGAAAATGATGTGATCCATACGTAGCCTCATGAATATGTATGTATGCTCCGTAGCTATGTAAGGACTGCTTGTGTATCAATATGGGGACACACGTTAGGAGGAGCTATCCTCCGTGTCTCCCGGCGCCATAATAAAGAATACCTGCTTGTCAACTAGAAAACTTTGTTGGCATGTTTGTTCCTGGAGTTTTCTCCGAATCAGTATGAAATTGCATCGGTCGTAATTTGGACTTATATGATAACTGGCGTACAAGCTTGGGACCAAAACTTATACCTGAAATTAATGCAGAATGTTTGTTAATCATAGTGACTGTTGGGTGTGTGCACAGTTGCCTAAATCAGGAGAAAATCCAGACCTACCATTAACTGGCGTTCCAATTCCCAACGCTATCTCATGGACTAATTTGTGGGTGAACACTAGCAACCTATATCCAAGGGAAAGGTTAAAATTTGGGATAGTTAATCCTAATCCAAGTGCCAAGGATGATACCTCCTTGGGGTTCAAAGAAATACGGGAAAAGTTAACTTCATGGTTACCTAATCTCTCCTGGTTAAGGCAACTGGTCGCAGGAATATTAATTTTAATTATTTTCATATTGATTACTTGTGGTTTGATACAATGTTCCTTATGGTATTGTAAACGATCTATGATAAGCTACGAAGATTGGAAAAGAAACGAAATTAAGCACCAAGTAGAAACAGGAAATGATTTTAAAAGAACTCTAGATGGTAATGGTAGTATATAAAATGTTGCAAAAGAATTTGCAAAAGGACAGAAAAAGGGGGGATTTGAAAGAAGGATGCACAAAAGCACAAAATATAATCAGTTCTAAATAAGGTTATGGCTTTGTAATGGGGGTGCTTGAGGGTGGTTTTAGCTCCATAGGACCTTAGTACAAAAAGTGTGAGAAAACTAAAATAGAAAAACAGGACCTGGGGATGGGCACGGTCAAACCAGCTGATGGGTGGGGGGACAGGGTGATGGCTAAGTCAACGAACCCATTAAGTTGGTGTAAACATCTACTGGGGAGTATCTAGACTAGCAGATGTCCAGAATGGGAGCAGTTAAGCTACCTGATAAGTAGAGGGACAGGATGATTGCTATGTTTGTTATGTTAATTAAGCTGGTGCTTCAAAGACTGCTAGCAGTGATGAAGATTGTGGGAAGAAGTAAATGACTCTCAAAGACCACCATCACATTTTGTTTGTATGCCGGAAACTTTCTGGAAAATGATGTAATTCATGTGTAGCCTCACGAATATGTATGCATGCCCAAGTGACTATATAAGGATGGCCTGTGTGGCAATACCGGACGCACGACAGGAGGAGCTATCCCCCGTGTCTCCCGGTGCCGCAATAAAGAACACCTGCTTGTCAACTTAAAACTTGTTGGCATGTTTGTTCCTGGAGTTTTCTCTGAATCAACTTCTACATAAATTAAGCATGCATGCAAAACCTTGCAAAACAAACTAGTAAAAGTCTACAAAAACTAATACTTGACAACTTGTTCAGCCCTTATTTTTCATGATACTAATAAACAAATCACATGTGTCCTGGTTTCAGCTGGTATAGAGTTCATTTTCTTCCTAGTAGCTGGTAGAGAGCTGTGTTTTGGATTTAATGTGAGAATAATGCTGATTGATAGCACACTGATATTTTAGCAGTTGCTAAGTAGTGCTTACCATAAGTAAAGGACTTTTTAGTCTCTCATGCTTGGCCAGTGACAGGGGCACAAGAAGCTAGGAGGAAGCAAAGACAGGACACCTGACCCAAACTAGCCAAAGGGGTATTCCATACCACAGCATGTCATGACAAGTATATCAACAGGGGGGAGTTACCCAGAAGACCCAGATTGCTGCTATCAGTCAGCAGGTGGTGATCAATTGTATTCTGCATCACTTGTGTTTTCTGAATTTTTATTTCTCCTTTATTTGTTGTTCTCTATTATTCTTATAATGATTATTTTTGTAGTTATTATGTCTATTATTATATTTTATTTTAGTTATTAAACTGTTCTTATCTCAACCCACAGGTTTTACATACTTCTGATTCTCCTCCACATCAAGACAATCTCTCCCCCTCCATCATTTCAGCTGTGGAAAACTTTACCAGGGAGTTCCAGCAGTTCAAGGAGGAGAAGTCCTGCTCCCCACTTGTATGGACCCATTTCTCAGTTATTAAAAGTAAGCGTCCTTCCACTCAAGAGGGAAGATATAGAAGGTACATACCAGAGATACCTTGTGGTTTTGCCTGCGGGACCATGGAGAAGACATGAGGAAGTGGGATGGAAAACTTACCTCAGTGCTCCAGGTATGGGTACATGAATTGCAAGAAAAAACAACCATAAATAGTGATCCTTCAAGGAAAGTTGCTGCTCCAACCTCTGGCAGGCATTTTTCCAGACAGAGTGGAAGAGCTGATTTTACTCCAAACCCTATGGACAGGAATTCTAATCCCCTTTTACAAGAATTAAGTGAAGAATACTATGACCAGTATTGGAGGGGCCCTGCCTCCAGCCAGATGGAGGACAGGGACAACCGGGTTTACTGGACTGTCTGGATCAGATGGCCTGGCGCATCACACCCACAACAGTATGAGGCTCTAGCAGACATTGGTGCACAGCATACCCTAATGCCATCAAGCTATCAAGGGGCAGAACCCATTTATATTTCTGGAGTGTGAAAGGAGGACGCACAAAAGCACAAAATGTAATCAGTTCTAAATAAGGTTATGGCTTTGTAATGGGGGTGCTTGAGGGTGGTTTTAGGTACATAGGACCTTAGTACAAAAAGTGTAAGAAAAATAAAATAGAAAAACAGGACCTGGGGATGGGCACAGTTAAACTGGCTGATGGGTGGGGGGACAGGGTGATTGCTGTGTCAACGAACCCATTAAGTTGGTGTAAACATCTACTGGGGAGTATCTGGGACCAGCAGATGCCCCGGGAGGGAGCAGTGAAACTATCTGCTCAACAAAAGGACAGGATGATTGTTAAGTCCATCATCACCTTTTGTGTACCTACAGGAAACTTGTGTAACCTCATGAATATGGATGTATGCTCAGTGACTGTAAAAGGGTGGCCTGTGTGGCAATACAGGGGGATGCCCTTGGAGGAGCTATCCCCCGTGTCTCCAGGCGCCGCAATAAAGAATAGCTGCTTGTCAACTTGAAACTTTGTTGGCGAGTTCCTGGAGTTTTCTCCGAATCAAGTGACAGGGGGATCCCAACAGCTAACTGTACTAGAAGACTAACAGTAGACTACTGTAACCTGAATGAAGTCACACTGCCACTGAGTGCTGCCTGACTGAACATTTAAGAACTTCAATATGAACTGGAGTAAAAGGCAGCCAAGTGCGATGCCACAATTGATATTGCCAATGTATTTTGCTCAATCCCTTTGGCAGCAGAGTGCAGGCCACAGTTTGCTTTTACTTGGAGGGGCGTCCAGTACACTTGGTACTGACTGCCTCAGGGGTGGAAACACAGCCCTACCATCTGCCACGGACTGATCCAGACTGCGCTGAAACAGGGGCAAGCTCCAGAACACCTCAATTGGCAAGACACACAGTGGCAGCAACGGTAATTTCTGCAGCTGAGCACTAGATTGGGGTTGACATGAGGGTTCCTGGGGCCAGGGAAACACAAGCTTTTGCTAGGAAGGCTGGCACAGCTTGGGCATTGCTAGGGACAGCTGAGGGAGATTGAAATGCCCCTGGGGAGTGCAACTGATTGTGACTGACCATGACTGGCAAACAGGGCGTGGTGCATCAGCCAGGGAGAGCATGACACATCAGTTTGCATGGGAGTTTACACAGGAGCGCGGGCAGGGAGGGCCATGAACCCTGCTTGTAGACCCCAGGAAATTGCTCTAGATCTCTGGCAGGATGGTGAGCACTCGCCTTTTGAGTTAAAACCCGTTTCTACAGAGAAAGTCCCTGGGATGTCTGACACTTCCGCCCAGACAGAACTGGTAAGGAAGGAGACTTCTTTACAGGTAGTAAGTTGCAACAAGTGTACGGATCCTTCTCCTGGAGACAAGGCAAGTATCTGTACAAGTTGTGCACAGGTTGAGGACCTGTTGCATCAGGTGGCCGAGTTGCAAGGCTGTGCAGTATTAGAGGAGATGAGACGGAGATAGGCGATTTCACATCCACACTCCTGTAGCAGACACCACTAAGAATGTGACACCCTGAACCGTGGTGACCCACAAAAGCAGGACTCTGTTTCAGTCCACACCCTCCAGTATTACAACCAAAACTAGATATGAAACTGTAACATCTGTAAGACACCCATAAGCAAAGTCTGCAGGGAGAAACTCCCCCCGCAGTACACAGTATAAACTGCAAAAAGAAACAAGTGCTCGCAGTGAGTGACTCTCTGCTAAGGGGCACTGAGGCACCCATCTGTTGGCCTGACAGGGAGTCACAAGAGGTATGCTGCCTCCCAGGAGTTATGGTCTGAGATGTTGCCAAGAGGGTGCCACAACTTCTCAAGAACACAGACTACTATCTGCTGCTACACTTTCACGTGGGCACAAATGACATCACATGATGGAACCTGAGCAAAGTCAAAGAATACTATAAAGCCCTGGAGGTGCATGTGAAAAATATTGGTGCCCAAGTTATTTTTTCCTCTATTTTACCATTAGAAGGAAGGGTGAAGCCAGAAAAATGCTCCTTAACTGCCTCCTAAGATGAGAGCCAGAAGGCAAATCACCTCAAGCGTATGTATATTAATACACAAAGCCTGGGAAATAAACAGGAGGATCTGGAGCTCAGCGCCCAGTCAGAAAGCTATGATATCATAGGAATAACTGAAACATAGAATCATACAATCGTAGAATCAACCAGGTTGGAAAAGACCTTTGAGAACATCAAGGTGGGATAACTCACATGACTGAAGGATCATGATGGATGGCTGTTTCATAAAGACAGGCAGGGAAGAAAAGGAGGAGGAGTCATGCTCTATGTTAAGGAGAACTTTGAATGTACAGAAGTCAACTATGGCAATTGTAGAAGCCCTACTGAATGCCTCTGGGTCAAGGTCAGAGGGGTCATCTCCAAGGGGGGTCTTACAATAGGCATCTGCTATTGACCTCCAAACCAAGATGAGAAAGCCAACGAAGCAATATTTAGGTAACTTAAGGAAGCCTCAGCTCAGCAGAACCTGGTTCTTATGGGTGACCTCAACTACCCAGATATTTGTTGGAAGAACAACACAGAAGCCCATATGTCATCCATTAAGTTCCTGGAATGAGTGGAGGACTGCTTCCTCATACAAATGTTAGATGTGCCAACCAGGAAAGAGGCACTGCTGGACTTGCTACTCACAAACCCAGAAAACCTGTTTTGTAATATCTCAGTTAGTGATAGCCTTGGCTGCAGTGATCATAATATTGTGGAGTTTGGGATCTGGCTGATCGTGCTGAAGGTTAGTACTAAGACAAAGGTTTTAGATTTCAGAAGAGCAAACCAGCTTGCTCAGAGCTAAGCTGGGAGGGATTCTGTGGGAAGCTTACATGGAGGACAAAGAAGCTAGTGAGTGCTGGGAGTTTTTCAAGAACACTCTCCTGGAAGCACAAAAGCAGTTCATCCCCTTTAAAGGTAAGGGAAGTAGGCAGAGCAAGATGGCTTAACTGTGAGCTTCTAAGTCTGCTCAAAACCAAGAGAAGTATATCAGACATGGGAAAGCAGACAAATAACTGTTGAGAACTGTAAGGGTATTGTCAGGGTGTGCAGAGATGTAGTTAGAAAAGCAAAAGCTCAGCATGAACTGAAACTGGCCAGAGATGTCAAGAACTACAAGGGCTCTTCAGGTGCATTAAAAGTAAACAGAAACAAAAGGAAAATACTGCCCTGATGTTAAACAAGAGAAGGGAATTAGTTACCAACAACACTGAAAAGGGAGAGGTTTTCAACACTCTCTTCACCTCTGTCTTTACTAGGAATGTTGGGCCCCAGGCCTTGGGATACAAAATTCAGGTTGATGCAGACACAGGTCCACTGTCAGTAAAGGAAGAGTTGGTATGTGACTATTACAGGAGCTCGACCCTACAAATCGATGGGCCCTGATAACATCCACCGAAGGGTGTTAAGAAAGCTGGCTGACATCATTGTGAGGCTGCTCTCCATTATCTTTGAGAAATCATGGAGACTGGAAGATGTCCCAGAAGACTGGAAGAAGGCTAATGTCACCCCCATATACAAGAAGAGCTCTAAGGAGAATCCACAAAATTATAGGCCCATCAGTCTTACATCAGGCCCTGGGAAGGCTATGGAGAGAATCCTCCTGGGTGCTATCACAAGTCAAATCAAGCACATGCTTGAGAAAAGCCAGCATGGATTCACCAGGGACAAATAGTGCTTGATAAACTTGATCTCCTACGACAAAGTAACCTGCTCATTTGATGCGGGGCAAGCAGTGGACATCATCTATCTGTACTTCTCCAAGGCTTTCGATACAGTTTCCCACAGCTTCCTCCTAGAGAAACTGATGTGTTACGGTCTTGACAATTGGTCTGTGCAGTGGGTGGGGAACTGGCTGACAGGCTGCACCCAGAGCGTGGTGGTAAATAGCTCCTTTTCCAACTGGAGATGTGTCACTAGTGGGGTCCACCAGGAATCGGTATTGGGCCCAACGCTGCTCACTGTCTTCTAAGTGATCTGGATGATCGGATCAAATGTCCCCTGATGAAGTTTGCCAATGATACCAAACTGAGTGGGGAAGTGGACACATTGAATGGGAGAGCCAACCTGCAGGAAGACCTGGATAGTAAGAGTGGGCTAATGAGAACCTCATGAAGTTCAATAAGGACAAATGCAAGGTCTTGCACCCGAGTAAATACAATCCGAGACTACAGCACAGGCTGGGATCTACCCAGCTGGGAAGCAGCTCTGTGGAAAGAGACCTGCGGTTCTGATGGACAACAAGCTCAGTAGGAGTGAACAGTGTGCTGCTGCGGCAAAGAAAGCCAACAGGATGCTGGGTTACATCAAGAAGGGCATCACCAGCAGAGATAAAGATGTCATTATCTCTCTCTACTTAGTGCTTGTCAGGCAACACCTGGAATACTGTGTTCAGTTTTGGTCCCTGCTATATAAAAAAGGATGTGGACAGGCTGGAGAGGGTCCAGAGAATGGCCACAATAACGATCAAAGGACCAGGGAGCCTGCCATATGAGGAAAGGCTGAGAGAATGGGGTTTGTCCAGCCTAGAGAAAAGAAGGCTCAGGGGAGACCTTATCACCATGTTCCAGTGTGGATGATTTCTTGTTAGAGAATGGACATATGCTTGCTCTGAATGAAAGCAACTACGTGCAGCTGGCCATGTAGCAGGGGTAACTCCTGTGTACCTCGGTGCAGCCGACCGTGGAAAAGAAGTAACTCCCGGATAGCTAATGAAACAAGAATGCAGGCCTGGAAGATAAGAAGGAACTAAGATAAAGAGGTTGCTAAAATGGACTGTAAACTTTGCTTGCTTGCAGAAACCACACTTTAGGTTCTCACGAAACATATTAACCAATAGTATACTTGTTGCTAAGAATATGTAACCAATCGTAGAAAGACATGTAATGCTAGAGCTGTAAGCCTAAGGTATATAAACAGTAGCTTCACAAGCAATAAACGGCTTTTGTCTAATCATATTGATTTCTGACTGAGTCCTTGCGGCATTCCAGCATTTAAAGGGTGGCTTCAAAGAAGATGGAGACTCCCTATTTACAAGGAGTCACATGAAAAAGATGAGGGTAATGGGCACAAGTTTGTACTGGGGAGATTCCAACTAGACACAAGAGAAAAATTTTTCACAATGAGAATAATCAGCCATTGGAATAATCTCCCCAGGAAAGGGGTGGACTCCCCAACATGGGATGCTTTTAAGATTTGGCTGGACAGGGTGCTAGGTCACCTAATCTAGGTCATGTTTTGCCTAGAAAGGTTGGACCAGATGATCTTTGAGGTCCCTCCCAACCTGGTATTCTGACACCTGAAATACATTGATGACGTCATCATGTGGGGCAGTACAGCAGAGGAAGTTTCTGAGAAAGGGAGGAAAATAATCCAAACCCGTCTGAAGGCTGGTTTTGCCATAAAATGGAGTAAGGTCAAGGGACCTGCACAGGAGAATCAAGTTTTGGGAATAAAACGGCAAGATGGACATTGCTAGATCCCCAAAGATGTGATCAGCAAGATAACAGCAATGTCTCCACCAACTAATAAGAAAGAAATACAAACTTTCTTAGGTGTTGTGGGGTTCTGGAGAAGGCACACCCCAAATCACAGTCTGATTGTAAACCCTCTCTATCATGTGACCCGGAAGAAGAATGATTTCAAATGGGAACCTGAGCAACAACAAGCGTTTGAACAAATTAAATGAGAGAGTTCCAAGAGCCCTTGGACCAGTCTGGACTGGGCCAGGTGTGAAAAATGTGCTCTATACTGCAGGTGGGGAGAATGATCCTACCTGGAGCCTCCGGCAGAAAGCTCCAGGGGAGAATCAAGGTTGACCCCTCGGCTTCTGGAGTCAGGGATGCAGAGGATCTGAAGTCAGCTATACCCCAACTGAAAAAGTGATACTGGCAGCCTTTGAAGGGGTTGGAGATGCTTCGGAAGTGATTGGCACCGAAGCACAGATCCTCCTGGCACCCTGGTTGCCCGTGCTGGGCTGGATGTTCAAAGAGGTCTCCTCTAAACATCATGTAACTGATGCTACATAGAGTAAGTGGGACTCACTGATCATACAACAAGCTCGAAGAGGAAATCCCACTTGGCCAGGAATCTTGGAAGTCACCATGTGTCACGGGTTCAGCAGCAGCAGTCGTTTTTTTCTCCTTCGTGGTAGCTGGTGCAGCACTGTGTTTTTTGATTTTGGGCCTGGGAACAGCGCTGATAACACCAGTGTTTTCAGTTACTGCTTGGTAATGTTTTGGTCTGGCCAAGGAGTTTTGGAGTCTCATGCTATGCCAGGGAGGAGGGGAAGCCCCAGGAGGAAGGAGAGACAGGACACCTGACCCAAACTGACCAAAGAGGTTATTCCATACCACAGCATGTCATGTCCAGGATGTGAAAACGGAGAGCAGAGACCTGGAAGGGTGTGGTGGTGGTGGACTGGGGGTGCACGGCATGGCCAGGTTTTTGGTATTGGGGGGTTCACTGCTGGGGGGTGCACTGGCTGGGTGGGGCTTGGTGAGCAGTTGTATTCTTTTTCCTTGTATTTCTCTTGTATTATTACTGATGGTAGCAGTAGTGATTTGTGTTATACCTTAGTTACTAAACTGTTCTTACCTCAGCCTGTGCGAGTTGAATTCTTTTGATTCTCCTCCCCATTCCCCCGGGACTGGGGGTAGAAAAAGAGGGGAGTGAGTGAGTAAAACTTCATGAGTTATTACCCTGGGTGAGGCTTAAACCACGACACCATGGAATGGTCAGAAGGCAAGGATTTCGGAATGTCACCAGAGGAGGAGGTGATGCATGCTGAAGAGGCCCCAATGTATAATAAATGACCAGAAAGTGAGAAGCACTATGCCTTGTTTACTGATGAGTACTACTGTATTGTAGGAAAGCATCGGAGACGGAAGGCAGCTGCATGGAGTCCCCTGCAACAAGTTGCAGAAACTGCTGAAGGAGAGGGTGAATTGAGTCAGTTTCCCAGGTGAAAGCCATCCAGCTGTCCTTGGACATTGCTGAACGAGAAAAGTCTCAATACTGACTCATGGATGGTGGCAAATGCCCTTTTGGGTGGTGTCATGGGTTCGGCTTTTTTTCCAAGTCTCATGCTACGCCGGGAAGGAGGGGAGAGCTGGGAGGAGGCAGAGACAGGGCGCCTGACCCGGGCTGACCAATGAGGTTATTCCATACCACAGCACGTCATGCCCAGGATGTGGAATACGGGGGGGGGGGGGGGGGGGAGGAACCGGGAAGTGGGGGGTTTTGGCAGGCTCTCGCGGGCTCTTCCGGCGCGGTCTCTCGGGTCGGTTGGGCGGCGAAACGGTTGTATCCTCTTCCTTTGTATTTACTTTGTCATTATTATTGTTATTGGTGGTGGCAGTAGTGATTTGTATTGTATCTTAGTTACTGGACTGTTCTTATCTCAACCCATGGGAGTTACATTTTCTTCGGTTCTTCTCCCCATTTCCTCCCCATCAGAGTGGGGGGGGGGGAAAGGAGGGAGAAGTGAAATTTACGGCTTAAACCGCGACAGGTGGTTGCAGCAATGGAAGCAGAGCAACTGGCAGTGCAGAATTAAACCCATCTGGGCTGCTGCAATGTGGCAATATACACTGCCCAGGTGCAGAACCCGGTGATGCAGGTACGCCACGTAGATGCTCATGTACCCAAGAGTCGGGCTACTGAGGAACACCAGAACAACCAACAAGTGGATCAAGCTGCTAAGATTAAAGGGGCTCAGATGGACTTAGATTGGCAACATAAGGGTGAATTATTTTTAGCCCAGTGGGCCCATGACACTTCAGGCCATCAGGGCAGAGATGCAACATACAGATGGGCTTGTGATCGAGGGGTGGACTTAATAATGGACACTATTGCCCAGGTTATTCATGACTGTGAAACATGTGCTGCAATTAAGCAGGCTAAACGGTTAAAGCCTCTTTGGTATGGAGGATGATGGCTGAAGTAAAATATGGGGAGGCCTGGCAGATTGATTATATCACACTCCCACCAACCCGCCAAGGCAAGCGCCATGTGCTTCCCATGGTGGAAGCAACCACCGGATGACTGGAAACATGCTCTGTGCCCCATGCCACTGCCCGGAACACTATCCTGGGCCTTGAGAAACAAACCTTGTGGCGACATGGCCCCCCAGAGAGAAGTGAGTCAGACAATGGGACTTATTTCCAGAATAACCTCATAGACGCTTGGGCCAAAGAGCACAGCACTGAGTTGTTGTGTATCCCATCCCCTACCATGCACCATCCTCTGGGAAAATTGAACGGTACAATGGGCTGTTAAAAACTACACTGAGAGCAACGGGTGGTGAGACTTTCAAACACTGGGATACACATTTAGCATAAGCAATGTGGTTAGTCAACACTAGAGGATCTTTTAATCGTTCTGTCCTGGCCCAATGAAAACACTCATACTGTAGAAGGGGATAAAGTTCCTGTAGTGCGCATAAAGAATCTGCTGGGGAAAATAGTCTGGGTTATTCCTGCCTCAGGGAAAGGTAAACTCAGTTGTGGGACTGCTTTTGCTCAAGGACCTGGGTGCCCTTAGTGGGTAATGCAGGAGGATGGGGAAGTATGGTGTGTTCCTCAATGGGATATGATTTTGGGTGAGGATAGCCAGTAAATTAAATTGTATGCTGTTGACGGCAATGTGACACTTTTATGGTAGCCCATTACCACACTGGGCATCTTGTGGTGCCCATGTCCATTGCTCCAGACTTGGGTGCCTGAACCCAACTCTCTTCCGATCATCACATTAATGAAGAATGAACTTTGATGAAACTGGATGAGCGCAGCGGTGATGGAATCAGAACTAGGCAACAATCCCTGACAGGGACCAGGTGCACAAGAAGCTGGGAGGGAGCACAGCCAGGACAGCTGACCTGAGCTAGCCAAAGGGATATTCCATGCCATAGAACATCATGCTCAGTATATAACCTGGGGGGAACTGGCCAGGAGCCACTGACTGATGCTTGGGGACAGGCTGGGCATCAGTCAGAAGGTGGTGAGCAATTGTATTGTGTGTCTGCTGTGGTTTAAGCCCAGCCGGTAACCCAGAACCATGCAGCTGCTCGATCACTCCACCCCTTCCTTCCCCCGCTCCCGGAGAGATGAGGAGGAGAATTGAAAGAATTTAACTCCCACAGGTTGTGATAAGAACAGTCCAGTAACTAAGGTATAACACAAAACCACTTCCAAAAATAATAATGATAAGGGAAATAACAAATGAAGATAATACAATCACTTACCACTGCCAACCGATACCCAGCCCAGCCCAACCCAAGCAGTGATCTAGCCCTTCCAGGTAACTGCCCTGTCGTGGTTTAAGCCTCTAAAACTCACAAAGTTTTCTCACTCACTCACTTCCCCTCTTTCTTCCCCCAGTCCCGGGGGGATGGGGAGGAGAATCGAAAGAATGCAACTCCCACAGGTTGAGATAAGAAGTTTAGTAACTAAGGTATAACACAAATCACTACTGCTACCACCAATAATAACAATGACAGAGAAGTACAAGGAAAGAGAATACAACTGCTCACCAAGCCCGACCCAGCCAGTGCACCTCCCAATGCACCCCCACCCTTCCAGGTCTCTGCTCTCCGTTTTCACATCCTGGGCATGACGCGCTGTGGTATGGAATAACCTCTTTGGTCAGTTTGGGTCAGGTGCCCTGTCTCTGCTTCCTCCCAGCTTCCCCTCCTCCCTGGCATAGCATGAGACTCAGAAAGTCCTTGGCCAGACCAAAACATTACCAAGCAGTAACTGAAAACACTGGTGTTATCAGCGCTGCTCCCAGGCCTAAAATCAAAAACATAGCACTGCACCAGCTACCAGGAAGGAGAAAAATGACTGCTACTGCTGAACCCATGACATGCCCCCAGTTTATATACTGGGCATGACATACTGTGGTATGGAATACCTCTGGCTAGTTTGGGTCAGGTGTCCTGTCTCTGCTTCCTCCTGGCTTGCCCTCCTCCCTGGCAGAGCATGAGACTCAGAAAGTCCTTGGTCAGAGTAAACATTATTTAGCAACAACTAAAAACATTGGTGTTATCAGCATTGTTCCCAGGCTGAAAGTCAAAAACACAGCACTGCACCAGGTACTAAGAAGGAGAAAAATGACTGCTACTGCTGAACCCAGGACAGTGTCACTTGTGTTTTCTGGATTTTTATTTCTCCTTTTTTTGTTGTTCCCTACTATTATAACTTTTATTGTTGTTATTTCCATTACTATTATTATAATATTTATTTTTATTTCAATCTTTAAACTCTTCTTATCTTAAGTCGTGGTTTTTACCTTCTTCCAATTCTCCTCCCCATTCCACCCAGCAGGGAGGAGAGGGAGTGAGAGAATGACTGCATGGTACTTAGTTGCTGGCTCGGGTTAAAGCATGACAACATGAACGTTTTAAAGAGTAAATTGCATACATAGATTAAAACTAAGCACTGAATTAATGCTAAGCATAAGACAGTTTTAGATTGCATAGTTCTGATTGGCCTTAAATATTTACAGTGAATGAATAATAATAAAAGAAATAATGTATACCTGCTAATACTAGAATAAAATAGGCTTTCCTGCCGTTTTCTCATGCACATATGATGTAAAACGCTTTAAGAACTTTGGATATTCTCGTTTTGCCACTGCCCGTAACACCGATGCTGGTGCCCATCCTCCTGGGTTCACTAGAAGTAGACAGGAAGCCAGACATTGAAATACAACAAATCTGCTAAAAGCTAGAAAATAAAATATAACTTTGTATTCCTGCAACTTATTCTCAAGTAACAGGAAAGGATAATTATCAGAATTTATGCCCTTACATCATTCATTACAGCACTTTCACCTCTTAATAGAACCATAGAATGGTTTGGTTTGGAAGGGATCTTAAGGATCACCTAGTTCCAACCCCCCTGCCACAGGCAGGGACACCTTCCCCTAGACTAGGTTGCTCCAAGACCCGTCCAACCTGGCCTTGAACAGTTCCAGGGATGGGGCAACCACACCTTCTCTGGGCAACCTGTGCCAGCGCCTCACCTCTCTCACACTAAAGAATTTCTTCCTAACATCTAATCTAAATCTACCCTCTTTCAGTTTAAAGCCATTGCCCCTTGTCCCGTCACTACATGCCCTTTAAAAAGTCCCTCTCCAGCATTCTTGTAGGCCCCCTTTTAGGTATTGGAAAGTTGCTCAAAGGTCTCCCGAGACTTCTCTTCTCCAGGCGGAACAAGTCCAACTCTCCCAGCTTTTCTTCATAGGAGAGGGGCTCCAGCACCCTGATCATCTTCATGTCCCTCCTCTGGACTTGCTCTAACAGGTCCACGCCTTATGCTGGGAGCCTCCTTCTTATGTTGGGGGCCCCAGAGCTGAATGTAATACTCTGGGGGGGGGTGTCTCATAACAGCTGAGTAGAGGGGGAGTATCACCATCCTTCTGATACAGCCTATCATATGGTTGGCGTTCTGGGCTGCGAGTGCACACTATAGACTCATGGTGAGCTTCTCATCAACCAACACCCCCAAGTCTTTCTCTACAGGGCTGTTATCAATCCAGTCTCTGACCAGCCTGTAGCTGTGCTTGGGATTGCCTTGACCCAGGTGCAGGACCTTGCACTTGGCCTTCTTTAACTTTATGAAGTTTGCACTGGCCCACCTCTCAAG
The DNA here is from genome assembly GCA_017639245.1 of Myiopsitta monachus. Lineage (NCBI taxonomy): Eukaryota > Metazoa > Chordata > Aves > Psittaciformes > Psittacidae > Myiopsitta > Myiopsitta monachus. Next base: position 6,026,367 of record CM029940.1, read on the forward strand.
TGGGTCAAGGTCCGTCCTTCTTTAACTTTATGAAGTTTGCACTGGCCCACCTCTCAAGTGGGTCAAGGTCCGTCTGGATCCCATCCCTTCCCTCCAGAATGTCAACATCACCACACAGCCTGGTGTCATCAGCAAACTTGCTGAGGGTGCACTCAATCCAACTGTCCATGTTGCTGATATGTTGAACAGCGCCAGTCCCAAGTTCCCGGAGGAACACCAGTCATCACTGATCTCTACTTGGACATCGAGCCGTTGACCACAAGTCTTTGTGTGTGACCATCAAGCCAATTCCTTATCCATCGAGTGGTCCATCCATCAAACCCATGTCTCTCCAGTTTAGAGAAAAGGATGTTGTGCAGGACACTGTCAAATGCCTTGCACAAGTCCAGGTAGATGTCAGTCCCTCTTCCATTACCCACCAACTCCGTAGTCCCATTGTAGAAGGCCACCAAATCTGTCAGGCAGGATTTGCCCTTAGTGAAGCCATGCTGGCTGTCACCAATCACCTGCTTATTTTCCATGTGCTTTAGCATAGTTTCCAGGAGGATCTACTCCATGATCTTGCCGGGGCACTGAGGTGAGACTGCCTGGCCTGTAGTTCCCTGCATTTTCCTTTTTCTATTTTTAAAAATGGGGGTTCTACTTCCCTTTTCCAGTCAGCAGGAACTTCACCTGACTGCCACAACTTCACAAATATGATAAATAATGGCTTAGCAACAATATCCACCAGTACCCTCAGGACCCATAGATACATCTCGTCAGGTCTCATGGAATTGTGCATGTTCAGGTTCCTTAGATGATCTCAAAATTTATGTTCTCCTACAACAGGCAGCACTTCATTCTCCTAATCCCTGACTTTGCCTTCGTCGACTTGGGCAGAGCATCTGGAGCTCTTGCTGCTAAAGACCGAGGCAAAAAAAGCCATTGAGTACCTTGGCTTTCTCCATGTCCAGGCAACCAGTTCTCCAGTTTCCTTCCAGAGAGTTCCCATATTTTCCCTTGTCTTCCTTTTATAGAATCATAGTATCATAGAACAGTTAGGGTTGGAAAGGACCTTAAGATCATCTAGTTCCAACCCCCCTGCCATAGGCAGAGACACCTCACACTAAACCATCTCACCGAAGTCTCTGTCCAACCTGGCCTTGAACACTGCCAGCAATGGAGCATTCACAACTTCCTTGGGCAACCCATTCCAGTACCTCACCACCCTCACAGTAAAGAACTTCCTCCTTATATCTAAACTAAACTTCCCCTGTTTAAGCGTGAACCCACCACCCCTTGTCCTATTGCTACAGTCCTTAATGAAGAGTCCCTCCCCAGCATCCTTGTAGGCCCCCTTCAGATACTGGAAGGCTGCTATGAGGTCTCCACTCAGCCTTCTCTTCTCCAGGCTGAACAGCCCCAACTTTCTCAGCCTGCCCTCATACAGGAGGTGCTCCAGTCCCCTGATCATCCTTGTGATCATTAAGAAACTTGTGTCATTAAGAAACTCAGCCTTCTCCAAATCCAGGGTACATCCCTATAGAAGCCCTTCCTGTTATATTTCACATCCCTAGCCAAGTTTAATTCTAACTGGGACTTAGCTTTCCTAACCTGGTCCCTAGGGTCACAGACAACGTCCCTATATTCTTCCCAGACTGCCTGTCCTTGCTTCCACCTTTTATAAACCTCTTTCTTCCTTTGAAGTTTCCTCAGCAACTACTTATCCAGCCATGGAGGTCTCCTGGCCCTCCTGCAGCACTTCCTTCTAGTTCGGACGCAACACTCCTGAGCTTAGAGCAGGTGATCCTTGAATATTAACCAGCAGCCTTGAGCCCCCCTGACTTCTAGGGATTTATCCCATGGGACCTTAATGAACAGGTTCCTGAGGAGGCCAAAGTCTTCTCTCTTGAAGTCCAGGATAGTGAGCTTGCTGTGTGCCCTTCTCACTGTCCTGAGGATCTCGAACTTGACCATCTCATGATCGCTATAGCCAAGGTTGCCTTGGAGCACCACATTCCCAACCAGCCCCTCCCTGTTGGTGAGCACGAGGTCAAGCGTGGCACCACTCCTTGTTGGCTCCTCTTTTACTTGCAATTATCCCCAAAGGATCTATAGAAGCCTTTCTTGCTGCCCTTATCTTCCCTGGCCATACTTATTTCTTTCAGGGCTTTAGTTTTCCTGACCTAATATCTGGCTGCTCAGACAATTTCTCTATATTCTTCCAAGGCTGCCTGTCTTTGTTTCTGCCCTCTGTAGGTTTCTGTTTTACGCTGGAGTTTTTCCAGGAGCTCCTTCTTCATCCACGCTGAACAATGCATTCTTGCCTGACTTCTTTCTTGTCAGGATGCATCTCTCCTGAGCTTGAAGGAGATGATTCTTGAATGTTAACCAGCTTTCCTGGGCCCCTCTTACTTTCAGGGCTTTACAGTCATATTCTAATTCAGTCCAGTTTTATGATGCCACTATTTTGATAACATTAAACATGATGTGTTGTGTTTGGGGAATGACCAAATGAAAGATGATATTCCTCAAATAATTCCACAAAACAATGGAAAAAGAGACTCAAGTTATTTCTTATTTCTAGGAAAACAGAAGTCAGTCTTAACTTTTCAATAACTGCTGCATTTGCCTGTGGAATTGCTACATAGCAAAGTCTTCGTTACAAATTATTTCTAAAGCACTTCAAACAAAATTTTAACTGAGTCTAAAACATGCTTAAATTCAGAGGTCAAGTACTTTGCTGAAAAAGCTGCCACTTGCCATATAATCACAGTTCAGAATTTGTCAATGAAAATTTCTTTTTTTTGTAAACATCTAAATAGGAATATTAATTGGTAAATATCTAAACAGGAAACAAAGCAGCTTACCCCACAGTTTAACATCATACTGTATTTGTATTTTTTGCCAGTATTCAGCTCCTCAGAATTAGCATATATAATGAATGTCATACTGAAAATCTTAGACTTACCATTAGCTACATATGTAATCTTGCATAGGATATTGTCCCTGCTTATTTCCTTATTACCCTCTGGTGGGCTTACTAAGGTCTGACAAATCATAGCAATATTTATTTTGGCACGGACACAGCGATTGTTCAGCTGCCAAAAAAAAAAAAAAAAGGAAACATTTGTAAACTTCAAACTCAGTTTATTTCAGTATAGTTGACTACTAACATTTTAATTTAGCAGTCCAAGATACTCCAAAAGTTGTATTTTGCAGAGCTTGCTTTCTAGCATTACATGGATGTAACATGAATGCGAATGAAATGAAGGGCACATGGTGAATAGGGAAAGGCCTACTGAACTGCCTGAATCTCAGGTTTCTGTGTGCTAAATACAGTGAATTATTTCAATTATTGTGATAAGTAAGGAAACATCTAAAGAATAAGGCATCAGCATTTACAAATACCAGTTGGTAACCTTTTCCTTGTAAGCAAGCAATGGCATATCAATCAGCACTGAAACACCCCAAAGAAAACAATCATTGCTATTATGACAGAAACAAGGCAGAACTGTGTAAGCTGAAATTTTAACAGATTCCATATCTATAATTATACAAGCCTATTCCTCTATAGAATCATAGAATGGTTAGCATTGGAAAGGACCTTAAGATCATCATGTTCCAACCCCCCTGCCATGGGGAGGGACACCTCACACTAAACCATGCTGCCCAAGACTCCATCCAACCTGGCCTTGAACACTGCCAGAGATGGGGCATCCACAGCTTCTTTGGGCAGCCTGTGCCAGTGCCTCACCACCCTCACAGTAAAGAATTTCTTCCTTCTATCTAACCTGAACTTCCCCTGTTTGAGCTTAAACCCATTACCCTTTGTCCTAGTACTACAGCCCTTGATGATGAAGAGTCCCTCTCCAGCATCCTTATAGGCCCCCTTCAGATACTGGAAGGCTGCTATGAGGTCTCCACGCAGCCTTCACTTTTCCAGGCTGAACAACCCCAACTTTCCCAGCCTGTCTTCATACGGGAGGTGCTCCAGCCCCCTTATCATCCTCGAAGCCCTCCTCTGGACTTGCTCCAACAGCTCCATGTCCTTTTTATGTTGAGGACACCTATCTTACAATACTGAAGACTTATTGATTTGATTCCATACAAGTAGCCTCAATTCTTTAATTTTTTTTCACATCTCCATAAATTTTGCTTCTATTTATTTTTCTGCAACACCTTCGATCTGCCAACTGCTGAGATAAGGTAAGAAAGCTTTTGGCTCAGAATGGCTTCATCAGGTCACTGTATCATCTGGTTTAAACAAACTGTATTTTTGCATACTTCTCCCCCCCCATTAGTATTGCTAGACCATCACCACATAATAGAAAATTGGTATCTTAAAAGCAGAACTTGATAGAATGAAAATAACACTTACAGGAGCACTGTCATGTTCCACAGAGAAATTGCACACAATCCACGTTTCAGGATCATTTTCATTGAATGCTGGTATCCTTCTGATGGCAGACAAATATAGCACATCCCTTTGAGAAGCTGGCCACACCCTCTGCAGAGAAACACCTGAATATAAGCTTTTCCAGTTTTTCAAATTAAGTACTTACTATCCTTAGATAAAGGAAACAAACAAACAAGGCAAAACAGGTCGGTCATGTCATTTAAGTAAGTTTTTTCAAGTTAGCAATTTCATGCAATTTCCAAAATTAAAACAGAACATAGGTGTTGTACAGATGTTTATCAGGTTATATGTCTATGCTTAATTTAAAAAACATAAAGCAAAATTTTAAGACCTTTGAAAGGCAGGGAGCCAAGCTGCTACTTTTTCAGTAGACACCCAGGAAGAGACATTTCCCCTCCTGTTCTCTCAACCTCAGGTTTATATTTCAGTTAATACTTGTAAGCTACAAACTGAACTACTGGTTAAGTATAAATAGATGCATCTACAGTTATGTGTCTCCATAAATATGGAGAGAGACAGAGAGAGAAAAAGACAGAAAGACATATTTAAAACAAATATTATTTCAAGAAGCTTCTACTTTAGTGAAAGATATGGTAAGCTGGTATTATTTAAGAGAAAGTTTGAGAAGCAAAGTGTCTGATAAAATAAAGTAAAACAACACAGAAGCCATTTTCCTGACACTCAATAGGGGAAAAAAGTCTAACTTTTACCACAACACTATATAGTTCATACAAATGCCTTATTTAAAAATTGGAATCTGCTGTTAAGGCAGCTTTAAGTTAACTCCATTATTAGGAAAATTGTAAGAAACCCAAAATATTTGTTTTAACATTTGAGTATTTGAGTATACTAATACTTGGAATCATGCAAGATTAAAGGTGAATTTGTTCACTCCATTCACAGGGGTTTTTTTTAACCAACAGGTTACAAGGTTACAGTTATTGGGTTGATATGAATATTTTGTAAAGCTATATCAAAACTGGTTGGGGTGACAAACCATAATGAAGCTTAAAGAACAAATGTTGTACCAGCAATTATACCACATCATAATGCAAATGCATATGTCAACTAATAATGTTCAACAATAGCCTGCATTACTGTAACAAAACACAGTGGTATTGGGTTTGTCCTTTTAGTCAGCGTCAATTTATTGCTTTAGTTTGCTTTAGATGACCCTTGTTTGCTGGCAGTGATATACTTAGATGAAAAACAGAACTCATTTGTTATTACAAGCCCTATCAGACAGATACACATCCAATTATGCTATCAAGCAAAGTTTTAAAAATTGAAAAAGATGCAGTTAAATAGAGAACCTGTTCTGAACTACTGTTTTGAATAGTATTTTAAGTTGTTATGAAGTTAAAGTATTTCAGAATAGATTAGAACACATATACCCCAGGCTGTCTAACTAAGGTGTGTATACAGGTGAAGTGTTATTACCTTATGCATCTGGTAAATGATGATTGCATCATCAGCTAAATTTTCCACAACATGGAAATTTTCAATTGTTGCTAAAAGAGGGGGGGGGGGGAAATCCATCAGTAAACAAGCACAGACATCAGGTCAATGTTATAAACAATATGCTTGCTGATAAAAATGCAAAGCTTAAGAACTGATTCCTTACTTTCCCAGTCGTTACGAACATCAACATTCCAGAAGTAGTGGCAAACTTCATGCCCTGTTACCCCTTTAACAGCATGCGTTGCTTTCAAAGGATCTAAAACTATTCCATGATCTTCCACCTCTCTTCGGTAAACCTATGGCCAAATACAAAGAAAGAAATGCAGAACAAAAACTGACAAAACTATTAGAATAGAATCATAGAATCATAGAACAGTGAGGGTTGGAAAGGAGTTTAAGATTGTCCTGACAAAGATCAACCCCACTGCCATGGGCAGGGACACCTCACACTAAACCATGCCACCCAAGGCTCTGTCCAACCTGGCCTTGAACACCACCAAGGATGGAGCATTCACAACTTCCTTGGGCAACCTATTCCAGTGCCTCACCACCCTCACAGTAAAGAACTTCCTCCTTATATCTAACCTGAACTTCCCCTGTTTAAGTTTGAATCCACCACCCCTTGTCCTACCGCTACAATCCCTAATGAAGAGTCCCTCCCCAGCATCCTTGTAGGCCCCCTACAGATACTGGAAGGCTGATATGAGGTCTCCACACAGCCTTCTCTTCTCCAGGCTGAACAGCCCCAACTTTCTCAGCCTGTCTTCACACAGGAGGTGCTCCAGTCCCCTGATCATCCTCGTGGCCCTCCTCTGGACTTGCTCCAACAGCTCCATGTCCTTTTTATGTTGAGGACACCAGAACTGTACACAGTACTCCAAGTCAGGTCTCACAAGAGCAGAGTAGAGGGGCAGGATCACCTCCCTTGACCTGCTGGTCAAGCTCCTTTTGATTCAGCCCAGGATACAGTTGGCTTTCTGGGCTGCGAGTACACACTGCCAGCTCATGTTCATTTTCTCATTGACCAACACCCCCAAGTCCTCTGCAGGGCTGCTCTGAATATCTTCTCTGCCCAACCTGTAGCTGTGCCTGGGATTGCTCTGACCCAGGTGTAGGACCTTGCACTTGGCTTGGTTGAACTTCATGAGGTTGGCATTGGCCCACCTCACAAGCATGTCAAGGTCCCTCTGGATGGCATTTCTTCCCTCCAGAGTATCAACCAAACCACATAACTTAGCGCCGTCAGCAAACTTGCTGATGGCACATCAATCCCACTGTCTGTGCCACCAACAAAGATGTTGAAAAGAATCAGTCCCAACACCTGTCCCTGAGGGACACCACTTGTTACTGGTCTCCAACTCAACACTGAGCTGTTGACCACAACAGTCTGCATGTGGCTATCCAGCCAATTCTTTATCCACTGAGTGGTCCACCTATCAAATTGATGTCTCTCCAACTTAGAGACAAGGATGTCATGTGGGACAGTGTTAAAAACTTTGCACAAGTCCAGGTAGATGACATCAACTGCTCTGCCCCTGTCCATCAGTTCTGTAGCACCATCATAGAAGGCCACCAGATGGGTCGGGCAGGATTTCCCCTCAGTGAAGCCATGCTGGCTGTCACCAAGCACCTCGGGTTTTTTTCATGTGCCTTAGCATGCTTTCCAGGAGAATCTGCTCCAAGATTTTGCCAGGCACAGAGGTGAGACTGACTGGTCTGTAGTTCCCTGGGTCTTCCATTTTCCCCTTCTTGAAAATGGGGGTTATATTTCCCTTTTTTCAGATATTGGGAACTTCACCTGACTGCCATGATTTTTCAAATATGATGGACAGTGGTTTAGCAACTTCATTTGCCAGCTCCTTCAGAACCTGCGGATAGATTTCATCAGGTCCCATGGACTTGTGCACATTCAGGATCTTAAGACGGTCTCAAACCTGATCTTCTCCTACAGTGGGCCTAAGGTCCTCATTCTCTCAGTCCCTGCATCTGCCTTCCAAGACTTGGGTGGTGTGTTCCGAGCATTTGCCAGTGAAGACTGAGGCAAAGAAGTTATTAAGAAACTCAGCCTTCTCCAAATCCAGGGTAGCCAGTTCTCCCGATAGCTTCTGGAGAGAGCCCACGTTGTCCCTAGTCTGTCTTTTACTTTCAGTTGAGACAAGGGGGCACAAAATCACAAAATGAAATATATAAACCTTTAGAATCAGTTTTAAGTAATGTTAAGTTTGATGGCTTTGTAACAGCAGCAATGGAAAATTACTGAGGTGCATGATATACAGAGACATATATACAATATATACAGATATATACAGATATATACATATATACACATATATACACATATATACACATATATACATATATACATATATACAATATATACAGATATTAAAGTATAGGAGTACAGCTAGAGAACATACTGAGAATTCTTGTATAAGATAAACCGTTGTAGTTTTAGGCCTTTATGATCTTAGTACAAAATGAGTGTAAGAAAAACAGGCTAGAAGAACAGGACATAAGGATAAGGACTACCTGGAATGGCAGGGGTCCAGGATAGGCAGCAGTTAAACTAACTGATAAGTAGAAGGACAGGATGACTGTTATGTCTATGATGTTAACGAACCAATTAAGCTGGTATAAGCATCTACTGCGCATGCTTCGAAGGCTGCCAGCAGTGATGAAGACTGTTGGAAGAAGTAAATGACCCTGAGAGACCACCACCACATTTTTGCACGCATGCGGGGAACTGTCTGGAAAAAGATGTAATCCATAGGTAACCTCATGAATATGTATATATGCCCAGGAGCTATATAAGGACAGCTTGTGTATCAATATGGGGACACACGTTAGGAGGAGCTATCCCCCGTGTCTCCCGGCACAGAAATAAAGAATACCTGCTTGTCAACTTAAAACTTTGTTGGCAAGTTTGTTCCTGGAGTTTTCTCTGAATCACAATGTACCTATAGAAGCCCTTTCTGTTATCTTTAACATCCCTAGCCAAGTTTAATTCTAACTGGGACTTAGCTTTCCTAACCTGGTCCCTAGTGTCACAGACAACATCCCTGTATTCTTCCCAGACTGCCTGTCCTTGCTTCCACCTTTTATAAACCTCTTTCTTCCTTTGAAGTTTCCTCAGCAACTACTTATCCAGCCATGGAGGTCTCCTGGCCCTCTTACTGCACTTCCTTCTAGTTCGGACGCAACACTCCTGAGCTTAGAGCAGGTGATCCTTGAATATCAACCAACATTTTTGGGCCCCTTGCCCTCCAGGGCTTTATAACATGAGACCTTACTGAGCAGGTTCATGAAGAGGCCAAAGTCTGCTCTCTTGAAGTCCAGGGCAGTGAGCTTGCTGTGTGCCCTTTTCACTGTCCTGAGGATCTTGAACTCGACCATCTCATGATCTCTACAGCCAAGGTTGCCTTGGAGCATCACATTTCCAACCAGCCCCTCCCTGTTGGTGAGCATGTGGTCAAGCATGGCACCTCTCCTTGTGTGCTCCTCTGTTACTTGGAAGAGGAAGTTGTCTTCCACACAATTGAGGAAACTCCTGGGTTGGTTGTGCTGGGCCGTACTATCCTTCCAACAGATATCAGGGTGGTTGAAGTCCTCCATGATGACAAGGTCCTGTGAGCGTGAGTCTGTTCCTATCTCTCTATGGAGTGTTTCATCCACAGAGTCCTCCTGACCAAGCGGTCTGTAACAGATCCCCACAGTGATGTCTCCCATCGCCATTCTCCTTTTGACCCTGACCCACAAACTCTCTGTTAACTGATCACCTGTTCCCAGATTGAGTTCCATCCTCTCCAGCCTATCACTGATATAAATAGCTACTCCTGCTCCCGTCTGCCAGGCCTGTCTTTTCTAAAGAGCCTGTAACCTTCTATTCCAACACTCCAGTCATAGGAGCCATCCCACCATGTTTCTGTGATGCCAGTGATATCATATCCCCATAGCCATGCACACATCTCTAATTCCCGTTATTTATTCCCCACACTACAGGCATTTTTATAGAGGCATCTGAGCTGAGCTCCAAATGAAGCCTCATTGGCTGGAGCATCTGAAATATCTCTGAATTGTTCCGAGCATTTATTACAGGTGCTGGCAACTGACTGGGAGTGTTAGGATGGATCGATGCCCCCTTTCCCCAACACAAACAATCATAGAATAGTTAGGGAAAGGACCTTAAGATCATCTAGTTCCAACCCCCCTGCCATGGGCAGGGACACCTAACCACACTAAACCAAGGCTCTGTCCAACCTGGCCTTGAACACCGCCAGATATGGAGCATTCACAACTTCCCTGGGCAACCCATTCCAGTGCCTCACCACCCTTACAGTAAAGAACTTTCTCCTTATATCCTTACATCTAGTTTAAAGCTGCCTTGACCAGCCTGGCAAGTCTCCTACCAAAGCAGCTCTTCCCCTTCTTTATCAGAACAGCTCCACCAGCCTCCAGTAGACCTGGCCTCCCAAATTGAGTCCCATGTTCTAAATAACCAAACCCCTGACCATGGCACCACTGTTCTAACCATTTATTAACCTGCCAAATCCTCCTGGTCTTTTCAGTGTCCTCTCCTCTGACATGGAGTATTGAAAAAACTTTCATCTGAGCTCCAGAGCCCCTAACCACCTCTCCCAGGGCTCTGTAGTCTTTCTTGATGTTCTCCAGGCTACTGCTGTGTTTATCACTAAGCACCCATAAGAAGTGGGTAATAGTCAGTGGGACTTACTTGACCAGGCAGCCTCTTAACAACATTCCTGATCTGAGCCCCTGATAGGCAACACACCTCTCTCAAAACTGGGTCAGGCCAACAAATGGGTGCCTCTGTGACCTTGAAAGTAGAGTCACCTACTACGACCCGCCACTTTTTCCTGGAGGCACTAGTACTGATCCTCTTTAGTGATGTGTGTTTTAATTGTTTAGTTTCTTCAGCTTTGATAAAAACTTACTTAGAAGACTAATACATGAATAATTTGTCATGTCAGTGTTCTCTGGTACCTACCAATGCAGATGTTCTTGCATGGCACTTCACATTAAAATACCAGTATTATGAGTCTCTACTCAAAAAATTAAGCTACCTTATTTATCACTATGCACAAGAATGCATACAAGCACAGTGGAATAGTCAACAGTAACTTGCTATCATATAACATTTTCATACATTGAATTTACACACCATTTTGATACCAAGTTTTAAGTAGGAGAAAATGAGAAAGGAATCTGACTAGAGAAAGCTATTGCAAGATTTGCGTAAGATTTTGCATGAAAAAATATATTAAAAGCTGCAGCTCTTGTGGACTCTAGTTCTCTATTCTCAGAGAGACATTTTAACAGCATAACTTGCTGTGTGATAATATTCAAAGAGAATAAAAATATTTGTCTTTACAGCATATCATCTCTTATCAATTAAGGAAAAGCCCAAATGTTTACCTTCATTTCTCCTTCTTCTACCACTACCTGCCAATTTGCATCTCCTCCTACATCTTGCAAAGAGTATGTCATATGGTTTTGTACCATCTCTTCCACCTTTAAAGGAAAAAAATACACATTTTTAAATAATTCCTTCCATCTTCTTGGACAGGGGACTGGTACAGTACTGGAAGCCACAAGTCGATAATTCAAATCCTGTGCAGGAGCTGAACTTCGACAACAGAGCTTTCTATCACAGATCAAGAACAAACAGATACTTCTGGCCTTTGGAAGCAAAAGTCAAAATCTTGACTCAACTTCCAACTTCATTCTTTTATGGGTACTTCCGTATCCTTCCTTTGCACCTCTAAACTGTCAAAACTCACTATTTCAACCTAAGACAGTTTTATTTCAGTATAAAGGAAATTACTTCAGGTATCTCCAAATAGAACTACAATGTATTGGAAAACTTGAAAGCCAATATTCACTGAAGGGCATTTAAAAAGCTGAACAAAGAATGGGGACAGACAAGCTCTAAAAAAATGAATGCATATCAAAAGTCATATCGAAACAGCAGTGAAGGAAATGAGCATAAGCAAAGCATGCCTATTCTGTTTCATTAGCATCTTATCTTTGCACAGTTGCCTGTTAGAAAAAATGAACTGAAGCGCTTACATTCCAAAAAATTACAATGATGAAGAGGTTCCACTATTATAAAATACTCATTTAAAACTTACTTAGCTAGACAGATGCATGTTTTTCTTAAAGGCCAAATATTTGATACATTTTTATCAAGCTATGTGAACACTTTTTTTTTTTCCAAATAACACGCATAAAAATAGGTGGTGGGACAGGAAATGGATTTTTATTTTAAATCTACAGTTTTATTCAATTCTATTTCTTTTGTGTCTGTCCCCCAATTTCCAAATCCCACTCCCGCACAAAAAATATAGAGACAAAAATATAAAGTATCCATTGTTGTGTAATGTTTGTAAGTGATGGAAACAACTTAATAGCTTTTCAACCTAAAAGGTCAGCGACTACTAGAACTCATCACAGAAAATAAGTCCATGTAATTGACACAATTTTCCTGAATTACTAGTGTCCTGGGTTCAGCAGTAGCAGTCATATTTCTCCTTCTTAGTAGCTGGTGCAGTCCTGTGGTTTTGACTTTCAGCCTGGGAATAGCACTGATATCACCAGTTTTTAGTTGTTGCTCATTAATGTTTACTCTGACCAAGGACTTCCTGCATCTCATGCTCTGCCAGGGAGGAGGGGAAGTCAGGAGGAAGCAGAGAGAGGACACCTGACCCAAACTAGCCAAAGAGGTATTCCATACCACAGAACGTCATGCCCAGTATATAAACTGGGGGCAGTTACTCGGAAGGGCTAGATCACTGCTCAGGTCGGGCGGGTGGTGAGCAGTTGTATTCTCTTCCCTTGTTATTTCCCTTATCATTATTATTATTGGTGGCAGCAGCAGTGGTTTGTGTTATACCTTAGTTACTGGACTGTTCTTATCTCAACCCGTGGTAGTTACATTCTTCTGATTCTCCTCCCCATCCTTCCGGGAGCGGGGGGGGAGGAGGAAGGGGGGGGGAGTGAGCGAGCGGCTGCATGGCTGAGTTGCCGACTGGGCTTAAACCATGACAACTAGAAATACCTTTTTTAAAAAAGAAAAACACTGCAGGCAAAGGTTAGTCAACTGACCAACAGATTAGTCTGAGGTGTACAATCACAAGATTAATAGCCTGAACCTATAGGTGTTTTTTGCACAACTTACAAAAGTATTTTCTATGCACACTAGTCTTTATAAGGTATAAAACATAACTTAGGAAGTAGTACAAGTATAAAGCAAAATTAAAGAATACTTAATGAAATTTTTCTGATATGATATAGAATTGAAAGATGTTATTTACTTTTAATTAAGTAATTTGTTTGTACAGTGTACCCTTTGGGCAATACTCTTCAGACCAAGAAGAATAAAGTAATTGAATCAAATAGAAATCCTCAAAGACAACTACTTAGTACAGGAATAGAGAACTTATTTTTTGTTTTAACATACTAGTTTAATGCTAGCAGTGATGTAACAAAAAATCCAGGTTCTAGAGAAGAGGATGAAACACAGCAAAGATATGCAACCCCCACTCTACACAGTAATACAGTACCTGGGTGCTGAATCTGTGAACATCCGAGGCACTGTCTAGATTAATGGAAGACATGGAGGAAGAGCGACTGTAGGGCTACCAGAGACAGACAAAGAAAAAAACAAGTAATCAAAGCAAAGGCACAACAGAACATTCAGTAACAACTTGCAAGTATGAGATAATGAAGGAAACATAAGCAGCAAGCACAGCAGTGAATGTTGATTTCACGCACCTATTATGTAATGTGTCCAGTGTAGCCCTAAGAAGAGCATAGAGTGTTTTCACTAAAAAACTAAACAAAGTCAACTGATCCTTGACTGCTTTTGTTTCGTTTTGTTTTTTAATCAATTAAATGAATTTGGGTGAGGGTATCTGTCCTGGTTTTGGCTGGGATAGAGTAAATTTTCTTCCTAGTAGCTGGTATAGTGCTGTGTATTGGCTTAGTGCGAAAATAATGCTGACAACGCACTGATGTTTTTGTTATTGCACAGTAGTGCTTACCCTGATCAATGACTTTTCAGTCTCTCATGCTCTGCCAGGGAGGAGAGGCATGGGAAGCTGTGAGGAAGCAGAGACAGGACACCTGATCCAAACTAACCAAAGGGGTATTCCATACCACAGCATGTCATGCCCAGTATAGAAACTGGGGGGAGTTACCCAGAAGGGACCAATTGCTTCTGGGTTGGGCTGGGTATCGGTTGGCAGGTGGTGAGCAATTGCATTGGCATCACTTGGGTTTATTGTGGTTTTTTCCTTTCCCCTTTCAGTTTTATATCTCTCTCCTTGTTATTTCCCATATTATTATTATGATATTGTACTTTTTTTCGTTATTAAACTGTTCTCATCTCAACCTGTGGGTTTTACATTCTTTCGATTCTCCTGCCCATCCCATCCAGGGGGGGAGGTAAGGGGGGTGTGAGCAAGCAGTTGCATGGTACTTGGTTACTGGCTGGGTTTAATCCATGACAGTATCTTAAAAATACTGAGGTTAGCAAGTTTAGTTTGTTGGGGTTTTTTTTTCCTCCTTTAACATATTCTTTAACTGACAAGCTTGATACAAGTCTAGCATATTCTAAACAGATACTGAAATCAGTAATTTTTTTTAGCCAAGACAGAAAACAGTCCTTCTCCAATTCCAGCTATTTCAATTGAAAAAGAGTAAAACATTGACAGTTATACTAGAAACACCTAGAGAAATTAATTTAAAAAACCCCAATCTTACCTATCCATATAAAATATTATGCAGAAATAGAATACAGCCAAATATTCAGAGCAGATAGTGAGAAATATCTTACCTTTTGGACAAATCTATGAGCCCCCACAGCAGAATATGCATCTCCAGAAGGTAAGGATGTTGGCCAGTATAATCTGACCTTTTCACTTTGGGACTGCAATAAAATAGGTTTAATAGGTAGTCAGCTGCTACTGGGTGGACTATGAAACCAAGTGAGGCATCTTCAATCTATATAATGGCTACAACAACTAATGCTGTCCATAACAGACATGAAGTTGTCAATCTGCTGGAGTTCTCAGGAAGTGAATGGGCCTGGAGGCTAAATTACCCATTTGTCTGTACCTCAAGGTGTATTTCCAGGTTAAGCAAAATAGATTGGCAAAATTAAGGATGTTGCATCCATGTAGTAGTATAACAGTCGCTCAAAACTTTTGCTTTCCACTAAGAGACCCCAACAGAGATAAACTTTGTTGGGTGCTATATGTCCACTTATATGGACATAAGACACTTATATGTCTTATATAAGACACTTATATGACTTATAATTCTTAACCAAGTCACTGTATTCACTATATTCATAAGCCTAAAACCTTTTAAGACAAAGGAGGCACTACTTTGTATTCCCTCTCATTTTATACACTACTTATATTTTCTCATATTCTATACATTTCATCACACGCCTCTTATCCCTTTTTGATCCTTGTCACTGAATTATATTCAAGAAATGAGTTAGAGACATAGCTGGAGCCTACACAATTTTTTAATAAAAAGAAACACCAACAGAACTATGTCTTTCCTATTTCACATACTGGTACAGTCAAAAGGAATTTCAGAGCAATAATTAGGTTTAGAAAAATAGCTGCAGTATTTGATATTCTTATTTGCACAGGGCATGAGTTACATATAATGATAAGCTTTAAGCAGTACTAATACATTATTTAGGAATTAGAAACCAGAGACATTCAATTAGCTTAACACTTATCCTTTTCTATGCAAGTTGTGAAGTCACTTTCACAATGATATTTAACTGTACAAACATTAGAGAATTCCACTTGTGTTAGTATAAAATATCTAGAGTTTCAAGAGATGCACCCCAGGACTGAGTAAGTCACAGACATTTTCCATGAAGTGCTCATCATTAACACATTTCGCAAGTATCAATACCTGTTCTTCCATTAGATCCTGTCTATCAAGAGCAGCTTCAACAGCATCAAAGAATTCTTCTTCATTAATCAGGCTATTAGGACCCTCCTAGAACATAAGAAACAAAACCAATTCAAAACTTTGGACACATGAAAGCCCAACTTAAGCTTAATATTAGAAATATATATTTACATATCATGCATAAAACAGGCAGAAGGAAATTTATTCCAAAGGCCTCAAATATTTTCAACAATATTCTTACATTACAATTCATCTGAAAACCCAACTTGTTGAAGGAAGTTATTTCCTTTAATTACAATTTAGGTATAGTTCTACAAAGCAAGAAAAAAAACAGGGAACTGAAGACTGAGTAACAATGTCAATATGCTTAGAAACCGGAGAGAGGTTTTAATTAACATATATCTTCTCTTAAAAATGTTTACAGTGTGTCAGTGAAGTAAACATATTAACATAATTGTGTAGTTAGAGGCCTTCCAAGTACTCCAGTGCTTTAGGGTACATTTTAGACAGAATCATAGAATCATACAACAGTGAGGGTTGGAAAGGACCTTAAGATCATCTAGTTCCAACCCCCCTGCCATGGGCAGGGACACCTCACACTAAACTATCTCACCGAAGTCTCTGTTCAACCCGGCCCTGAACACTGCCAGCAATGGAGCATTCACAACTTCCTTGGGCAACCTATTCCAGTGCCTCACCACCCTCACAGTAAAGAACTTCCTCCTTATATCTAACCTGAACTTCCTCTGTTTAAGTTTGAATCCACCACCCCTTGTCCTATGGCTACAGTCCCTAATGAAGAGTCCCTCCCCAGCATCCTTGTAGGCCCCCTTCAGATACTGGAAGGCTGCTATGAGGTCTCCACTCAGCCTTCTCTTCTCCAGGCTGAACAGCCCCAACTTTCTCAGCCTGCCCTCATACAGGAGGTGCTCCAGCCCCCATATCATCCTCGTGGCCCTCCTCTAGACTTACTCCAACAGCTCCATGTTCTTTTTTTGTTGAGGACACCAGAACTGCACACAATACTCCAAGTGAGGTCTCACAAGAGCAGAGTAGAGGGGCAGGATCACCTCCCTTGACCTGCTGGTCAAGCTCCTTTTGATTCAGCCCAGGATACAGTTGGCTTTCTGAGCTGCGAGTGCACACTGCCATCTCATGCTCAGTTTCTCATTGACCAACACCCCCAAGACCTTCTCTGCAGGGCTGCTCTGAATCTCTTCTCCACCCAACCTATAGCTGTGCCTGGGATTGCCCTGACCCAGGTGCAGGACTTTGCACTTGTCATGGTTGAACTTCATCAGGTTGGCATCAGCCCACCTCACAAGTGTGTCAAGGTCCTTCTGGATGTCATTCCTTCCTTCCAGCATATCAACCGAACCACACAGCTTGGTGTCATCGGCAAATTTGCTGAGGGCGCACTCAGTCCCACTGTCCAGATATGTGCTCAAAGCACAACAACACAAGACAAAATCCTGGGGATCACTATTGAAACATCTTGGAAAGAACCGTTAAACAACAAGCAGCAGGTAGACTTGAGTCATCTATTAAAAACTTGTGCCCACTAAGTAAAATGGCAATTAAAGAAAACTAGGTTTACTGCTTTATTGTATTGTAAAACACACTGGTCTAGCAAATTTCAAAAACATACTTTAAAACAAGGATATCTGAGAGAAGCAGCTGGATTCATAACCAGGTAGAAAAAGTTCAACTTTCTATCTGTCTTTTCTTTAAAAATACTAAAATAATAATAAAAATTCAGCAGAAACATCTGTAAGCAAAATATTTTAGACCAAAGCAAAATAAGGTAACCTGAGGTGAAGACAAACTTCTATTCTCAAAAAAAATAAGGATTCTGAATCTTCATGCAGTTTCAGTTTCCAAGGTATAAAAAGCAGCATGAACATGCCTGAACAGCCACAGAAGCTGATTTACCCACAAACACACTCTGTCCATTCAATCGGATAATCACAGAAAGGTTATGGTTGGAAAAGACTTTAAGATCATCCAGTTCCAATCCCCATGCCATGGACAGGGACCTCACACTAGACCATGTCACCGAAGGTGCTGTCCAACCTGGCCTTGAACACCACCAGGGATGGATCATTCACAACTTCCTTGGGCAACCCATTCCAGTCCCTCACCACATGTGGCATCCACAGCTTCTCTGGGAAGCCTGTGCCAGTGCCTCAACATGCTCACAGTAAAGAACTTGTCCTTATATCTAATCTGAATCTCCCCTTATTAAGTTTAAACCCATTCCTCCTTGACCTGCCACTACAGTCCCTGATGCAGAGTCCCTCTCCAGAATCCTTGTAGGCCCTTTCAGATAATGGAAGGCTGCTATGAGGTCTCCATGCAGCCTTCTCTTCTCCAGGCTGAACAGCCCCAACTTTCTCACCCTGTCTTCTTCAGGGACCATAGTGGTAGGACAAGGGGTAACAGGTTCAAACTTAAACAGGGGAAGTTTAGGTTAGATGTAATGAAGAAGTTCTTTATTGTGAGGGTGGTGAGGCACTGGAATAGGCTGCCCAGGAAAGTTGTGAATGCTCATCCCTGGCAGTATTCAAGGCCAAGTTGGACAGAGCCTTGGGTGACATGGTTTAGTGCGGGGTGTCCCTGCCCAAGGCAGGGGGGTTGGAAATAGATGATCTTAATGTCTTTTCCAACCCAAACTATTCAATGATTCTATGATTCTATCCCTGGCCAGACTCAATTCTAAGTGGGCCTTAGCTTTCCTGACCTGATCCCTAGCTTCCCAAACAACACCCCTGTATTCCTCCCAGGCTCCCTGTCCTTCCTTCCACTATGTATAAGCTTCTTTTTTCACCCTCTGAGTTTTCTCAGCAGCTCCTTGTCCATGCATGGAGGCCTCCTGGCTTTCTTGCCCCATTTCCTTCTAGTCAGGTCACATCGCTCCTGAGCTTGGAACAGGCGATCCTTGAATATGAGCCAACATTTTTGGGCCCCTTGCCCTCCAGGGCTTTATAAC
Source organism: Myiopsitta monachus (assembly GCA_017639245.1). NCBI lineage: Eukaryota > Metazoa > Chordata > Aves > Psittaciformes > Psittacidae > Myiopsitta > Myiopsitta monachus. Next base: position 6,045,170 of record CM029940.1, read on the forward strand.
ATGAGACCTTACTGAGCAGGTTCATGAAGAGGCCAAAGTCTGCTCTCTTGAAGTCCAGGGCAGTGAGCTTGCTGTGTGCCCTTCTCACTGTCCTGAGGATCTCAAACTCCACCATGAAATGATTGCTGTAGCCAAGGCTGCCTTAGAGCATCACATTCCCAACCAGCTCCACTCTGTTGGTGAGCACGAGGTCAAGAATGGCACCTCTTGTCAGCTCTTCTACCACTTGCATTAGGAAGCTGTCATCCACACAATCGAGGTACCTCCTGAACTGCTTGTGCTGGGCCATACCATCCCTCCATCAGATATCAGGGTGGTTCAAGTCCCCCATGAGGACAAGGGCTTGCGAGTGTGAGGTTGCTCCTATCTGCCTATAAAGGGGGGTATATATGCAGTGCTCCTCATCTGGTGGCCTGTCCTGGGTTCGGCTTTAACAGTTTTCTCCTTCCTAGTAGCTGGTGCAATGCTGCGTTTTCGACTTTAGACCGAGAACAACACTGATAACACACCAGTGTTTTAGTTGTTCCTAAGTAATGTTTACCCCAATCAAGGATTTTTTCAGTCTCGTGCTCTGCCAGTGAGGAGGGGCATGGGAAGCCAGGAGGAAGCAGAGACAGGACACCTGAGCCAAACTAGCCAAAGGGGTATTCCATCCCACAGCATGTCATGCCCAGTATATAAACTGGGGGGTGTTACCCGGAAGGCCCAGATTGCTGCTTGGGTCGAGCTGGGTATCGGTCGGTGGGTGGTGAGCAACTGTACTAGGCATCACTTGTGTTTATTGTTTTCTTTTCCTTTTCCTCTTTCAGTTTTATATTCTCTCCCCTTGTTATTTCGTTTATCATTATTATTATTGGTGGTAGCAGTAGTGGTTTTGTATTATACCTTAGTTACTGGACTGTTCCATTTTCCTCCTCATCCCTCTGGGAGTTAGGGGAGGGAAGTAGGGGGGGAGTGAGAGAGCAGCTGTGTGGTTCTGAGTTACCAGCTGCGCTTAAACCACGACATGGCCTGTAGCAGACCCCCACAGCAATGACCCCTGTCACTGTTCTCCCTTTAATCCTGACCTGCAAGCTCTCTGCTGGCTCATCACCCATCCCCAGGCAGAGTTCTGTACTCTCCAGCCTATCATTGGCATAAATAGCTACACCCCCTCCCTGTCTGCTTGGCCTGTCTTTCCTAAAGAGCCTATAACCTTCCATTCCAACACTGTAGTTGTAGGAGCCATCCCACCATGTTTCTTTGATTCCAACAATGCCATATCCCTGTAGTCATGTACACATCTCTAATTCCTCTTGTTTATTCCCCATACTACACCCATTTGTATAGAGGCATCTGAACCGAGCTCCGAATAAAGCCGACTCATTGGCTGAAGCAGCTGCAGTAGCTCTGCATTGCTCCAAGCATATATTCTAGGTGCTGGCATCTGACTGGTATGCTTGAGATGTATCAGTGCCTCGCTCCTTTAAGAAACAAACCAATATCCAAAGGCCTTAGCATTTTTAAAAACTTGAAAAGCAAAATTTGTACCTCGTAGTCTGGCCCTCCAAAGTGGGACTTTTTCTTCAGTTCTGTCACAGCATTTTTGTATGATTCTTCAATTCTTCTCCTTTTCTCTATCTCCTGTAAAATTAAATTATCATTTGATACAGCAAGAATGAATTGGCCAATAATAGTCATCATGCCAATAAATGGAATGACCAGTATAATTTTGTTGTTTTTTTTCCCCTAAGTAACAATTGAAAAGCTGCCGATTTTTTTATTTGAATGTATACGTTATATATGCCCATATACATGTATATATAATACAAAGCTTGGGGAGCTAGCTACCTTGAGAATACCTTCTTTAAGTCATGTGGAAGATACTAGATCAGTAAGCAAAATGTGGTATCTAGTTTAAGCATAGTTATTCATGGTTTGTTGAGGATCAGACTTGGCATCTGTCAGTTTATATAAACTTCTTAAAACAGATGCTTGGGCAGTGATAAGTAAGACTGGTAGAAAGCTAACAAACATGTTGAATGGGGTGAGATACTAGTGAATCAAAGCATGTAAGAAGCTTTTATCAGTAATTAAGTGGCATAGGATCCACACGAATCAATTTGTGAACTCCGTGCAGAGACTAACAAATTATCGTTCTCCCATAATAGGCGTGTGAGTGTACTACAGACACTAATGTTATCTGTATTATTGTATATTTTGAATAAAGAAGTAGTAATACTGGAATCAGACTAAACCTAGTATTTCCTCTGCAAATTCTACATACTGACAGATATTCCCAGAGAAAAAGCTGTAAATACTTCTGAAATTCTTGCAGAATTCATCTCTACTACATAAGATGTTTCTCTGTTCCCTTCTGGCAATCAGACACCACACACTACTTCTTGCAGATAGGAGTATGATTATTCAGCAACCCAATATGAACTTTAATGATTCAGTGGAAAACCTTTATCAACACTTAAAGGCTGAGTTTACCAAATGAGAATTTGGTGGTAATGTTCACACTGAAACACATACTTTCCAGTTCCTAAAGAAAAATTTGAAAAATAAAGCAAAAACTTTGGTGCAAAATAAATTAGTAAGTTTTCCACAGGAAAATTCTTATGAGAAGAGCAGCACTTAGATGAAGACAGTATTGCCTTTAGATGTGAATGTAGGTTTTTCCCTTCCTGGAACTACCACAAACAGTTGATAACAGCTAATAATTGTTTTGCGAAATTTTGCAAGCTTACCTATTTTGAAAGTAACTGGAGAGTCCTGAAGACGCATAAAACATGACTTGAGTGTAAGTCGTTGAGAGAAAGCATAGAAGTTCTACCAGAACACTTGGAATGAAAAACAAAAAAAGCCTCTAAAACAACAGCCCCCTGATCCCCACACTTTCTGTACTTCAATCTGCAAATTAGTGATGATTCACATGTGTCAAAAGACAACTCTCCATATCTGTAAGCTTCTCTTGGCGACTGTTGTGGTTTAAGCCCAGCCGGCCACCCAGAACCACACAGCTACTCACTCACTCCCCCACCTTCCTCCCTCCCACTCCCAAAGGGACTGGGAGGAGAATCGAAAGAATGTAACTCCCACGGGTTGAGATAAGAACAGTCCAGTAACCAAGGTATAACACAAAACCGCTACTGCTGCCACCAATAATAATAATGACAAGGGAAAGAACAAGGGAAGAGAATACAACCATTCACCACCCCCCGACCAATACCCAGCCCGACTGAGCAGTGATCTAACCCTTCCGGGTAACTGCCCCCAGTTTATATACTGGGCATGACGTGCTGCGGTATGGAATACCTCTGGCTAGTTTGGGTCAGGTGTCCTGTCTCTGCTTCCTCCTGGCTTCCCCTCCTCCCTGGCAGAGCATGAGACTCAGAAAGTCCTTGGTCAGAGTAAACATTTCTTAGCAACAACTAAAAACATCGGTGTTATCAGCGCTGTTCCCAGGCTGAAAGTCAAAACCACAGCACTGCACCAGCTACTAAGAAGGAGAAAAATGACTGCTACTGCTGAACCCAGGACAGCGACAACATTAAATAAGACAGAAATTGGGAAATTGTTTGATTGCACAGCAGAAAAGTTACTGGTGTATTAAAACTGTAAAATTTAATGAGACATTTAAGTTACAATTGTGAAAGGTGAACAAAATAAACTACCCAAACATGTTAATCTTAAAGTAAAATTTAACATTCAGAAAATAATTTTGCACATTAATACCAATTATTAAGACCAAAGGAAACAAGAATAGAAAAATGCAGCTGTAGTCAAGACAACAAGAAAAGCATCATCATAAGGATTATGTTGCAAATAAAAAAATGAACCAAATACTAAAGATTAAATCCTTTTCCTGTTTATCCATTTTCTTTTAAAAATTCTATTTTAAGAATACATTGAAGAGGCTCATACTGAAAAATATACTGCACTGGAAAAATAAAAAGTCAAGCTCAAGATCTTAACAGCTAAGAAGAAAAGTTCAAAAGCAAAGCTGTAACTACATTTAGCTTTAAATAACATTACATGCTTTTGTATTAATTTTATTCTGGCCATCTGACTCTTTTGGTAACAGACAAAACTAAATATAGAATTCTAAAATTATAATCATCAAGTGCACTATTTTAGCAGTCATCTTCAAAATTAAAAGATGTTTTTATAATGATTTTTTTTCAAAGGTTTAAAAATAAAGTTTCCAACTTGTTTTGTGAAGTAGCAGGACTCTCGCTAATCACATTTGTGTTTTGCTGTCAAGTAAAACTTCGTTCTGAAGCTAGTGGAGTGAGGAAGCTGGAGAGGGAAGGAGAGCAAGTTGAATTACAACAGTACTCTGCTGAGGAGCAGGAGTTGTTCCAGAGCAGATAACGTATCCACACTGCAGTCCATGGAGGACCCCACGCAAAAGCAGAGGGACATTTCCTGAAGCAACCATGTTCCAGGGAGGACTTCCACTGGAGCAGATTTTTCTCCGGAGTACTACAGCCCTGGAAAGGACCCGCACTAGAGCAGGGGAAAAGTGTAAGGAGGAAGGAACGGCAGAGACTAAGTAAGTGTTTTGGACTGAACTCGAATCCCCCATTCCCCACCTCTCCCACTCTGCACTGCTTGGGGCTAGCAGGCTGGGGGTAGAGGGGCCTGCAGTGAAAATGTGAAGTTGAGACTGGGGAAAAAAATGGGGAAAGCAAGATGTTTTAGTGTTTGTTTTTCTGTTTCCCACTAACTGTACCTATTTTAATCAGCAACAAATTGATTTTGCCCAATTCTGCCATGACAAGAAGCAGTAAGCAATCTCCCTGTCTTTCTCATCCAATTCCCCCCCCACCCCCCAGTCCTGCTGGATGGGGTGGCAAGTGAGCAGCCTCGTGGCCCTCCTCTGGACTTGTTCCAACAGTTCCATGTCCTTCTTATGTTGAGGACACCAGAACTGTACACAATACTCCAAGTGAGGTCTCACAAGAGCAGAGTAGAGGGGCAGGATCACCTCCCTCGACCTGCTGTTCACGCTCCCTTTGATGCAGCCCAGGATACGGTTGGCTTTCTGGGCTGCGAGCGCAAACTGAAGCCGGCTCATGTTCATTTTCTCATCAACCAACACTCCCAAGTCCTTCTACGCAGGGCTGCTCTGAACCTCTTCTCTGCCCAACCTTTAGCTGTGCCTGGGATTGCTCTGACCCAGGTGCAATTTCTGGGAAACGAAGTTCAAATAAGCTTGTGACCCCTTTTAAAATGTATTTACTCATGCTGTATGAGGTGGCATGTTGCTATATAGGGATGCTTGGGAGGGACTCTTCATTAGGGACTGTAGTGATAGGACAAGGGGTAATGGGTTCAAACTTAAACAGGGGAAGTTTAGATTGGATTTGAGGAAGAAACTCTTTACTGTAAGGGTGGTGAGGTACTGGAATGGGCTGCCCAGGGAAGTTGTGAATGCTCCATCCCTGGTGATGTTCAAGGCTGGGTTGGACAGAGCCTTGGGTGACATGGTTTAGTGGGAGGTGTCCCTGCCCATGGCAGGGGGGGTTGGAACTAGATGATCTTAAGGTCCTTTCCAACCCTAAATATTCTATGATTCTATATGAGATATGAGATATCAGTCACATGAGACTCAAAGTGAAATTTAGGTTTGAATTTGTTAATAGCTTGAAGCAAAAAACAAGTGCTTTAAACTTAGTCCACAGAAGGAGAAAAACATGACAACTAAACTAATTCAAATTCTATATTAACATATTATTCTGTAATAGTATATACCAATGTACTGACAAGAAGAAATTCACTTAATCCATGTTCTAAGCAAAGGCTGCTCAGCAAGAGTGAACTGTGTTTACTCAGCCTGAAGAAGAGAAGGCTTTTGTAGGGAACTTAACAGTAGCCTTCCAATACCTCCAAGGAGGTCATCAAGAAACTGAGCCAGGCTCTCCACAGCAGTCTCTAGTAGGAAGATGAAAACCAATAGGCAGATACTAGAATAAGAGCTACTCAAACTGGATATAATGAAAAACTTTTTCACTATAACAACAGTTGAGCAGAACAGGCTGCCCAGGCCCAGAAAGGCTGTGCAGTCTCCAGCTTTGGAGACTTGAAATAAGACTTGATAAAGCCCTGAGCAATTCAGTCTGATCTCAAACTGTACTTCCTTTAAGCAGGAGGTTGGACTAGAGACCTCTTGAGGTCTCTTCCAACCTGAATTACCCTATGAACTCATGAACAAGTTTCAAGTCTGCTATAATTCCTCCAAGTACCTAGATGAAGCAATAATAAATTGTTGACAGAAGTCACAATACAATTAGATAGGACCAGGCCTTTGACATACAGACAAATAAGAGCCAGGAGACGGGCAAGGATTTAAATGTGGATGCATTCTGTCTGAATGACTTCATTCTTTGAATTGTGTACCACTAACACATATGGAGTAAGACTTGAAGTGTAATATGCACCATATGGAAACATGTTAAATTAAAAAGGAGGCAACAACGGCTAAAGGACTGTACAGGACACCAGCCAGTGATGGCAGGATTCTAGAAGTCAAAGCCTGAAGTATATCCTATCCATTCTTCTAGCACATCTCATCTGAAGAGAGAAGACATGGCTGCTTTTGAGGTGCTATAATGGTTGAATAGGCTTACCACAAGCTATCACTGCTATAAGAATAACAGATATACCACACACACCCCTAAAAAAATAACCAATTGGTATAAAACATGACTTAAAGGAATCTCTTCAATATCCTAAAGGGGAGTGAATTAACTGTATCGTAGACTTTTCAAGTTAGAACTGGTTGTTGTCCTCAGTACTGTCACCATCTCTTATCACAATTAAAACATTTCAACATTCAACAAACGTTTTGCAAGCATGGATAATTAGGACTTTTAGAGGAAGGCAAGCAATACACTTATTACGGTAGAATACTATCAGGTTCTTTATAGATATAACAGAAATATAGGAATACTAACTGAACAAGGGCTGGGAAAAAAAAAAAGAATACGATAAATAATGTTACTGTATCACCAACAGCCAGGATGAGGTTTTAACATTTTAATCAGAGTAATAAATAATGAAAGCACCTAAAATTAATAAACGTTGGAATAAAAAGTTAAAACCAGCTAATTTGAAATTTCCATTTCAAGCTAAAGAAACAATTTTTTCAACAAAAGTAAAAGGAAAGTTATCTTACCTTATCTAGTCGCCTTTGCCAGCTTTCTTCACGTTTTACCAGGAGTTCAACACAATGAGAGAGTGTAGCAAGGATTCCAGCAGTAGTTGCCTTGAAAGTTATAGCTTCTCCTTTAAAGTCTATGCCATTAATTCCTTTGGGTGTCACATGCGGAAACACTAAACCCAAATATGAATAATTCAATAATTGCTGCCTTTAACTCAAACAAGCATTTTAAAGATATGCTTCATATTACAACTGTTTGAATAAAATAGACTGCCTAGAAAGTTAATTTAAAAATAAAAATCAAATGTGCTAATAATTTTCAGCTATCCACAGGATAAGGAAAGAGATTCAAAATGAGGAATGCATCCCTTCAGCTTCATTTTGCTATACTGTATTTCAAGACTGCTTGTAATGCTGTATTATTCTGCAAATCATGTAGGTGGAGAGAGAGGGAAATCTTTGTAACAATAGTACTACAACAGCTTGAATTGCGGCCTAATTAACACAGAGCAACTTTAAAACATATCAGATACAGAACTAAGAAAGGAAATATTTAAAAATGCAATCAAACCCAAAAGGTAACATTTCAAGGTTGCTTTAAGCAGGTAACAATAAATTTAAATACCTCAACATAAAAAGGTATGATAAAAAAGTATCAAATGTGTTGAAGTATCCACGTAACCATGCCAGGTGCAAGGTCTTACACCTGGGTCAGAGCAATCCCAGGCACAGCTAAAGGTTGGGCAGAGAAGAGAATCAGAGCAGCCCTGCAGAGGAGGACTTGGGGGTGTTGGAGGATGAGAAAATGAACATGAGCTGACAGTGTGCGCTTGCAGCCCAGAAAGCCAACTGTATCCTGGGCTGAATCAAAAGGAGCGTGACCAGCAGGTCGAAGGAGGTGATCCTGCCCCTCTACTCTGCTCTCGTGAGACCTCACTTGGAGTATTGTGTGCAGTTCTGGTGTCCTCATCATAAAAAGGACATGGAACTGTTGGAATGAGTAAAGAGGAGGGCCACGAGGATCATCGAGGGACTGGAGCACGTCCTGTATGAAGACAGGCTGAGAAAGTTGGGGCTGTTCAGCCTGGAGAAGAGAAGGCTGAGTGGAGACCTCATAGCAGCCTTCCAATATCTGAAGGGGGCCTACAAGGATGCTGGGGAAGGACTCGTCATTAGGGACTGTAGTGATAGGACAAGGGGTAACAGGTTAAAACATAAACAATTCAAGTTTAGATTGGCTATAAGGAAGAAATTCTTTACTGTGAGGGTGGTGAGGCACTGGAATGGGTTGCCCAGGGAAGTTGTGAATGCTCCATCACTGGTGGTGTTCAAGGCCAGATTGGACAGAGCCCTGGGTGGCATGGTTTAGTGGGAGGTGTCCCTGCCCATGGCAGGGGGGCTGGAACTAGATGATCTTAAGGTCCTTTCCAACCCTAACTATTCTACGATTCTATGATTCTATAATTCAAAGTACTGTAAGCTTTTGCAGTTCCAACTACTTCATGCTGTCAATCAGGCCATCTGTTGTTAAGGCTATTTAAACAAGTCACTTAAAATGTGTGACAAAAAAGTACCTATTCTATGTCAAACTTTTTAGTGTTTGATTTGTTATTCTGTCAACCTACATATATTAATGTCAGAAAAATATTAGAAAACAGAAGCAACACCCATGTTGAAGCTGACTTATCCCAGCAAGTTAAAGTAACTCCTGCTATGCCATGGGGCAAGCTAATGACTTATCACCCACTTGGATACTGCTTTCTTTTCCCAGTCAGTTTGTCAATGTGCCACTGTTATGGTTTACAGAGGACAAAAAAATATTTGTGTACGTTTATTCAATAACTGTCACCAAGGGTAAAGTAGAACTTTCAAGCAGCTCAGTTCTTGTAGGGAAGAGAAATGCAACTGCCGTTCACTAATGATACAGCACAACATCTACAATTAATGAATAAAAAGCAAGTGTCACATGGTCTTAAGCAATGGTTTAAGCCTCCAGAGGTTTTCTATGCCCTCCTTTCAGAAGGAATCAAACCTTATGAAGCTTAACCATGACAAGTGCAAGGTCCTACACCTGGGTCTGAGCAATCCCAGGCACAGCTAAAGGTTGGGTGGAGAAGAGATTCAGAGCAGCCCTGCAGAGGAGGACTTGGGGTGTTGGTCAATGAGAAACTGAACATGAGCCGGCTTCAGTTTGTGCTCGCAGTCCAGAAAGCTAACCGTATCCTGGGCTGCATCAAAAGGAGCTTGACCAGCAGGTCAAAGGAGGTGATCCTGCCCCTCTACTCTGCACTTGTGAGACCTCACTTGGAGTATTGTGTGCAGTTCTTGTGTCTTCAACATAAAAAGGACATGGAACTGTTGGAACAAGTCCAAAGGAGGGTCACGAGGATGATGAGGGGACTGGAGCACCTCCTGTATGAAGACAGGCTGAGAAAGTTGGGGCTGTTCAGCCTGGAGAAGAGAAGGCTGCATGGAGACCTCATAGCAGCCTTCCAGTATCTGAAGGGGGCCTATAGGGATGCTGGGGAGGGACTCTTCATTAGGGATTGTAGTGATAGGACAAGGGGTAACAGGTTCAAACTTAAACAGGGGAAGTTTAGATTGGATATGAGGAAGAAATTCTTTACTGTAAGGGTGGTGAGGCACTGGAATGGGTTGCCCAGGGAAGTTGTGAATGCTCCATCCCTGGCGGTGTTCAAGGCTGGGTTGGACAGAGCCTTGGGTGGCATGGTTTAGTGGGAGGTGTCCCTGTCCATGGCAGGGAGGTTGGAACTAGATGATCTTAAGGTCCTTTCCAACCCTAACTATTCTATGATTCTATGATTTTCAAACAGATGTTTACACATCACATGCTACTTCAAATACCTCAATAAGCATACATACTATGGTAGAAGACAGCTTATTTTTTTTGTTTCATGTTAATCAAGAATACTCCCTAAAAAGGGAAAGGAGGAGGGATAGAGGAAGGCAGGAAGGAAGGAATCTGTAGGAAGAAAAGAAAGAAGTGGAAGGAAGAAAAGAAAGAAAGAAGTGGAAGGAAGAAAAGAAAGAAAGAAAGAAAGAAAGAAAGAAGAAGGAAGGAAGGATCTGTTTCTGAGGCAATAACGAGCTCTCCCTCCCTGTAACAGCTGCAGAGGGAATACAGAAGAGGCTAAGACTGAAAGTGGCATAATTGGCAAGGAGGTGATGCAGTGAATTCATTGAATAACAAAAATTAGACAACAAGAGTTTCACCAATAACACACTTGAGTAACGGAAAAAAAAAGCAGTTTATACTAATAATATGTCCTGCTGGTATATACCATGCTCATGTGTAGACTTACCAGCACAGCTATGCTGCCTAAAGATGTGATTTTTCTCTTAAATATGCTATATGCTAGACACACTGAAGAAATTACCATTGGCTGCAACATTATAAAATAATTTCAGAAATCTATGGTAGATTGTAAGGGAGATACAGCACCACAGCCTCGTTTTGTGGAAAAAAGCCAGCTTCTGTTCCTGGATTTCTTTAGGTCTCAGCTATAAGTCATTAATACTTCCATACAGTTTCAGTCATCATATATTCTAAGTCATTCTTTAATGACTAGCTTCAAAGTAGCTTGCAGTTTCAAAGTCAGTGTCCATAGTTCCTTTCAGGCATTATAATTGTGGACTAAACCAAACTTGTTTCAGAAAGGTGCAAGGCTTGTTTCTTTGAAGAGAAGATCCCTCAAGATATTCCTTACACTCAAGATATTCTACAAAAGATGGGAGTATTTTGATTCACTCCTAATCACAGGAGATATTTGTCTTCCCAGAACATGTCAGAAGACAGCCTCAAACCCCATCTCAGCAACAGCTGAACCTCAGCACATTAGAAGTATCTGTCAGATTTTTTTTCTATTTGGAGAGGTGAATATCTTTCCTATTCCCTTTTTAACATCTTTTTTTCATGTGTCGTGGTTTAAGCACAGCCAGTAACTCAGAACCACGCAGCTGCTTGCTCACTCCCCCACTTCTTCCTCCCCCTCCTCCCAGAGGGATGGGGAGGAGAATCAAAAGAATGTAAATCCCATGGGTTGAGATAAGAACAGTCCAGTAACTAAGGTACAGTACAAAACTACTACTGCTACCAATAATAATAATAATAAGGGAAATAACAAGGGGAGAGAATACAACTACTCACCACCCGCTGACCGATACCCAGCCCGACCCGAGCAGTGATCTGGGCCTTCCAGGTAACTCCCCCCAGTTTATATACTGGTCTTCCCCCACTCCTGGACCAGAATCGCCACACGGAGACCAGACTCAAGTGCCGGTCTTCATATGGAGGTGTGGGTTTTTACTGGGCATGACTATGCAGCCAACTGAAAGAAGCAGCAATATGATTTTTCTTCTACTTTAACTTAAATTTCAGCATCTTCCAAGTGGTTCCTTTTTAATTTTCCTGTCTTCTAAACATTTTGCTTTATTTGTAAATGGATTTCTCTAGCCTTTTTCATAATGGATTTTCATACCACACTTTAGCCTTCTTCAAAAGCTCTTCAGCCCTTCTCACCTACACACCTTGATGTCTGTTAGGATAGATCAGTTTTCCCATCTTGCTCATAAGATGCTGTTTATAATACTTTCCCAGATGTCCCAAATATCAATTGGTTGGTAAAATCTATTTTCCAGTGAAATGGAAGATTAGTTTTAAAAGACAGTAAGCACAAAACCAAAGTTCCTTTATCTTTTCAATTTTATGCCATCTTAAAACTTTACGTCACTAAACTAATTCTAAATGAAAGATAAATGGTTGGGTGCATGTCCTGGTTTAACCCCAGTCAGCAACTAAGTATTATGCAGCCACTCACTCCCCACCCTGTGAGATGGGGATAAGAATCAGAAAAAAGGTAAAACCCATTGAGCTAAGAGCAATTTAATAATTGAAATGAAGTAAAATATAATAACAGAAATAATAAAATAATAACAATAATAATAATGATAGAAAAAAAAATAAATATCAGAAAACAAGTGATGCCCAATACAATTGCTCACCACCCACTGACTGATACCCAGGCTGACCCGAGCAGCAATCCCTCCTGGCTAACTGAGCATGATGTTCTAAAGTGTAGAATACCCCTCTGGTTGATTTGGGTCAGCTGTCCTGGCTGTGCTCTCTGCCAGCTTCTTGTGCACCTGGTCACTGTCAGAACATAAGAAACTAAGAAATTCTTGGTTTAGATTAAGCACTGTGCAGAAACAACTAAAACCATGGGGGGGTTATCAACATTATTCTCAGACTAAAGCCAAAACATGGCACTGTACCAGATACTAGGCAGAAAATTAACTCTATGCCAGGGGAAACCAAGACAGTATCGATCCCTTATTCCGTACCATTTATATCATGCCAGGTCCACACTTCCCAATACACCATCACCTGTTCTGTCTCTTGATATACAGACAAAGATATCATTCCCTTAGTCTATGGACCATCTCTACCAAGGTTCGTGGAGTTCATTAAGTCCATGACTTTGGAGCTCCATCTGTCATAAGTCTTTCAGGATAGGAAAGATGAACTGTGTGTGGTGTTACTACTGCATGCTGGAGCCACTTCTGATTAAAGAATCATAGAATAGTTAGGGTTGGAAAGGACCTTAAGATCATCTAGTTCCAACCCCCCTGCCATGGGCAGGGACACCTCACACTAAACTATGTCACCCAAGGCATTGTCCAATCTGGCCTTGAACACCACCAGTGATGGAGCATTCACAGCTTCCCTGGGCAACCCATTCCAGTGCCTCACCACCCTTACAGTAAAGAATTTCTTCCTCATATACAATCTAAACTTCCCGTTTCAGTTTGAACCCATTACCCCTTGTCCTACCACTACAATCCCTAATGAAGAGTCACTCCCCAGCATCCCTATAGGCCCCCTTCAGATATTGGAAGGCTGCTATGAGGTCTCCATGCAGCCTTCTCTTCTCCAGGCTGAAAAGCCCCAACTTTCTCAGCCTGTCTTCATACAGGACGTGCTCCAGTCCCTCGATGATCCTCGTGGCCCTCCTCTGGACTTGTTCCAACAGTTCCATGTCCTTTTTTTGTTGAGGACACCACAACTGTAAACAATACTCCAAGTGAGGTCTCACAAGTGCAGAGTAGAGGGGCAGGATCACCTCCTTTGACCTGCTGGTCACGCTCCTTTTGATGCAGCCCAGGATGCGGTTGGCTTTCTGGGCTGTGAGCGCAAACTGAAGCCGGCTCATGTTAAGGTTCTCATTGACCAACACCCCCAAGTCCTCCTCTGCAGGGCTGCTCTGATTCTCTTCTCTGCCCAACCTGTAGCTGTGCCTGGGATTGCTCAGACCCAGGTGTAGGACCTTGCACCTGGCTTGGATGAACTTCATCAGGTTGGCATTGGCCCACCTCACAAGCGCGTCAAGGTTCCTCTGGAGGGCATTACTTCCCTCCAGCATGTGAACCGAAATGCACAACTTGGTTTTATTGGCAAACTTGCTGAGGGCACACTCAATCCCACTGTCCATGTCACCAACAAAGATGTTGAACAAGACCAGTCCCAACTCCGATCCCTGAGGGACACCACTCATTACTGGCTTCCAATTGGACACTGAGCCATTGACCACAGCTCTTTGTGTGTGGCCATCCAGCCAGTTCTTTATCCACTGAGTGGTCCACCTATCAAATGGATGTCTCTCCAACTCAGAGACAAGGATTTCATGTGGGACAGTGTTGAACTCTTTGCACAAGTCCAGGTAGATGACGTCAACTGCTCTGCCCCTGTCCATCAGTTCCCTAGCCCCATCATAGAAGGCCACCAGATTGGTCAGGCATGATATCCCCTTAAGTGAAGCCATGCTGGCTGTCACCAACCACCTTGTTGTTTTTCATGTGCCTTAGCATGCCTTCCAGGAGAATCTGCTCCTGGATTTTGCCAGGCACAGAGGTAAGACTCTTGACTGATCTGTAGTTCCCTGAGTCATCCATTTTCCCCTTCTTGAGAATGGGGGTTATATTACCCTTTTTCCAGTTGTCGGGAACTTCACCTGACTGCCATGATCTTTCAAATACGATGGATCATCTAGTTCCAACCTCCCTGCCATGGACAGGGACACCTCCCACTAAACCATGCCACCCAAGGCTCTGTCCAACCCAGCCTTGAACACCGCCAGCGATGGAGCATTCACAACTTCCCTGGGCAACCCATTCCAGTTCCTCACCACCCTTACAGTAAAGAATTTCTTCCTCATATCCAATCTAAACTTCCCCTGTTTAAGTTTGAACCCATTACCCCTTGTCCTATCACTACAGTCACTAATGAAGGTCATTACTGCACTTCTCAGATTTCATCTAAGTTATTTCTTTGTTAATGTGGTGATCAAAATGGAGTTGGATTCATATCCTCAAATATGGAATGTCAGAGACAGGTGTCATTAGGCACCCAGTGTGGTGATGGGTATACAGCCACCATGGAAGTGATAATATATAGTGTTATAGAGCACTTGACATCATACAGTTTAATTCATTGAGTACTGTCACCAAAAATAAAATCCTCTTTAAGTACACACTGGACTTCTCTATCCTCCTGCATTACCCACCATACGCACCCAGGTCTTTGAGCAAAAGCAATCCCATGAGTGGGTTTGCCTTTGCCCAAGGCAGCAAAATCCCAGACTTTTCCCCAGCAGATTCTTTATTTGCACCACAGGAACTTTACCCCCTTCTGCAGAAAATAAAACTTTTGATTCGGCAGGGACAGCTCTTTTGGCAGATCCTCTAGAATTGACTAACCAGGTGGCTTTTATTAAATATGTATCCCAATTCTTCATGGTCCCAATACCCATTGCTCTCAGGGAATAGTCTTTAACAGTGCATTGTATCATTTGATTTTTTCTGAAGCCTGGTGCATGACAGGGGATGTGATATACCCACTCAATGTCAGGCTCTTTGACCCAGGTGTCAGGTGAGGTTGTTCCAGAAATGAGACCTGGCTTTCAACTCAATTCTCTTTGGAGTGCTGTGTCGCCACAAGACTTGTTTCTGAAGGCCCAGGATAGTGTTCCAGGCAGTGGCGTGGGGCACAGCTTATGTTTCCAGCCATCCGGTGGTTGCTTCCACCATGGTAAGCACATCCTGATTGCCTTGGCAGGTTGGTGGCAGTGTGATATAGTCATTCGGCCAGGCCTCCTGTCATGGTTTAAACCTAGCCAGTAATTCGGCACCAGCAGCTGCTCACTCACCCCCCTCCTTCCCCACTTCCTGGGTGGGATGAGGAGGAGAATCAAAAGAATGTAAAACCCAGAGGTTGAGATAAGAGCAGTCCAATAACTAAGGTAAAATACAATGACAATAGAAAGAATACTAACAATAACAATAAGGAAACCACAAAAAGAAAAATAAATGAAAGCTCAGAAAACACAAGTGATGCACAGTACAGTTGTTCACCACACACTGACCAATACTCAGCCTGACCCGAGAGGCGACCACCCCCTTCTGGGTAACTCCCCCCATTTTCTACACTGGGCATGATGTGCTGTGGGATGGAATACCCCTTTGGCTAGTTTGGGTCAGGTGTCTTGTCTCTGCTCCCTCCCAGCTTCCTGTGCCTCTCCTCACTGGCAGAGCATGAGACTGAGAAGTCCTTGATCAGAGTAAGGGCTACTGAGCTACAACTAAACCATCGGTGTGTTATCAGCACTGTTCTCAGACTAAAGCCCAAACACAGCACTGCACCAGCTACTAGGAAGAAAAATAACTGTTACAGCTGAAACCAGGACACTTCCCTATATTTGTACATCAGTCACTGTCCTCCATACCAGAGAGGCTTTAACTGCTTGTCTTGCTTAACTGCAGCACATATTTCACAGTCATGAATACCCTGGGCAATAGTGTCCATGGCAAGGTCCACCCTCAGTCACAAGCCCATCTATATGTTGCATCTCTGCCTTGATGGCCTGAGGTGTCATTGGCCCACTGGGGTATAAATAATTCCCCCTTATGTTGCCATTCTAAATCTACCTGAGACACTTCAATCTTAGCAGCTTGATCCACCTGTTGGTTGTTCTGATGTTCCTCAGGGCTCTAGAAGACAAAGGAATCCAAGAGAGCTGGTCAATATTTAAGCATCACTTCCTCCAAGACCAGTGTATCCCCATGATGAAGAAATAAGGCAAGGGGGGCAGGAGACCTGCACGGATGAGCAGGGACCTCCTAGTAAATATTAAACTCAAGAAAGAAATTAATGGGAGGTGTAAAAAGGGACAGGCCAATTGGAATGAATATAGTAACATCATCAGGGTATGAAGGGATGTGACAAGGAAGGCCAAGGCCCACTTAGAATTGAGTCTGGCAAAGGACATCAAGGATAACAAGAAAGGCTTCTACAAGTATATCAGCAGCAAAAGGAAGGTAAGGGAAAATGTGGGGCTGCTGCTGAATCAGATGGGTGTCCTGGTAACAGAAGACACAGAGAAGGCAGGATTACTGAATGCCTTATTTGCATCAGTCATTACCACTAATGATGGCGCTCAGGTGTCCCAGATGTCAGAAGTAAGAGAAGAAGGCTGGAGAAAGGAAGACTTCCCCCTGGTCATAGAGGGTTGAGTTATAGATAGGCTAGACAGAATTAACACCCATGCTGATGGGATGCACTCGCGGGTGCTCAGTGAGTTTGCAGATGTTGCTCTGCCACTCTCCATCATCTTTGAGAAATCATGGAGATTTTTTGGCAGAGGTGCCCGATGATTGGAGTAAGGCCAATGTTACTCCCATCTACAAAAAGGGCAAGAAGGAGGACCCAGGACACTACTGGCCAGTTGGCCTTGTGAGAACTGCAAGACGTTCTGTTCCCGCTATGTGGATAATTAAAGAAGAAGAAGAACTGCTGATAGTGCACCTGGGTCTTGAGTAAGCCAGGGAGTGTTTGGGTGCAAGGTTGGGCTGGGAAGCAGCCTGGGGAGTGATTGTTTATAGAATGGAATTTATAGTGACTGAAAACAGTCACTGAGAATGATGTAGTTGCTGTTTGGCTTCATGGCTCAGACCTGTATCTGTATGCTACATATTACCATGCTTGAGTGAATAAAGCAGAACTAGTTGTGAAAGTAGTGTGCGTGTGTGTGTGTTTAGCTTTTTTCTTTACAGACACTGCAAATGGTGCCCTCCGTGTGTGGTAACTAAACTGCTCGACATTGTGGTGTCTGCGCGATCCAACAGGGAATTTCTGGTACTGACATTCACCTGTTAAAGGTCAGTAATACCTGTTGAAAGGGGAATTATGGGATTGAATTAGAAAAATGGGACAAGTAGAATCAGCTGAACAGAAATTATATTTGAAAGTTTTACAGCAAATTTTAAAATCCTCTGGATATCATTTGTCTGAGAAGCAAGTAATGAATCTTTTGTTATGGGTGAAAACAAATTGCAACTGGTTTCCAGCAAGAGGGTCATTTCATACTCGGATAAGGGAGAGAATGGGAGAATATTTACAGACTCAAAATCATCTTGGTATGGAGGTTCCTGTTGATTTAATAGTGACATGGTGTTTTGTCTATTCTGCATTATCTAATTTACAACCTGCTGAGGATATAATTCAGAAACATGATAAAACAAATTATCAAAATACTGACAATTTGAATGAGCAAGGACAGAATGATGCAAATATCTTTTCTGAGAAGCCTGATGATCCTTTTGATCCTGGCTCCACAGATTCAGAAAAGAAGCAAAATTTATACCCACCTTTGACACCGTTAAAGGCATTCACATTGAATATTCCTCATGCTCCTCAACCTACCGCACCTCCCTTGACTGATCTTGATAAAGAACCATTTGACCAGCCATTAGTTAACCAGAAGGCCACTAAAACATTTATACAAAAATGTATGGGAAAAGCAATAGAGGGTAGTGATTTAATTGGAGACATGGCTTTCACTTTTCCTGTATTTTATAGAGCAGATGGGCAGGGACAACAACAGCCGGTACATGAAAATATTCCGTATGCAGTATTTAAGGAATTGAAAAAATCAGTGATGGAAAATGGAATTCAAAGTCCTTATACATTAGGTCTGCTAGAAATTATGGCTAGTTCAGGATCTATGGTGCCATGGGATTGGAACACTTTAATGCGAATGATTTTGACACCTGCTTAATACTCCTTGTGGAGGAATATAACAACTTAGTGGCTTTACAGGTATTAGATAATGTTCAAAGAGGAATACCAATAGATGCTGACATGTTAACAGGCCCTAGGAAATGGTTGCACCCTCATGATCAAATTAATTTAAACCCTCTGGTATTCCAGCTAGCTGCCCCTATGGCTGTACAAGCCTTGAGGCAAGTACCTAAATCAGGAAAGAAAACTAGGTCTTTTGCATCTGTTCACCAAGGGTCTCAGGAACCCTATGTGTCTTTTATAGACCGATTAAACAATGCTATGCAAAGGCAGATTGATAATCCTGAGGCTGCTCATGCACTTTTATTTCAGCTAGCATATGAAAATGCAAATGGAGATTACAAAGCTGCTTTAGCCCCAGTCAGGGAAAAATTTACAGACATTGCTGAGTTTATTAAAACATGTCAGGATATCAGTACAGAGGCTCATAAGGCTTCTGTATTGGCTGCTGCATTATCAAAATTTAATGAGTCAGCAAAAATGTTTTAACTGTGGACAGGAAGGACACATTAGTAAAATATGTCCCAAAAAGAAACAAAAGCAGAAAGAAAAACCACCATCTCAACTCTGTCCCAAGTGCAAGAAGGGATATCACTGGAGCAATCAGTGTAAATCTAAATTTGATAAGGATGGAAATCTTTTGTCGGGAAACTCCAAGCGGGGTGCAGCAAAACCCAGTGCCCCTCAAAACAACAGGGTTTTTGCAGCAAAAGGTCCATCTCCGACCTTGCAGCTGCCACAACAGGCAGCACCGGGTTGGATTTGGCAACAAGCACTGACATTGAATTAGATTGCTCCACTGTTAAAGCTATAGCTACCAATGTTTGGGGACCTTTACCAAATGGATTTATGGGTCTTTTGTTAGGATGCTCAAGTACAACTCTCCAAGGAGTAAAAGTTTATCCAAGAGTAATAGATTCGGATTATACAGGAGAAATAAAAATTTTAGCATCTGCCTTAAGCGGCAGTTGTAAAATTCCAAAAGGTCAAAAATTAGCACAACTTGTTTTGATTCCATACTGGCTGCCAAAAGTAGAAATTAACACAAGGAATACCTCTGGATTTGGAAGCTCTGGGAAAGCTGAGGTTTATTGGACCCAGGAGATTACTCAGAAACAACCTTTATTGAATTTGCAAATAGAGAATAGAGTCTTTAGTGGATTAATAGACACTGGGGCAGATGTTTCAATAATTTCACAGTCTCAATGGCCGACTGATTGGCTCTTTGAAAAGGCTTTATCAACAGTAGCCAGAATAGGAGGTACACAATCTCCTTTTAAAACTAGTTGCATCCTCAGAGCTATTGCACGGGATGGTGCTGTAGGTCGTTTTCAACCATATATACTGCCAGTTTCTATGAATCTGTGAGGGCGAGATTTGCAAATGTAGCGGAATTTGTTACTTACCACAGACAGGGCAAATTTGTCCTAACGGTCTGAAGCCCCTGCTCAAACTTTCATGGCTGACAGAAAAACCAGTTTGGGTTGATCAGTGGCCTTTAAAAGGAAATACTGGAGCAAGCACATTTATTGGTTGAAAAGCAACTGAAAGCAGGACATATTGTTCCATCTACTAGCCCCTGGAACACACCCATTTTTGTAATTCCAAAGAAATCAGGGAAATGGCGACTTTTGCAAGATCTGCATGCAATTAATAATGTAATGCGACCTATGGGGGCTTTACAACCATGTTTGCCTAATCCTACTATGATTCCAGCTGAGTGGTTTCTTTGCATTATTGATTTGAAGGACTGTTTTTTTACAATTCCTTTGCATCCTGCAGATTGTGATCATTTTGCTTTTTCTGTGCCTTCAGTCAACTGTGCTGCTCCCATGCAAAGATATCAATGGACTGTTTTGCCACAAGGAATGATGAACAGTTCAACAATCTGTCAGCTAGTAGTTTCCACAGCTATATCACCAACTAGGAGTCCATTTCCTGAATCAATAATTTATCATTTTATGGATGACATTTTGATCTGTGCAGAAACAGAACAATATTTAGAAACTACTGTTAATCATTTAACAGAAAATTTATGTTGTTTTGGACTACAAATTGCCCAGGAAAAAATACAAAGAATGCCACCCTGGAAATGTTTGGGGTAACTGAAAAGAACAGTAAAGCCTCAGAAGCTAAAACTGGCAAACAAAATCACAAATTTCAATGATTTACAGAATCTCTTAGGTACTATTAATTGGGTGCGTCCTATGTTGGGTATTACTAGTGCCGACCTTGAACCACTCTTTGATTTATTACGAGGGGACTCAGACTTGAATTCTCCTCGTCAGCTTACCCCTAAAGCTATTGATGCTTTGAATATAGTGACTCAAAAAATTGAGATGCTACAGGCAGACAGAGGGCATTTACACTTGCCGATTTCTCTGCTCATTGTTAATATGAAACAAAGGCCACTAGGAGTTATATGTCAAACCGACAGTAACTCTGTTTACTTTTTGGAATGTTTTTTTTTTCCACATATCCAGAGAAAGACTGTGACAGAACCATTAGATATGATTGTTGACTTAATCACCAAAGGCCATACGAGGGTTCAACATTTAACAGGCAACGCTCCTGCAGAAATGTATTTATCATTAATTGTAACAGACTTTCAGTTCCTTTTTGCTCAGTCTGTTTCTTTCCAAACAGTGTTAGCAGACTTTACAGGAAAAAATTTTTATGGTACTCTGAAACATAAATTGCTAAAAGCTTTTTCAGATTTTGATCTACAGGAGCGATTTGTAATTCAAATGCAAACCATTCAGGATGCTAAAACCATTTTGTTGATGGCTCTGGAAAAACTGGCAAAGCTGCTGTAGTTTGGTTTGAAAATGATTCCTGGCAATCCTCTGTTATACATGTGGATGGCTCTACACAGCTTATTGAAATTGCTGCAGTCTTACATGGGCTACAGTTGTTCCCTGCAGAATCCTTAAATATTGTTTGTGACTCAGAATATGTTGTTCGATTGTTACCACGCCTTCCTTTTAGTGTGCTAAAAGAAATTGATAACCATGCACTTCTTGACATTTTACTGAAGCTAAAACATGGTTTGGAAACTAGGAATTATTCTGTTTTTATAGGACGTATTATATCACATTCCAACCTACCTGGCCCTTTAACTGCGGGTAATAACATACCAAACTCCTTGACTGTTAACACTGTGCAATTTACTTCTGCAGCTGCTTCACATTCCTTTTTTCATCAGAATGCCTCTGCTTTAAAGAAACAGTTTAACCTGTCTTCTTCTCAACAAAGCAAATTGTCAGGTCTTGCCCTGTCAGTCAACAGCTCAATCCTCATTTGCCATGGGTGTAAATCCTCGTGGCTTAACGGCGAATGAGATTTGGCAAACAGATGTTACACACATTGCTTCCTTTGGTGCCTTTAAATATGTGCATGTGTCTGTTGGCACATTTTCACATATGTTTTCAACCTCTGCCCATAAAGGAGAGAAGGCCCATGATGTTATCCAACATTTAACACGTGCATTTGCTACCTTAGGATTTCCTTCCCAGTTGAAAATGGATAACGGCCCTGAATATAATTCATTAGCATTATCACGACTTTTACAGCAATGGGGTGTCACACATATCACTGGTATTCTCCACTCCCCTACAGGCCAGGGGATTGTGGAAGGAACTCACGCTGTTCTGAAATCCATGCTACAAAAACAAAAAAATGGGGAATATGGTCCCTCAAGAACAGTTAGACAATGCCATCTATACATTGAAGTTTTTAAGTTGCACTCAATCTTCCATGAATACTCCTATCACTGCAGTACAACATTTTGGCACTGACAGTCCACCTTCAGAATGTGCTAAAATGTGGTATCATGATCCTTTGGGCCACAGAAATGGGAAGGGCCTGCGAAACTGATAACCTGGGGGAGGGGGTATGCTTGTGCCCTCCTACCTACAGGTCCACGGTAGCTGCCTGCAAAGTATGTCAAGCCGTACCATGAGCTGAACAGACAAGTTAAATAATCCAATGCCTCAGATGCTGACCTTGAAGACCCCGAACAGAATGAGACGAATCTCAGAGGAAGAGAAAAAGGCATGATTTGAAAAACATCGCTTGGGGGCAACTGAAAAGTCTCTATAACCAGACCATGTTTAATGACTCGAATATGTGTGCTTGCAACATAGCTATTATTAGAGACTTATTTTGTGTATAAACCACCTGTATTTACTAGCCAGTTGCTAATAAGAAACTACACCATGTATCGTAGTATAACTCCAACCCCTATCAGTATGGATTTGTCACTTGTAAAACAGATGTTAGAGCATGCAAATTTGCAGCAGCTGCTAGAAAATGCTAAGGCAAAAGCTAGAAAAATCCTAGTAACTGTACATCACAATGGTAGCATTATAAAATAGGTAATGGAACAAATTAAGAGGGTGGGAGAACACCACTGGTAGGAAATTTATTTGGCTGTCCTTCACTGCCATGAGAATCTTCAAAGTGCTGCTCCACCCTGTAGTAGTTATACTGCTAATGTAAATCTGTGTGTACTTTGCCATGATAGCAACTTGTTACTGTATGAGGCAGGTGAAACTCTGCATTAACAACGAAGTGCAAGGACTGAGGTTGGCCAAATGCCTCCTACCACAGTCAAGGGCAAGACTGGGTTGGCCTCTGTGTTTGCCACCAAGAACCTTTAGCTCTGCTGTTGGCTGCAACCCAGCAGGTGTTGAGTGGTGGGGACACATGCCATGCCAGACCTTGATGTGAGGGATGGCCTCCTCTGTTATAAGAGGGCCATCCAGGAGGGAAGGGCAGGCCAGGCAGCCTGTGGTTGGCACAAGAGATCAATCCCCTGCTCAAGCAAGGTCACCTAAAGCAGGTTTCATCACCCTCACAGTAATAAAAAAGCAAAAGTTAGCATAACTGTGTCCAGTTCTGGGCTCCTCAGTACAAGACAGACAAGGAGCTGCTGGAGAGGGTCCAGCTGAGGGCCACAAAGATGATCAGGAGTTGACCTCTTATGAGGTGACATTGCAGGAGCTGAGCCTGTTTAGAGAAGAGAAGACTGAGAGAGGAGCATATTAATGCAAATAAATAACTCAAAAGCGGGTGCCAGGAGGATGGTGACACTCTTTTCAGTTGTGCCCAGTGACAGGATGAGGAGCAAAGGACATAAGGTAAAACACAAGAAATTTCACCTCCACATGAGGAAGAACTTTATGTTGAGGGTGGCAGAGCACTGGAACAGGCAGCCCAGGGCAGGTGTGGAGTCACCCTCTCTGGAGACATTCAAAACCTGCCTGGATGCCTTCCTGTGTAACTGCCTCTAGGTAGCCCTGCCTTCGCAGGGGGGGTTGGACTAGATGATCTCCAGAGGTCCCATCCAACCCTAACAATTCTGTGATTCTGTGTGATTCTGACTCTTGGGTACATACATGGGCATTTACATGGTGTATCTTCACAACCAGGTTCTCCACCTGGACAGCAATATCTTGTCACAATGCAGTAGCCTAGAGGGGTTTCCCTCTGTGCTACTCTGCTTCTATTGCTGCAACCACCCCCACATGTCATTTGCCACCATTTCCATTTGTATGTGTACTCCCTGATTCCCATCCACATCCATAAGCTGATCCATAGACTGGAGAGCCAAGGAGGGATCAGTAGGACCCACTCAGCCTTTAATAGCCCCATAGGGCCAGTGAAAAGTCAGAGTGGAGACTAACAGTAGACTATTGTGGCCTGAATTAAGTCACACCACCATTGAGTGCTGCCATACCAGACATGCTGGAACTTCAACAGGAACTGGAGTCAAAGGCAGCCAAGTGGGATGCCACAACTGATATTGCCAACGCATTTTTCTCAATACCTTTGGCAGCAGAGTGCAGGCCACAGTTCGCTTTTACTTGGAGGGGTGTCCAGTACACTTGGAACCGACTGCCCCAGGCAGGGGTGGAAACACAGCCCTACCATCTGCCACGGACTGATCCAGACTGCACCGGAAAAGGGGCAAGCTCCAGAACACATACAATACATTGATGACATTATCGTATTGGGTGATACAGCAGAAGTTTCTGAGAAAGGGAGGAAAATAATCCAAATCCTTCTGAATCCTGAATCATTAGGGCATTTCAAGTCAGGGATCCAACGCCTGCAATGAGAACAATTAGAAAACAGAATAATCACCCCAGGATAGGGGTTGATTGCCCAGTAAATATGTAAAATTCAGCTGGACAGAGTACTGGACATTTAGTCTAGGTCATGCTTGCCTAGAACAGTTGGACCAGATGATCCTTGAGGTCCCCCCCAACCTGGTATTCTACAATACCTGCAATACATTGATGACATCATTGTGTGGGGCGATACAGCAGAAGATTTTGAGAAAGGGAAGAAAACAATCCAAATCCTACTGAAAGCTGGTTTTGCCATAAAACAAAGTAAAGCCAAGGGACATGCACAGGATATTCAGTTCTGGGGAATAAAATGGCAAGATGCCAATGGATGTGATCAACAAGATAACAGCAATGTCTCCACCAACTAATAAAAAAAAAATCCACAAGCTTTCTTAGGTGTTGTGGAGTTCTGGAAAATGCACATCCCAAATTACAGTCTGATTGTAAGCCCTCTCTATCATGTGACTCAGAAGGAGAATTATTTCAAATGGGCCCTGAGCAACAACAAGCCTTTGAAAAATTAAATGATAGTTCATGCAGTAGCCCTTGGACCAGTCCGGACCAGTAAAGATGTGAAAAATGTGCTCTACACTGCTGCCAGGGAGAATGGTCCTACCTGGAGCCTCTGGCAGAATGCACCCTTGTGTTTTGGAGTCAGAGATACAGAGGATCCGAGGCCAGCTATACTCCAATTGAGAAAGAGATACTGGCAGCCTATGAAGGGGTTTGAGATGCTTTGGTGATTGGCAGTGTTGGAACTAGAGGATCTTAAGATCCTTTCCAACCCTAACTATTCTATGATTCCTCCTGGCACCCCGGTTGCCCGTCCTGGGCTGGATATTCAAAGGCAGGGTTCTCCTCTACACATCATGCAACCGATGCCACATGGAGTAAGTGGGCTGCACTAATTACACAGCCAGCTCAAACAGGAAATCCCAGCTGGCCAGGAATCTTGGAAGTGATCATGGAATGGTCAGAAGGCAAGGATTTCAGAATGTCACCAGAGGAGGTGATGCGTGCTGAAGAGGCCGGTCGTGGTTTAAGCCCCCCACCCACTCAGTTTTACTCACTCACTCACTCCCCTCTATCTTCCCCCAGTCCTGGGGGGATGGGGAGGAGAATCAAAAGAACTCAACTCGCACAGGTTGAGATAAGAACAGTTCAGTAACTAAGATATAATACAAATCACTACTGCTACTACCAATAATAATAATAATGACAAGGCAAATACAAGGGAAAAGGATACAACCGCTCGCTGCCCGACCCAGCCGAGAGAGAAAGAGAGAGAGAGAGAGAGCCACTTCCGGGTTCCTGCCCCCAGTATTTTACATCCTGGGCATGACGTGCTGTGGCATGGAATAGCTCTTTGGTCAGTTTGTGTCAGGCTCCCTGTCTCTGCCTCCTCCTGGCTCCCCCTCCTCCTCGGCATAGCATGAGACTCGGAAAAGCCGAACCCATGACAAGGCCCCAATGTATAATAAACTACCAGAAAGTGAGAAGCAATATGTCTTGTTTACTGATGGGTCCTGCCATATTGTGGGAAAATGTCGGAGATGGATGGCAGCTGTATGGAGTCCCATGCGACAAGCTGCAGAAACTGCTGAAGGAGAGGGTGAATCAAGTCAGTTTGCAGAGGTGAAAGCCATCCAGCTGGCCTTGGACACTGCTGAACGAGAAAAATGGCCAGTGCTTTATACTGACTCATGGATGGTGGCAAACTCCCTGTGGGGGTGACTGCAGCAATAGAAGCAAAAACACTAGCAACGCAGAGGTAAATCCACCTGAGCTGCTGCACTGTGGCAAGATGGGACTCCTTTTGCTCAAGGATCTGGGTGCACTTGGTGGGTAATGCAGGAGGATGGGGAAGCCTATTATGTGCCCCAAGGGGATGTGATTTTGGGCAAGAATAGCCATTGAATTAAACTGTATGCTGTTGACTGCTATGTAACACTTCTATGGCAGCTATATGCCTGTTACTGCACTGGGCATCTTGTGGGGCCCATGTCCACTGCTCCAGACTTGTGGGCCTGAACCCGACTCCCTTTTGATCATCACATTAATGAAGAATGAACTTTGATGAAACTGGATGAGCACAGCAGTGATGAAAGCAGACCTGGTTTCAGCAGGCGACAATTCAACACCACACACCATCGCTCCTGCCCTGAAAGACTGTTATGATAAGATGGGACCCAGTAATGGACTGAATGAACTCAGTGAATTTCTATAGGACTGGTCCATAGACTAAGGGAAAGATATCTGTATTTATATACATATGTCAAGAGACAGAAAAGGTGATGGTATACTGGAAAGTGTGGGATCTGATCATGATGTAAATGGTATGGAATAAGGGGTGAATACTGTCTTGGTTTCCCATGGAATAAATTTTCTGCCTAGTAGCTGGTACAGTGCCATGTTTTGGCTTTAGTCTCAGAATAATGTTGATAACACCCCCATGGTTTTAGTTGTTTCTACATAGTGCTTAATCTAAACCAAGAATTTCTTAGTTTCTTATGTTCTAACAGTGACCAGGTGCACAAGAAGCTGGCAGGGAGCACAGCCAGGACAGCTGACCTGAACTAGCCAAAGGAATATTCCACACCATAGAACATCATGCTCAGTATATAAACTGGGGAGAGTTGGCCAGGAGGGGCCAATCACTGCTCAGGGACAGGTTGGGCATCGGTCAGCTGGTGGTAAGCAACTGTATTCTGCTTCACTTGTGTTTTCTGATTATTTTTGTTTGTTTGTTTGTTTCAGTTACCAGATTTTCTAACTGGAAAGTGAGCTATAAATTTAAATACCTTCATAGTGCTCTTTTTAACTATTCACACAAAGATCCTAGAGAACACAGAAAAGGAAAAGCCTACACAAAATGTCTTCTTCAGAGCAGTACACAAATTTCTACGGTCATGCTAACTTTTTCCTCCCACAAGAGAAATGTGTATATCACTTAAATTCCTGTGAGTGTTGCAAGCTTGATTATATTTGCTTATAAGAGGCAAGAAAGATTTATTTGAAACTTCAAAGTTATATGCTACTTAACCTCTGAAATCAGCACTACAATTAATCCTTAGCAGGGCAAGCACTTTATATCAGTGAAAAAATCTACTCATATGATTAATTCTCTGGAAGTATACTGAAAGCTCCTTCCATTTCCTTACATCATAACAGTTCTAGCAATAATCTAAACAGAGCATTTAAATACAACAAGGAAACATGCAAAGCACAGGGAACTAGAGGCAGTTAAAAAGAAAACAGAAGACAGAAAAGGATTATTGTGCCAATATATTTTCCAGGTTCTTGAAAAAAATTATTTTGAACAGTACTTCTTTTGGATATTCCATCAGATTTGAAACTGTTTGGGCTTCAAAATTTTGTAAACCAAAGTCTAACAAATAACGAATTATCAACAACTAGAGAATGTAAATATTGAAATATTTCAGTTGCTAAGCAAGAAAAAGTATAAGAAGAATGCAAATAGAATTTTAAATGCATATACAACTTCTGGCAGGCCAGAAATATCAGATTTCTAAAACAGCAAGACTTGTGCGAGTTCTTCACATTTATTGCATGGATGCAGTGAGTACAATGACTATAAGCATACCATTTAAGATAAGAATAAAAATCAGAATTCTGTTCATCATAACATTGGAAAATAGAGTTAAAAAAAGAGCTAAAATTACGATGAGTCATACAATGTTGACTTAACCATTACATTGCCATAGAACTTAGAGAAAACATAATAGGGCACACGTAACTGAAAAAGCATTGTGCTCTGCCACACTGCTAAAGCAAGAAAAACTACAATTGCTTGTTATAAATCTCAGTTCCCAATATCCAAATGATGCAGCTGTTTTGACAGAATTTTGTAGTGGAAATAGCTTTGGACACAGAACAGGAAATTACAGTTTGACAGGCTTTCATTAATATGTCTGAATTAAGAGTAACTCAGATTATAATTCCTTAGCTGCTTTTCATGATTATCTTAACATGAATAAGAACTTCCTGTCACATACATTCAAATAACTATTCTTGTCATTTTCTGCTTAGAAAAGAGCATAAGTACCCATCTTGTATCAGGCTTATCATAAGATTCATATGAATTTTCAGTGAAAAAGGTGACACACTTACATTTTTCCTTACTGCTATTACTGTTATGTAAAAAGTCCCCATCGGATTGCATTGTAGGGAAATCATCTTCATCATCTTCTACCACTAAATGTGAAAGAGAGTGTGTTATGGGAGTGAGAAAGCTTTCCCAATTCTTTACTGTGCAAGAAAGAATTAAGAGCATGGTCTAGGGTGAGGTGCCCCTGCCCATGGCAGGGGGGTTGGAACTAGCTGATCTTAAGGTCCTTTCCAACCCTAACTATTCTATGATTCTATGAAAAGCATCTTCATAACTAAGCACTATTTAAGATTTTTTCCTATAACAACAGTCATGACACCACCACCACCCCTTTTTTTTTAACCTGAGACCACTATCAACATTATTGTCAGAAACCATCAGGAGACGAACATTTACTCAGTGTCAAAATTTAGCACTTGATCGTAAGAACATTATTTTGGTGCTACAACTGGATAAGCAGGGAGCCACAACTGAGCAATTATCTACTGTTTTACACTAGAAAGTTCTCAAAGTGGAATAGTACTTATCTACTGTTTTCTCACTATCAAAAGTTTCAGGCTGCCAGAACAAATGAGAGGATGAATATGAATACCTCAAGAGAGTGCCTGAATACAACAAGCTGTGCTCTGAGAACAATTTAGAGATATGTAGACATCCATACCTGAGTCTACTAGGACATTACATGCATACTCAGTACTCTAGCTGCAGCCAATACATCTCAGGAGCATTCATTATGGCAGAACCTCTGCCTTTTTTAAAGAACATATTTTTCCTATCAAAACTAATATCCTATTGTTTTTCCAAATAAAGATAAGAGATACAATGTTAAACTAATTTGAATTCATTTTATGGGGTAAACAATTATTGTTCTATAACATCAAGTGCTTAAAAGAACATTACTTTTATACAGTTGACAGCTACAGGTTTATATTTAAGTTAAGCAGATTTTTATGGGAATCCGACTTCTGAAGTGAAAATAGTTAACAGTTGATGCAGAAATATCTATAATTAATCCCATTACTACAGAGTATATTTAAGATATATATTTTATTTATATGGTATCAAATGCTATAGTAACTATTGTGTTACCACAAAAGTCGGTTGGAGAAACTCTCTAAGACTCAATGTGGAGTTTTAGAAAGCATCATTCTTTATTGCAGCGCTGGGCGCACATGTGAATCGTTTTGCAAAGGTGAGCGCACCCAATACTTGCCGGCAGAATATCTGCATTCTAATTACGCATGCACTTTCTTGCTGAGTGAGGGTCTCTGGTGGTCACCGATAGTCTTCCTCACTGTGTTTACTGAATGACCTCAGTGCTTGTGCACACTCGCAAGGTCCTAGTGCTGAGTTAGCAATTGGTATGTCCTTGCTTTTGTTCTCCTCCAGTCTCTGTTACCTTGAAGGCTAGCATCCTTGGTCTCATTTGCTGTCTCCTTAGTTGTTATAAGTCCCGTGATGTTCCTTCCCCCATCAGCTGAACATTCCTTTCTCTCTATGTGTTAGCAAGTTAGAACAGTTTGCTGTATTTTACTATGTTAGTTTAAAGCCACACACACTACTGTTAGTTTAAACTTATAATTTAAGCCTACAATTGTGTAACAGTTAAATTCTATAGAGATAAGAGTTTTTAATTACAGTTTTACCTTTATCCCTCTGGAGTTCATCTTTGGAAACTGCATCTGCACAGGCATCAAAGTATTTCTGTAAAGTATCAACTTGTCTACACAAGATGTCCCTAAAGGTTTCCATTTCTGCAAGCTTCTCACGTAAGCTATGACCCTTCTGAAAATGCAAGAGAAAAAAGGCTCAAATGCTTCTACATACTCAGCAATAATTCAATGCAAAAAAAAAAATAATTCTGCAGTTATGAAGAAAAACTTCAAGTACACTAAAGACATTTCACATATCAACAGATATAAAATACTGTTAATGACAGAAAATATGAAACTGTATAAGTTTCTTACTCATTTTAACCACTGATCACTGATCTGAATTTGTCCTCTTGACCGCATCTGCTAATTTAGAGCATTCAATAAAAGCTTATTAAAAACATGATCTTGCATGCTACCAGGTTTACACCTATTTCCCTGAAAATAGTCAGTTCTATTTTAAGATCTTTGTTCTAATCTTTACCCCCCCCCTTTCTTGTGCTGCTCCTCTTCTGCTCTTCTAAAAGTACAGCTCACCCAAGTTCAAATGTTAAATATTTATACACATGAAACAAGGAAAGACATCATTTGTCAATCAGTAAAGTCACAGAATCAGCATTTCCTTTCATCTAGAAGACCTGATATTCTCAAAAGCATGCTAGGAAAAGTTAATATATCCTCCTACAGGTTTGACTTTCTTGCCATTTGAAAATGACACCATAGTTTAACATGGACAACTGCATAGAGGCATGAAAAAACTTCCTGTACGATCTGTTCATCATCACATGCTAATTACCAACACTTATAATAAACCAAAGATATGGTGGGTGTTTTTTTCCTACAATTGTGTGAATAAGACTTCACATAGCTTATTTCCTTTCCATTTGTGTGTGTTATTTACACACCAATACTAAGAAAATGTTAGTCACTAACCTTGAATGAAGAGGTGGATGTTGCAGAGTATCCACTTGCTCCAGAAACAAGAGACACCATGGAGCCATGGCGTCGTAAACTTGACTCTGATCCATTGCCAGATTCAGTCTAAAAACCAAACCACACAGAAAACTAGAGTTCTGAGGCTCTTAATAAAAGAAATCATGAAAGCAAGTTTAATGTCATCTCTAAAACTAGACCTTAATTTGTTTCTTGTCAGGAAGCAGCAGGAGCTTAACAACTCGGACTGTGTCTGCAAGTTCAAGATGTTGATGTAGCATCTGTAAAGTTACTATGAATAAAACAAGGTGAAATACTGAAACCAAGAGGAAGAAGGCAATAATAGTAACTAAATACTGAAAAAAATTGAAAAAGAAATCTCTTGATTAAAATATCATGAAAAAGACCTAATAATATTAAGCCTAACAAGTGAAACGAGGATACTGAGGAACTGTAAGAAAACTTTTTCCTCAAAGGTTAAGGTAAAATAGCCCATGCACGGCAAAGGAGAAGAAAACCCCTGAAATAGAACATAAGATGGTACTAGAAAATCACATTCCCTAACTATTGTACGAATTAGTCTTTATAGTATGAAATCAACTTTCTAAGAATATATAGTTTACACTGCATACTGTGTAGTCATGGATAAGCAAGCATGACTAAAGCACCCTAGCTCACTGCAAGGACATTCACCACCCTAAAACATAAAGTATACCCCCAGGCTATCAAGATAACATGAGCATCCTAGCCCCTCTAACACCTCTATGAAACCATCCATTATCTGACATCACAGACAAGTAACTCTAGCAAGACTGAATTGAGAGACATCCAGATCAAGAAAAAAAAGGAGAAAACGATGCCATAGAATAATAGTTGCTTTGCAAAACAGAACTATGTGTGCGTGTCCTGGTTTCTGCTGGGATAGAGTTTTCTTCCTAGTAGCTGGTGCAGTGCTGTGTTTTGGCTTTGGTCTGAGAATAATGCTGATAACACACTGATGATTTAGCTGTTGCTCAGTTGCACTTACCCTGACCAAGGACTTTTCAGTGTCTCATGCTCTGCTAGTGAGGAGGAGCACAGGAAGCTGGGAGGAAGCAGAGACGGGACACCTGACCCAAACTAGCCAAAGGGGTATTCCATACCACAGCATGTCATGCCCAGTATATAAAATGGGGGCAGTTACCCGGAAGGCCCAGATCTCTGCTCGGGTCGGGCTGGGTATCGGTCGGTGGGGGGTGAGCAATTGCATTGGGCATCACTTGTGTTTATTGCTTTTTTCATTTTCCCCTTCTTAGTTCTATATTCTCTCCCCTTGTTATTTCCCTTATCATTATTATTATTGGTGATAGCAGTAGTAGTTTTGTATTATACCTTAGCTACTGGACTGTTCTTATCTCAGCCCGTGGGATTTACATTCTTTAGATTCTCCTCCCCATCCCTCCAGGAGCAGGGCGGGGGGAAGAAGGGAGGGAGTGAGCGAGAGACTTTGTGGTTCTGAGTTACCGGCTGGGCTTAAACCACAACATCATATCTGATCAGGGCATGTCAAAACAACTGTTATAAGCATTCACTATATTGGTTTCATAGCCACTAGTTACAATATTGACTTACTTGATTTCAGAGTTGTTGCGCTTTTTCTCAAGGTTATATTATGTCACACCTTACTTGCAGTATGTGTGCTCTGTGGTGATGGTTATCATCCATGGGGCCTGGGGTTAGATTATCACTCTCTTGTACTTTGTAACACTGGCTTATAATATCATAGGATCACTGATTGTGGAACTGGCATCGCCTTCCTTTGAGGGGCACGTAATGGGAACTATTAATAATTATACCTTTTGCATTTTCTCCTTGGAGGGCCAACCTATGGTGGAGCCTCCCACAGCTTCCTCCCATAGCCTCTTCAGGCTATTTATAGTAGCAGCTGAAAATTTTGAAAATTTTAATATCCCTATGATCCAGCACGGCCCTATTGCTAGGAACCAGCTTGTTGAATATCATTCAGGTCTTGTTTAAAGTTAAGCAACTACTTAAAATAACAACAAGAGATCTTCCCTGAGGATGGATAGTTATGAGTGGCAGGGTGTGTGGGATAGTATAGGCAAGTACCTAGGCCACTGAGCCACTCCAGTACTTTGGAACTTTACCACTTAACAAGTGCAAAATCCAGAAAAACTCGTGAAATATTTAGAAAAGGTATGCTGTCATCCTGGCAATACCAGAGATGATCAAATCACTTCAAAATGCTGGGGCCTCACCCATGCTTACAGAGCCCTACTCAACAATATTCAGTACCCTCAAGGCGAAAACAAGGTTTCGAGATCTGATGGCAAAACAACAGACACTGCAGCTACTCCAACCCTGGGAACAAGCAGTGGGGCTAAACCAAAGAACCTGTACCAGTACGACCCTAAATGCAAGAAGAAATGGACAGGGACAACGTGGGCCCTCTCCAGAAGCTATCAGGAGAACTGGCTACCCTGGATTTGGAGAAGGCTGAGGTTCTTAATGACTTCTTTGCCTCAGTCTTCACCGGCAAATCCTATGACCACACTACCCAAGTCTTGGAAGGCAGACACAGGGACTGTGAGAATGAAGACCCTAGGCCCACTGTAGGAGAGAAAGTTGGGGGTGATCAGCCTGGAGAAGAGAAGGCTGCGTGGAGACCTCATAGCAGCCTTCCAGTATCTGAAGGGGGGCTATAGGGATGCTGGGGAGGGACTCTTCATTAGGGACTGTACTGATAGGACAAGGGGTAATGTGGATGATTTCTTGTTAGAGAATGGACATAGGCCTGCTCTGAATGAAAGCAACTATGTGCAGCTGGCCATGTAGCAAGGGTAACTTCTGTTTACCTCTGTGCAGCCAGCTGTGGAAAAGAAGTAACTCCCGGATAGATAATGAAACAAGAATGCAGGCCTGGAAGATAAGAAGGAGCTAAGATAAGGAGGTTGCTAAATTGGACTGTAAATCTTGTTTGCTTACAAAAACCACACTTCAGGTTCTCACAAAACATGTTAACCAATAGTATGCCTGTTGCTAAGTTTATGTAACCAATCATAGAAAGACATGTAATGTTAGAGCTGTAAGCCTAAAGTATATAAACTGTAACTGCGCCATCAATAAGGGGGCTTTAGTCTAATCATATTGATTCCTGACTGAGTCCTCGCGGCAAATGGCGCCCGAACAGGGATTGGGACCTAGGTACTTTTCATATTGAGAATAATGGACAGGGACCTGGATACTTTTCATATTGAAAATAATTAGCACGACCGATCGTGGCCTCCCGGGCCGTGGGGGGGGGGGGGGTCACGACAGAGCGTGCTGCCATGGATCACTGGCTGGGAGTCATCTTACCATGGGCTGAATAGGAGCCCCAGGGCTGGATAAAAGCCCGGAAAGAAAGAGACTCAGCGTGGCCAGATAGAGCCTGAGGGCCAGATAAGAGCCTGGAAAGCACTGCAGTGGAAAGGTGAGCAGCCATGTCTTTTAATGCTTGAAAGGCAGTATGGGGAATAAGCTCAGTAAAGAAGAAGAAGCCGTACTAAAGCTCTTTCAGCATATCCTCTCTAAGAGAGGGATTGAGTATGATAATATTATCTTATGAAAATTGCTCCTGTGGACTAAAGATAAAAACCTGATAGAAGGGGCGCATGATGCGTTTAAGCCTGCCATATGGGAAAGAATTGGTGAAGTTTTATGGGATGAAGTGACCTTGAGTTCAAAAGAGGCTACATCATTTACTACTTTATGGCGCCTGCTGAGAGACACGTTCACAGGAATGCAAGCAGAAAGATAGGCTACCAAAGCTGCATTTGGGGCTTTTTCGGAAGATCCTACTACCGAATTTCCCTTAGGGGTCCAAGGGGTGAATCCGTTGCAAAAGGGCCCATGCCCTGGAGTACTGATGTTTGAGCAGTCCGCATTCCCCCTTTCCAACTGCTCCCACCCCTGGGAGAATTCTGGGACTTACTCAGAGAAGGAGCTCAGCCAAAATGCTCAAATAGTCCATTTATTAGGGCCACAGCTCCACAGACAGCTCCAGAGACAAAAGACTTTTTTCCACCCCCACGGAACACTGAGTAGGAAGAACCAGAACTGATGGACGGGCCAGGGGATACAAATTTGTACCCGCCGATACCACCTTCACTGCCCTTGGCCTCCTTCCCCCCCAATCCTCTGATCGTTAAGGGTGGGACAAATGGACGAGACTGTTAGATGAAAAATTACAGACACTTCATGATGGACTTGCAAATTCACAGATCTCTGACACGGCTACGCGCGAACCACTACCACCGACTCCACCAGCAACGTTGCTGCAGACTCTGCCGCCGACTCAAGATCATTCTGCGGCAACGCGCTGGAGGGATGTTATTCAAGATGCTATACTGGACGGTCAAATACTACCTATTGAGATACCAAAAGCTTTTCCTGTAATGATTAACCAAGCTGGGTAGGTTCAGTGGTTTCCTCTAGATTGGAAAGCACTGAAGGAGTTAAAGTCAGCAATAAGTCAAAGAATGAGATAGTGGAGCCTAGTGCCCCCACCCCCACACCTCCGCTGGACACTTCGGCTGCAAAGACTGA
The DNA here is from genome assembly GCA_017639245.1 of Myiopsitta monachus. Taxonomy (NCBI): domain Eukaryota; kingdom Metazoa; phylum Chordata; class Aves; order Psittaciformes; family Psittacidae; genus Myiopsitta; species Myiopsitta monachus. The sequence goes on from CM029940.1 coordinate 6,080,907, forward strand.
GGACAGGGATTGTACATAGTCTCTCTGAGATACTCATGTACTAGAGGTTGGCAAATATAAGTATGTCCATGTTTCTACCAACCCTAGTAGACCTTTATAGATACGGCTGGCCACTTCTTCCGATGTAGTCTGGCCACCTGCATCTGAATGAGTGTGCATTTTGGTCAGTATAAAAGCCCAAGCCGCATGCGATGTGAGGGAGGCAGAGCCTCTGTGGGGAAGCCCGCTGAGATTAAGCCTGCCACCTTGCACTGCGATGATGCTGCTCGGAGTTGTTTTTTTGGTTGCCTTCACAGGGTCATTGCACCACGTTTTGCTCATTTTGTTTCTGGAACCATGTAGTGGGAGTAATGATTGTCTGCATTTTGTGTTTCAACTATTGCAGTTGTGTGGACTGTGTTTGTGGGATCCTGTGTGCATGCGTGTGTGTCTGTCGAGGGTAGACAGTGTTCTGTGTATTTATTTGTTGTCTGGTTTATGTAAAAGCTTTTAAGGGGTAGCAGATTAAAATTTCAGGCAAGAAAGGGTTAATACAAAAGTGCTGTTGCCAGCAGGTATTTATGGCTGCTGCTCAGCAGGCAGGCAGCTGTAGCTGCTGCTGGGTAGGCAGGCATTTGTAATTGCAGCCGAGCAGTCCTGCTTAGTGTGTTTAAGGGAACCTAGGGGTGAATCCAAGATTTGAAACACGAGCTGCTAACAGAAAAAGCAAGAGGGGAAGCGCACCCCTAAGCTTTATCAAACTCCACCCAAACAGCATCAGGGTGGCAGAGAAAACTTGTTGACTGTTAACACTGTGCAGCTTGCTTCTGCAGCTGCTTCACATTCCTGTTCCATCAGAATGTCTTTGCTTTAAGGAAACACTTTAACCTGACTGACTTGTCAAGAACTGATAACCTGCGGGAGGGGGTATATTTGAGTCCTCCTACTTACAGGCCCATGGCAGCTGCCTGCAAAGCTTCTCAAGCTTTGCCATGAGCTGGACAGATGAGTGGAAAAACCCAATGCCTCATCTACAAGAGCTGAACATGAATACCCCAAGCAGAATGAGATACAGGAAGAGAGAAATGAATGACTGCAAAACATCAGTTTGGACCAACTGAAAAGTGACGTCTATGTGTGCTTATAAAGTAGCTATTATTAGAAGCTGTGATTTTGTGTAAAAAACCCACCTGTACTTACTAGCCAGTTGCTAATATGAAACTACACCTTGTATTGTATGGATTTGTCACTTGTAAAAGAGATGTTAGAGCATGCAAATTTGCAGCAGCTGCTAGAAAATGCTAAGGCAAAAGCTAGAAAGATTCTAATACAATGGTAGCATTTTAAAGCAGACAATGGAACAAATTAAGAGGGTGGTAGAACTCCACTGATAAGAAATTTCTTTTGGCTGGTCCCTCACTGCCTCTGGCATCTTCAACATACTGCTAATGTACATCTGTATGTGCTTTGCCATAGTAGTGACTTGTTAACTGGATGAAGCAGTTGAAACTCTGCATTGACAATGAGATGCAAGGACTGAGGTTGGCCAAATACCTCCTACCACAGTCAAGGGCAAGACTGGGTTGGCCTCTGTGTTTGCCACCAAGAAGAACCTTCAGCTCTGTTGTTGGCTGCAACCCAGCAGACACTGAGTGGTAGGGACATATGCCATGCCAGACCTTGATGTAAGAGACGGCCTCCCCTGTTATCAGAGAGCCATCCAGGAGAGAAGGGCAGGCCAAGCAGCCTGTGGTTGGCAAATGCTGGAGATATGATCTAGTCCAAACCCCCTGCTCAAGTATGGTCATCTAAAGCAGGTATTATATATAAAACAAAAAAAGGGGAATGCAAGGTTTTTCTCCACACGAACAGTTAGCAAAAGCACAATTTGTACTAAAATTTTTTAAATTTGTCTAGTTTTGATTCTCTTTCTACAATACAGTATTTGTGACATCTGACAGATGATTCCTTGTGCAAACCACCAGTTCTATATAAAGACCTACATGATAACGAGTGGAAAAGACCAGAGCCACTGCTGACATGGGGTCGAGGATACGGCTGTGTACGGCTAGCGACCAGAACTCAACAACAGAGAGAAATGACAATGACAGAAATCTTTGTAATATCTGTTCTATTATGTGTGACGTGACTTCAAAACAGACTAATAGTACTGAAATAATTTTGCCTGGAGTAGTGGGTGGTTATGTTAATTACACAGGTCAAGCAGTGATAGAGAGGACACAGCAAATTGTAAAAAACATGCTAGTAAAACAAAAAGGTGGAATGATAGGGGAGACCCCAAATGCACAAATCAACAAAGTATTGTTTGTTTTAAATGTTTTAACATTATCCAGTTCTGATTTACACACGGGCATGAATGTCCCCCCAATGATTAGACATTTTTCTGCACTAACCCATGTAGGCCCAGATCCGATACCAGGGAAAGAACCTGTTATGGTAATGGTAAAGTCTTTGGAAAATAATAACTGGGAAGGTCCTTTTAGGTTAAGAACTTGGGGAGGAGGCTATGCTTGTGTGTCTATAGAACAAGGACCCTGATGGATCCGTATGCGATGGGTGAGACCGTGGAAGAATTCACCTACGCCATCAGATCATCGACCAACTTCAGACTCTCTCAACATGAATAACAGTCTTGCTACATGAATCAATTGGACAGACTGTGTTTGCTATGTCCTAGTTGTGGGACTTGTGAACCTTGGGTTTTGACTGAATGCGACGACTGCAGAAAACAAGTTTGGAAACGTTCAGTGTTTTGTCAATTATATTGTGAGTTATGTTATGGAAAGGCTCTTTGGAACGTTAGTGTGCTCACTCGTATTTTGGTAATTACAGGTCACAAATATTTGGGAACGCAAAGATATTATGCAGCTGAGGAAGATTTGTATAATCATGTTGTAGAACGTAACAAAGGATGTAATGTGATTGCATATGAATGCTCCCGACCATTATTAGTGCCATATATATGGGAAGTTCTCCCTGAACGGTGGGAAAAAACTAAAGCAAGGCGTGCAAAATGATTCCAGTGGAAATAGGCCTATGTTGTCTATTGTCAGTTTGTTATGCTGTCTTTGATGGTAATACATATGTGACTATGTTAACTAAATTGGTAAATTATACGCAAATACGAGACTGCTGGATATGTGGTCAAGCAGACCATTTCAATAGACCACGATCGGGAATTCCATTGAGTAACTGGACCGACCTTAACCCACATAGTCTGTTGAACACTTCATACCAGTGCAAGACTGAAACGGTGGTTATGGAAGACATCTCATTTGTCTGGGAGATAATTAATGATACCATTCCATATATAAATTATTCGACTGAAGGAGAAAACTTAGGTTACATCAATCAGTCATTCGGCAAGTGGTCAGTCATTAAACTAAAGCTACATCACTCTGCTGACCCAAATTTACCAGGGCAATATTCGAATGGAATAGGATCACAGCATTGGGCAGATTATTTGTGGGGCAGAGCCACCCGTAACGTGAACCTCCATATATTAAGGCCGCATGTAACTTACCTACTGGCTATTGGTGGCTTTGTGGAAATGGACAAGCAAGAAAACAACTCCCAGCAAATTGGACAGGCCAGTGTACTATGGGCTTGTTAGCCTCCCCTCTGGCACTGTTTAGTCACACGGAATTGCACAGTATACTGCGAGGATTATGGGGACAAGGTCGAACGAAAAGAGAGGTTAACAATCCACTCTGACTTATGGAACACCATATCACAGCTTTGTTAGAGCCTTAATACCGGCTCTAGGAGTGGCTCAGCTAGAAAGAGCCATAGTTAATGTTTCAGGAGAAATGGAGGCCATAGCGAATCGCACCGCAACAGCGCTTTTTGGCTTGCAAGTAGAAGTAGATTCCTTAAAAAAGATAGTTTTGCAGAATCGTAAGGCTTCAGATATATTAACAGCTCAAGCAGGCAGAGTATGTACTTAAATTAATGAATCTTCTTGTAGTTATGTTGATCAGTCTGGAAATATCTTGAAAGATGTTAAAGAAATTTTGAAGTATGCGAAAGTACTCCACGAGGTCTATCAGAACAATAACATTTCTTGGTTAGATGCCCTTCTTACATCTTGGAGTTTTAATGGTTGGCTCACATCTCTGATTAAAGGTATAGGAATGATTTTAGTAATAGCCTTGACCATAGTTATGATTATACCTTGTATTTTGCAATGTATTCGTGGTATGATTAGAAAATCAGTAAAACAGCTTTGGCTTATTCAAGAAAAGAAAAGGGGAGATGTGGATGATTTCTTGTTAGAGAATGGACATAGGCCTGCTCTGAATGAAAGCAACTATGTGCAGCTGGCCATGTAGCAAGGGTAACTTCTGTTTACCTCTGTGCAGCCAGCTGTGGAAAAGAAGTAACTCCCGGATAGATAATGAAACAAGAATGCAGGCCTGGAAGATAAGAAGGAGCTAAGATAAGGAGGTTGCTAAATTGGACTGTAAATCTTGTTTGCTTACAAAAACCACACTTCAGGTTCTCACAAAACATGTTAACCAATAGTATGCCTGTTGCTAAGTATATGTAACCAATCATAGAAAGATACGTAATGTTAGAGCTGTAAGCCTGAAGTATATAAACTGTAACTGCGCCATCAATAAGGGGGCTTTAGTCTAATCATACTGATTTCTGAGTCCTCGCAGCAGGGTAAGGGGTTAAAACTTAAACAGGGGAAGTTTAGATTGAATATAAGGAAGAAATTGTTTGCTGTGAGGGTGGTGAGGCACTGGAATGGGTTGCCCAGGGAAGTTGTGAATGCTCCATTGCTGGCGGTGTTCAAGGCCAGGTTGGACAGAGCCTTGGGTGACATGGTTTAGTGGGAGGTATACCTGCCCATGGAAGGGGGTTTGGAGCTAGATGATCTTAAGGTCCTTTCCAACCCTAACTATTCTATGATTCTATACTGCAACAACTCCAACTATAGTGATAGACACTGCAGCTAAACCAAAGGACCATTTCATGCCAATATCGGTTGCCTCTGTAAGCAAGGGGAAAAGTAAACAAGAGGCACTAAGTGCAACGCGTACAGTGAAGAAAGATGAAGAGCCAACATACTTACTACAGGAGACAGCATCTGGACAAGAGTTATTATTATGTGAATCAGAGGAAGAAGAAGAGGTGACTTGCTGAACCCAGACCTCGACCGACCAACGGAATATGCAAAAATATTTTACCTGACTTCCAGGGGAGAACATCATCACCTGGTTTCTCCAATGCTGAGATAATGGGGTCAACTGTCAGAAACTAGAAGGTAGGGAAGCCAAGCAGCTGGGATCACTTGCTAGGAAAGGAGGAATTGACAAAACAATTGCAAAAGAAAAACGGTCCCTCAGCCTTTGGAGTCACCTCTTGGCAGCTGTGAAAGAAAGGTTTCCATACAAGGACGATGTCATGAGCTGTTCAGCCAACTGGACCACAATAGAGAATACATCCAGTCTCTGAGGGAATCAGGCATTCTACAGATGACCTATCGTAGGCCGGATGCTGGGAATGCATTCGTAGATCCAGATGAAGTCAAATACTCATGACCCATGTGGCGGAAACTTACATGGAGTGCACCATCATCATATGCCCACTCACTGGCATTAATGACCTGGAATGACACAGCACCACCAACAGTGGATGAAGTAAGCCATTAACTCCAGGAGTTCGAAGACAATCTCACCCCTTCCATCATTTCAGCTGCGGAAAAACTGTCCCAGGAGTTCAAACAATTGAGAAACTATCTATCCAGCTCCCCACGTGTACCAACCCATGTTTCAGCTGTTAACAAAAGGCGCTCTACTGCCAAAGAGGGAAGATATAGGAGGTACACGCCACGGGCCATCCTATGGTTTTACCGGCAGGATCACAGAGAAGACATGATGAAGTGGGATGGAAAACCTACCTCAGCTCTGGAGGAAAGGGTGTGTGAACTAGAGAACAACAGTGAAGGATGATCATCCCATGAAAGCTGCTGCTCCAGTCTCTGGTGAGCAGGTTCCCAGATGGAGTGGGAGAGCTGATTTTACTCCAGGTCCTGTGATAAAGAAGACTAATCCCTGTCAACAAGATTTAAGTGACCAATGCTGTGATGACTATTAGAGGCACCCTGCCTCCAGGCAGGTGGAGGCAGAGGACAATTTGATTTACTGGACTGTGAGGATCAGATGGATTTGCACATCAGTCCCACAGGACACCTGACCCAAACTAGCCAAAGGGGTATTCCATACCACAGTAGGTCATGCCCTGTATAGAAACTGGGGTGAGTTACCCAGAAGGCCCAGATCACTACTCAGGTCGGGCTAGGTATTGGTTGGCGGGTGGTAAGCAATTGTATTCTCTCCCCTTATCATTATTATTATTGGTGGTAACTGGGGAGGAATAAGGGGGGGGAGTGAGTGAGCTGTGTGGTTCAGAGTTGCTGGCTGGGCTCAAACCACTATGCTTAGTCACAGAGAACGGAAAGTAGCCGAGCTTCAAATTACTGACAAGTCAAGCAAGTAGGGAAGAAGGCCAGCTTGGCCTAGCAGGGATCTTCTTCTAGAACTTAGGAGGAAAAGGAAAGTGTATGGACATTGGAAGCAAGGACAACTGACATGAGAGGACTACAGAGATGCTGTTTGCCATTGTAGGGAGAAGATTTCTGTGGCCAAAGCTCAATTAGAGTTCAAGCTGGCCAGTACTGTGAAGGACAACAAAAAGTGCTTTTTTAAAATATGTCAGCAGCAAAGGGAGGATCAGAGATAATATTGGTCTGTTACTTGATGAGGTTGGTCACCTCACAAATAGGGACGCAGACAAATCAGAAACATTCAATGCCTTCTTTGCTTCTAACACTGGTGATATGCCCTGGGACCCCTGAAGCCCTGTCTTGGAAGGCCATGACTGGGAGGGAATGATAAACTCCCAGCCGACCCTGAACTTGTTTGAGACTTGATGTACATAAAAATACATGGCCCAATGGGATTTATCATGGGGTACTGAAAGACCTGGCTGATGTTATCTCAGGACCTTTCCATTATTTTTTCTGGAGAGGTCCCAGTTGACTGGAAGCTAGCAATGCCTAGAGGCTAGCAAATGTTGTCCCAATTTTCAAGAAGGGTTAGAAGGAAGCCCCTGATAATTACAGGCCTGTCAGTCTCACTTCAGTTCCTGGTAAAATTATGGAGAAGATTATTCTAGAAGTTACTGAAAAACATTTGAGAGACAAAGCAGTTGTTGGTCACAGACAGCACAGGTTCACAAGGGGAAAGTCTTACTTAACCAACTTAATTTCCTTTTATGACAAGGTCACCCATCTAGTCAGCCAAGAGAAGCCAGTAGATGTGTGGGGTTGTTTTTTGTGGGTTTTTTTGGAGGGGTTCTTTGGGGGCGGAGGGGGGTTGGGGGGTGGTGTTTGGGTTTTTTTGTTTGGTTTTTTTTTTAGCAAAGTTTTTGTTACTGTCTTTCATAGTATACTTCTGGACGAAATGTCCAGCACACAACTAGATAAGTCCATTAATACACTGTCTGAACAACTAGCTGATGATGAGTCAAACTCAAAGAGTTATAGTAAATGGGGTGATATCAGGCTGGCAGACAGCTACCAGTGGGGTTCCCCAGGGCTCAATTTTAAGGCTCCATGCTCTTTAATGTTTTGATAAATGAACTGGATTCAGAAGTCAAATGTACATTAAGTTTGCCAATGATACCAAAGTAGGGGGAGCTGTGGACTCCCCTCAGGGGTAGAGCTGGACAAGGAGGCAGGGAGTTGGACTCAATGATGCTGATGGGTTCCTTCTAACTCAAGTTATTGTGATTCTACCTGTATAACCCAGATGTAGAAGTTCCATTGTGATAGGCATTGTAGTTAAATTCCACACTTTGAAGGAATGCCTATCCTGTTTCTGAAAGCATAACAGATGTTTGTGTGCTACATACATTAAAAATACCCGACCTTTAAGCCCTTTAGGTAAAATGACAGTAAGAGTTCATTGGAAGAGATAAGGCATAGATCAGGAAAGCTAAACCAAAATAGTGATGAACAGTAGAGCCTTAAAAGACAAGGAAACAAAAGCCAGTAATCAGATACAATAAAAGCAGCCAAGTGATGAAAGAGAGAAGCCTAAAAACCAGAACTATAACCCAGGAGAGGAGACTCTAACAAGTTTAACATCTAGGATATCTAGATAAGAATCAATTCAATAATCAGTGACAGAGGATGGCCAAAACCATTACAAAGTCACTCAAACATAACACGAGCTTTTTCTTTTCCAAGCTAGAGAGCTCAAGAAAGGTTAACAGTTGCTTGCTCCCAGTTCTCTAAACTTTCACATATGAAAGATAAGTAAATCAACTCTTTTGGAACATATTTAACACACAGCTTTAATCTTGCAGCTTTTATCTGTCATAAATACCATGAATATATTAATGACTGTATAGTGAAGCTTACAACACTCTACAAGCACCACCAGATCTAATGAGGGAGTGAGAGAGGAAATCAGGAAAAAAAAAAAAACCACAAAAAAAACCCAACAAAAAAAACAAAACACCAACACACATACCTTGTGTTGTTCTATTGCATCTACCCACTGTTGTCTGTGGTCTGGGTCCTGAGCTCGGAGATACCAAATACTATCATTTACACTAATATCAAATCTGCATTCGTCAAAGTCATGGGGCTGTGAATGAAGAGAGGGTAAAAAAAAAAAATCTAAAATTATCAACATGATCAATAATATCTTAAACTCTAAAATACTATCATTAGAAAACCTGACTGATATTGCCTTGAATTCATCCCAGATTCTAAACTCCAATTAATGTAGCTGTCAAAAAATGAACACAAACTTTCTACACTGAAGGGAAGGAATGTCATCCAGAGGGACCTTGACACTTATGAGGTGGGCTGATGCCAACCGCATGAAGTTCAACCATGCCAAGTGCAAGGCCCTACACCCGGGCTGGGGCAATACCAGGCCCTGCTAAAAGGTTGGGCAGAGAAGAGATTCAGAGCAGCCCCCCCTGCAGAGAAGGACTTGGGAGGGTTAGCTGATGAGAAAATGAACATGAGCCGGCAGTATGCACTTGCAGCACAGAAAGCCAACCATATCCTGGGCTGCATCAAAAGGAGTGTGACCAGCAGGTCGAAGGAGGTGATCCTGCCCCTCTACTCTGCTCTCGTGAGACCTCACTTGGAGTACTGTGTGCAGTTCTGGTGTCCTCAGCATAAAAAGGACATGGAACTGTTGGAACAAGTCCAGAGAAGGGCCACAAGGATGATCAGGGGCTGGAGCACGTCCTGTATGAAGACGGGCTGAGAAAGTCAGGGCTGTTCAGCCTGGAGAAGAGAAGGCTGCGTGGAGACCTCAGAGCAGCCTTCCTATATCTGAAGGGGGCCTATAAGGATGCTGGGGAAGGACTCGTCATTAGGGACTGTAGTGATAGGACAAGGGGTAACAGGTTAAAACATAAACAATTCAAGTTTATATTGGCTATAAGGAAGAAATTCTTTACTGTGAGGGTGGGGAGGCACTGGAATGGGTTGCCCAGGGAAGTTGTGAATGCTCCATCACTGGTGGTGTTCAAGGCCAGATTGGACAGAGCCCTGGGAGACGTGTTCTAGTGTGAGGTGTCCCTGCCCATGGCAGGGGGGTTGGAACTGGATGATCTTAAGGTCCCTTCCAACCTTAAGTATTCTATGATTCTATAATGAAAAGTACCAGTCTTCTGAAAGAGAAATGACTGTTTAGCATATTCTTATGAAACAAAATTGTCACAAAAAAGTTCCACACAAACACTGACCAAGCTTTCATACTTCCAAAGGAATCCTTTAGCAAAATAAATAGTGGATACAGCCAGCAATATATACATTTTTAAACATAAAATTTCAAAGCAGGAAAGAGAAATTTAGGTTATTGCTATCAATGTTGATTTCCACTGGTTCACGGTTATTAACAAAACAATACTATATAATGCTATAAGGATAACTGCAGTTTACAATACACCAGTGTTATACACCATTGTCCTGGGTTCAGCAGTAACAGTCATCTTTTTTTTTTTTCCTCTCTCAGCTCGGTCTGGTGGTGAGCGGTTGTATCCTCTTCCCTTGTATTTCCCTGGTCATCATTATTATTGGTGGTAGCAGTAGTGAATTGTATTATACCTCAGTTACTGGACTGTTCTTATCTCAACCCATGGGAGTTACATTCTTGTGATTCTTCTCCCCATTCCCCCCCCCATCGGGGGGAATGTATTATTACTGTAATAATACAATATTATATTATTTTATAATAACATATACAAACTGCGTGAAGACAAACATGCTTGCCGAATTAAGCAGTACAAAACTGCGTGGAGACCTCATAGCAGCCTTCCAGTACCTGAAGGGGGACTATAATGATGCTGGGGATGGACTATTCATTAGGGACTGTAGTGATAGGACAAGGGATAAGGGGTTCAAACTTAAACAGGGGAAGTTTAGACTGGATATAAGGAAGAAGTTCTTTACTGTGAGGGTGGTGAGGCACTGGAATGGGTTGCCCAAGGAAGTTGTGAATGCTCCATCTCTGGCTGTATTCAAGGCCAGGTTGGACAGAGACTTAAGTGACATGGTTTAGTGGGAGGTGTCCCTGTCCATGGCAGGGGGTTTGGAAGTAGATGATCTTAAGGTCCTTTCCAACCCTAACTATTCTATGATTCTATGTATCCCTAAAGCTTTGACACACCAGTTTTCATTAAGGTTTTTCTGTTATGGCAAAAAGTCATTATTTTAATAGAAGTGTAAGAAAAATTTAGTATGGCTGCACATTGACTTCGCCCAGAGCTAAATGTGCAAACCTGTTCAGCTGCTTAATAATTCTTGATATTTCACTATATTCTTGAATTTTTAAGTTCCAATCATATTTCAGCCATATTCCATGAAACTTCTAATGCTAATTTTCACATTCATCCTACTAGAACACCAGAATTACTTTTCTGTGGGCTGAATTATCAGAGCCACAAGACCTCATAAGAGAACTATATTCATAAAAGAGTCATTCTACAATGAAAGCAAATATTATGGTACTACCTGTTTTATTTCCTCTAATAGAACTTCTATTGAGTTTGCATGGCAAGGCTTTGGCATCAGGCAAGCTACAGGGGTAGCTTCTGTGGGAAGCTGCTAGAAGCTTCCCCCATGTCTGACAGAATCAATGCCAGACAGCACCAAGACAGACCCACTGCTGGCCAAGGCTGAGCAAATTGGTGACAGTGGTAGCACCTCTGTGATAACATATTTAAGGGGGAAAAGCTATTATGCAAGAACAGCAGCAGCCAGAGAGGAGTGAGAATATGTAAGAGGAAAAACTCTTCAGACAACAAAGTCAGTGAAGAAGGAGGGAGAGAAGGTGCTTCAGGCGCCAGAGCAGAGATTCCCCTGCAATTCATGGTGAAGACCATAGTGAGGCAGGTTGTCCCCTGCATCCCATGGAGGTCCACAGTGGATCAGATATCCACCTGCAGCCCATAGAGGACACCACACCAGAGAAGGCGGATGCCTGACGGAGGCTGTGAGCCCGTGGGAAGACTGTGGTGAAGTAGGGGTCAGGTGTCCCGTCTCTGTTCCCTTCTTGATCAGGGTAAGCACTATTTAGCAACAACTAAAACATCGGTGTTTTATCAGCAATGCTCTCAGACTAAAGCCAAAACACAGCACTGCACCAGCTGTTATGAAGAAAATTAACTATCCCAGTCAAAACCAGGACAATTGGTTATATAAATATTTTATGTAATTGGGAATTTTCACCTTTTCATAATCCTTACAATAAGCAGTAAATGCCTTTAAATTTGAAGTGCTGTGTTTTGATAATGGTCCTCTCTGAAAACCGTTAGTCTCAACTCAAATATTAGTCCATTTATACCTTGCTATTTTGCATTAATTTTGATACAGAGGTAGCATTCAGACAACAAAATTAAGTTTCAAAAACCAGGATACTTATCTGCAGTTTAATAGGAAAAAAAAAAACCAAACAAAAAACAACAAAAAAAACCAAACAAACACAAAAACCTCACACAAAACAAAAAAAAAAAAACAAACCGAAGTTAATCATGGAGTGGAACTGATATGAAAATACTGCAATTTGTTACTCTTGCTGTAAAACGCACCCTTAGAGATTGCATTTTAAAAACCGTTTTATAGGCATAGGGTGATGGGACTGTGGAACTTGATAACCCTGAGCTGAAATTCTCAGACTAAAGTCGAAAACACAGCACTGCACCAGCTACTAAGAAGGAGAAAAATAACTCTTACAGCTGAACCCAGGACAGCAATGAAGGGCAACTCACGTAGTAAAAGGAAGACAAAGACTCAGCGACATCTGAATGAGAGGAATTAGTACAGGAATCACAGGAAGAAGAAGTAACTTATTGTTAAGTTATTCTGACCTCAACTGAGCTGCAGAATATACAAAGATTTCAGTCATCTTCCAGAGGAGCACATCATCACCTGGATGCTGCAACGCTGGGACAATGGGGCTGATGGTCAACAACTAGAAAGTACTGAAGCCAAGCAGCTGGGATCACTTGCTAAGGAAGGGGGGATTGACAAAGCAAATGCGAAAGAGAAATGAGCCCTCAGGCTTTGGGGGCTGCCTCTTGGCAGCTGTGAAGGAAAGGTTTCCCTACAAGGATATGTGTTGGCTCAGCCAACTAGACCACAACAGAGAGGCATCCAGGCCCTGAGGGAATCAGCCATTCTAGAGATGATCTATCATAGGCAGAATGCCAGAAACGTATCCATAGATCCAGATAAAGTCAAATGTACATGACCCATGTGGCAAACCACGCACTTAAGTATCATCCGCAAACTTGCTGAGGGCGCACTCAATCCCACTGTCCATTTCACCAACAAATGTTGAACAAGACCAGTCCCAACACCAAACCCTGAGGGACACCACTCATTACTGGTCTCCAATTCTTGATCCTGCCAGGCTCTGCAGAGAGATTGATGGTCAGTGGCATGAGGTTCAACAAGGCCAAGTGCCAGGTCCTGCATTTGGGCCACAACCCCATGCAACATTACAGGCTTGGGGAAGAGTGGCTGGAAAGCTGTTCAGCAGAAAAGGACCTGGGGGTGCTGATTGACAGCCAGCTGAATATGAGCTAGATTGTGCCTAGGCAGCTAAGGCAGCCAGGAGCTTCCTGGCCTGTATAATAGTGCGGCCAGCAGGGCCAGGGCAGTGACTGTCCCCCTGAAGTGTGGCCTCATCAGTGCCCAGTACAAATCCTGTGTTCAGCTCTGGGCACCTCACTTCAAGAGAGACATTGAAGTGCTGAAGCAGGGCCAGAGAAGGGCAACGGAGCTGGTGAGAACAAGTCTGATGAGAAACAGCTGAGAGAACCATGGTTGTTTAGTCCAGAGAAGAGAATGCTCAGGGGGGACCTTATCACTCTACAACTACCTGAAAGGAGGATGGAGCAAGGAAGTGGCTGATCTCTTTTCCCAGGTAGAGTAATAGGACATGAAGTAATGGCCTCAAGCTGTACTGGGGAGGTTTAGACTGGATATTAGGAAAAAATTCCTCACTGAAAGGGTAATCAGGCATTGAAACAGGATGCCCAAGGCAGTGGTGGAATCACCATCCCTGAAAGCACTTAAAGACTGTGCAGATGAGGCACTTAGTGACATGGTTTAGTGGTGGACTTGACAGTCCTGGGGTAAAGGTTGGACTTGATGATCTTGGAGTTCTTTTCCAACCTAGTTGATTCCATGAAAGCATTACTGCAAACAAGTAAGTTTAAGACCACTTCATGTCAACCAAAATGGTGATTGATCCTTTTAGGTCACAAAACATAGGATATCTAATCATTCTAACATCTGTTTATTACTACATTAAAAAGAAAAACTCTCTCATAATGTCATTTACATGTACAGAAAAATCTTATCAAGAAAATAGGCTTAAAAATATGAAAGCCTGTTAAGTGCTTTTACATCTTTTGCTGCTACCCAAGTTTTTTACTTCAGATCTTACATTAGGCTATTTGCCTTTCAAAATGCAATGAATATTGCTTTTTCTTTTTAAAAAATAATTACCTTAGGTTTTTCAACCTTGGCTTAATTAGAAGCCCACTGCACCCATGAAAGCAGAAGCACACTAAGCAGTACTTAATATTAGCTTGCTAACATGCTATCCAAGCTTTAAAGTTAGCTCGGTTTAATCCATTGCAAAGAAGCCCTCTCATCTGAGAATCAACTTTTTATGTCTGGAACAAGCATATACTGTATGTGTTACTTTTAAATTTGAAACCCACAGTTCTCATGAATGAGCCTGGTAAATCTGCACAGTCAGTACAGACATTCAGATGAAGGAGTGATCATATAAAAATAATTTTAGTAATTTCTGTGTGGAATTAACTATCCTATAGTCTTATACTATGCAATTTGTTAATGAATATTTTATCCAGTTATTTTCCTGTTAACAATGCGGAATTACTATATAATATGAAGTCATGCTATATTGGTTTACATGCAAACACACCTCTGACTTGCTATTCCCAACTTCCCACTGAGAAAAAAAAAAATTTGCAATAGCAAAACTTAAACATAACAAATGTGCACTGGAAATACCAGCTAAACTTTGATCAAAGACATGGAATGGCAAGGAAACTTTATTAAAAGTCATAACTCATATGTTTAATGCCTCCAGGACATGAGATACTGGAAATGTAAGCATGCATGTTGTCACCTTGGTGGGAATTAAGCCAGAAAACTGAGTCCCCTGCAGAAAAATGCAAATGATGCTTCCCAGGTGTCCATTAGGAGCAAAATATTTTCAATATTCACCAACATTATAAATTAGTCAAGCAGAAAAAAAGAAATAATCATAATTCTAACTATCTGGAAAAACCCATCAGCTTCCATTTGATATGAAATCACCAAGTTAAACTCATTAGGAATCCCACCATACACAGGAAGAAGTTATTAATCAGGCAGTAAGCAAAGCAACTTCATCTCAACTTTAGAGAATGCAGAAACCCTATTTTTTTTTTTTTTAGGACAAACAAAATACAGGAATAGGAATCACATATAATGCTGCACCCCTAAAATCACTATTTGTGTATTGATTGGCTGTATTTTTGTGATGGCATACTATGTACTGCAATGTGCCATAACAGATCCAAAAGCTATACATACACCAATAATCCACTAGAGATTTCACAAGAAAACCATGAGGCAACACCCAGACAGGATACTCTACCCTAATAGCAAGCCATACTTCGCAGCAGTACGACTGAGCTGTCTGAATACAGCACTCCGGGTTCAGAATCACATCAATAGAAATGAAGAATTCCCATCCTATGAAAGTAGAGGAGCTGCAGCTTGAGCAGAGGCCTGCCATACCCATGAAAGTAGCACACTAATCAAACTAAGATTAGCTTGTTTTGAATCCAAACATAAGCAACTTCATACAGTACAACCATATAAGCATTTCTATAAATGCAGGACTATCAATTAGTAACAGCGTCGTAAGCCTTATACTAACTATGCAAGGCCCTAGTCCTACTCTAAGAATCATTATCAACTTGTTACGAAAACTGGCTCAGTGAACTAGAACTTGGTAACAGCTGTCTCTTGTTATGACATACAACTTAAGCATGAGATACAGGCCTTGAAAATATCAACAGAGACTAAAAGCAGAGGCTCCAGAACAATAAACAACCCAATGGTCAAATACTGATCAGTGAAAAAGCACAGGCTCCAGAGCTGGGAAAACTACTGCTTCTGCTCTAAGCAGCAGCCACTATAGAAGGGGGAGGAGCAACAAAAAAGAAACAGAACAAAAAAAAAACCATACAAACAAAAAAAAAAAATCAAAACGCACCCACCCCACCCCCCAAAAACACCCACAACAAACAAACAAAACCCCAAACAAAACCCACACACAACAACAAAAGAAAACAACAAAACAAAACCCAAAACAGCTGAGCAATTGGGCAATAACAGCCTGGAAAAGTAACAACCCCACTGGACTACCAACATCACACAGCACATAGTCCAGGAGCAGCAGCCAAGGATTAAAAATCACGTAGAAACTCAAACATTTTATAAAATATGCCTATAAACAAAAATCCTAAATTGGGGTAGGGATGGCAGAAGATTCCATCCTAGTATCAACTGGGATAAAGTTAATTTTCTTCCTAGTAGCTGGTGCAATGCTGTGTTTTAGCTGCAGCCCGAGAAAAATACCGATAACACACCGATGTATTAGTTGATGCTCAGCAGCACTTACCCTGATCAAAGACTTTTCAGTATCAAGCTCTGTCAGTGAGGAGGGGCACAGGAAGCTGGGAGGAAACAGACAGGACATAATATATGAAAAATCATGGCAGTCAGGTGAAGTCCCTGATGATTGGAAAAAGGAAAATATAACCCCCATTCTCAAGAAGGGGAAAATGGATGACCCAGGGAACTACAGACCAGTCAGTCTCACCTCTGTGCCTGGCAAAATCCAGGAGTAGATACTCCCAGAAAGCAGGTTAAGGTACATGAAAAACAAGGTGGTTGGTGACAGCCAGCATGGCTTCACTTAAGAGGAAATCCTGCCTGACCAATCTGGTGGCCTTCTATGATGGGGCTAGGGAACTGATGGACAGGGGCAGAGCAGCTGACGTCATCTACTTGGACTTGTGCAAAGTCTTAGACACTGTCCCACATGACATCCTTGTCTCCAAGTTGGAGAGACACCAATTTGATAGGTGGACCATTCGGTGGATAAAGAATTGGCTGGATGGCCGCACACAGATTTGTGGTCAACGGCTCAATGTCTAGCTGGATACCGGTAATGAGTGGGGTCCCTCAGGGATAGGTGTTGGGACCGATCTTGTTCAACATCTTTGTGACATGGACAGTGGGATTGAATGTGCCCTCAGCAAGTTTGCCAATGACACCAAGCTGTGTGGTTCGGTTGATACGCTGGAGGGAAGGAATGTCATCCAGAGGGACCTTGACACACTTGTGAGGTAGGCAGATGCCAACCTTATGAAGTTTAACCATGCCAAGTGCAAGGTCCTACACCTGGGTCAGAGCAACCCCAGGGACAGCAACAGGTTGGGAGGAGAAGGACTTGGGGGTGTGGGTTGATGAGAAACTTAACATGAGCTGGCAGCGTGCAATTGCAGCCCAGAAAGCTAACTATATCCTGGGCTGCATCAAAAGGAGCGTGACCAGCAGGTCGAGGGAGCTGATCCTGCCCCTCTACTCTGCTCTTGTGAGACCTCACTTGGAATACTGTGTACAGTTCTGGTGTCCTCAACATAAAAAGGATATGGAGGTGTTCCAGTATCTGAAGGGGGCCTATAAGGATGCTGGGGAGGGACTCATTATTAGGGACTGTAGTGATAGGACAACGGGTAACAGATTAAAACTTAAACAGGGGAAGTTTAGATAGGATATAAGGAGGAAATTGTTTACTGTAAGGGTGGTGAGGCACTGGAATGGGTTGCCCAAGAAAGTTGTGAATGCTCCATCTCTGGCCGTATTCAAGGCCAGGTTGGACAGAGCTTTGGGTGACATAGTTTAGTGTGAGGTGTCCCTGCCCATGGCAGGGGTGGTTGGAACTTGATGATCTTAAGGTCCTTTCCAACCTTAACTATTCTATGACACCTAACCCAAAGTAGCCAAATGGGTATTCCATACCACTGCACATCATGCTCAGCATAGAAACTGAGGGAGCTTACCCAGAAGCAGGATCACTGCTTGTGTCAGGCTGGGTATCAGTCAGCAGGTGGTGAGCAATTGTATTGTGCATCACTTGTGTTTTCTGAGTTTTCATGTCTTGTTTTGTTGCTCCCTATTATTATCATCATCAGTATTGTTATTGGTGGTATTCTATTATCACTATATTTTACTTTATTTCAATTATTAAACTGTTCTTACCTTTTTACACACACACACCCCGTCTCCTGCCCATCCCACTGGTGAGGGAGGAATGAGTGAGCAGCTGGCATGGTACTTAGTTAACAGCTGTGCTTATGCTTAAACCATGACACAACTATCACAGAAGAATTTGCTGGGGTATATAATCATAGTTTTAACACCAAATGTAAACACCGGAAGTAAAGGCTGCTATAGCATCTGTGAGACATGCTCCACCATATGAAAAGGCTCAGATATAACCAATGGGCAGGAATTATCCCTGAAGTACACATCAAATCAGTGACACTTAAATTTTAATTTTTATTTAAAAAGTGGATGATTGATATTCTAATTGATAATAAATTGACAGAAGTACTGTTGGATTACAGCCCTAATTTCAAATGTGTGGGAACATATAATTATATTCAAGTACTAAACCAGCATTCTTTAGCAATATTAAGTAATCCTAGAATATTTAATACACATTGCTGATTTTCTCACACACACACACACACACACACAGAGTTCATGACAAAGAATTCCATTACGATTAACAGTCACACTTAAGGCGATTTGAACACCTATTTTTCCACTTCTGACTTATTTCCTCAATACATACTAAAGGAAGTAATCTTTCTTTTCTCCACCCAACCAAATAATTGCTTTTTGCTTGCCAAGGATATTAGCACTGATAAATACAGGATAACATTCTGACATTTTCACTTTAAATATCAACCCATCCATTTCTGGTTCAAATAACGCAAAGACTAAGATTCATATATAAATTTGTACAGAGGATACAAATGCAACTTCTAACTGCCTCACCAACAGCAGCCCCATCCCATTATCTCCTAGGTATCAACTCCCTCCTGTTGCTCTTTGGCATTTTCCTCTCCAGAATACAATCACCTCAGGCCTTTCACATATGAGTAAGCATTGCTGACCACACCTCTGCAGGGTTTCTTGGATGCACAGTCTAGACACTCCAATCAGATTTCTTTCCCATTTAGCCAAGATTTTTCCACCAATCTGGATGCAACTGTTTGATTAAGGCACACACCAAAGCCTAAGGTACTAATTGCTTCATGTTCTAAATAAACCCCAATCTACTTAGGACTTGTATTCTGTTGTCCTAGGTTCAGCAACCACAACATCTTTGTCTTAGTTTAGTCATCTTTTCAGAAGCAGTTAAGCCTAAGGAAGCACTTTATCAAGTTACAGAAAATTATTTAATTAAATGATCATTACTTCATACAAAATCAGATTGTTTTCCAACCTCAGATGGTTGGAAACAATATTTTCGCATTCAATTGGCAATTTTTACAAATTTATTGCTATGGTATTTCTACCGAGGACATGGATTTATAGCTTAGCTTATTAATGAAAGCTTTCACCAGCTGAAAGCTATCAGTTTCCATTCAAACTAACTAGCAGCTGACAATCAAACATATCAGTCCATAAGTCACAATGACATCATTCTATTATCATAAGCAGGTCTGTTAGCAAGATCAAAGTTCAGAGCAGTAGCTAGAAAAAGCTAATCCAAAGTTTACCCACATTAATCCTCTAAGTAGGTCCACTTCTAAACACTACCACTCCAACTGGTTCTGAAACTGTATTAAATTGCATAAAATATGAAATGCAACATCAAGACACCAATGCACTATTCATGTCACGATGACTTCTTGAAAATGTATTTTGCGATATATAATTCTTCATGCTACAAGTGCTTTAAACAGTATTGCTAAGAATATTTGTTTGAAGACATAGGTCAAAAAAAAACCCAAAAACACAACGTTCAATTTGCTACTAAACAGCTATCAAACCAGCAGCATTCATTCTGAAACTCTGGCTTAAAAGAAAAACTTCTGAAAAATAAGAAATAAAAATAATCACATGGCAGTTTCAGAAGTAAATTTCTATACCCTAGAAACACATGAAATTACCCAATAGTATTTCTGAACCTCTAACACACAGCAATCACTAACTGCAGTTAGAAATAAGCAACATGAGTTCACCAGGTTTCAGAGATGCCATTTCAAGCTACAATCAAACAATTAAACTGTCAAATATCTCACAAGTCACAATCCCAAATAAAAACAGAACAACTAAAATACTGGGGAGGAGGCACGTACCTAGAAGTAGTTTCAGTGTTACACACTTCCTAGTCAAAAGATAAGTAGCTCACAAACTTCCCTTTACAAAGGGTAATATACCAAAACAGTCCAAAAGGAATATCAGCATCACTATAATCTCTTTGCCACAACAACTGAAATTCAAGCTGCTGAGATGTGCTCTACAGCACACTTCCAGAAATCCCTTGCCACCACCTTCCTGTCTCTGCCTGGTTAAGCCTCTTACTAGTGAATTAGATATCTTTTTGGAAGTCCTGATCAGAGGCTGGTACCTCTACAAACAGAACACTCCTAGATACTCCTGCTGTGTACCATATATTCCTGAATAAGTCAAATCTTGAACAAGTTTTAAAAGTTTAAGCAGCTTTAAAAAGAGCTTTAAAAGAAATTTTAGGCTGAGAAAGTTGGGGCTGTTCAGCCTGGAGAAGAGAAGGCTGTGTGGAGACCTCATAGCAGCCTTCCAGTATCTGAAGGGGGCCTATAGGGATGCTGGGGAGGGACTCTTCATTAGGGACTATAGTGATAGGACAACAGGTAACAGGTTAAAACATAAACAGTTCAAGTTTAGACTGTATATGAGGAAGAAATTCTTTACTGTAAGGGTGGTGAGGCACTGGAATGGGTTGCCCAGGGAAGTTGTGAATGCTCCATCCCTGGCGGTGTTCAAGGCTGGGTTGGACAGAGCCTTGGGTGGCATGGTTTAGTGGGAGGTGTCCCTGTCCATGGCAAGGGGGTTGGAACTAGATGATCTTAAGGTCCTTTCCAACCCTAACTATTTTATTATTCTAATTAGGTAACTGTTTTACTTTTTAGATGACTGCAATACCCATCAGACACCTAGATATAGAAATTTGCCTTTTCTTCACAATCTTTTTTCCAAAAGACACACAGTTGATGCAATCAATAGTCTTTTTCCAAACTAAAGTGTGTTTTAAAAAAGTTCTATTTGTAAGCTGAATATTAGTAAGAAGATGAAGCTTCTTGTCATCCCCAATTCAGTTTTAAAGCAAAACATTTGGTGGAATAAGAGCATAAACAGTAAGATTTAATGCTACTGCTCTAGGAAGTTATGTGCTACAGAAGTCCAGCTACCACCACCCCCTCCCCATCAAATAATTCTACTGACTATTTAACAGTAACACAGAAAAACAACAGCATCCTTTTTGGCATTTATTATTAATAATACATATCATAATTAAGCTACCAAAAGGGGTAGGTTTTTTCTTCTTCTAAGGTCAATTCATCTTTATGAGATTACACTTATATGCAGGCTCTTCATTCTTACCAGCATAATACTGGATCTTTTAGCATTAGGCAAAACCAGCACCACAGTTTACAGAAGGAAACACACAGTAGAACATTATCTTTCGGAAATGTTGTAGAGAGTCATGTTCAGAAAGTACAAAGAAATAACTATCCTCTTCCTAGTACAAAATGTAAGGGCTGTGATGAATGCTGCCTCCTTTGGGACACTGGTCTAGGGTCTTAGGCTAACCCCTGGGAAAACTACCTCCTCCAAAAGCAAACTGTATCCCCACCCACAGAAACCTCTAAGATAACAGACATGAAAAGCCGCTTACTGCAGTCTCAAATGAGAACAGCTTTTCTTAACTCCTTGCCCTGCTCCACAGTGTTGCACTAAGATCATTAACTTAATATTAAGCAACCTGACAGAATTTGACATACCCATATTTGCTTTCACCAGACATTAGCCTACAAATATGTAACACTCCAAAACATGAAAAGATAACACTGAAATAACTCTTTACCGTGATCACAGCCTTGCTCAGACAGATAGAGCCTCTGCAGCCATACTCTGTTTCATCTTCAGACTTGTAATAACTAAGTGTGTTGCTTTTCAGAACTACCCAACGATCCTGCCATCCATGAATGTAGTTGGTCCACTGTAAAAAAAATAATAAAAATTCAAAGATCAGCTAATAGAAAAGCAACAATAAAAATAGTTTGGCTGATGTTTCTCAGGCTTTAAGCACCAAAAAAACCCACACACCAACATCCACACTAACTCCTATAAAAGTACTTCCCAACTGAGAACTTTTATCCCTCTTCTGTCCAGAGCTCTCAAGTCAGTTTACAAACTCCTGGAAGTACTAAAAACCAGTTTTTTCAAATGAACAATAAAATAACAGACACCTTAACTGCAACTGCATTGCCAAAACAACTTAAAGGTAATAAACATACTGATGACAAATGGGGGTAGGGGTGTATGGTGTAAATAAGGAATAAAATGTTAATCACTACGGTGAGTTTATTCATTTGA
This sequence comes from Myiopsitta monachus, assembly GCA_017639245.1. Taxonomy (NCBI): domain Eukaryota; kingdom Metazoa; phylum Chordata; class Aves; order Psittaciformes; family Psittacidae; genus Myiopsitta; species Myiopsitta monachus. Next base: position 6,103,198 of record CM029940.1, read on the forward strand.
TTTAAAATCTGGAGTTAGACCAAAAGCCAAGCTTAAGCAAAACATGAAATTAACTTTATATATAAAGTTTATATATAAAGTTAATTTCTACAAAATTATTTTACTGAAGTATCTAGCTCTCTTCATATAAATAGAAACACACCATTATCCCACCAGTACAGTATATAACTACTACAGTGCCTAGAGCAATCAATTCTTTATCAATTTAGTATTTTCTATAGATATGGCTTTAGGTTTTCATTCCTAACCAATTTCTCATTAAGATGATAGTTACTAAACAGCGGACATACAATCATCCTTTTGTTACTCAGATTTTTCTAGGCATTCCATATCCACACATGCAATGAAAGGGATATTCTAGGAACAAGTCCTGGATTCATTTAAAAAAAACCAAACAAACAAATAAAAAAAAAACCCCACACATTTTCATGACTGGAAAGAGTCTACCGACTCTATCGCAAAAAGCAGAGTGCTGCCCCATTACAGCTGTTTTCTCAGCATCCAGGGCTGTTTATGGATCTCAGTATTCCATGACCTGTGCCTTGCCTTATTGTGTAAGAAAGGAAAGAAATTCAAAACACAGTGCTTTAATTCTAAAGTTATTTCGACATTATTTTGAAAGCATTTCCTATAAAAAAAAATCTGCTTCCAAACTTAACAATTCAACATTCAAGTTTGAAGCACTCCTAAAGTTTCCCAAGTACCATCCAACACATGCTTGCAAGTCATCTTATTTTCAATGATAAAAGAGTAAAGTATTTTTAAAAGAGGAAAAATAAGCTTCCTCTCACTCCTCCCCACCTCCCATATCTCTTGCTGCAGGAGTATTTTATTGCCCCATTTTGATACTTGGAGCACAAGTTATGTCGCTCTTGTGCTGGGGCCTGCTCCTGGGAAGTCACCATGGGCTGCGTCTGCCTTCAGGAGCTCCCAGACAAGAAATCGGGATGCCGCGGGCCCAACCCTCACACGGGCCCACCGCCAGCTTCGGCCAGCAGCCTGAGTGGAGGAGACACCCTCTCCACGCACACCCGGCCGCCCCCTCGCGGGCTTCACTCTTTTGAAGCTCATGTCAGACAACCAGCGAGATCGGTACGGAGGGTGTGGCAGGGACTCCCAAGGCCGGGCGCCAACACCTCCCTCAGCCAGGGCTGAAGTCGCACCCGCGGCTCTTCTTTCCCGAGAAAGTGCTTCCACACACTTCTCAGGGGTGGGCGGGGTCGCGCTGCACAGATGTGGGGGTAAATACGCGACACCCCCCCCCCCCCCAACGCCCATCGAGGATGTGCTAGTTCCCCCCGGCTGAGGAAGGGGGTGCGGGCGTGCGGGCGGTTCGCGCCAGACGCCAGAGCAGATTCCTCGCCATCAGGGGGCGACTGCCTCGGCCATACCGGCGTCTCACACACCCACCAGGCCCCTCAGTCTGGTCGCCCGAAGGAGTGCGGTGAGGAGCAAACGAGGTTGACAACCCCCCAGCCAGCTGCAGGGGAAAGAGAACGCAGTATGGAGAAGTGAGAGACCACCGGGCACAAGTTGCAGAGAGGAGGAAAGGCAGCTTACCTTGCTGAGCACCCCGCAGAGCTCAACAGGCAATCCAAGCTCGGTCTCAGGGTCCTCTTCGGAGCTGGAGGAATTACAACTCTGATTGTCTGACATAGCCGAGCACGAAAGGGTCAAGCAACCCCACGCCCCGCAGCAGCAACCTCAGCAGCCGCTGCTTCCTCCTGGTGCTGCTACTTGAAGGATCAGCAGGCTCTATCTGAGCAGCACCGCCCGCCCTTGCCAGAGACCAGCTGGCGCCGAGGCAAACAAGCTTAAGTTCCCTCCTCACTGTAGCTCCACAGCCCCTACCCTTAACAAGAGCCACAAGGCTATGGTAGCGAGAAAAGGAAGAACAAATACGTATCTGCTTGCCGCACACTTCACTTAAAGCACAGCTACCGCCACCACCAGCTTACGCGAGGCGAGTGCTGTGTGTCACCATTTATCAGCTCCGCCTCTCACCTTCCCTCCCATCTCCACTAGCCGGGCCACGCGGCGCCTGCAGGGAGTTGTAGTCTTTTGCACAGCTGTAAGCCTAGCCACAGTTGGTTCCCGGAAACATACTGTGTTGCAGCTGCTATCTCCCTTTATGTCAGGGGAAAGCCGCCATTTTGGTTTCGTCGTTTCTATTGTGCTAGCATTGGGTTTCACCTCTGTAACCTGAGACAAGGAGGCACAAAAGTATAAAATGTAATCAGTTCTAAGTAACGTTAAGTTTGATGGCTTTGTAATGGAAAATAACTGAAATGTTTGACTGTAGTTAACATAGTTTTAGATCCTTAGGACCTTAGTACAAAAAGTGTGAGAAAAACAATAGGAAAACAGGACCTGGGATGGGGAGTGTCTGGGACTAGCAGATGTCTAGGATGGACAGAGTTAAAATGTGATAGACTATGATTTGTGTTAAAAAAGGAAATACAGAAGTGATAGTTTGTTACAAAATGTGGGGAAAGTCATGAAACGAGAAACCAAAAATGCAAAAATGCGTGCAAAAATGTGGTGGTGGTCTCTGAGGGTCGTTTACTTCTTCCAGCTGCGATGGATGCTGGGGAGGGACTTCCTTAGGGACTGCAGTGGTAGGACAAGGGGTAATGGGTTCAAACTTAAACAGGGAAAGTTTAGATTGGATATAAGGACAAGTTCTTGACTGTAAGGGTGGTGAGGCACTGGAATGGGTTGCCCAGGGAAGTTGTGAATGCTCCATCGCTGGTGGTGTTCAAGGCTGGGTTGGACAGAGCCTTGGGCAACATGGTTTAGTGCAAGGTGTCCCAGCTCATGGCAGGGATATTGGAACTAGATGACCTTAAGGTCCTTTCCAACCCTAACTATTCTATGATTCTATGAAAACAGGAAGGAAAACCTACCTCAGTTCTGGAGCAACAGGTGCATATATTGAAGAGGAAAACAATGGTCAAGGATGAACCTCACAAGAAAGTTGCTCCTACAGTCTTTGGTGAGTAGTGAGAGAAGGGGGGCACGAAATCACAAAATGAAATGTTTGGCTGATGGGGGAAGGAACAGCATGGGACTGATAACTAAGGAGACAGTAAATAAGACCAAGGGTACTGTCCTGGGTTCAGAAGTAGCAGTCGTTTTTTCTCCTTCTTAGTAGCTGGTGTAGTGCTGTGTTTTTGACATTCAGCCTGGAAACAGTGCTGGATAACACCAATGTTTTTAGTTGTTGCTAAGTAATGTTTACTCTGACCAAGGACTTTTTCAGTCTCATGCTCTGCCAGGAAGGAAGGGAAGCCGGGAGGAAGCAGAGACAGGACACCTGACCCAAACTAGCCAAAGGGGTATTCCATACCACAGCACGTCATGCCCAGTATATAAACTTGGGGGAGTTATCTGGAAGGCCCAGATCGTTGCTTGGGTCAGGCTGGGTATCGGTTAGCAGATGGTGAGCGGTTGTATTCTCTTCCCTCGTTATTTCCCTTTATCATTATTATTATTGGTGGTAGCAGTAGTGGTTTTGTATTATACCTTAGTTACTAAACTGTTCTTATGTCGTGGTTTAAGCTGTAAATTTCACTTCTCCCTCTCTTCCCCCCCCCACTCCGATATGGGGGGAATGGGGAGAAGAACCGAAAGAATGTAACTCCCACGGGTTGAGATAAGAACAGTCCAGTAACTGAGATATGATACAAATCACTACTGCTACCACCAATAATAACAATGACAAGGCAAATAAACGGAAAAATGATACAACCGCTCACCACCCGACCAAGCCGAGAGAGAGAGCGACTTCCGGATTCCTGCCCCCAGTATTTTACATCCTGGGCATGACGTGCTGTGGCATGGAATAGCTCTTTGGTCAGTTTGGGTCAGGCGACACATCCCTGCTTCCTCCCGGCCCCCCCTCCTCCCCGGCAGAGCATGAGACTCAGAAAGTCCTTGGCCAGACCAAAACATAACCAAGCAGCAACTGGAAACACTGGTGTTATCAGTACTGCTCCAGATACCAAGGAGAAAAATGACTGCTACTGCTGAACCCATGACAGTATCCACCCCTTATTCCATACCATTCACATCATGCTCAGATCCCACATTTTTAATATACCATCACATATATATATATATACACATACACACACACACAGATGGAGAGATATAATCCCTTAGTGCATGGACCAATCCCTATAAAGCTGCTGAGTCCATCCAGTCCGTGGTGTCAGGCTCCACCTTTTGTAACAGTCTTTCAGAGCAGGGCAGCCTGTGTGCAGTGTTGAATCGTTGCCCGCTAATGCTGATTGTTCCTTTACTGCAGAACTCGTCTGGTTTCATCAAAGTTCGTTCTTTGTTGGGATGATGGTCTGAGGGCCAGTCGCGGATGACTTGAAGACATCTAGTTGATGGGCTATAAGAATATTACATAGCAGGCAACAGCATGCAATTGAGTTCATTGGCTGTTTTCTCCTAAAATCAAATCTCCTTGAGGTACACATCGGACTTCCCCATCTTCCCGCATTCTCCACCAAGTATATCCGGGTCCCTGAGCAAAAGCAATCCCACGAGTGGGTTTGCCTTTACCTGAAGCAGGAATAACCCAGACTGTCTTCCCCAGCAAATTCTTTATGTGCACCACAGAAACATTGTCCCCCTCCACAGTATGTAGAATTTCTGACTGGGCTGGACCAGCTCTGTTGGCAGATCCTCTGGTGTTGACCAACCAGGTGGCCTTTGGTAAATGTGTATCCCAATGTTTGAAAGTCCCACCACCCATTGCTCTCAGTGTAGTTTTTAATAGCCCATTGTACCGTTCGATTTTCCCAGAGTCTGGTGCATGGTAGGGGATGTGATATACCCATTCAAGGCCATGCTCTTTGGCCCAGGTGTCTATCAGGCTGTTCCGGAAATGAGTCCCATTGTCTGACTCAATTCTCTCTGGTGTGCCGTGTCACCACAAAATCTGTTTCTCAAGTCCCAGGATAGTGTTTCGGGCATTGGCGTGGGGCACAGAGCATGTTTCCAACCATCCGGTGGTTGCTTCCACCATGGTAAGCACATGATGCTTGCCTTGGCAGGTTGGTGGGAGTGTGATATAATCAATCTGCCAAGCCTCCCCATATTTGTACTTCAGCCATCATCCTCCATACCAAAGAGGCTTTAACCGTTTAGCCTGCTTAACTGCAGCACATGTTTCACAGTCATGAATAACCTGGGCAATAGTGTCCATTGTTAAGTCCACCCCTCGATCACGAGCCCATCTGTATGTTGCATCTCTGCCCTGATGGCCTGAAGTGTCATGGGCTGACTGGGCCAAAAATAATTCACCCTTATGTTGCCAATCTAAGTCCATCTGAGCCACTTCAATTTTAGCAGCTTGATCCACTTGTTGGTTGTTCTGGTGTTCCTCAGTAGCCCAACTCTTGGGTACATGAGCATCTACGTGGTGTACCTTGACCACCAGGTTTTGCACTCGGGCAGCGATATCTTGCCACAGTGAAGCAGCCCAGATGGGTTTCCCTCTGTGTTACCAGTTGCTCTGCTTCCATTGCTGCAACCACCCCCACAGGGCATTCGCCACCATCCATGAGTCAGTATAAAGTACTGGCCACTTTTCTTGTTCAGCAATGTCCAAGGCCAGCTGAATGGCCGAGAGAGAGAGCGACTTCCGGGTTCCTGTCCCCCAGTATTTTACATCCTGGGCATGACGTGTTGTGGCATGGAATAGCTCTTTGGTCAGTTTGGGTCAGGCGCCCCGTCCCTGCTTCCTTCCAGCCCCCCCTCCTCCCCGGCAGAGCATGAGACTCAGAAAGTCCTTGGTCAGACCAAAACATAACCAAGCAGCAACTGGAAACACTGGTGTTATCAGTGCTGCTCCAGCTACCAAGGAGAAAAATGTCTGCTGCTGCCGAACCCAGGACATCTTATCTCAGCCCATGGGAGTTACATTCTTTTGATTCTCCTCCCCATCCCTCCAGGAGCGGGGGGAGGAAGTGGGGGGAGAGCGAGCAAGTGGTTGCATGATTCTGAGTTACTGTCTGGGCTTAAATCACGACACTTGTGAAAACTAATCTTATAAGCCTATACTACTACTGATTCCATGCTTCCATACACAACTCATTAAAGTAGACAACCATCCTTCCTTTCAGGGTTTTTTCCCTACATCTCTAATCTAAACATCTTTTACTGTGATTTAAGACCATTATTTCTTTGCCCTTTTCAAAGGCAGGCTTATGTATTCTTTCTTTGCATAGCAATTTATAATAAATTTGAAAAATTATGTCCTCTTGCTATGACAAAGAAGGAAAATATTTTCCTTGAGACCCAGCTAAAACTTTTAAACACCTTTCTGGTCCATTCACTACATGCACACTTCTGCATTACTTATAGTTAAGAGACTAGGCCACATAAAAATCAGGTCTAGCGTTATCCTCATCTCATTATGCATTTTCATATTGCAAAAAAGCCAGCTTAACAGGTGGTCCCATTAGATAAGTAGCTTAAATATAATAAAACTCTACTAGCAAGGCTAAATACTGCAAAAAAAAGGAATTTAGGTAGGACATAAATGAAATCATAGAATGGTTAGAATTGGAAGGGATGTTAAAGATTTTCTAGTTCCAACCCTCCTGCCATGGGCAGAAACATCTTCCACTAGACCTGGTTGCTCCAAGCCCTGTCCAACCTGGCCTTGAACACTTCCAGGGATGGGGCAGCCATAGCTTCTCTGGGCAACTTGTGCCACTGCCTCACCACCCTCAAAATAAAGAACTTTTTTCTAATGTTTAAATGTACCCTCTGTCAGCTTAAAGCCATCACCCCTTGTTCTATCACTACATGCCCTTGTAAAAAGTCCCTCTCCAACATTCCTGTAGGTACTGGAAGGCTGCTATAAGGTCTCCCTGGAGCCTTCTCCAGGTTGAACAAGCCCAGCTCTCTCAGCCAGTCTTCATAGGAGAGGTGCTCTAGCCCTCTGATCATTTTCATGGCTCTCCTCTGGACTCACTCAAGCAGGTCCACATCCTTCCTATGTTGGGGGCCCCAGAGCTGAATGCAGTACTCTAGGTGGGGTTTCACCAGAGCTGAGTAGAGGGGAAGAATCCCTTCCCTCGACCAAAAGGTCACATTCCTTTTGATGCAGCCCAGGATACAGGTGGTTTCTGGGCTGTGAGTGTACACTGCCGGCTCATGTTGACCTTCTCATCAACCAAACCCCCAAGTCCTCCTCCTCAGGGCTGCTGTCAATCCAGTCTCTGCCCAGCCTGTATTTGTGCTTGGGATTGCCCCAACCCAGGTGCAGGACTTTGCACTTGGCTTTGTTGAACTTTATGAGGTTTGCATTAGCCTACCTCTCAAGCATGTCAAGGTCCCTTGGCTCCCATCCATTCCCTCCAGGGTGTCAACTGCACCAAACAGCTTGGTGTCATCAGCAGACTTGCTGAGGGCACATTCAATCCCACTGTCCACGTCCCTGACAAATTGTGGCCCAAATGCAGGACCCTGAACTTTGCCATGTTAAACCAATGGTATAAGGTTTAACTAGGCAAAGTGCAGAGTCCTGCAATTGTTCCACAACAATCCCGTACAACGCTACAGGCTTGGGGAAGAGTGGCTGGAAAGCTACTCAGCAGAAAAGGATCTGGTGATGCTGATTGATGGCTGACTGAACATGAGCCAGCAGTGTGCCCAGGCAGCCGAGAAGGCCAACAGCATCCTGGCCTGTGTCAGCAATAGTATGGCCAGCAGGACTAGGAAAGTGATCATCCCCTTGGCACTGGTGAGGCCATATCTCAAATCCTATGTTCAGTTCTGGGCTCCTCACTATAGGACAGATATAGAGCTGCTGGAGCAGGTCCAGAGAAGGGCAATGAAGCTGGTGAGGGTTCTGGAGAATAAATCTTATGAGGAACAGCTGACAGAACTGAGGTTGTTTACTCTGGAGAAGAGAAGGCTCAGGGGGGACCTTATCACTCTCTACAAATACCTGAAAGGAGGTTGAAGTGAGGTAGGGGTTAGTCTCTTCTTCCGAGTAACAAGTGATAGGACAAGAGGTAGAAGCCTCAAGCCAGGGGAGGTTTAGATTGGATATTTGTTGCGGAGGATGAATGGACAACACGCACAGATTAATGTAATCCAAGTGTTGACAATTTATTATAACAAGAGTACTGCTTTTATAAGGTTTCTCAAGACACTGGAACATTCGACAATATATGATTGGTTAATATCTTTTAACTAAATGTTAGTAACAGCTTAATGATTGGCTAACTACAATAGTAAGTTATTCCAAAGTTGTGTTTATAACAGCAGATGGTTTCAAGGACGTAGCTATCAGTTCCTTCATACGCATCCTGCTCAACAACCGTCCGTGCCAACTTTCTCAAAACTTTCTGCACGTACACGTCCTATAGAAACCTCCACACATCTTTTAGTAACCTCCCAGCAAGGCCTCAAAGGCTTTGGTTCACTACTTTACGAATGTCAAACAGTTGTCTAGATTGCTCACATAGCCGTGTTCCTCTAAGTACATTCCCACAGATATTAGGAACAATTTCTTCACAGAGAGGGTGGTCAGGCATTGGAACAGGCTGCCCAGGGCAGTGGTGGAATCACCGTCCCTGGAAGTATTCAAAAACCCTGTAGATGTGGCCCTTAGTGACATGGTGTAGTGGACTTGGCAGTCCTGGAGTAACAGTTGGACTTGATGAACTTAAAGGTCTTTTCAAACCTAGATGATTCCATGATTCTTTTCTATGATTCTATTCTATGACAAAGATGTTAAACAGAGCCAGTCCCAATACCGATCCCTGGAGAAAACCACTCATCACTGATTTCCACTTGGGCATTGAACTGTTGACCACAACTCTCTGCATGCGATCATCCAGCCAATTCCTTATCTACTGAGTGGTCCATCCATCAAATCCATGCCTCTCCAGTTTAGAGACAAGGATGTCATGTGGGACACTGTCAAATGCCTTGCAAAAGTCCAGGTAGGTGATGTCAGTTGCTCTTCCCTTATCCACAAACACCATGGCCTCATCATACCAGTCCACCAAATTTGTCAGGCACTATTTGCCTTTAGTGTAGCCATGTTGGCTGTCACCAATCACCCCCTTATTGTCCATGTGCCTTAGCAGGAGGATGTGGTAACTGTGCTTTTTTATTTGACAGATGCATGTTTCCTGTTTACCATCTTATAGAACTTAATGATTGCCTTTTTTCCATATTTTTCTGGCAACTGAAGTCAAACCCATTATTTCCCTCCTTTTCTTCTGTGTTTTAAAGACAGGCTTCACCATAAGAACCCTGAATTCACTGAAAATGAAAGTCAAGATTTCTAATATACATTTTACCATGATCAACAAAAACATATGACCTGTTCTGTTCTTAACTGTAATGGATGGGAATCTAGCTGAGAGTTGATTCCTTCTCATGACTGAGAGACATAACAAAGTATGTTTTTGTCAAAGTGTATTCGGTAAGGGTATATATGTATATGTTCATCGTGACTGTAGGAAAGATGCAGGAGAACATGAGTGTGCATCTATTCTATGACCTTCATACTTGGCCACACTGGGTCACCTGTCCAACACTCTTGGTGCAGATGATAGTGAGAACATGAGAAACTGCATGGCCCCACGAGTAAGCAATGACAGATCTAGCGTAAAGCCAGTTGTTTTTCTAAGGGTATAAAAGCAGGACCCTCTTGTAGCTGAATCTGAAGCCTCACCTATGGGTGGATGCACCACACAGGTATTTTCCCAATTACCTGAGACTCCTGGCATCGGCTGCAATGGGGCTTCCCAGCTGAAGTGTGGGTCTGGTTGATGATTCAGTTGTGATTGGTGATGTATTTCTTCTTAATCTCTGTTTTCTCTATGCAGTAATGATTGGATGCATTGCTAACTTTCCCCTGTACTTTACTTATCTATCCCTCTCTCTGATTTGCTTTATTGTACTTATTTACTATATATATAGATACATACCAGATTCACATTAGTATGCTTGTTTGCTTTAGTGTGCTTGTTTAATAAACTGTGCATGTTATACAGCTAGTGTGTGGTTGTTTTGTTGAGTACCCTGCCTGTCAGCAGAAAAATTTGGTCTAGTCAGCAGGATATGAAACAAAATGGCATTTTTTAAGATAAAGGAAAAGGTTCCTAAGACAGTGGAGCTGGTTATCCTTGTCTGGGAACAATTCCCTTATTGTAACATAGATGCTGAATGGTCATGTTATGGTTTATGTGAGAATTTGAACTCCTGTTTGAATGAGGCAGAATATCCTGATGTAGTTAAATGTTTAGAAAAAGTTTCAGTAGAAAAAGGGGAGGAATTGATTGCTCAGGAGACGAGGGTGAATTCTGCTGGCTGCATATCAAAAACATCATCAGCAGAGAGAGCAGATGCAGAAGGAGAAGATTGATTTGGAAAAACAGGTTTGCAAATTACAGGGAAAAATAGTTATGTTGCAGTGCCAGAATCGACTATTAACAGATAAATTTGACACTTATCAAACAGTAGCAGAAAAAGCAGCTGTTCGGATCGCCCAATATAAATATCAAAAGTGAAGGGGTTAAGTAAACCAGGAAAACGTGCATGCAGTGATTGCAGTGGCAGGAAGGAATTGGGACCCTGAGAAATGGAATGGAGATGAGTGGGATTCAGTCAATTTAGATAATAATTCAGAGGGTGAGGTGTTCATTGAAGCAAAGCCAATATTACAAAGGAAATTGGAATGCGACCCTCTAGGTCATCCGGTTAGGCAGGACATGGTAGAAAACTTCACTCAGCATGAAATTGATGACATTATGGACAGGTTCAAACAAAAGCCTGGAGAATCTTTGTTTTCTTGGATTGTCAGGTTGCGTGATTTAGGGGCTTCAGGAGTCAAATTGGATCCAGACAATAGTAAGAAATTTGTAATGTTAAGCTCTGACTCATTTGTTCAGGATGCCCTCTGAGGCACTGAGGATGAGACTAATTTATTAGCAGTGGTAGTGGAAGGGTGTAACAGAAAATACCCCACTGAAGGGGAATGGCCTGGTGCAGATCGACCTTGCTATACTTTATGGGATTGTATGCAGCGTGTTGAGGAGGGAATGAAGACTGCTGTTTTTGTTGGAGATGCAGACGCTATGCTGCAGGCTCCACAATCAGTTTCAATTTGGAACAGGATTATTAGGACTGCACCACATGCGTATAAAAGTATTATGATGACCTTATTGATAAATGAAACAGGACACCCCATAGGAGAAGTCATAGAAGAGATCCAGCAGTTAGGAGATTTGGGGGAATGGGGCCCCAAACAAAACACGAGAGGCGATAACCAGAGGGGCAAGGTGAAAGAGAATCGACTCTCTTGGAAAGAAATGTTTTCTGCCTTGACTGGAAGATGGGATGGCCCAAGATAAGATTGATGGGATTTCCACCAATGAAATGTGAAGATTGTACAAGCAGAGTGGGTTGCATAAATCTGTGAAAAGGGTAAATGATTCAAGCTCAAATGTGATGACATGATGGATGAAGCAATTTGACCTTCTACTCCCCTCTTTGAACCTCAATGGAATGGTACAATTGCCAATGGAGGGCTCCCATTGGTGAATCAATGGTTCCAGGTTCCAGATGGGATCAGTATGCTGATCTTTATCTGTGGCCAGATGTTAAGACGTTAAAACAGTTGAGAGAATTAAAAATGGAATGAAATGAGGGCCAAGCTCCAGCACAAGGATGGGTAAGGATGGGATCATTGTCCTCACGTAGAGCTTCAAGTTTATTGGAAAAATAGATCTTGTCAAATGGTTGAGGCCCTCATTGATACTGGAGCCTCTTTAATTTATGGTAATCCTAAAAAATTTAAAGGGCAAAAGGTTTTGATTACAGGATTAGGTGGCAAACAAATTGAAGCAGTACAGAAAAAAATTGAGCTGAAAATTTGCACTCTCCCAAAATGAAATTATTCAGTGATGATTATTCCTATTCCTGAATATATAATTGGAATTGACATTATAATTGGGATTGTCATTTTAAAAGGATTGACTTTATGCTTACCTGATGGTAAGTATCAATTCGGAACCAGGACATATGTATTAGCTCAGCCAGTTTTTAGTTGGGAAAGTTAAAATGCCTCTGGTGCAAATCCCATCTGTCACTAAGGTAATCACCATGAAACAATATCATACACCAGGATGACACAGACTATTAAAGATTTATTAGATAGAGGAGTATTAAAACCAACAACTACTGCCTTTAATAATCCTATATGGCCTGTTAAGAAGAGCAATTGGTCATGGCGAATGACAGTGCACTATAAAGAGCTTAACAAGTACACCCCACCACTTGCAGCTGCAGTACCAGACACAGTTACTTTAATTGAAAAAATACAACAGCACCCTGGAACTTGGTATGCAGTCACTGATATAGCTAATACATTATTTACAATACCCATTGCAGAGGAACACTAGGATCAGTTTGCTTTTACTTTGCAAGATAAGCAGTATATGTTTACCCGCTTACCTCGAGGGTAGCTCCATAGTCCCACCCTCTGCTACAGAATTGTGGCAGAACATTTGGATGACCTGTTATTGCCAGAGATGGTACAAATGGTACATTATAATGATGACATAACGTACACAAGTCCATGGGACATGATGAAATCCATCCGCGGGTCCTGAAGGACCTGGCAAATGAAGTTGTTAAGCCACTGTCCATCATATTTGAAAAATCATGGCAGTCAGGTGAAGTTCCCGACAACTGGAAAAAGGGTAATATAACCCCCATTCTCAAGAAGGGGAAAATGGATGACTCAGGGAACTACAGATCAGTCAGTCTCACCTCTGTGCCTGGCAAAATCCAGGAGCAGATTCTCCTGGAAGGCATGCTAAGGCATATGAAAAGAAACAAGGTGGTTGGTGACAGCCAGCATGGCTTCACTAAGGGGAAATCCTGCCTGGCCAATTTGGTGGCCTTCTATGATGGGGCTAGGGAACTGATGGACAGGGACAGAGCAGTTGATGTCATCTACTTGGACTTGTGCAAAGTCTTAGACACTGTCCCACATGACATCCTTGTCTCTGAGTTGGAGAGACATCCATTTGATAGGTGGACCACTCGCTGGATAAAGAACTGGCTGGATGGCTGCACGCAAAGAGTTGTGCTCAATGGCTCAATGTCCAGCTGGAGACCAGTAATGAGTGGTGTCCCTCAGGGATGGGTGTTGGGACTGGTCTTGTTCAACATCTTTGTTGGTGACATGGACAGTGGGGTTGAGTGCACCCTCAGCATGTTTGCCGATGACACCAAGCTGTGTGGTTCGATTGATACGCTGGAGGGAAGGAATGCCCTCCAGAGGGACCTTGACATGCTTGTGAGGCGGGCTGATGCCAACCTGATGAAGTTTAACCATGACAAGTGCAAGGTCCTATACCTGGGTCGGAGCAATCCCAGGCACAGCTACAGGTTGGGCAGAGAAGAGATTCAGAGCAGCCCTGTGGAGAAGGACTTGGGGGTGTTGGAGGATGAGAAAATGAACATGAGCTGGCAGTGTGCACTCGCAGCCCAGAAAGCCAACTGTATCCTATCCTGAGCTGCTTCAAAAGGAGCATGACCAGCAGGTCGAGGGAGGTGATCCTGCCCCTCTACTCTGCTCTTGTGAGACCTCACTTGGAGTACTGTGTGCAGTTCTGGTGTCCTCAACATAAAAAGGACATGGAACTCTTGGAATGAGTAAAGAGGAGGGCCATGAGGATCATCGAGGGACTGGAGCACCTCCTGTATGAAGACAGGCTGAGAAAGTTGGGGCTGTTCAGCCTGGAGAAGAGAAGGCTGCGTGGAGACCTCACAGAAGCCTTCCAATATCTGAAGGGGGCCTATAGGGATGCTGGAGAGGGATTCTTCATTAGGCACTGTTGTGATAGGACAAGGGGTAACGAGTTCAAACTTAAACAGGGGAAGTTTAGATTGGAAATAAGGAAGAAATTCTTTACTGTAAGGGTGGTGAGGCAATGGAATGGGTTGCCCAAGGAGGTTGTGAATGCTCCATCCCTGGCAGTGTTCAAGGCCAGGTTGGACATAGCCTTGAGTAGCATGGTTTAGTGTGAGGTGTCCCTGCCCATGGCAGGGGGGTTGGAACTAGATGATCTTGAGGTCCTTTCCAACCCTAACTATTCTATGATTCTATGACGTTCCAAAGCAGTGGAAGGGTCCACTGGCCTAGGTACTTGCCCATACGATCCTACACACCATGCTACTCGTGACTGTCCTGCCTTGGGGAAAATATCTTGATGGTCCTCTTAGACTGTGATTTAACCTTAGACAAGACCTGAGCCCGACACTGCTTAATTTTCTGGATCAGACAAAATAGGGCATTCTCATGGTGGTATGGCTATGGGTAAAACATGCTGCATTTGTGGCAAGATACTGATCCCAGAAAAAGCAGCAGTCAGGTGTCAAGGGTATTCAAAGGCCATCCAAAACCTTTAGAATTCTCAAATGCTGCTGTAAATAGCCTGTTGGGGGAGCGGGGGGTGTGAGGGAATGTCTCCTTCATAGGTTGACACACCAAGGAGGAAAAAAAAAGATGTGTAATTGCTAAAAATTCCCATTATATGCCTCACAAACTATAGAGGTGATGACCATGCTGGGAATGCAAGCCAGACCAATTTCATGATCAATGAGCCTATTGTTTTACAAGTCATTGCCATAAAGTACAGCGAAACAAGAACCTTAGCCCAGGCCCCCCAGCCAATAAACACTAAAGCAGCTAAAACTGGCTACAAGTAAGATACAACATGCTGAAGCTCTGAGTCCAAGCACAACAACTCTGAGAGCAAATAAATCAACATTGTGATGAGTGAGTATTAATCTGAAACAATGAATGCTTATCACAAATACAATTAGACACACTCTGGTCAGATCTGTCATTATCTCAACCCTTTGTGCCCCACATTGGGCACCAAAAAGAACTGTACTGGTTTAAGCCCAGCTGGTAACTCAAAACCATGCAGCTGCTCACTCACTCCCCCCTTTCTTCTTCCCTGCTCCCAGAGGGATGGGGAGGAGAATCGAAAGAATGCAAATCCCACGGGTTGAGATGAGAATAGTCCAGTAACTAAGGTATAATACAAAACTACTACTGCTACTACCAGTAACAATCAGGATAAGGGAAATAACAAGGGGAGAGAATATAAAACTAAAAGGGGAAATGGAAAAGAAACACAAGTGATGCCCAATGGAATTGCTCAGCACCCACCAATCAATACCCAGCCCAACCTGAGCAGCGAACTTGGCCTTCTGGGTAACTCCATCTACTTTGTATACTGGGCATGACGTGCTGTGGTATGGAATACCCCTTTGGCTACTTTGGGTCAGATGTCCTGTCTCTGCTTCCTTCCGGCTTCTTGAGCCCCTTGTCACTGGCAGAGCATGAGACTGAGAATGTCCTTGATTGGAGTAAACATTGCTTAGCAACAACTAAAAGCACCGGTGTGTTATCAGTGCTGTTCTCAGACTAAAGTCAGAAACACAGCACTGCATCAGCTACTAAGAAGGAGAAAAATAACTGGTACAGCTGAACCGAGGGCAGTTGCTAATGCTTCCAAAATATGTATGTATGGGAAAAGTTTTGTTATTAATGTACGACTAATCAATGGCTCCATTACACGTATGTACATGCTGGTATTGAGCTAGATAACCTTGAGCAGGACTTAGGTTTTGGAGGATTTGTTTTTTAATATTTAAAATATTTTTCAAAATTATCTAACATGTTCAAAATGAACAAGAAAAGTGTTAAACTGCCTATGGATTGTGAAACACTTAGACTAAATTTTCCCACGTTGGGCACCAAAAAGTACTGTTGTGGTTTAAGCCCATCTGGCAGCTAAGTACCATGCAGCCAATCGCTCACTCCCTCAACCTTGTGAGATGGGGAGGAGAATCAGAAAAAGGTAAAAACCCACAGCTTAAGAACAGTTTAATAATGGGGGTGGGAGGTGGAGGCATGGTGTGGTAAAATATAATTATCATAATAATTAAATAACAACAATAATACTAATAATTTCTTAGACTTGTAATGAGAAGGAGAGGGAGAGAGGGGAATAAAACCCCAGAAAAAAAACAAGCAATGCACAATACAATTGCGCACCACCTGCTGACCTATGCCCAGCCAGCTCCCGAGCAGCAATTGGCGGCTCCCAGGTAACTCCCCCCAGTTTATATACTGAGCATGTTGTATGGAGTACTCCTTTGGCTAGTTCAGGTCAGATGTCCTGTCTCTGATTCCTCCCAGCTTCTTGTGCCCCTCCTCACTGGCACAGCCTGAGAGACTTAAAAGTCTTTGATTTAGAGTAAGCACCTCTTAATAAGAACTAAACATTGGTGTGTTATCAGCATTATTCTCACACTAAAGCCAAAATATAGCACTGTACCAGCTACTAGAATCATAGAATTGCAGGTTGGAAGGGATGTCAAGGATCATCAAGGTCCAACATTTCTAGTCAAAGCATGACCTAGACTAGGTGGCCCAGCACCCTGTCCAGCCGAATCTTAGAAGTGTCCAGTATTGGGGAATCCACCACTTCCCTGGGGAGATTATTCCAATGGCTGGTTGTTATTCTGAATATTTTTCATCCTGTGTCCAGTTGGAATCTCCACAGGAATTGCTTGTGCCCATTACCCTTTGGCTTTTCCGTGTGACTTCTTGTAAAAAGAGAGTCTCCATCTTCATTGTAGCCACCCTTTAAATGCTGGAACATGGTGATAAGGTCTCTCATAAGCCTTCTTTTCTCTAGGCTGAACAAACCCTGTTCTCTCAGCCTTTCCTCATACAGCAGGCTCCCCCATCCTTTGATCATCTTTGTGGCCCTTCTTTGGACCCTCTTCATCCTGTCCACATCTTTTTTGTATAGGGGGGTGTTGTGGTTTAAGCCGTAACTCACGCAGTTTGATCACTCACTCCCCTCTCCTTCTTCCCCCCACTCAGGGGGGGATGGGGAGAAGAATCAAAAGAATGTAACTCCCACAGGTTGAGATAAGAACAGTTCGATAACTAAGTTATAACACAAACCACTGCTGCTACCACCAATAATAATAATGACCAGGGAAATACAAGGGAAGAGGATACAACTGCTCACCACCTGACGACCAAGCTGTGAACTGAACTCTTCCAGGTTCCTGCCCCCAGTTTTTCCATCCTGGGCATGACGTACTGTGGTATGGAATACCTCTTTGGTCAGTTTAGGTCAGGTGTCCTGTTTCTGCTTCCTCCTGGCTTCCCCTCCTCCCTGGCAGAGCATGAGGCTCAGAAAGAACCTGGCCAGACCAAACACCACCAAGCAGTAACTGAAAACGTCGGTGTTATCAGTGCTGTTCCCAGGCCGAAAGTCAAAAACACAGTGCTGCACCAGCTACCAAGAGGGAGAAAAATGACTGCTACTGCTAAACCCAGGACACGGGGACCAAAACTGAACACAGTATTCCAGGTGTGGCCTGACAAAGGCTGAGTAGAGTGGGATAATGATTTATTTATCTCTGCTGGTGATGCCCTTGTTGATGTAACACAGCATCCTGATGGCTTTCTTTGCTGCAGTTGTACGCTGTTCACTCATATTGAGTTTGTTGTCCACCAGGACCCCAGGTCCTTTTCAACAGAGCTCCTCCCCAGCCAAGTCAATATCAGTCTGTGCTGCACTCTTGGATTGTTTTCCCAGGTGCAAGACCTTACGCTTGTCCTTCTTGAACTTTGTAAGGTTCTTGTTAGCCCAGCCAAAACCAGGACAGCAACTAAGGTTAAAGTGTTGTGAATTAAGTTTAGTTAGCTTAATTCCTTCTTTTGACTAAGTGGTTGTCGTGGTTTAAGCCGTAAATCATGCAGCCCACTCACTCACTCCCCCCTCTTTCTTCCCCCCCACCCCGAGGGGGGGGGGAATGGGGAGAAGAATCAAAAGAATGTAACTCCCACGGGTTGAGATAAGAACAGTCCGATAACTAAGTTATGACACAAACCACTGCTGCTACCACCAATAATAATCATGACCAGGGAAATACAAGGGAAGAGGATACAACTGCTCACCACCTGACAACCAAGCTGTGAACTGAACTCTTCCAGGTTCCTGCCCCCAGTTTTTCCATCCTGGGCATGACGTACTGTGGTATGGAATACCTCTTTGGTCAGTTTAGGTCAGGTGTCCTGTTTCTGCTTCCTCCTGGCTTCCCCTCCTCCCTGGCATAGCATGAGACTCAGAAAGTCCTTGGTCAGACCAAAACATTACCAAGCAGGAACTGAAAACACTGGTGTTATCAGTGCTGTTCCCAGGGCAAAAGTCATTGTTCTCTTTACAGTTCCCAAGGCTTAGGCCCAACCAGGGCATTAGCACCTGGTATTTTCTTCACTGTTCCCAAGGCTTAAGCCGGACCAGGGCGATAATGCCTGGGTCCATTTCGTTAACTATTTCTATCCCATCACCCACACTTACCTTCTTTCTTTCTTTTCTCATTTTCTTCTTCTACTTTGTATCTTTTATAAGAATAAGAACTTGCCAAGACTTTTGTTCCTCCTGACACAGTTTTAGGGAAGTTTACAATAAAATTAATTGTTGTTTCGTTTTTTCAACCTCTGGAGAGCCTGTGGCCATGCAGGCTATTGTAAAAGATCACCTCCCCCAACACCCACTGAGTGGGATATGACAACATCATCAGGAAAAAGGGTACCATGCAGAGAAGAAATACTGGTCTACTGGACTCAATCCAGCTATCTAATGAGATTGCTGTAATACATTGTCCAGGGACTTGCATCCCAGCTAGAGACCAGCCTATTGGACGGAGATGAACAGTTGACCCAGTATGTTATAAATACACTCAATGGTGTCAGTCCATACCACCTTGTCGTGGTTTAAGCCCCCCACCCACGCAGTTTTACTCACTCACTCACTCCCCCTCTTTTTCTTCCCCCAGTACCGGGGGAATTGGAGGAGAATCGAAAAAAAAAAATGCAACTCTCACAGGTTGAGATAAGAACAGTTTAATAACTAAGGTATAACACAAATCACTACTGCTACCACCAGTAATAATACAAGAGAAATACAAGGAAAGGGAATACAACTGCTCACCAAGCCGGACCCAGCCACTGCACCCCTCAGCAGCGAACCCCCCACTACCAAAACCTGACCATGACGTGCACCCCCAG
Source organism: Myiopsitta monachus (assembly GCA_017639245.1). Taxonomy (NCBI): domain Eukaryota; kingdom Metazoa; phylum Chordata; class Aves; order Psittaciformes; family Psittacidae; genus Myiopsitta; species Myiopsitta monachus. The sequence continues at coordinate 6,122,360 of CM029940.1, forward strand.
TCCACCACCACCACACCCTTCCGGGTCTCTGCCCTCCATGTTCACATCCTGGACATGACGTGCTGTGGTAGGGAATAACCTCTTTGGTCAGTTTGGGTCAGGTGTCCTGTTTCTGCTTCCTCCCGGCTTTCCCTCCTCCCTGGCATAGCATGAGACTCAGAAAGTCCTTGATCAAACCAAAACATTGCCAAGCAGTAACTATAAACACTGGTGTTATCAGTGCTACTCCCAGGCCCAAAATCGAAAACACAGTGCTGCACCAGCTACCAAGAGGGAGAAAAAATGACTGCTGCTGCTGAACCCATGACAATCCACCCCTTATTCCATACCATTCATGTCATGCTCAGATCCCACATTTTCAGTATACCATCACATGTATATGTATGGATCCACAAACACAGAAAGGGAGAGAGATCATCCCTTAGTGCATGGACCAATCCCCATAAAGCTGCTGAGCCCATCCAGTCCATGATGTTGGGCTCCATCTTTTGTAACTGTCTTTCAGAGCAGGAGAGGCCGTGTGCAGTGCTCACACTCGTAAATAACCTGGGCAATAATGTCCATTGCTAAGTCCACCCCTCGATCATAAGTCCATCTGTATGCTGCATCTCTGCCCCGGTGGCCTGAGGTGTCATGGGCCCACCAGGCTCAAAATAATTCACCCTTATGTTGCCAATCTAAGTCCATCTGAGCCATTTCATTTTAGCCGCTTGTCACTGGGGACTCCATATAGCTGCCTTCCATCTCCGATGCTTCCAAAGCAGTGGAGGTTTCCAGTGGACTAGATACTGGACCATACTGTCCCACACACTCTGCCACTCATGACTGTCCAGCCTCGGGGGAAATCTCTTGGTCATCCTACATTGTAGTCCAACCCCAGTCAAGGCCCACACCCCACTCTGCTTAACTCTGGGGACCAGACAAAATGGTTGTGGGTAGAACACACTCTGAATGCATGCCAACATGGTGATCCCCATCACAATCAGCAGGCAGGTCTCAAGGGTGCTTAAAGGCCATTCAAAACCGTTGGAACTCTCAAATGAGGCTGCTGTACTTGCCACTGGGGCTGGTGTAGCTGCTGTGCTTGCCGGCTCTCTCACCACCAGCTGCTCTTTGTCCGAGTCGAGATCTTCCTCCTCTGCCTTGCTGGGAAGTACTGCATGGTCTCCTGCATCCTCCTGGGGCTCGAGCTCGTGGGGCTCTGCTGGCGGCTGCTGGGGAATGCTCTCGGTCGTGTTATAAATTGAGACCACAAATGATCAAAATCAATTAGAGTTTATTGATTATAGTAAGCAGAATATGAGCAAATACAGCGCTGGGCGACAGGGGAGTCCCCGCTCCACCAACTGCCGCAATTTCAGTTCTCCCTTCAGTCCTTTTTTATAGGCTTATTAGTTTTGCTTCTGACGTGGCTGTGTAGTACTCTGCGCATGCTCAGGCTGTTGCTAAGGGGTCTTTTTCTATCTCCTGATGGTCGCCGAGACTGAAATCAGACGTCTTCCCTAGTTTCTGAGTACTCTCTTCTTCCTTATATGGTTGTTCTAGTAATTCCAGGAACTGCTTTTGCTGGTAACAATAGATTACTTGTGCAAACATATTTTGCAGTATACATTCTCTATCTGTCACAAAACATGTGCTTTGGCAGTTTGGGCGTATACATTCTCTATCTGTCACAAAACGTGCTTTGGCAGTTTGGGCGTATACATACAGAACATCTTGTTTGATAAACAACCTTAACTTTTTACAATCCCCCCTTCTTTTATTTATCATTTGTTTATCAAACATGCAAAAGCAAGGTTTGTTATATTTACAATTACAACAATCATATTTCATGGTCCTTATCAATTGCCACAGGTACATAGTTAGAGGTAAGCAGCAAAAGCTTGGTTACATTAAAACGGTCTTTGATTATTTTGAGTAAATACTTAATAATACATGGCCCAAAAATTAATCCCAAAATAATTATTATTAGTGGTCCTGCTAGAGTAGAAAATAAGGTAGTTAACTAAGGTGACATATTAAACTAATTTTTATACTATGACCTATTGGCTTCTCTTTTTTTTTTTCTTTGTTCGAGTCTCTTTCTTAATTCTGATATTGCATCTTGTACAACCCCTGTATGATCAGCATAAGAGCAACATTTCTTTTTTAAAGCAACACATAACCCTCCTTCTTTTAGGAATAGTAGGTCTAGCTCCCTTTGATTCTGTAATATTACTTTTGATAATGATTTTACCGAAGTTGCTAAGTTGTTTATAGTTTGCTCTATTCTTTCTAAATTTTCATCTACTGCCAATTGTAGGGCTTTTATTTCTTCTCCTTTGAAAAGGGCGGCTATTCCAGTTCCTGCTCCAACTCCACTAGCAATAAGCAATCCAGCAATTGTAATAGTAGTTATGGGTTCTCTAGTTTGTCTAGAGAGCTTCTCTTTAAAGTGTCTAAATACCTCTTCAGAGGTATGATACATAATTTTAGGTATGATGACAACTTGAATACAAAAGAAACTTCTATTGAACATATTAAGAGACATATTTAGATTGGTTTACACAAATTAGTTCTGTCTTTACGACTTCCAGTAATTAATTCAGTTAAGGGTACTGTAAAATTGACTTCTCCCGGAGTAGTTATTTCTTGAATTGGTTTATGATTTTGTATGTTAGATATTGTCCACTTTATAGGTTCATGGGGATTTCCGGCAGTTGTTTGAGGTATTATATACCAGATTACTAATAAAGTGAGTATGCCAGGACAAAGGGTGGATTTTAGATTTATTTGTATTATATTCTTACCAGTCCAGGGGGAGTTCGGCCATTGCTGCTTGTGCGTCCCAATATTCAGATTCCCTTCTCCTGGGCCTGTTCCTCCTCTGCCTCGCTCGTCGACTTGGTTGCTGCAAGCCACGAGGTGTACCACCTTCTCGGCAGCAAGGGAACTCCTCAGGAATTTGGGTATTTCGCCTTGTATAACGAAGCACGTAGGCTTCCCACTTGTCTGCTTTCACAAATGGGGCACAGCATGGTAAGGCTCGAACCTCCCTCCTACACTGGACAGCTAGAATTTTGATCACAAAAGGGGGTGATTCATTAAAATGATAACAATAATATAGAGGGTTTATTCCTTCTACAAAAATGTTCCACCACTCAGTGGACCCTCTCAAGAGTCCGTAATTTTCTTCTAAAAATTTTAATGCCCACTCAGTTAGTTGTCGTTCAATTTTGTAACATATCCAACATATTCCTATAGGAGGATATTCACTCCTATAGTGCTTCTACCATTTGCCCTGGCACACTATGCACTCAAAGTAAATAAAAGGATAACAATTACAACCTGGGGATCCACACTTTAAACGTATATCGTGTGTACGTATATCGTTTAAATCAGTATGTAGCCTATATTCAATCTTTAACTGCATATATTCAACAATTTCCTTTTGCACACTTAGTGTATTTCCAAAAATAAAACATCACCAGCGACAATAATATTGCAATTGCAAAGCAAATCAAACATTTAACACTAAAAGGTAAAGTTAAAAAATGTTCGGTCAGTGTCTCTATTATCATTTATCTCTTTAAGATCAGCCTGGTGTCTCCAGGTTTGCTGACCACTTTCCAGTGCGGTGGAGTTACTGGTCCTTTAATGCGGCTTGCATGAGTCCATCCTCGTTCTGCAGTTCTAACAGCTGTTTCTGTTGTAAGCAAGATAAGGTAAGGCCCTTCCCACTTAGGTTTCAAAGTTTTTTTCTTTTCAGGTTTTTACCATTACCCAGTCTCCAGGTTCAATATTGTGTATTTTCAAGTCCAGAGGTGGTCGTTGGATTAACAGACTCTTTTTCCATAACATATTCCTATGTTTAGACAGTTGAGATATGTATTCACTTATCATTTTATCCCGAATTAATACATGGTTTTGCGGTTTTTCTATTCTGTAAGGCATTCCATACATCATTTCAAAGGCTGAAATGCCCAAATCTGCTCTAGGCCTTGTTCGTAATATTAGCAGAGCCATGGGCAGGCATTTTACCCAAGATAACTTAGTTTTAATTATTAATTTGGTCAGGGTAGTTTTTAATTCCCCATTCATCCGCTCCACTTTTTTTGAACTTTGAGGATGTCAAGGGGTATGATACTCCCATTTGATTCCTAAGGCATTTGTTAAGTCTCGTATTATTTTTGATACAAAGTGAGGTCTTCTATCCGAATCTATTACTTTAATGACTCTATATCGAGGTATAATATGTTTTAATAATACTTTAGTAACTTGGTTAGCAGTTGCTCTTGAGGTAGGGAATGCCTCTACATAGTGTGTTAAATGGTCTATAAGTAGCTGTTATAACTTTAGCAATATTATACACTCTTATATAGGAATATAGTTGCTCAAAATAATCCACTAATGCTTGGGTTCCCCAATGGGTTTTTGCATGTATTTTTGATAAGATTGAGCTTACAATTGCTTTTGGCAATACTTTTCTGCCATCAGGTAAAACTTATTTATTCTCTACCTCTTGTACTTCCATTTCTCTTAGCTTTTTTTTTTTTTGCTGTGAAAAACTATATACTCTTGTGTATGTTCTGTTATTATTTAGAACAATAGTTCTATTCCCAGCCATCCTTTTGGCTTTTTGATCTGCCGCACTGTTCCCTCTAATCTGGTAAGTTATTCTCTTTTGATGCCCTTTTACATGTACAATAGCTATTTGTTTTGGTCCTTTTAGGGCCCTCAGTACCTGTCATATAAGTTCTAAATGTATAAGGTCCTTTCCTTGTGAATTCACAAATCCTCTTTCTTCCTAAATTTTTCTAAAGGTATGTACTACTCCATAAGCATACTGAGAATTTGTATATATAGTACTTATTTTGTTATATAGATACAATAGTGCTCTTAAGAGTGCGTATAACTCACATGCTTGTGCTGACCAGCTGGCACTTAAGGGACCTGATTCAATTACTTTGAGATCATTATTTACTATTTTTATTACTGCATAACCCGAAATTTGTTTACCTTCTACAATTCTAGATGACCCATCTATAAACACCTTCTCTCCCAACTTTAATTCTTCCTCTTCTAGGTCAGGACGTATTTTTGTTTGTTCTATGATCGTTTGGAAGCAATTATGGGTAAGCAGTGAACCTTCTCCAGGGTACAGAAATTCTGCAGGGTTAACCGCTCCTGTTGGTTTTAAAATTAACTTTGGGGACTCTATAAGTATCCCTTCGTATTTTAAAAGTCTACTATCTGTCAACCACTTTTCTGCCTTTTGTTGTAAAATTCCTCGAATGTTATAGGGCGCATACAAAGTTATTTCTCCATTAAAGGTGATTTGGTTAGTCTCTTCAATTAATAAGGCAGCAGCAACAATAATTTGTAAACAAGTTGGCCAGCCTTTGCTAACTGGGTCAAGTATTTTAGAAAGGTATCCAACAGGTTTCTTCTGACCTGCCCACTCCTGAGTGAGTACCCCAAAGGCTGTTCCTTCATGTATATTTACAAATAAATGAAAAGGTCTCTTTAAGTCGGGTAGACTTAATACTGGGGCCTGACTCAATTCAAGCTTTAATGCTTTGAATTGTCCCTTTTCCTCAGGGGTCCATTTAGGGAATCTCTCCTTGGTCAGTTGATTATAAAGGAATTTAACCTTTGAACTATAATTCTCAATCCATTGTCGACAGTAGCCAAATAACCCTAATGCCTGTCGGATTTGTCGTTTAGACATTGGTATTTTTAGTTCCACAATTCCCTTTATTCTTTCCGGGTCTAATATTTTCTTTCCTTGAAACAGATAATGACCAAGATACTTAACTTTCTCTTCTACAAACTGTAATTTATCTTTTGAAACCTTTAAACCTTTTTTCGCTAAAAAATTCAATAAGTTTACACTATCTTCTAACACCTTATTTTCTACATCCCCCGCAATTAACAAATCATCCACATATTGGAGTAAGATATTTCCCGATTGTACTTGAAATTCTTCTAACAATTTTTCTAGCGCCTGCCCAAACAGGTTAGGAGATTCCATGAATCCCTGTGGGAGCACGGTCCATCTTAGTTGCTGTTTTCTGTTAGTATCAGGGTCTTCCCATTCGAATGCAAAATAATCTCTACTTTGTTCTGCTAAAGGACAGGCCCAAAACGCATCTTTTAAATCTATTACACTATACCATGTTCTATGGGGTCCTAATTTACTAAGTAAAGTGTATGGGTTTGCCACTACTGGGAAACGAGTTACTGTTCTTTTATTAATTTCCCTCAAATCATGGACTAATCGATATCTCCCATTTGTTTTGTTTACCGGTAGAATAGGGGTATTAAAAGGTGACATACAAGGTTCTAATAATCCTTGCGCAATTAACCTGTCCACCTCTGATTTTAAACCTCGTCTCCCCTCAAGTGACAACGGGTACTGTTTGATTCTAATCGGTATATGTGGGTCCATAATTTGAATTTTAATAGGAGGAATATCAAGCTTGCTTACAGTGTCTGGAGAGTACCAGACTGTTGGACTTATCACTTTTTCATTTTCAACTGTTAGGGGATAAGCTGATACCTTTAACCTTTTGTTTTCCATTTTAATTTCCAATTGTAATTCCATAATTAAATTTCGTCCCAGCAGATTATATTCTGCTTCGGGTACGAGCAGGAGTTCATCGATTCCAAATTTAATTTCAGTTTCAAAAAGCACATTTTTTATTTTTCCTACTTCAAACAGCTCTCCTTTTGCACCGATTACTTGGACCTTTTCAGGGGACACCCTATAACCATTAGGAATTTGTCTAATAGTTGATTTCTCAGCCCCTGTGTCAATTAAAAAAAGTAAACTCCTGTTTCTGGGGACCTATCTTTAGTTTTATCAAGGGCTTAGGATGACTCCGGTCCCCTAAAAGACAGAGCCCATGACTGACCTATTCTGCATTAAAAACCTCCTCATCCCTAATTCTCTGTCTACAATTCTTTTTTAGATGCCCCTTCTTTCCACAGTAAAAACAATTCTCTTGTTCTCGCTTTATACTTTCTTCTCCCTTGCCCTTAAATTTATAATCCTGGGACACCGCCTTATGTCCCTCTCTTACTGCTGCAACCATCATCTTTACTTGTCTCTTACTATTTTCTTCCTCTCCTGATCCATATACTGGCCAATATACATTTTTAGAAATTTTTTTTCATCCCCAGACCTTTGTATCCTTAGGCACTGGGGGTAATCCACCCATGGGAGTCGAGGGCTTACTGTTCCTCGCACCCATCTTCTGGAATACCTTTACTCACACACACACTCACTCCCCTTATTCCTGGTCCAGTCCCTCGCGGGATATGGAAACCGCAGTACTAAAGGGTCCGCACTCACTTGGTTCAGTATATCGAACCTCTCATACACCGTATTCCAGGAAAACCAATCCCGACCAGACGGATACCTGCGAAATACTCGCTATATACTTACGCGTCCTGCGTCTTCGTCCGGACTTCTGTGCACAAAATTTATGGGATGACCGGTTCCTCTTTGCTCACTATTCTTTAATTTAGGTTCGTCTGTAAGGATGTATTAGGAGGACAGCCTTCTCCGGAGCCGCAAATTAATGCGGGGCGCCTCTCCGAGGGTCTGTGTCCAACTTTTCCTTATCCGAGTCACGGCACCAGAATTGTTATAAATTGAGACCACAAATGATCAAAATCAATTAGAATTTATTGATTATAGTAAGCAGAATATGAGCAAATACAGCGCTGGGCGACAGGGGAGTCCCCACTCCACCAACTGCCGCAATTTCAGTTCTCCCTTCAGTCCTTTTTTATAGGCTTATTAGTTTTGCTTCTGACGTGGCTGTGTAGTACTCTGCGCATGCTCAGGCTGTTGCTAAGGGGTCTTTTTCTATCTCCTGGTGGTCACCGAGACTGAAATCAGACGTCTTCCCTAGTTTCTGAGTACTCTCTTCTTCCTTATATGGTTGTTCTAGTAATTCCAGGAACTGCTTTTGCTGGTAACAATAGATTACTTGTGCAAACATATTTTGCAGTATACATTCTCTATCTGTCACAAAACATGTGCTTTGGCAGTTTGGGCGTATACATTCTCTATCTGTCACAAAACGTGCTTTGGCAGTTTGGGCGTATACATTCTCTATCTGTTACAAAACGTGCTTTGGCAGTTTGGGCGTATACATACAGAACATCTTGTTTGATAAACAACCTTAACTTTTTACAGTCGCTGTGGGGCTGGGCTCGGTCGCCTCCTGCCCCCCTCCGCTGCCACCTCCGCAGCCGCGGGCCTCGGCTCCTGGTCCCCGCGGCCACGCTCCCGGACCGTTTTGGCCGCCGGCGGCTCCCAGGGCCGCCCCGCCTCGGCTTCCCCTCCTCCCTTCTGGAGCTTGCCCGTATTACAAGCCATTTCAATAGAGTACAATGTAACAAGAACTTTAACAGAAAACCCAGATGTGAAAAATGTTAAGATAAGAAATACCGGCTGTAAGTAAAGTAGCATACGCTGAAGCTGTGAGAACCAGAGCAACAACTCTGAGAGCCAATAAATCAGCATTGTGATGAGTGGCTATTCTGTCTTTATCTCAACACTTCGAGCCCCACGTTGGGCGCCAAAAAGAACTGTCGTGGTTTAAGCCCCCCCCCCCCACGCAGTTTTACTCACTCACTCACTCCCCCTCTTTTTCTTCCCCCAGTCCCGGGAGGATGGGGAGAAGAATCGAAAAATAAATGCAACTCGCACAGGTTGAGATAAGAACAGTTTAGTAACTAAGGTATAACACAAATCACTACTGCTACTATCAATAATAATACAAGAGAAATACAAAGAAAAAGAATACAACTGCTCACCAAGCCCAACCCAGCCAGTGCACCCCCCAGCAGCGAACCCCCCAATACCAAAACCTGACCATGCCGTGCGCCCCCAGTCCATCACCACCACACCCTTCCGGGTCTCTGCCCTCCATGTTCACATCCTGGACATGACATGCTGTGGTATGGAATAACCTCTTTGGTCAGTTTGGGTCAGGTGTCCTGTCTCTGCTTCCTCCTAGCTTCCCTCCTCCCTGGCATAGTATGAGACTGAGAAAGTCCTTGGCCACACCAAAACATTACCAAGCAGTAACTGAAAACACTGGTGTCATCAGCGCTGTTCCCAGGCCCAAAATCAAAAACACAGTGCTGCACCAGCTACCAAGAAGGAAAAAAAACGACAGCTACTGCTGAACCCATGACAACCGGCCAAGTCCCTCATGAGATAATGGAACTGCGGTTAGAAGGCCTCCACAATCACTTCGGAACTGCCTTCCATCTCATACACACTCTTACACACACAGGCAACAGTATCCCACCCAACCGAATGGCACACCCTTCTAAAATACTTATGACTCAGTCGTCTTCGTTCGGATCTTCGCGCGCAGAATTATGGGCAAAATGCTATTACGGCCGAACAGGGAGCTTCAAATATTTAGTTCTTTGCTTACCTCAATTCAGGTTCAGGATGGTGTCAGTCCGGACCCGACCCGAACAGGAGCCACCAAAATGGTGGGGCGCCTCTCCTAGTTCGAGTCAGAAGTAAGGAACTAAGACCCTCCCGGACGAGCCCCCAATTGTGATAAATGATCTGAAACCAAGCTCTCTATGTTTTAGCAGCTTGAATTTATTGAGCGAATAAAGGTAAGCAAACAGCGCTGGGTGCGCTGGGAGTCACCACTCCACCAAGACGCACACCTACGAACAGCAGCATATAGCATTTATAGTCTATACTCTTACATATTCAACAGGGTGATGCAATATGCAAATTGTCCTCCCCTTCGTATTAAAATGAGTTTCGCAAGTCCCTTCCGCATGCGCACTGCCTCCTGGTGGTCTCGGGTGAGGGTCTTGGGATGAAGTAAGAGTCTTCTTCAGTGACCTTTGTACAGACTTTTAAGGTTGAACTCTTCACCTTATTTCGTGCATGTCTTCTGTCATTCCTTCCCGTAATCAACTGTCCCCAACCCATTTACACCCACAAGGCTTGCATTCGGGAAGCTTGTGATTACATAAGTTCCCTTGTCTAAGTCTATATCTACAACTAATACAGCAATTCTCTATTTAACTAAGTTTATATTGACACAAATCAGTTTTTACTTCTTACAATATTTCATCCTGTTCAATATCATCTTTATTTACACGAATCACATTTACACTTCTCACAGTGACTGTCCTGGGTTCCGCAGTAGCAGTCATTTTTCTCCTTCTTAGTAGCTGGTGCAGTGCTGTGTTTTTGACTTTCAGCCTGGGAACAGCACTGATAACACCGATGTTTTCAGTTGCTGCTCAGTAATGTTTACTCTGACCAATGACTTTCTGAGTCTCATGTTCTGCCAGGGAGGAGGAAAAGCTGTGGTGAAGCAGAAACAGGACACCTGACCCAATCTAGCCAAAGAGGCATTCCATACCATAGCACGTCATTCCCAGTATATAAACCGGGGGCAGTAACCCGGAAGGGTTAGATCACTGCTCGATCGGGCGAGGTATCAGTTGGTGAGCGGTTGTATTTTATTCCTTTGTTACTTCCCTTATCATTATTATTACTGATGGTAGCAGTAGCGGTTTGTGTTATACCGTATTTACTGGCCTGTTCTTATCTCTACCCGTGGGAGTTACAATCTTTCAATTCTCCTCCCCATCCCTCCAGGAGTGGGGGGGGGGGGAAGGGGGGGGAGTGAGAGAGAGACTCCGTGGTTTTCTGAGTTATGGCTGGGCTTAAACCAGGACAGTGGCGTAGCAAGCTCCTCTGCCAGCTCCTTCAGCACTCCTGGGTGGAACCCATCTGGTCCCATAGACTTGTATATGTCTAAGCAGAGAAGAAGATCTGTAACCATTTCTTCCTGAATTCTGGGGACTTCAATCAGCTCCCCATCTCTGCCATCCAACTCAGAGTATGTTGAGGTTGGCTGGTGTGACTATTAAAGGCTGAGACAAAGGCAGCATTAAGTACCTCAGCCTTTTCCTCACCCTCAGTTCCCAGGTTTCCCCTAGTATCTATCAGAAGATTGGCTCTCCTTTTATTGCTAAAATATTTGTAAAAGTACTTTTTATTATCTTTTATGTCAGTGGCCAGATTTAGTTCCATCTGTGCCTTTGCCTTTCAAACTTTCCCTCTACATAACTGTCGTGGTTTAAGCCTCTAAAACTCACGAAGTCGCTCGCTCACTCACTCACTTTCTTCTCTTTCTTCCCCCAGTCCCAGGGGGATGGGGAGGAGAATTGAAAGAATGCAACTTCCACAGGTTGAGATAAGAACAGTTTAGTAACTAAGGTATAACACAAATCACTACTGCTACCACCTGTAATAATACAAGAGAAATACAAGGAAAGAAAATGCAACTGCTCACCAAGCCCGACCCAGCCCGTGCAACCCCCAGCAGCGAAAACCCCAGTGCACCACCACACCCTTCCAGGTCTCTGCTCTCCGTTTTCACATCCTGGACATGATGTGCTGTGGTATGGAAAAACCACTTTGGTCAGCTTGGGTCAGGTGTCCTGTCTCTGCTTCCTCCTAGCTTCCCCTCCTCCCTGGCAGAGCATGAGTCTCAGAAAGTCCTTGGTCAGACAAAAACATTACCAAGCAGTAACTGAAAACACTGGTGTTATAAGCGCAGTTCCCCGGCCCAAAATCAAAAACACAGCACTGCATCAGCTACCAAGAAGGAGAAAAATGACTGCTACTGCTGAACCCATGACAGCATCCACCCCTTATTCCATACCATTCACGTCATGCTCAGATCCCACATTTTCAATATACCATCACTCTTAAATATATACATATATATACATCCACAGAGAGACAGAGAGTTCATTCCTTAGTGAGTGGACCAATCCCCATAAAGCTACTGAGTCCATCCAGTCCATGATATCGGGCTCCACCTTTTGCAACAGTCTTTCAGAGCAGGAGAGATTATGTACAGTGTTCACACTTGTGAATAACCTGGGCAATAGTGTCCATTGCTAAGTCCACCCCTTGATCATAAGTCCACCCCTCTATCATGAGTCCATCTGTATGTTGCATCTCTGCCCTGATGGCCTGAGGTGTCATGGGCCCACCAGGCTCAAAATAATTCACCCTTATGTTGCCAATCTAAGTCCATCTGAGCCACTTTAATTTTAGCAGCTTGTCACTGGGGACTCCATAGAGTTGCCTTCCATCTCCGATGCTTCTAAAGCACTGGTGGGGCCCAGTGGACTAGATACTTGCCCATACTGTCCCACGCACCCTGACACTCATGACTGTGAAGCCTTGGGGAAAATCTCTTGGTCATCCTACATTGTAGTCTAACCCCAGACAAGAACCACCACCCACTCTGCTTAACTCTGGGGACCAGATGAAATGGTTGTGGGTAGAACACACTCTGAATGCATACCAACATGGTGATCCCCATCACAATCAGCAGGCAGGTCTCAAGGGTGCTTAAAGGCCATTCAAAACCATCGGAACTCTCAAATGAAGCTGCTGTACTTGTCACTGGGGCTGGTGTAGCTGCTGTGCTTGCCGGCTCTCTCACCACCAGCTGCTCTTTGTCCGAGTCGAGATCTTCCTCCTCTGCCTTGCTGGGAAGTACTGCATGGTCTCCTGCATCCTCCTGGGGCTTGGGCTCTCGAGGCTCTGCGGGCTGCTGCTGGGGAATGCTCTCAGCCCCCGCCTGCCCCTGCCACTCAGTAGCCGCAGGGCTCAGCTTAGCCTTGGGCCTTGGCTCCTCTGTCATCGTCTTCTCCCGCTGCTCAGCAGCTGCCTGGCTGGGTTCGGCGGGGGGCTCAGCTCCTCTGCCACCCCCTTCCCGTCCTCTTGGTCCCCCGGGCCTTTCTCCCGGGCCATTTTGGCTCCCGGCAGCTCCCAGGGCCGCCCCCCCTTGGCTCCCCACAGCCTCACGAAGATGGAGGTGAGGACGAGGGCCAGGATGGTGAAGAGGACATCCACCCCCCCCCCGCTTCCGGAGCTCGCCTGTATTACAAGCCATTCCAATAAAGTCCTATGAAACAAGAACCTTAACCCAAAACCCATATCCGAAATCTAAGATAATACTGGCTGTAAGTAAGGTACAACAGGCTGAAACCATGAACTCAAGAGAATCAAGAGCAACAACTTAGCCAATAAATCATCATTGTGACAAGTGCCTATTAATCCTGCCATTATCTCAACCCTTCGTGCCTCACGTTGGGCGCCAAAAAGAACTGTCGTGGTTTAAGCCTCTAAAACTCACGAAGTCATTCACTCACTCACTTCCCTCTCTTTCTTCCCCCAGTCCCGGGGGGACGGGGAGGAGAATCGAAAGAATGCAACTTCCACAGGTTCAGATAAGAACAGTTTAGTAACTAAGGTATAACACAAATCACTACTGCTACCACCTGTAATAATACAAGAGAAATACAAGGAAAGAAAATACAACTGCTAACCAAGCCCGACCCAGCCAGTGCACCCCCCAGCAGCGAACCCCCCACTGCATCACCGCACCCTTCCGGGTCTCTACCTGGGTTTTACATCCTGGACATGACGTGCTGTGGTTTGGAATAACCTCTTTGGTCAGTTTGGGTCAGGTGTCCTGCCTCTGCTTCCTCCCGGCTTCCCTCCTCCCTGGCAGAGCATGAGGCTCAGAAAGTCCTTGCCCAGACCAAAACATTATCAAGCAGTAACTGAAAACACTGGTGTTATCAGCACTGCTCCCAGGCCGAAAGTCAAAAACACAGCACTGCACCAGCTACCAAGAAGGAGAAAAATGACTGCTACTGCTGAACCCAGGACAATAACCTAACAACATCCTTATATTTTTAATGGTGTAACTGTCCCTTCTTCCACAGGTGATACATTCTCCTTTTTTCCTGAGTTCAAGCAGTACCTCCCTGTTCAGCCAGGCTGCTTTCTTCCCTTCCAGTTTGATTTTTGGCACATAGGCACCACCTGCTCCTGCACCTTAAAGATTTCATTCTTGAAGAGTGTCTAGACTTCCTGGACCCCTTTGTCCTTTAGTAATTCCCCAAGGAATTCTGCCCACCAGCATCCTAAACAGGACAAAGTCAGCCCTCCATATGTCTAAGGTGGAGGTTTTCCTGACCTTCTTCCTGACTTCTCCAAGGATTGAAAATTCAATCATTTAGTGATCACTTTGCCCAAGACGGCCTCCAACCATCACATCACCCACCAGTCCTTCTCTGTTTGCAAACAGCAAATCTAGTTAGGTATCTCCCCTAGTTGGCTCACTCACCAGCTGGGTTAGGAAGTTCTCTTCCACACCTTCCAAGTACCTCCTGGATTATTTAATCTCTGCTGTGTTGTACTTCCAACGGACATCTGTTAGGTTGAAGTCCCCCATGAGAACAAGGTTAAGCAATCATGAAACTTCTCCCAGTTGTTTGAAGAACACTTCATCTGAAGCTTTATCCTGGCTGGGTGGTCTATAACAGACTCCTACCAGGATATCAGCTTGGTTGGCCTTCCCTCTGATCTTTGCCCACATTCAGCCTTCTCACTCACAGTATTGAGTTCAAGGCAGTCAATGCACTCCCTGACATACAACGCAACCCCACTGTGAGAAACTATGGACTAGGATATTGTTTATTAAGATTTATGTTAAGCCCAATGTAAAGGTCGGACCATTTGTGCCAGATAAGAGAAGGAAATCGCATATGCAAACTAAAACAGCCATCAGACACCACTTGTAACAAGATAAGATAACCGCCAGATGTTCCAGGAACTGGCAGAAACATGACAAACAAAGGAAATATGAGTGAGAGGTCAACTGTGGGACAAGGGAGGAGGACTTCTTACTCAAACGGCCCCCAGGAAGCAGAAAACGACCCCCTAGCAACAACTAAAGCATGCGCAAAGTACCTCCACTACTTCAAAGAACACGGAAGGAAAGATGTATAAAAGGGGACTGTTTAAACTGCTTAGGACGGCAGTTGGCGGAGCGCAGACTCCCCTGCCGTCCAGCGCTGCTTTTGCTCATATTCTACTTGCTATAATCAATAAATTCCAATTGGATTCTAGTCTGTTGTGGTCTCAATTTATAACAATCTTGGTGCCGTGACTCGGATAAGGAACGGTGAGCTTTGGTCCTCCGGGGAGGCGCCCCGCGATAGTCCGCGGCCCCGCGACCGACAGCTCACTGCCACCTTACCGACGAACCTAAATTCTAGAATACTGAGCAAAAAGGAACCGGTAAAATCCCATACAGATTCTGTGCACGGAAGTCCGGACGAAGACGCAGGACGCGTAAGTATATTGAGAATTTATTCGCGGGTTTACCGTTCGGGCGGGATTGGGTTTCCTGGAATATAGCGAGTGAGAGGTTCGACATACTGAACCAAGCGATTGTGGACCCTTAAGTACTGCGTTTCCCATCTCCCGCGAGGGACTGGGCCAGGAACAAGGGGAGCGAGTGAGTGTGTGTTTGTGGATATTCCAGAAGATGGGGGCGAAGGGCAGCAAGCCTTCGACTCCCATGGGGAGGGTACCCACTGTACCTAAGAATACCCCTCTGGCATATATCTTAGACAATTGGAGATATTTCCCTGGAACCCTAGGGAAAGATAAGCAGAAGATGATAAAATATTGTACTAAGATATGGGGAGGGAAGAAGATTTCTAAACATGTCTTTTGGCCGGTCTACGGGTCAGAAGAAGAATGGGTAAGGCAACAGTTAAACCTCTGGGTTAATAATAAAAAACCCCTTAACCCGGAGGAAAGTCAATATGCGGAAGTGTGGCTAGAAAGACCGGGAGCTAGACTTTACCCGCTGAATGAAATAAAAAAACTAAACAAAAAAAAAAAAAAAGAAGGAAAAAGCGTAGAAAAAATGGTTCATTATTGTATTAAAATTTGGGGAGCAGACAAGGACCATCTTCATAAAAGATATTCTTTTCTTTTACATAATCTGTAAGATGCAGGGGGCATCTTGGTAAATTGGTTTGGTAAGCGTACGCATGGTGAGGAAGCCTTCCGTAAATTGAGATAGGAAATCTCGTGGGTAAAGGCGTATACCCGGCTGCTAGCTTCCGTTTGGTATACACTCACAAGACGCAGTGGGCGTCTTAAGGAAAAAGCCTTTGGATTTTACTGGTATTTGACTTATGTTGTGGCTTCTCATAATGATAATTTTGGTCCTGTGATTTGGTATTGGTGACAGACTATGTTATTAGTTGTTGACTGTGTTATTAGTTGTTTGTTTGATAGAATTGTAGTCTCTGTCTCAAGTGTTGTAATTGTGGAGTGTGCCTGTGGGATCCCATGTGTGTGTGTGTGTGTGTGTGTGTGTGAGATTGACAATGGAAAATCAGCAGAGTGGAGAGATCTTGAGAAAAAGTCCTTTAAGGTGCATTTTAGCACATTGGAAAGAACTGGGAGGATCTCCTGGGGGCTCAGTAATTAAGAAAATGTTGGTAAAATATTGCAGCCAATGGTGGCCTTTGTATAATTTGGAATGTTAGGAAAAATGGGCTAGAAATGGAACTTTGAACTATGATACATTGTTCCAATTACTGTTTTTTCTGGGGTGGCAAGGAAAATGGGATGAAGTGATGTATGCAGATATGTTTTTCACTTTAAGAAACCACCCGGAGTAACAGACGGAATGCGAAATTAATGTAGCTCCACCAGATCCCTTAATTTTGGGCTTTGGAAAAGGACAGGGAAAAACTGAAAGTTAAGATGGAGAGAAGTTGTTCAGCTTGTGATATCGGAGAAAGATACTTGGAGTTAAAAAACAGTAATCAGGAAGACAGGTTGGAAAATTTTGTATGACAGGTACCTCTGAGAAGAGCACCCTCTGCATCAGTCCTATCTGATGTTGATAAGGAGGATTGCTGTCACTGGCAACAAGCAGCAGATTCACATTCGGAGTTAAGAAAGGGTTAAAACAGAAGTGCTGTTGCAGAGGCATCTGCAGCCCCTGCACAGCGGGGGGGAGCAACCGTGAGAGAGAAAAAAAAGAAAAGTAAAACAGAGGTGGAGGAGGGCTCTCTGACAGAGGTGGGGAAGTGAGCTCTTCTGTGGAACCGGATCAGTGTACCTGTTATGGGGAAGTGTACGTGTTTTGGGGAGTTAGGATGTTAGAAGTGAGACTGCCCTGGGGGGAAGTGCCCTGGGGTGGCTCCCGTGGCTGAATTGGAACTAGACAGACACAGTGATGGACCTGGGGAATCTACCCTAGCAGATAAAGTTAAATTAAAACTAGGGAATAGAGGAAATAAAGTGGAATTTTTGTGGATACAGGAGCAACTTATTTGGTGTTAAATCAGAGGGAAAAGAATTTGTTACAGATGTGGGAGCTACTGGCCACTGGGAAAACAAATAGGAATGCATAAATTTTTATGCATGCCAAATTCTCCAAAATTTTTATTAGGGTGTGATTTTTATTAGGGTGCATTTAAAGAAGGCAAATTGGAATTAAGAGTTAAAAATGATCAATTAATTGCAGTTTTGAGTTTATCTTTAATTCAACAGAAAAGTAAACAGAAGAACCTCCCTGAAATAGGAGAAATCCTTAATCAGGTATATCTGGGAGTATGGGCATCTGAAGTTCCAGCAGTGAAGATAAAGGAGCAGCCTGCTTGGATACATTACTCCATAATCCAGAAGGCGCCAGAACCAGAAAAACACCAGAACAGAGAAAAAAAAAAAAACAGCGATAAGAACTAAAGAAAAAGGACGGACTCATGCAACCCAAGTGAAAGGACCAGTGAAACCGCCGTCCATGGACAGAACTAAACCGCCATCCACGGACTGGACTGTAACTTCGAAACCGGGAGACTTTAAACTAAAGATAAGGAGAACTTGACGAACTCTAATTAGGAGGGATCAAAACTTATGTCATTTAATATAAGTCCAGATATTACTGTTATAAATTATTAGTGTCCTATCCATCGTAGTATTGAATGTAATCCATATTTTACTTTTATATGTTATCTTTGTAATCATGAAGTAATTATAAGGTCAGGACAAGATTTTTGGTACGATTAGAAATAATTGGTTCTACTGGGATCGGATAGAACAATCAGGAGAATTAATAAGAATTGAATGTGGTAATTTGACTGGGTTGAAACACCAATAGGGTCTAGACTTTAGGGGAGTTATTTTGCAGATGGGGATTGTCAGCGCCCGAAAATTAGAAAATATATGAGACAGATTAATATCATACAAAGTTTTTAGGACAGTGTACTTTAGAATTTACCTGGAAAGGACCTCAATTATAAATAACTGGGAAAATTAATCAAGTATTGAGAATTGATAGATAGATTAAGATCTGGAATAAAGACTCATGGTAGATGTTATGCCAAAATAAGTGTGGTAGAGAACGCCTGAAGCTCCTGAGGAATATCACTGCTGCCGAGAAGAACCAATACCTTGTTGCTCCCTGCAAAGGAGTAGACAAAGGAAGGCAGAGAGATACTATTGTGGAGACATAATTTTCTGATATCAGGCGATTAGCCAACAGCTACTATCATTTGATTGAATGAACATCTATACAATGAGTCAGACTCCAGTTTTCTTGATCTTAATCCTCGTTAAGAATATATTGGGAAATCAAAACCACCAACCTTTTAACTGGACATTGGTCAGATTAGAAGATGCCCAGACGATACATGCAACTATCACATCGGGAGCTCCCAAATTTAATGTCACGAATTGTGAGCTCTTAAGCCTCATCCTGGGATCTGCTTGTGGACAGCACGATCTCTGGAGTTGGGGAGCAACTAATGGCAAGGCCATTTATTGGTGTCCAAGTTCCAACCCAGGAAAATCCTATTGTAATTATCCTGGATATTTTATTGTGCATATTGAGGCTGCAAAACCATAGCTACTGCCTGGTCAATATCTAATCCAGACCAGTTTCTTAAGGTCAAGTGAGCCCCCAAGGGTTGTAGAACTCCCACATACGACTATGCTGGAGGGGTAAAATGATGTCGGAACCTGTCAAAATTTAACCCTGGAAATATTACAACCAGAAAGTATGGCTTGGACTATAGGAAAGACTTGGGGGGTGATGATACGTGAACCTGGAACAGATAGAGGTGGTTTAATATTGATTAGAAAAGAAGTTAAACAGGTACCTCAAGCATTGGGTCCAAACAAAATTATAACAGGTGAATTAGGAAAGAATAAGACCATGGAACAAGGAACTTATATCGAAACTACAGAAAGCAGAATAGAAACAGTACAACTCATGATTTTAAGACAACAATATACAGGTTTAACCAAACAGGAGGAAGAATATCCCATGGATGAATTAGAAGGCACTGCAATTTTATCTGCAGCCAGGGAAGCAGTTTTAAAATTAAAATCAGCAAATTTGGGATTGAAAAGAAAAAAGGGGGAATTGTAATAAAAACCAACATTGTAAATTTGCTGAGAGCAATGTTAACTGTGCAACTGAAGCAAGGCTGATACAATAAGGCCTGAGTAACTGTGTAACTGAAGCAAGGCTGATACAATAAGGTTTGGGTAATTGTTATGTATAGGTACCGTGCCCGAAAAATATCAGCCTTTGTGTAACCGAACAGTCACTAAAGCCAACATAGAAAAACACAAGAATCAATCTTACAAATGGGCTATCCCGACACCAGGAGCCAAATGGGTTTGTTCAGACATTGGAGTAACGCCTTGCCTATCCCTAAACGTGTTTAATCAATCTCAGTTTTGTGTACAGGTGATTATTGTTCCCCGTCTGATCTATCACACCTCTGAGGAGATATTACGCCACTTTGAAGGAGACCTGAATAGACAAAAACGAGAGCCAATTACAGTAGTAACCCTAGCTACACTGCTGATAGCAGGTGGAGTTGGAGCAGGTACAGGCGCGCCTCCCTAGTAAAAGGTCAGGAATTAAAAAATTTGCAAATGGCTGTAAATGAGGATTTAGCAAAAATAGAACAATCTATTCAAAATTTAGCCACTTCAGTAAAGTCTTTATCAGAAGTAGCGCTGCAAAATAGAAGAGGAATAGATCTATTATTCTTAAAGGAAGGAGGGTTATGTGTAGCTCTCAATGAGGAATGTTGTTCTTTTGCTGATCATACGGGAGTAGTCCAGGACACCATGGCTGAACTCCGAAAAAGGTTAGATCAACGTAAAAAGGATCGTGAGGCGGGCAGGTCATGGTATGAAAACTGGTTTAATGTTTCACCTTGGATAACCACTTTGTTGTCTGCTTTAGCGGGACCACTTATTCTGTTGATTCTGGGACTTACATTTGGGCCTTGTATATTACGCTATATTTTACGCTTTATTAGAAAATGATTTGACATGGCTGAATTACTTATTTTAACTATGATGACTAGGGCAAAGTATAAGAGAGTATCTGTTAATAAAGATGAAGATTGTTGTGAATGCGTTATGCCGCGTAGGAACTATGATTGTAATTGTGAAATATTACCTTGTGAGTGTTATGATAAATGTTGGGATTGTGGAAAAAGGTTTACTTGCAGTGCCGAGGATGAAAGCAGCATCTAATAAACAATAATAGAATAAAAAGAAAAAGGGGGGATTGTGAGAAACTATGGACTAGGATATTGTTTATTAAGATTTATGTTAAGCCCAATGTAAAGGTCGGACCATTTGTGCCAGATAAGAGAAGGAAATCGCATATGCAAACTAAAACAGCCATCAGACACCACTTGTAACAAGATAAGATAACCGCCAGATGTTCCAGGAACTGGCAGAAACATGACAAACAAAGGAAATATGAGTGAGAGGTCAACTGTGGGACAAGGGAGGAGGACTTCTTACTCAAACGGCCCCCAGGAAGCAGAAAACGACCCCCTAGCAACAACTAAAGCATGCGCAAAGTACCTCCACTACTTCAAAGAACACGGAAGGAAAGATGTATAAAAGGGGACTGTTTAAACTGCTTAGGACGGCAGTTGGCGGAGCGCAGACTCCCCTGCCGTCCAGCGCTGCTTTTGCTCATATTCTACTTGCTATAATCAATAAATTCCAATTGGATTCTAGTCTGTTGTGGTCTCAATTTATAACACCACCACCTCTTTTTCCTTGCCTATCCTTCTGGAGAGCCTATAGCCATCCATTGCAGCACTACAATCATATGAATCATTCCACCACGTTTCTGTGATGGCAATTATGTCATGATTTCTCTGCTTCACAGTAACTTCCAGCTATTCCTGTTTGTTGCCCATGCTGTGGGTATTGGCATAAATGCATTTAAGTTGCGGCTCCTTAAGTTGCATTAAGGAGCGCAGCGTCCCCACAAGATGTGGCTGCTTCTGGGGTTACATGGAGGCAGGGCACATGCGTACAACTGGCTCATCCGGGTAACTACCCCTCATATCTTAAGTGAGCTTCATTAACCGGCAGCCACTTCAGGCGAGCGTGGAGCTGCGTTAAAGCTGCTCTCTGGGGAGTCCCCACTTTCCGCCCTCCGGGGCAGCTCAGCATCACCCCGCTCTAGATGGGGCTGAGCGCACCCCCTCGGGGGTTTGGGCATGGCCGCGGACGGACGGTCGGGCAGGGACCGACCAAGCCGTAGCCTCGGGCCACAGCGCCCTCGCGGGGGGCAGCCGGCGCTCCCGGCCGCGGCCATGGAGGGCCGGTGATCGCTGCCGCAGCGGAGTCACCACTGCAGCCACCGCCGGGAGACGATGGCCCTGCACTCGTTCTGCTCGGTGCTGGAAGGTAGGAGCCGCGGGCGGCACGGCGTTCTCCGCGGGAGAAGCGGCCCCATGGCTGC
This sequence comes from Myiopsitta monachus, assembly GCA_017639245.1. NCBI lineage: Eukaryota > Metazoa > Chordata > Aves > Psittaciformes > Psittacidae > Myiopsitta > Myiopsitta monachus. The sequence goes on from CM029940.1 coordinate 6,144,043, forward strand.
CACGTGTGACACCCCCCACCTTCCCACCCAGCTCGGCCCCGGCCTCCCTCCTACCGCCGGCTGAAGGTTTGGTACGCGGCGCATGGGGCTGCGAAAGGCACGGCCGCCCCGCTGCTGCTGGGGCTGTTCTTCCCGCCCCCGGCCATGCGGCTGCCGGGCCCTGCTCCGCTCCGTGCGAAAGCCGGCGCCGCGGAGCCTCAGGGCGGGCGCTGCTGGGAGCCCGGTGCGGGGCTGGGAACCCGCGGCCAGACCGGGCCGCCCCTGTCCCCGGTGGGCGGCTGGAGCATCTCGGCCCCTCGGGTGGGGGGGTTCCCCGCCTGCAGCGCCGCAGGTCATGGCGGCAGCCCCAGTGCCTGGTCTGTTCCCGAGAGCTCCAGCCTTTTCGCAGTAAAAACGCTCTTTGTGCTTTCGGAACTCTCTTAACAAGCTGTCTGATAACGATCGTACTGTGATCGGGAGCAGGATCTTTTTTTCAGCAAGCTTTTCATAAAATGAGTCACCTGAGTGACAAGCAGCTTCCTGATCCATATTTACCTGTGCTTATCTTCCTCCCGAGGCTCTTAAATCTTGTTTCTAACTTCTTTAGCCTCAAAGGTAAACAAGTGAGGAAGGTTCCTCATCCCAGCATTTGTCTTGTGATACCGCTATCATTTGCATAGCTCGACAATAGGCAAGGGTTTTCTCTTAGGAAGTAAAGCTAGATATGGCAGTTAACCGTGTGCCTCAAGATTATTTTCTAGCATTCAGTATCTTATAGAATCACAGAATGGTTTGGGTTGGAAAAGACCTTAAGATCATATAGTTCCAATCCCACTGCCGTGGGCAAGGATGCCTCACACTAGACCATGTTGCCCAAGGCTCTGTCCAACCTGGCCTTGAACACTGCCAGGGATAGAGCATTTACCATTTCCTTGGGCAACCTCTTCCAGTGCCTCACTACCCTCACAGTAAAGAGCTTCTTCCTTATATCTAACCTGAACCCCTGTTTAAGTTTGAACCTATTACCCCTTGTCCTATTGGTACAGTCCGTGATGTCTCCAGCATCCTTGTAAGCCCCCTTCAGATACTGGAAGGCTTTTTCAGCAATAGCAGACTTGAACCATCAGGGATTTAAAAAAAAAAATCATTAAATTATTTTGTTAGGAAATTCTGGAGTGTCTGCTTGCATTACTGAAGCCAAGGCATTATTGTAGGCAGGATAAATGTTTCTGGTATGCATTGATGTACTCCCCACGTATAAAACTTGTGCAGAAGTCTGTTTTAAACTCAGAATGTTTCCACAGCCCATAGAATCCCATGTTTCTGGCCTGAAGGCCAGATGTCTTGAGGGTTTAAATAAATATTTTTCAGTTACTGGCACAATAACTGAGAGACAGATTAATAATTGCTCTTAATAAATGTCTATGTAGGTATTAACCATCCCCTGAGTTTAGATAACAGGAACATAAAGCTTACATGGGGAGAAAAGGCATTTAAACTACTGCAAAATACCCATAAATTACAACTTACATGTCTACTTCTTAATTATTTTCTACATCTGCAGATTTAATTGCATTTCAGAAATATGCCTTTGCTGCACATTTTTACTGTCCAGGTTTCCTCCTGAGCAGACCTGTTGCGTTAAAGGGGAGAAAATAAATCCCCTTGCTTTATTAGAGGGACCGGGAACGGCTCCAATATGCAACTACCAGTCCAGTTGTGTTCGCTATATCGAACCTCTACTGATCCAGATTCACCGATAGTGCACCACACTGCTAGTCCAGTCATGCTCATGAACCCTCATGGCCACACGGAGAGATGGGGTCACGTTCAGTGAGAAAATTACGATTGGCTACCGAAACAGTGCAGTTTATTGAGGCAACAGGTACAGGTTCTTATGGATTGCCAGTGATAAATACTGTCTGCAAAAGCACGTGCAAATAATACTGACATGGATACAAGTGCTCGATAAAGTTAACACAGCCTGGCTCTAAAATATAAAGGTAATGGTGAAAAGTATCTTGATAGAGATTCTAAGCTTTCCCAGGGAAGCACTGGATACAGTGCAAGTCTTACCCACAGGTGTCCCTATGGGGGGGGGGAAGAAAGGTCCAGCCCGTTGACCAGGAGTCTGTTGATGTTATCTTCCCCCAATATCCCCCTCTCTCTTGGGTCATTTTATACTATTTTTTACCATCAAGGTGGAGCTTGAGTGACTCTAGTCATACCTACCTTAATTATTATTGGTGCAAAATCTCTCTCGCTTCGCTTTAAAGGTATATGACACCAAAATTTCAGAGCGCATGCTCAGAGGGGGGTGGTCTCATTTTGGAGGGGGGTCACGTTGGAGATGGGAGTGTATTTTATAATGTAAATGCATTATAATGACATTATAATGAAGCAAAGTTCACACAGAGGATGGCATTCTGTCAAAAGATGACAGGCTGCTGGCTCAGGGTAGCAAGTATGCAGCTTATCAGTTTCTTGTACCACCTAGTTCCCATCTTGTGCTGATGTTAGGACAAAGTGTGGTGGGGAGATCTCCACCCTGCTCCACCCTCCATCTGTGTTGCCACAGGAACCACTGTGGAGTGCACCTTCTTGGTATACCAGGTGTGGCTGCATCTTGCCCTGAGAGGCCCTGAAAGTCCGTTTTTCCCTTATGTGTGGACAATGCTGCATTTAAAATATAAGTTTAATTCCTAATTATTCCACAAGACCTCATGCTAATCTTTTATAATCACACAAGTCCAGGTACAGAGTCCCTCTACAGGAAGTTTTTTATTATTCATAATCTATACATTGCACAAAGCCATTAGTCAAGAAGCTGTTAGCATTCTAAATGCATCACTTTCTGTGACTACAGAAACAACCTATCATTACTTAGCATCACACGCTCCCTTTTATCTCTTTGTGAAATATGAGCTCACTCCTCTAAACAAGATAACAGGGTTTTATTGAGGGACAAAGTCAATAAAGCAAAAGCAACAGCACTGGGCACATGACCATAGCCAGAGGCGCACTGGTTAGCGTTTGTTACAGGTCTATATACTTTCACTATTGCATTAGTCATATACATATTCATAATTCCCATATATAGGTGGGGAATATTATAATTAGCTTCAGAAATTTATTATCATAAGTCTCCTCCTCTTGGTGTCTGTGCACTGCTGTCTGGTGATTGTGGTCCCGGGGTCTTGAGGATGAAGTAAGCAGTCTTCCTCATGCGGGCAGGGGTCTTCAAGATGAAGTAAGCAATCTTCCTCACGGTGCACTTTTCACCTTTGGCACAGTTGGATGCCCCAGTAATCACAAAACTAGTTGAAACCAGCCATATCTGTAATTTTTTGATAGCTGGCAAAGATTTAGGACAGTGTGACCTTCCTGCAAAATTCTTTGCAGGATGGGCAGACAAGGAGTATCCAAAGCTAGCAGATATTTAGGAGGCACTGTCTCTAAACCAACTGATAAGTAGAAGGATGGTGTGAAATAACTCATTCATGTTTAATGGGGCCACTAAATCCTGTTTTCTCACCACTGCCTTAGAACACAAACATTGTTCTTTATCTTCTACCTAAGTTAAGCTAAAAGTACTTTAACCCTACGTTTTCCAGGCACTAGCTTTTCTCATATCAAGCCCTCCCTTTTCTTTTACCTTTGCAAATTCTTTTGCTATATAACTGCATTTTACTCAGGAGTTCTGGCAAAGTATTTACCACTTTCAACTTGTTGTCTAACCTTATGTCTTTAGAGAGCTTTGTTTCTGTTATTGCGAACTCATACAGTTATATCCACATAGCAGCACCTATGACTTGCGAAAGCCAATACATTTATGTGTTTATCACATCTTCTTCATTAGAAGTCTTCATGTAGTCCAATTATTACATCTAATCAGAAAGAAAAAAATATTCCTATTAATATATGCAGAGATTTAATCCCCAAATGAAGCTGTTGGAAATCACTTTCAAAGCAAGCCTCTGTGTTTTACAAGTTGCATCTCAAGTTCTGCATGGAAGCTTTACTTAACAGTGGCAGTAATTTTTTTTTCTCCATACAAAGAGCTTTGCGTGCAGAACACATGAAGTGTCATGAAGCTCAGTATATTGTGAAAAGTTATGTACCTTTTAATAATGCTTAGAAACAGTTTAATCTCCTGTTCTTAACATGGAATGCATGTATACATTTCTGTCATTCACAGAGGTTGTATTTTTTAGCTGTATCTCAGGGCATAAGACAGCCCATCATACTCATTTTGTGGTAATTCAGATTTCTTCTGTAATGCTTATTCAGAACTACTCTATGTTCTTCCTCAGCTATCAAGGATAAGGGCTGATTTAAATAAGCATCTTAATATAATTCTTATTGCCTCTGTCCAAAGTGTTCAGCAAAGCTTGTAAAAGTCTGCTGAATCCCATCACCTCGCAGTGAGGGGTGTGCTCCCATGCAGTTCTTGCAGCCAGCTGTGCTGCCTGGCAGCAGTAGTGGGCCAGGACAGCTATGAGCCTGCAGTAGCTACAGGTTTTGCTGTGGTGGAGCCCAGCCAAGGCCCACCTACTTACTTGGCAATGGATGTAACCCATTGGAGGTCAAGGTGCTCACTGCATTTTGGTTGTTAAAAGACAAAGCGTCTTCCTCCCATCTTCAGTTCTCAATGAGATTTTAAACACACTGGAATCATTCTTTAATCCTAACACATCTTGCAAAATGCAACTACTCCACAGCAGTAAAGCATTATAACCCTCTCCTTCATAAGGGAGAAAACCAGCTGCTTTCTTAATAAATCAATGTTCCTGTTATGCTTCGGAAGTAAATATAGCTATCTGTAATTTCCTCATATCTGCTATTCCCCCAAATGTGATTGCTAAGAGCTTGTTCCCATTCTTCAAATATGCCCCCCTCTTTCATTTTCCATATGCTGCTATTTGGTTAAGAAAAAGAAACCACAAACCCTATGTTAAATCCTAACTGTACTTTAGTTTTTGACCATTTCAGTTATTATATTGGATAAAGTTAAAAAGACAAAATGAGAATTCTGTAGTTTCTGTCCTGATAATTCGACAAGCAGCCGGGGCTAGAACAAATCACTTCTACTTCTGGAAAGTTGACGTTCAGACTTCCAATGAGCTACAGAATTATTTCCAACTCTGGCAGGTTGCAAGAATGCGGACTACTATGATTAACTTCCTGTCATTCTGCTCAGCCCCTTCGTTTGCATTTTGGCATGATCATAGAATCATAGAATAGTTAGGGTTGGAAAGGACCTTAAGATCATCTAGTTCCAACCCCCCTGCCATGGGCAGGGACACCTTCCACTAAACCATGCCACCCAAGGCTCTGTCCAACCCAGCCTTGAACACCGCCAGGGATGGAGCATTCACAACTTCCCTGGGCAACCCATTCCAGTGTTTCTGTTCTGTTTTGTTCCCCTGTTTAAGTTTGAACCCATTACACCTTGTCCTATCACTACAGTTCCTAATGAAGAGTCCCTCCCCAGCATCCCTATAGGCCCCCTTCAGATACTGGAAGGCTGCTATGAGATCTCCACACAGCCTTCTCTTCTCCAGGCTGAACAGCCCCAACTTTCTCATCCTATCTTCATACGGGAGGTGCTCCAGCCCCCTGATCCTCCTCGTGGCCCTCTTTTGGACTTGTTCCAACAGTTCCATGTCCTTTTTATGTTGAGGGCACCAGAACTGCACACAGTACTCCAAGTGAGGTCTCATGAGAACAGAGTAGAGGGTCAGGATCACCTCCTTTGACCTGCTGGTCACGCATCTTTTGATGCAGCCCAGGATACGGTTGTCTTTCTGGGCTGCAAGCGCACACTGCCAGCTCATGTTCGTTTTCTCATCGACCAACACCCCCAAGTCCTTCTCCGCAGGGCTGCTCTGAATCTCTTCTCTGCCCAACCTGTAGCTGTGCCTGGGATTGCTCCGACCCAAGTGTAGGACCTTGCACTTGTCATGGTTAAACTTCATCAGGTTGGCATCAGCCCGCCTCACAAGCGTGTCAAGGTCCCTCTGGAGGGCATCCCTTCCCTCCAGTGTATCAAGCGAAAAATACAGCTTGGTGTCATCAGCAAACTTGCTGAGGGCGCCCTCAATCCCACTGTCCATGTCACCGACAAAGATGTTGAACAAGACGGGTCCCAACACCCATCCCTGAGGGACACCACTTGTTACTGGTCTCCAGCTGGACATTGAGCCATTGAGCACAACTCTTTGCGTGCAGCCATCCAGCCAGTTCTTTATCCACTGAGTGGTCCACCTATCAAATTGATGTCTCACCAACTTAGAGACAAGGATGTCATGATTATAACAGCTAATTAATTTCTCACAAACAAGTAGTGTTAGGAAGTAATGCTTTGTTCCACTTAAAAGCTAGGAATCCTGGCGGCCTGTTTCCAAAATCAGAATGTGTAACAATGGCTCAAAAAGCTGAAAGCAAGCAGAGAAAAAATATAATTTATTAATCCGTTAATGATTTCGTGATTTGTCCCCTGAAACTAAAGACAAAATACTGACTGTAGAGGCTACAGTGGCCCTAATTAAGGCAGTATCAAGTGTAAGTCAGAATTTCATTTTTTACTTCAAACCAGGATCTACTTGCAACCTTTTCTGCTGCACCAAACAGCTTGCATCACTATGCAGTTATGTAGAAGTAACTCAAGTAACTGTAGAAGGAAAGTATCTGGTAGTATGCATTATGCCTTCCTTTTAATACATATACAAACTTAATACCCCAAATATACCACTCCCAGAGTAGCATAAATTAAAATTATTAATAAGTTATAATTACATCGATAGTAATAGAAAAATTCAGCATATAAATCAGGCATATAGTTGCAATTGCAGTACAGAGTAACACCAGATTGAAGCTAAAGGAGCTATTGAATTATGTATCCCTATCTAATGAAAAAACTGAGATTTTCAGCACCTTGCCTGAAGTTAAATTATGGAGAGAGATTAGACAGAAAAGTTACCCCCAGAATGGAACTTCATGAGTTATTTATCATTTATGAACCTGTCAGAAATTCACAGTATAATTCACTGCAGGAATGGTGAAGAGTGCTGACAGACATCTGCAATTAGAGCAGAAAGTGCACAAACTCTTGGACGTAAAAGCTGGGATACTGTGATTAGCAATTACTGAATGTAATATTAATTTTAGCACACAGGGCAAATTAGGAGCTAGGTTTAAGAATAGCATACAGAAAAGGATTTGTTCCCATAAGGCAAAACACAGTATATAATTAAGATCCAGCATTTGTTGCTCTAAGCTGTATCTGCCAGAAAGGAGCAGGCATCATGTCAAGATTTTCCAACATGCATGACTTGTGTGTTCCCTATTACTGTCTATTTGGACTATACGTATACAAGGTGCTGCCTAATTCAGGGAGTACAGCACAGAGATGAAACAGTGAATCCAGCTTTAAGCAATATCTGTCATCTTTATCCCTAGGATTCTGGCTACCACTATACTGAGAATGTGTAATACTCTATTAAGTCTTTATTTAAAAAATTGGTGGAATTTTCCCCTCTGTTTCTCAGTTGTGCGTGACACTCCCCAATTTGATATTCAGCTTTCCCTGCATGCACAGGTCCCCCATTGTCATCACTGAAAACAGACACTGTTCTGAGCTACACAGCAAATCTAATCTGTTTTCTCTATATGTGAAGATCCCTAGAGCATGCAGAAAAAGCAGAGGAAAGACATATCATAGGGAGCTGAGAGCAGTACTGTATCCCATGAAATCTGAAGAATGCATCTTGCTAGGAAATCCAAGCATATGCAGCCTAAAGCACTTGTTTTTCTTAAGCAGCACACATTTTTCAGTGTCGGCATGAGTACTTGTTTACTATAAAACTAGCTATATGAAATAGGAGCCACTCATTTCTGAATCTATATATGCTTCAATAAACAAATTACCTTTCTTCTTCTTTTCCTTTTTTCCCCGGCTTAGATTCATTTTAGAGATTTGTAAGAAATGCCAGCAAAGAAAATCCTGACTCCTGCAAACAATACCTAGTTTATTACACCACTTATAGACTCATAGAATCATAGAATAGTTAGGGTTGGAAAGGACCTTAAGATCATCTAGTTCCAACCCCCCTGCCATGGACAGGGACACCTCCCACTAAACCATGTCACCCAAGGCTCTGTCCAATCCGGCCTTGAACACCGCCAGCGATGGAGCATTCACAACTTCCCTGGGCAACCCATTCCAGTGCCTCACCATCCTTACAGTAAAGAATTTCTTCCTCATATCCAGTCTAAACTTCCCCTGTTTAAGTTTGAACCCATTACCCCTTGTCCTATCACTACAGTCCCTAATGAAGAGTCCCTCCCCAGCATCCCTATAGGCCCCCTTCAGAAACTGGAAGGCTGCTATGAGGTCTCCACGCAGCCTTCTCTTCTCCAGGCTGAACAGCCCCAACTTTCTCAGCCTATCTTCATACAGGAGGTGCTCCAGCCCCCTGATCCTCCTCGTGACCCTCCTCTGGACTTGTTCCAACAGTTCCATGTCCTTTTTATGTTGAGGGCACCAGAACTGCCCACAGTACTCCAAGTGAGGTCTCATGAGAACAGAGTAGAGGGTCAGGATCACCTCCTTTGACCTGCTGGTCACGCATCTTTTGATGCAGCCCAGGATACGGTTGTCTTTCTGGGCTGCAAGCGCACACTGCCAGCTCATGTTCGTTTTCTCATCGACCAACACCCCCAAGTCCTTCTCCACAGGGCTGCTCTGAATCTCTTCTCTGCCCAACCTGTAGCTGTGCCTGGGATTGCTCCGACCCAAGTGTAGGACCTTGCACTTGTCATGGTTAAACTTCATCAGGTTGGCATCAGCCCGCCTCACAAGCGTGTCAAGGTCCCTCTGGAGGGCATCCCTTCCCTCCAGTGTATCAAGCGAAAAATACAGCTTGGTGTCATCGGCAAACTTGCTGAGGGCACACTCAATCCCACTGTCCATGTCACCGACAAAGATGTTGAACAAGACGGGTCCCAACACCCATCCCTGAGGGACACCACTTGTTACTGGTCTCCAGCTGGACATTGAGCCATTGAGCACAACTCTTTGCGTGCAGCCATCCAGCCAGTTCTTTATCCACTGAGTGGTCCACCTATCAAATTGATGTCTCACCAACTTAGAGACAAGGATGTCATGTGGGTCAGTGTCGAATGCTTTGCGCAAGTCCAGGTAGGTGACATCAACTGCTCTACCCCTGTCCATCAGTTCCGTAGCCCCATCATAGGATGCCACCAAATTCATCAGGCTAGATTTCCCCTTAGTGAAACCATGCTGGCTGTCACCCACCACTTTGTTGTTTTTCATGTGCCTTAGCATGCCTTCCAGGATTTTGCCAGGCACAGAGGTGAGGCTGACTGGTCTGTAGGTGCCTGACTCATCCATATTCCCCTTCTTGAGAATGGGGGTTATATTTCCCTTTTTCCAGTCATCGGGAACTTCACCTGACTGCCATGATTTTTCATATATGATGGACAGTGGCTTAGCAACTTCATTTGCCAGCTCCTTCAGGACCCGAGTATAGATTTCATCAGGTCCCATGGACTTGTATACATTCAGGTTCTCAAGATGGTCTCGAACCAGATTGTCTCCTACAGTGGGCCCAGGGTCTTCATTCTCACAGCCCCTGTGTCTGCCTTCCAGGACTTGGGTTGTGAGTTTGGAGCATTTGCCGGTGAAACTGAGGCAAAGAAGTCATTAAGAACCTCAGCCTTCTGCAAATCCAGGGTAGCCAGTTCTCCCGATAGCTTCCAGAGAGGGCCCACATTGTCCCTAGTATGTCTTTTATTTGCAATATACCTATAGAATCCCATCCTGTTATCTTTAACATCCCTAGCCAAGTTGAATTCTAAATGGGCCTCAGCTTTCCTAACCTGGTCCCTAGCTTCCCGGACAACGTCCCTGTATTCTTCCCAGGCTGCCTGTCCTTTCTTCCACCTTTTATAAGCCTCTTTTTTCCTTCGAATTTTCCTCAGCAGCTCCTTATCCATCCAAGGAGGTCTCCTGGCCCTCCTGCAGCACTTCCTTCTGGTTCGGATGTATCGCTCCTGTGCTTGTAGTAGGTGATCCTTGAATATCAACCAACAGTCTTGGGCCCCCCTTCCCTCTAGGGCTATATTCCATGGAACCTTACTGAACAGATTCCTGAAGAGGCCGAAATCTGCTCTCTTGATGTCCTGGGCAATGAGCTTGCTGCACCCTCTTCTCACTGTCCTGAGGACCTTGAATTTGACCGTCTCATGATCGCTGTCGCCAAGGCTGCCCTGGGGTGTCACATTTCCCACCAGCCCTTCCCTGTTGGTGAGCACGAGGTCAAGTATGGCACCTCTCCTTGATGGCTCCTCTATTATTTGCAGAAGAAAGTTGTCTTCCACCCAATCGCGGAACTTCCTGGATTGCTTGTGCCAGGCCATACCATCCCTCCAGCATATATCAGGGTGGTTGAAGTCCCCCATGAGAACAAGGGCCTGCGAGCGTGAGGCTATTCCTAATCCACCAAGTCCTCTTGATCAGGCAGTCTGTAACAGATCCCCACAATAATGTCTCCCATCACTGTTCTCCCATTAACCCTGACCCACAAACTCTCTGTCGACTGCTCACCTCTATTGTACTTACCAACTAAATATCTCTGAGTTTATAAGGTCATCCTCTCACATTTTAGTGTCCTCTAGTAGAACTCTCAACACACTCTATTAAAAATGAAACAATCAAACCCACCCTTCTATCCCCTTGATATTTAGTGCAGTGTCGTGGTTTAAGCCCCCCACCCACGCAGTTTTACTCACTCACTCACTCCCCCTCTTTCTTCCCCCAGTCCCGGGGGATGGGGAGGAGAATCAAAAGAATTCAACTCGCACAGGTTGAGATAAGAACAGTTTAGTAACTAAGGTATAACACAAATCACTACTGCTACCACCAATAATACAAGAGAAATACAAAGAGAATACAGCTGCTCACCAAGCCCAACCCAGCCAGTGCACCCCCCAACAGTGAACCCCCCAATACCAAAAACCTGACCATGCTGTGCACCCCCACTCCACTACCACCACCGCACCCTTCCGGCTCTCTGCTCTCTGGTTTCACATCCTGAACATGACGTGCTGTGGTATGGAGTAACCTCTTTGGTCAGTTTGGGTCAGGTGTCCTGTCTCTGCTTCCTCCTGGGGCTTCCCCTCCTCCCTGGCATAGCATGAGACTCAAAGTCCTTGGCCAGGCCAAAACATTGTCAAGCAGAAACTATAAACACTTGTGTTATCACCGCTGCTCCCAGGCCCAAAATCGAAAACCCAGTGCTGCACCAGCTACCAAGAGGGAGAAAAATGACTGCTACTGCTGAACCCATGACATGCAGTCATGCAGTCTTGCACTTTGTGCTGTTGCTCACATTAGCAAGCCACATGCAAGTGGCATTTTTAGATACTACTTCTGCTTCCTGTACAATAGTAGAGCATAGAGATAAGTCTAGAGTTACCTTTCATCCACACTGAAGAAGAGTCATGTCACAGCAATTGACTTTAAAAGAAGAAAAATGAAGGAGCATTATAACTGCTTAAATTTCAGTTCATCAGAAATAACAAGATCACTCTTCATCCTTCTCAAAGTGCTACAAGACTTTTGGTGAAAGTAGTTCGGTATCTTGTGTCTGTGTCCTCACATGCAGTACCAGGACAGTGGTTCGGCAGTATCTTTCCACTGCACCATGCTACAGGATCTGTCTCTTCCCAGACATCTTCCTTCCTTCTTTCCGACTTGTGTAGTCCAAATTAGTCTTTGAGAATCAAAAATATTTTTCCAAGAAGTGCTATGGATTTAGGACACCAAGCAATTGCTTTGTTGTTTTTAAAACACCCAGAAAAATGGGTTAGTGGAACCAGTCTAAAAATATCCTGATTTTTCTCCCTTATTTCTTTTCCTTTCATCCTGAAAATTGATAGGCCTTGTTCTCAGCCAGAAACCTCCTGTCTGCTATCCTATACTATATTGTGTCATGTAAATACATACAGTTTAAGGCAATACTACCCTCAGGCTCCCTGCCCAGTGTTCTTGGGAAGAACAGATACAGTTCCTCTCTCCACCTTTTTGCTACCAATGTCACAGAGATAAGGACAGCACACATACAGAGTATTAGTCAGAGACACCACTTTTCTTTATCATACTATCATTTGGGATAAAACTAATAGCAAAGGAAGGCCCTTAAACATTTGCTACGTGCCTTGAATACATCTTAAGGGTTGTTGAGAGCATAAGAAGGATAAGAATTGCCTGGGAAAGGCAAGAGATGGAAGAGATTAAAAATGAAGAGGATGAAAAGGGCAGGGAAGGAAGAGGTGATGGCCCATACTTACTATATCCACTCATCCATATAACGTGACAAAAGGAAGACAGTGAGACAAATATTCAGCTCATTTATCTTCTGTAATTGCCTGCATATCCATGCTGTTCTGCAAGAAATATGCACTATTCCTTTGTACTTATACATACATACTCTGGACTATTTATAGAAATGGCACAGGCTTTAGTAAAAGCCACTCAGATTTTCTGAATTCCTTTTAGGAGTTTTGTTCCTGTATCCACATCATTTTAAGAAGGGAAATCACTGGTTAGTGTAACTGAACATCTCACATTGTCTATATCTGTACAAGAGAGCACAATCTTTTACTCTTGGGGAAAAAAGAAAAAAAAGGTATATTGTAACAGTGTTAGCCATAGTAGATGGCTCTACTAGAAAAACCCAAAGCAAATCAACAAACCCCCAGATTTTTCACTTGAAAGTGACTATCTGCATTAGTTTTGTTAGTCATCAAAATACTTATTTTACTTACATTTCTCTGTGTGTTTGCTTTGAGAAAAAAAGACAAAACCTATTTTGCATTTTAAGAAGCATCACAACAAGTTGTATAGACGTTGCCATGTCTTTGCAAAACAGAGGGTGGGCACAGCAAATCTTTAAGAACATAGTGACACGTAGTTTACATAGGATTGTGGAAACTGCATTTACTTTAATGATAAAAGCCAACTTTGAACTGTTGTTCCAAAACCAGTATAGGAAAAAAAACCAAAGAAAATACATAGACAACTTTATAACCACCATCAAGATTGTTAGGGACAAGCAATCTCAGGAGTACAAATGCATTACAAGTTCATACACTTAAACTCTCATCTTCTGAGTGCACAGTTTAAACACAGAAGCTGCAAAAATGAACCGCAAATCATTTTGAAATAGTGGCTTTGTTGTGTTAAAGGGGAAAAATAAACCCCTTGTTTTATTCTCCAATATGTAACTACCAGTCCAGCCGCGTTCACTATTTTGAACCTTACTGATCTGGATTCACCGATAGTGGAAAACGAACCCCTTGCTTTATTAGAGGAAGGACAGGAAACGGCTCCATTATGCAACTACCAGTCTGGCTGCGTTTGCTATTTCGAACATTACTGATCCAGATTCACTGATAGTGCACCACACCTAGAAATGGGGTCGTATTCAGTGAGAAAATTAGTTTATAGATACAATAGATACAGGTTCTTATGGATTGCCAGTGATAAATACTGTCTGCAAAAGCACGTGCAAATAATAGTTACATGAAAACAAGCGCTTGATAAAGTTAACACAGCCTGGCTCTAAAATATAAAGGTAACAGTAGAAGTAACTCTATAGAGATTCTAAGCTTTCCCAGGGAAGCACTGGATACAGTGCAAGTCTTACCCACAGGTGTCCCTATGGGGAGGGGAAGAAAGGTCCAGCCTGTTGACCAGGAGTCTGTTGATGTTATCTTCCACAATGGTATCTTCCCCCAATATCCCCCTCTCTCTTGGGTCATTTTATACTATTTTTTACCATCAAGGTGGAGCTTGAGTGACTCTAGTCATACCTACCTTAATTATTATTGGTGCAAAATCTCTCTCGCTTCGCTTTAAAGGTATATGACACCAAAATTTCAGAGCGCATGCTCAGAGGGGGGTGGTCTCATTTTGGAGGGGGGTCACGTTGGAGATGGGAGTGTATTTTATAATGTAAATGCATTATAATGACATTATAATGAAGCAAAGTTCACACAGAGGATGGCATTCTGTCAAAAGATGACAGGCTGCTGGCTCAGGGTAGCAAGTATGCAGCTTATCAGTTTCTTGTACCACCTAGTTCCCATCTTGTGCTGATGTTAGGACAAAGCGTAACCGTGAGATCTCCACCTCGCTCTACCCTCCATCTGTGTTGCCACAGGAACCACTGTGGAGTGCACATTCCTGGCATATCAGGTGTGGCTGCATCTTGCCCTGAGAGGCCCTGAAAGTCCGTTTTTCCCTTATGTGTGGACAATGCATCATTTCAAATATAAGTTTAATTCCACATTTCCTAATTATTCCACAGGCTTCTATAGAAGAAATGCTAAATAAAAATATCTGAAAGCTAATGTCAATCATATGTTAAAGATGGGATATTTGTTTATTTTATATGCTTTAAAGACTAGTGAACATCCATAACTTGAAGACCAGTTATGGGTACTAGGTACTTTCTTCTGAAGGATGAATTTTCAATCTAGGGTGAGTCAGCAACTATTAACAATTGATAATTTATTTTGGTATAATGACAGTGTCATGGTTTAAGCCCAGCTGGTAACTCAGAACCACGCAGCCACTTGCTCACTCCCCCCCTTCTTCCCCCCCCTCCCCCCCCCAGTGGCATGGGGAGGACAATCTAAAGAATCTAAATCCCACGGGTTGAGATAAGAACAGTCCAGTAACTTAGGTAAAATACAAAACTACTACTACTATCACTAATAACAATAATGATAAGGGAAATAACAAAGGGAGAGAATATAAAACTTAAAGGGAAAAGGGAAAAATAATAAACACAAGTGATGCACAATACAATTGCTCGCTACCTGCCGAGCGATACCCAGCCCGACCCGAGCAGCAATCTGGGCCTACTGGGTGAATCCCCCCCGTTTATATAGGGGGCATGACGTGCTGTGGTATGGAATACCCCTTTGGCTACTTTGGGTCAGGTGTCCTGTTTCTGCTTCCTCCCGGCTTCTTGTGCCCCTCCTCACTGGCAGAGCATGAGAGACTGAAAAGTCCTTGATGGGGGTAAGCGTTACTTAGCAACAACTAAAACATTGGTGTGTTATCAGCATTGTTCTCAGGCTGAAGTTGAAAACACAGCACTGCACCAGCTACTAAGAAGGAGAAAAATAACTGTTACAGCTGAACCCAGAAGAGACTGTTAGAAAGTATATTTTTCAGTATATTAAAAATGCAGAATTATTGCAAAGATATCTAAGTCTTAACCTACTACCTCATAATCCATCCCTAAAAATCAAATGAGCTTCTAGGAACATAGCAGTTGCTTGTAAGAAAGACCCATATCATATTTTAGAATACTCACAGTTGTGAACTTGACGTACAAGGGATGAAAGTCTTATAATGACATACAGCCTGTTTTAATATGGGGAGGGAGAAAAAAGGGAATCAAAAACACATATAATAAACTGCAAATGCTAGAGGGACACTCTCAAGGGTTAACTTCAGCAATGAATCTGCTTCAGTCTTCATTGGCAGCCATCGCTTGTGTAGACGGACTGGTACATCGCGTGGGGATCCATCGGGGTCCTCGTTCTGTAGAGACACAAGCATAGCCTCTTCCCCAAGTTATTAACCTAAAAGGACCTTCACAGTCATCATTTTCCAAATACTTTATCATTACCATAACAGGTTCTTTCCCTGGTATCGGATCTGGGCCTACATGGGTTAGTGCAGAAAAATGTCTAATCATTGGGGAGACATTCATGCCCATGTGTAAATTGGAACTGGATAATGTTAAAAAATTTAAGACAAACAATGCTTTATTGATTTGTGCTTTTGGGGTCACCACTATCATTCTCCCTTTTTGTTTTACTAGCACGTTTTTTACAATTTGCAGTGTCCCCTCTATCACTGCTTGACCTGTTGTCATGGGTTCAGCAGTAGCAGTCATTTTTCTCCTTCTTGGTAGCTGGTGCAGCATTGTGATTTTGATTTTGGGCCTGGGAACAGCGCTGATAACACCAGTGTTTTCAGTTACTGCTTGGTAATGTTTTGGTCTGACCAAGGACTTTCTGAGTCTCATGCTCCGCCGGGGAGGAGGGGAAGCCCCAGGAGGAAGCAGAGACAGGACACCTGACCCAAACAGACCAAAGAGGTTATTCCATACCACAGCACGTCATGCCCAGGATGTGAAAACAGAGAGGACAGACCCGGAAGGGTGGTGAGGCTCTGGGGGGTTCGCTGTTGGGGGTGCACGGGCTGGGTCGGGCTTGGTGAGCAGTTGTATTCTCTTTCTTTGTGCTTCTCTTGTCATTATTATTATTTGTGGTAGCACTAGTGATTTGTGTTATACCTTAGTTACTAAACTGTTCTTATCTCAACCTGTGGGAGTTGCATTCTTTCAATTCTCCTCCCCATTCCCCCCAGGACTGGGGGAAGAAAGAGGGGGAGTGAGTGAGTGAGTGAGTGAACGAACTGGGTGAGTTATTAGCCTGGGTGAGGCTTAAACCAAGACACCTGTGTAATTAACATAACCAGCCGCTACTCCAGGCAGCATTATTTCAGTAAGATTAGTCTGATTTGAAGTCACTTGAACCTTTATAACATGTGGCATACCAGTGAATCCTACACACCATGTAACAGGTTGCAATAATGGGGGATTTAACAAATGTGCCCAGTATACTTGTCCATTACCCATAGTCACACATAATAGAACAGATATTTCAAAGATTTCTGTCATTGTTGTTTCATTATGTTATTGAGTTCTGGAGTGTCATGGGTTCAGCAGTAGCAGTCATTTTTCTCCTTCTTGGTAGCTGGTGCAGTGCTGTGTTTTTGATTTTGGGCCTGGGAGCAGCGCTGATAGCACAAGTGTTTTCAGTTGCTGCTTGGTAGTGTTTTGGTCTGGCCAAGGACTTTCTGAGTCTCATGCTCTGCCAGGGAGGAGGGGAAGCTAGGAGGAAGCAGAGACAGGACACCTGACCCAAACAGACCAAAGAGGTTATTCCATACCAAAGCACGTCATGCCCAGGATGTGAAAACGGAGAGCAAAGACCCAGAAGGGTGTGGTGGTGGACTGGGGGGTTCACTGCTGGGGGGTGCACTGGCTGGGTCGGGCTTGGTGAGCAGCTGTATTCTCTTTCTTTGTACTTCTCTTGTCATTATTATTATTGGTGGTAGCAGTAGTGATTTGTGTTATACCTTAGTTACTAAACTGTTCTTATCTCAACCTGTGGAAGTTGCATTCTTTTGATTCTCCTCCCCATCCCCCTGGGACTGGGGGAAGAAAGAGAGGGGAGTGATTTAGTGAACAAACTGGGTGAGTTATTGAGGGGCTTAAACCACGACATGGGGCTTTATACGTTTCACTGGCAGCCAGCATGGTCCTGTCGCTAGCTGTACACAGCCGTATCCTCGACCCCATGTCAGCAATGGCTCTGGTCCTTTCCACTCGTTATCATATAGGTCTTTATATAGAACCGATGTTTTGGGCAAGGAATTGTCCGTCAGATGTCACAAATGCTGTATTGTGGAAAGAGAACCAAAACTAGATAAATTTAAGAAATTTTAGTACAAATTGCACTTTTGCTAACTGTTCGTGTGGAGAAAAACCTTGCATTCCCTTTTTTTGTTTTATGTATAATACCTGCTTTAAATGACCATACTTGAGCAGGGGATTTAGACTAGATCATATCTCCAGCATTTGCCAACCACAGGCTGCTTGGCCTGCCCTTCTCTCCTGGATAGCTCTCTGATAACAGGGGAGGCCATCCCTCACATCAAGGTCTGGCATGGCATGTGTCCCCCATCACTCAACACCTGCTGGGTTGCAGCCAACAACAGAGCTAAAGGTTCTTCTTGGTGGCAAACAGAGAGGCCAACCCAGTCTTGCCCTTGACTGTGGTAGGAGGCATTTGGCCAACCTCAGTCCTTGCACCTCATTGTCAATGCAGAGTTTCACCTGCTTCATCCAGTAACAAACTGTTACTATGGCAAAGCACACAGATTTACATTAGCAGAGTGACTATTACAGGGTGCAGCAGCATGTTGAAGATGCTGATGGCAGCGAGGGAGCAGCCAAAGAAATTTCCTATCAGTGGAGTTCTCCCACCCTCTTAATTTGTTCCATTTTCTGCTTTATAACACTGCCATTATATTAGAATTCTTCTAGCTTTTGCCTTAGCATTTTCTAGCAGCTGCTGCAAATTTGCATGCTCTAACATCTCTTTTACAAGTGACAAATACATACAATACAAGGTGTAGTTTCTTATTAGCAACTGGCTAGTAAATACAGGTGGTTTTATACACAAAATCACAGCCTCTAATAATAGCTACTTTGCAAGCACACATATTCAATCTGTTAGTTTTCAGCTGTCCCCCAGTGATGTTTTCCAATCCTTCTTTTTTCTCTTCCTCTATTTCATTCTGCTTGGGGTATTCACAGTCAGCTCTTGTAGCTGAGGCATTGGGTTTTTCCACTCATCTGTCCAGTTCATGGCAAGGCTTGACAAGCTTTGCAGGCAGCCGCCATAGACCTGTAGGTAGGAGGACACAAATATACCCCCTCCCCCAGGTTATCAGTTCTTGGGAATAAGACAGGTTAAAGTTGAAGCACGGAATCAGACTCTACAACTCAAGGAGAGTTATAAAGCAGGTATGTTTATTACAGCGCCAGATGGAAGGGGGATCACTCCTCCGAACTTGCACACTGAGCAGTTAAGCAAGCAGATATTTATTACACACAAACATGTATATTCATTAGGTTCCCGAGAGAGCTTGGAAGATATTGCAATTAGTTTAGGTACTCATTATCATAAGTCTCCTCCCTTTTGGCGCTTGTGCACTGCCCTCTGATGGTCGTGGGCAGGGGTCTTCAAGATGAAGTAAGTAGTCTTTCTCATGTGGGCAGGGGTGTTCAAAATGAAGTATGCAGTCTTCCTCACGGTGCACTTTTCACCTTTGGCACAGTTGGATGCTCCAGTAATCACAATTAGGTGAAACCAGCCGTATCTGCAAGTTTCTGATAGCTGGCAAAGATTTAGAGCAGTGTGACCTTCATACAAAATTTGTTGCAAGCAGGACAGGATGGGCAGACAAGGAGTATCCTAAGCTAGCAGGTGTTCGGCAGTCACTGTCTCCAAACTAACTTTTAAATTAGAAGTTTGGTAAGAAATAATTCACTCATTAGAAGGATGAAATGATTCACTCTTGTTAGTAAGACTATTAAATTCTGTTATCACACCACAAACTTACAACACAAACCTTATTCTCTTAGACCTATGTTAAATTAAAAGTGTTTTAACCCTATATTTTCCAGGCACTTGCTTTCCTTATGTCAAAAGTGATTCCTTAAAGCTAAGGCATTCTGATGAAAAAGGAATGTGAAGAAGCTGCAGAAGTAAACTGCATGGTGTTAACAGTCAAGGATTTTACTGTGTCATTACCCATTTTTTTTCTTCTTTGTCTGCCACCCTGATGCTGCTTGGGTGGTGGCTGGTAAAGCTTGTGGTAGCACTACCCCTCTGTCTTTTTCAGTTAGCAGTTCTTGTTTGAACCGATCTATCTGTTCCTCCAAGTCCTGGATTCACCTCCAGGTTACTTTAGACACACTAAGGAAGACTCCTCCCATTTGCCCAGTGTGTTGCAGGCCTCATTAGGGTTTGTTTGTGGTATCTCTATGAACTGCCCCAATACTTCAGTAGATCAAGAGGTTTTTTGGGGGTGGTTTTTTTTTTTTATTCACTCCACGGCTCTGGTGTCCCTCCTGGCCATTTCACCGGTGGAGCACTGGGAGCCACATTGGAGGGCAGCTTCTTTTGAACATGGTTACTGAACTCTAGCAAATAACTTTTTTTTTTTTCCCCCCAAAGTTGCTCACCCTGCTTTGCCAGGCTACAAACACTGGTGCCACGAGGACTCAGTCAGGAATCAATATGATTAGACTAAAGCCCCCTTATTGATGGCGCAGTTACAGTTTATATACTTTAGGCTTACAGCTCTAACATTACATGTCTTTCTATGATTGGTTACATATACTTAGCAACAGGTATACTATTGGTTAACATGTTTCGTGAGAACCTCAAGTGTGGTTTTTGTAAGCAAGCAAGATTTACAGTCCAATTTAGCAACCTCCTTATCTTAGCTCCTTCTTATCTTCCAGGCCTGCATTCTTGTTTCATTAGCTATCCGGGAGTTACTTCTTTTCCACGGTCGCTGCATATAGGTGACCAGGAGTTACCCCTGCTACATGGCCAGCTGCACATAGTTGCTTTCATTCAGAGCAGGACTATGTCCATTCTCTAACAAGAAATCATCCACACAGGGGCCTGCTTGGCAACAGCTATAAATGCCTGCCTGCTCAGCAGCAGCCATAAATACCTGCTGGCAACAGCACTTTTGCATTGTCGTGGTTTAAGCCGTAAATTTAGCTTCTCCCTCTTTTCCCGCCCCCCCCCCCCACTCCGATGAGGGGGAAATGGGGACAAGAACCGAAGAAAATGTAACTCCCACGGGTTGAGATAAGAACAGTCCAGTAACTAAGATACAATAAAAATCACTACTGCCACCACCAATAACAATAATAATGACAAAGTAAATACAACAGGAGACGACAGAACCCTTTCGCCGCCCGACCGAGCCGAGAGCCCACGACCCACATGAGCCTGCCCCCCCCCCCCCCCCCACGCCCGCGAGAGCCCGCCCCCGTATTCTCCCTCCTGGGCATGACGTGCTGTGGTATGGAATAACCTCA
The DNA here is from genome assembly GCA_017639245.1 of Myiopsitta monachus. Taxonomy (NCBI): domain Eukaryota; kingdom Metazoa; phylum Chordata; class Aves; order Psittaciformes; family Psittacidae; genus Myiopsitta; species Myiopsitta monachus. Next base: position 6,164,823 of record CM029940.1, read on the forward strand.
TTGGTCAGCCCGGGTCAGGCGCCCTGTCCCCACCTCTCCCAGCTTTTCTCTTTCCCGGCAAAACATGAGACTCTGCGGGGGGGGGGGGGGGGGGGGGGAAGCCAAACCCATAACAATCCACCCCTTAATCCATACCATTCACGTCATGCTCAGATCCCACATTTTCAAATTATCATCCCACATATATATATATACACATACACACACACACACACATGGAGAGATATAATCCCTTAGTGCATGGACCAATCCCTGTAAAGCTGCTGAGTCCATCCAGTCCGTGATGTCAGGCTCCACCTTTTGTAACAGTCTTTCAGAGCAGGGGAGGCTATGTGCAGTGTTGGATTGTTGCCTGCTGATGCTGATTGTTCCTTTACTGCAGAACTTGTCTGGTTTCATCAAAGTTCATTCTTTGTTGGGTTGATGGTCTGAGGGTCAGTCGCGGATGACTTGAAGACATCTAGTTGATGGGCTATAAAAAAACAAATTATGTAGCAAGCAACAGCATGCAATTGAGTTCATTGGCTGTTTTCTCCTAAAATCAAATCTCCTTGAGGTACACATCGGACTTCCCCATCTTCCCGCATTCTCCACCAAGTATATCCGGGTCCCTGAGCAAAAGCAATCCCACGAGTGGGTTTGCCTTTACCTGAAGCAGGAATAACTCAGACTGTCTTCCCCAGCAAATTCTTTATGTGCACCACAGGAACGTTGTCCCCCTCTACAGTATGTAGAAGTTCTGACTGGGCTGGACCAGCTCTGTTGGCAGATCCTCTGGTGTTGGCCAACCAGGTGGCCTTTGGTAAATGTGTATCCCAATGTTTGAAAGTCCCACCACCCATTGCTCTCAGTGTAGTTTTTAATAGCCCATTGTACCGTTCGATTTTCCCAGAGTCTGGTGCATGGTAGGGGATGTGATATACCCATTCAAGGCCATGCTCTTTGGCCCAAGTATCTATTAGGTTGTTCCGGAAATGAGTCCCATTGTCTGACTCAATTCTCTCTGGTGTGCCGTGTCACCACAAAATCTGTTTCTCAAGACCCAGGATAGTGTTTTGGGCATTGGCGTGGGGCACAGCGTATGTTTCCAACCATCCGGTGGTTGCTTCCACCATGGTAAGCACATGACGCTTGCCTTGGCAGGTTGGTGGGAGTGTAATATAATCAATCTGCCAAGCCTCCCCATATTTGTACTTCAGCCATCATCCTCCATGCCAGAGAGGCTTTAACCGTTTAGCCTGCTTAATTGCAGCACATGTTTCACAGTCATGAATAACCTGGGCAATAGTGTCCATTGTTAAGTCCACCCCTCGATCACGAGCCCATCTGTATGTTGCATCTCTGCCCTGATGGCCTGAAGTGTCATGGGCTGACTGGGCCAAAAATAATTCACCCTTATGTTGCCAATCTAAGTCCATCTGAGCCACTTCAATTTTAGCAGCTTGATCCACTTGTTGGTTGTTCTGGTGTTCCTCAGTAGCCCAACTCTTGGGTACATGAGCATCTACGTGGTGTACCTTGACCACCAGGTTTTGCACTCGGGGCAGTGATATCTTGCCACAGTGTAGCAGCCCAGATGGGTTTCCCTCTGTGTTGCCAGTTGCTCTCCTTCCATTCCTGCAACCACCCCCACAGGGCATTCGCCACCATCCATGAGTCAGTATAGAGATAAAGTACTGGCCACTTTTCTTGTTCAGCAATGTCCAAGGCCAGCTGGATGGCTTTCACTTCTGCAAACTGACTCGATTCACCCTCCCCTTCAGCAGTTTCTGCAACTTGTCGTTGAGGACTCCATACTGCTGCCTTCCATCTACGGTGCTTTCCCACAATGCGACAGGACCCATCAGTAAATAAGGCATATTGCTTTTCACTTTCTGGCAGTTCATTATATGGTGGAGCCTCTTCAGCACGCGTCACTCCTTCCTCCTCTGGTGACCTTCCAGAATCTTTGCCCTCTAGCCAGTCCATGATGACTTCTAGAATTCCTGGATGACTGGGTTTTAGTATTCGATCTCGTTGTGTAATTAATGCGGCCCACTTACTCCATGTAGCATCAGTTGCATGATGTGTAGAGGAGACCCTGCCTTTGAACATCCAGCCCAGCACGGGCAACCGGGGTGCCAGGAGGAGCTGTGCTTCAGTGCCAATCACTTCCGAAGCAGCTCAAACCCCTTCATAGGCTGCCAATATCTCTTTTTCAATTGGGGTATAGCTGCCCTCAGATCCTTTGTATCCCCGACTCCAAAAGCCGAGGGGTCGACCTCGAGTTTCCCCTGGAGCTTTCTGCCAGAGGCTCCAGGTAGGACCGTTCTCCCCAGCTGCGGTGTACAGTACATTTTTTACATCTGGCCCAGTCCAGACTGGTCCGAGGGCTACTGCATGAACTATCTCACGTTTAATTTGCTCAAAGGCTTGTTGTTGGTCAGGGCCCCATTTAAAATCATTTTTCTTCCGGGTCACATAATAGAGAGGGCTTACAATCAAACTGTAATTCGGAATGTGCATTCTCCAGAACCCCATAGCACCCAAGAAAGCTTGTGTTTCTTTCTTATTAGTTGGTGGCGACATTGCTGTTATCTTGTTGATCACATCTGTGGGGATCTGGCGATGTCCATCTTGCCATTTTATTCCCAGAAACTGAATCTCCTGTGCAGGTCCCTTGACCTTACTCCGTTTTATGGCAAAACCGGCTTTCAGCAGGATTTGGATTATTTTCCTCCCTTTCTCAAAGACTTCTTCTGCTGTATCACCCCACACAATGATGTCATCAATGTATTGCAGGTGTTCTGGGGCTTGCCCCTGTTCCAGTGCAGTCTAGATCAGTCCATGGCAGATGGTAGGGCTGTGTTTCCACCCCTGGGGCAGTCAGTTCCAAGTGTACTGGACGCCCCTCCAAGTAAAAGCGAACTGTGGCCTGCACTCTGCTGCCAGAGGAATTGAGAAAAAAGCATTGGCAATGTCAATCATGGCATCCCACTTGGCTGCCTTTGACTCCAGTTCATACTGAAGCTCTAGCATGTCTGGTACGGCAGCACTCAAGGATGGGGTAACTTCGTTCAGGCCACGATAGTCTACTGTTAGTCTCCACTCTCCATTAGACTTTCGCACTGGCCATATGGGGCTATTAAAGGGTGAGTGGGTCCTACTGATCACTCCTTGACTCTCTAATCTACAGATCAGCTTATGGATGGGAATCAGGGAGTCTCGGTTGGTGCGATATTGCCGCCGGTGCACTGTTGTGGTCGTGACTGGCACTTGTTCTTCGACCTTCAGCAACCCCACAGCAGACGGATCCTCTGAGAGACCAGGCAAGGTGGACAGCTGTTCCACTTCCTCTGTCTCCAAAGCAGCAATACCAAAAGCCCATCGGTACCCTTTTATGTCTTTGAAGTACCCTCTTCTGAGGTAATCTATGCCAAGGATACATGGACCCTTTGGACCAGTCACAATGGGGTGTTTTTGTCATTCCCTCCCAGTCAGGCTGATTTCAGCCTCCAGTACAGTCAACTCTTGGGATCCTCCTGTCACTCCAGAAATAGAAATAGGTTCCACCCCTTGAAAGCTTGATGGCATCAGAGTACACTGTGCACCGATATCTACTAGAGCCTTATACTTCTGTGGGACTGATGTGCCAGGCCATCTGATCCATACAGTCCAATAAGTTCGATTGTCCCCTACCTCCACCTGGCTGGAAGCGGGGCCCCTCTAGTAGTCATCACATTGGTCACTCACGTCTTGTAGAGATGGATTATTCTTCTTCATCACAGGAGCTGAGGTAAAATCTGTTCTTCCACTCCATCTGGGAACCTGCTCACCAGAGACTGAAGCCACAGCCTTCATGGGGTGATCAGACTTGACCTTTGCTCTGCTTTTCAGTTCTCGCACCCGCTCCTCCAAAACTGAAGTAGGCTTTCCATCCCACTCCATCATATCTTCTCCATGATCCTGCAGGTAAAACCATAGGGTGGCCCGTGGTGTATAACTTCTATATCTTCTCTCTCGAACAGTGGGACGCCTTCTGTTAATAGCTGAGACGTGTGTTGGTACACGTGAGGAGCTGGATAGATCGTCTCTCAATTGTTGGAGGTTCTGGGACAGTTTTTCCACAGCTGAGATGATGGAAGGGGTGATATTATCTTCAAACTCTCTGAGTTTATAAATCATTTCATCCACTGTTGGTGGTCTTATGTCACTCCAGGTTATTGTTGCCAATGAATGGGCATATGATTGGGGTGCATTTTGTGTAAATTTCCGCCACATGGGTCGTGTACATTCGACTTCATCTGGATCTATGGGTATATCCCCAACATTTGGCTTGGTAATATAGATCATCTCTACAATGGCTGATTCCCTCAGAGACTGGATGCCTTTCTCTAGAGTAGTCCACTTGGCCGAAGGACTCATAACATCATCCTTGTATGGAAACCTATCTTTCACAGCTGCCAAGAGCCGCTTCCAAAGGCTGAGGGACTTTTTCTCTCTTGCAGTTGCTTTGTCAATTCCCCCTTCCCTGGCAAGTGATCCCAGCTGTTTGGCTTCACTACCTTCTAGTTCATGATCGTCGGCCCCATTGTCCCAGCATCGGAGCAACCAGGTGATGATGTGCTCCCCTGGCTGACGGGTAAAGTCTTTTCGCATATTCCGTAGCTCGGTTGAGGTCCGAGATTGAGAAGTCACCTCTTCCTTTTCTTCTTCTTCTTTATCATGTGGTAATAACTCCTGGTCAGATGCTGTCCCAGGTGGTGACGTTTCTTTGTCTTGTTTCATCTTTCCTGCCTCTTCTTTGTTTTTCCTCTTGCGTACAGGGGCAACCGATATTGGTATGAGTTGGTCCTCTGGTTTAGCTGCAGTGATTATTACTGTGGTTTGGGTAGCTGCCGTACTTGTCACTGGGGTTTGAGTCGTGGCTGTACCTGTTGCTGGTGGTGATGTAGCTGCTGTACTTGGAGCTGGATTAACTGCGCTGTCCATTACTCCGCCCTCAGATCCAGAGATGTTTTTTTCCTTTTGAAGATGCTGGACAGTGTTAAACAAGGCTCTGTAAGCATAAGCCAAGCCCCAGCACGTTGCCATGATTTGTCCATCTCTGGTGTGACCAGAATGATCACACACCTCCTTTAAATGTTTTACTAATTTTTTCTGGATTTTGCATTTGGTCATTGGTGAAGTTCCAAAGCACTGGAGGGGCCCACTGGCCTAGATACTTGCCCATACTATCCCACACACCCTGCCACTCATGACTGTCCAGCCTTGGGGAAAATCTCTCAGCCATCCTGGATTGTAGTCTAACCCCAGACATGGCCCACACCCCACTCTGCTTAACTCTCCGGACCAGACAAAATAGTTGTGAGTAAAACATATTCAGTATGTGTGCCAACATGATAATTCCCGTCACCACCAGCAGGCAGATCTCAAGGGTATCTAAAGGCCATTCAAAACCTTCAGAATTCTCAAATAGTGTTGTAAACGGCCTGGTGGGGGCGCTGGGAGCACAGAAGAATGTCTCCTTCACAGGCTGACCACCCGAGGAGGTGAAAAAAGACGTGTAATTGCTAAAAACTTCCATTATATACCTCCCAAAGTATAGAGTTGGTGGCCACACTGGAAACACAAACCGGGTCAGTTTCATGATCACTGAGTCTATTGTATTAACAATTTGTGCAATACAGTGTAATGTAACAAGAATCTTAACCCAAAACCCAGATCTGAAAAACGTTAATATAAGAACCGGCTGTAAGTAAAGTATCATACACTGAACCTGTGAGAACCAGAGCAACAACTTTGAGAGCCAATAAATCAGCATTGTGACGAGTGGCTATTTTGTCTTTATCTCAACCCTTAAGTGCCCCACGTTGGGCGCCAAAAACTGTCGTGGTTTAAGCCATAAATTTCACTTCTCCCTCCTTTCCCACCCCACCCCCCCTTCCGATGGGGGGGAGATGGGGAGAAGAACCGAAGAAAATGTAACTTCCACGGGTTGAGATAAGAACAGTCCAGTAACTAAGATACAATACAAATCACTACTGCCACCACCAATAACAATAATAATGACAAAGTAAATACAAATACAACCGTTTCGCCGCCCGCACCCCGCGAGAGCCCCCCCCCCCGTATTCTCCCTCCAGGGCATGAGGTGCTGTGGTATGGAATAATCTCATTGGTCAGCCCGGGTCAGGCGCCCTGTCCCCACCTCCCCCAGCTTTTCTCTCTTTCCCGGCATGAGACTCTGCGGGGGGGAGGGGGGGGGGGGAAGCCGAACCCATAACATGCATTAACCCTTTCTTGCACAAAATGTTAATCTGCTACCCATTAAAAACTTTTACACGAACCTGATAACAAAAAATACACATAACACCTTCTGCCCTCAACACACACACACATGGGATCCCACAAGCACACTCCACACAACTATCATATTTGAAGCACAAAATCCAGACAATCATTACTCCCACTACACAGCCCCACTTACAGAACATGGGTGGCACAAGGACCCTGTGAAGACAATCAGGAAATCAGCTCCGAGCAGCATCATCATAGTGCAAGGTGGCAGGCTCAACCTTAGCAGGCATCCCCGAGGAGGCTCTGCCTCCCCCACATCTCATGAGGCTTGGGCTTTTATACTGACCAAAATGCACGCTCATACACTCATTCCTACGCAGGTGGCCAGCCTACATTGGAAGAAGTGGCCAGTAGTATCTATAAAGGTCTGCAAGGGTCGGTAGAAGCATGGACATACTTATATTTGCCAACCTCTAGTACATGAGTATCACAGAGAGACTGTATAAAATGAGTTGTATATGAGGTCCCAAGTTCATGGTCTGTCACCGTTCGCCTGATATCTTTGATAAAAGCATACAAGAGACCTTCCCACCACGGGTCTTGATCCAGCACATACAGCACCAGGAAAGCACAGAATATATCTGCATCCCCCACCCATCTCGCCTTTCCCTTTACAGCTGCCCATTTATCATGAGGATCTAGGGGATATAAATCAGGCTGCTTTTCCGGATCAACAGGTCCCAGGTCAAAAGGACTATCCAGGTCAGCATAAGAATTATCTGGCATCAGAACTTCAGGAGCAGCAACAGCAGTCTGATGAAAGTGCACAGGCTCCTTCTCGGGATCAATAGGGTCCAGGTCAAAAGGATCGTCTTCATCCCTGTTCTCAGTGTTCGCAGCCGTGGCAGGCAGAAGTTGGGGGGACACTGGGCTCCACTATCTCATTTTTTGACTTTAGCGTTTCTAAAATAGTTCTCCAAATGGCTAACAAATTTTTTGCAGTGTCATCGCCTTGTGGCTGCGTCCCACAATTTAACTCCTGCGCCATCCCACAGAGACCTCAAATACGTTGGACTCATCAATCTCTGGATAACACATCTTCAACCATTTCAACATTAACTTTGAGTCTGTCTCTTTAAAGGTTTCTCCCTTCTTGAGAAGGACTGAAAACATCCGTAAAACAAAGTCTTCTTCCTTGGTAATATTCCCCCCCCATAGTCCTGTTCCCAGTTGCTCACCTTTTCCAGGTGATCGTTATGTCCAGACCTCTTCAGTGCCCCCCCACCTGCCTCCTCTGAGTTCAGCCGGGCTATGCCACCGACCGTGGACTCCAACGATTTAGCCCAAGTTCCTCCTGTTTGGGCACCATTTGTGGTGTATCAAAGACCGACTCCAATTCTGGTGAAATCTAAAAGCCTTTATTTTGCATCTCACATCACTTTTATAGTCTACTAACTGCTAAACAGTCATTTTCCACTCTCTTGCTTCTTTATCATCCTGATTTAGCAAAACTACTAAGGGTTACAAATATTCACATTGTTTGGTCTGTCTCTGAGATGCACATCCTGCTTTATCTTGCAAACTGTCTGCTAACTGATCTTTACTCTTCATTGTTCCCAAGGCTTAGGCCAGACCAGGGCAATAGCACCTGGTGTTTTCTTCACTGTTCCCAGGGCTTAAGTTGGACCAGGGCGATAACACCTGAATCCATTTCCTTAACTATTTCTATCCTGTCACTCACAATGTATCATATACCAACGTTGTCTTGATGAGTTTAGTTGAAATTACCATAGTTCACAGTCATTGAGTGCAAGCTTACTCAGGAACTCTGAAGGGCTCAAAGTCTAGCAGCAACTCAGGGAAAATCACAGATAGAGAAAATGCCATTTCAGCATGAACCAATAAAATGCCTGAGCAATGAGAGGGGAAAACTGCGAAAATAGAATGGACTTCTCAATTGTGACAATAAAATTCCTGCTGAAATCTTTTTCCCTGCAGTGGTAAGGCTATGCCTGTCTGATTTAGTATTAACAATTAGATTAAGAACATGGAAAAGGCCATACCAGCTCAAATCAAGGGTCTGTTTAATCTGGATCTGTTCTTTCACAGAGATATAAAAGCAGAAAGAGTGTAAAAGTAGAGCAAATTATATTTTCCCAAAATAGTATTCCAGAGTTCCATCAACTTATGGCTTAAGGGGTTTCTGAAACAGAATTTTCTACCTCAAGAATGTGTTCTGAAGTATGAGCATTAAAAAAATCTCATTTACTTTGAACATGCCACCTGCTAGCTTTGTCTGATACCTCTGGTTCCTGTACTGGAAGAGACAAGTAGTTGCTATCTATTCACCATCTCAAGGACCTTGGGATTTCATAACTTGTATCCTGTCTCCCCTCAGCCAGCAGTAGTTCAGGCTAGAGTGCTTCCCTACTTAGGAGGTTCTCCAATACCTGTTAGAATTGAGAGAGATATACTCAAGACATAAGCAAATGAAAGATTTGAAGACCGGAGTAATTAATATACTTTATTTCATTCTCTTTTCCCTTCCTGGTAATCACTAATACATTGAGGGGACAAAGCATTTTAGGAAAATCTGGACATTGAGCTTGCTTTGTAAATGTTGATGAATAGTGGAATATGATATCTTTACTACATGCTGTTCAGACCAATGCTTCTTGGGTGCAAGAAAAGTGTAAGCGTAAGGTAAAGGCCAAATGCAAAACTTGCTAGACAGCTTCTTTATAGGGAAGGAAGAAAGAGGGTTGGAGGAAAGAGTACAACAGAATCTTTAACAGGTTTATTAGTCAATCAATTCAAATCTAGAAAACACTGGCATGTCAACACCTGAGACTAACAACACTCCAGCAAACCAGAGTGCTTGCAGCAGTGTACATCTGAAGAAAGGAAAATCACAGGAGGTCGTAAAATAAGGAATGTAAACACAGGAAGAGGTAAATCTAAGTATCCTGAGACCTAGTATCTGGGAAGAGACTGATAAAGTTCTGCTTAATCAGCTAAGTTCAGCTGAATGGCAATTGCGCATGAGGCAGACTAAAGAGGTAAAAAGTTCAACCTTAAAAGTCTGTATAAAGGTCACTGAGGAAGACTCTTACTTCCTCACCCAAGACCACCAGGAGACAACCGCGCATGCGAAACCAATTACCATACGAAGTGGGAGCTAATTTACACATTACAACACCTTAATGAATATGTATGAATTTGTATAATATATGTCCGAGTTCTGTGACCAGAAGGTATGCACGATAGGAGGAGCTATCCCCGATAGGAGGAGCTATCCCCGTGCATCCAGCGCTGTAATAAAGAATAAGCTACTTAAACAAAAATTGACTTTGTCTTTTTCGGAATCACATCCTAAGTGTCCACATCCTAGCTGTTGTCACTGCTCAAAGTAAGTCTCTCCATTGTTAGAACTCCTGTCTGCTTATTTTCTGCTGCCACATCATTCAGAGAAATCAGTGCTACTGTGGCTGCATCTCAACCACCAGTCTCATGAGCACAATTCTATAGTGCACCTGAAGTCCATGTGGGGGTAAGACCATGCAGTGTTTCCCTAGTCCTCATTAATTTCTGGGAAGCTGGAAAAGCCATTTGTACATGTTACACAAATGGAGGTTTAGAATAAATATGGTTCAATATAGCAGAGAAGCATATTGTTTCAGGATATAAAAGTTATATAGCAGGTACCATGTAATCTTATAAAATGCTTGCACATTAGTAGATGCTCTAGAAAATATTCTTGAAGTTCCCTCAAACAATAAAAATTGCTATTCTCATATATGCTTTATTAAGGAACCTGGAAGAACCAACACTGCACTTAAACTGTACTGGTTTCCTAAAGTTGAAATTTTAAGAAAGCACGTAAATGCATTATGTATTTTTGTATGTTCCAAGTTGTTGTGGTTAATGATTTCTAGGATTTGCATGATTCAGGACTGCAGAAAATGGTCTATAATTTTAATGAATTACTGATGTTTTTCCTGTCCAATTTCTCTCATCAGTGTTACTAGTAACAACCTTTGTAGTGGAAGGGATTGCCACTGCACAGAAGACACAAGGTACAATTTTGGTTTGATGATTTTCTTTCAAAAAATGTAATGGTTGTCTCCTTTTTAATTAAACAATATAAGTGAAAGTATTTGTGTTCAGATATTAATAGCTCTTGAATTGCCAATATGAATTGTAGCTTTTTCAATTTTCCCCTATTTACTACACTTTTTTCCAAGTGAACAAAGCCATCCAGTCACAAAGAACATGGAAGTTCACTTACCCAGTTAAAATTCTATGGGTTTAGACCTTAGAAGTGGGAAATTAAGCACCACAGAAATTCATGTTTTCTGTGTATGACAAGCTTTTCAAATAGTCCACCCACAACCATTTTTGAAGCTTGCGGAGTGCGGAAGGCATCAGTTTCACAAAATTTATTTTCTTATATGCAAGATTAACACACACTTAGGAGAGAATTCCTAGAACTGACACCTACAGAATTTCCTTTAACAATTTCTGCAGGAGAGACTGAATTTTCACCCCCATAAATCTAAAAGCTGCCAAGATACCAGTGGAAGGTGATATAATTTACTGGAGTCAGGCAATTAAAACTGTGTAAATATAAATAACATTATGAGAGCATCCTGTGAGACTTTGGAAAAATCTAGCAGAAACCACATATCCTGTGTCTTACTCTCTCCAGTTCTGCTGATAACAAAGAAAAGGTACAAAGGTACTTGAGAAGAATGTCAGAGATCATACTATTCCCAACTCCTTTCTCTTTGGATAAGGAAATCTGAACTAACAAAGCTCCAGTGAATGGTCCAGCATGGTGCATTAGCTTAGTAAAGTGCATAATCTCAGTCAAGGATCATATTTCCCTGTGCATCCAGAAGAGCTTTGATCTTAGAATCATAGAATAGTTAGGGTTGGAAAGGACCTTAAGATCACCTAGTTCCAACCCACCTGCTAGGTGACAGGGACACCTCACACTAAACAATGTCACCCAAGACTCCATCCAACCTGGCCTTGAACACTGCCAGGGATGGAGCATTCACAACTTCCCTGGACAACCCATTCCAGTGTCTCACTACCCTCACAATAAAGAATTTCTTCCTTTCTATGTTGAGGACACCAGAACTGTACGCAGTAGAATCATAGAATAGTTAGGGTTGGAAAGGACCATAAGATCATCTAGTTCCAACCCCCCTGCCATGGGCAGGGACACCTCCCACTAAACAATGCCACCCAAGGCTCTGTCCAACCTGGACTTGAACACTGCCAGGGATGGAGCATTCACAACTTCCCTGGGCAACCCATTCCAGTGTCTCACTACCCTCACAATAAAGAATTTCTTCTTTATATCTAACCTGAACTTCCCCTGTTGAAGTTTGAACCCATTACCCATTGCCCTATCAATACAGTCCCTAATGAAGAGTCCCTCCCCAGCATCCCTATAGCTCCCCTTCAGTTGCTGGAAGGCTGCTATGAGATCTCCACACAGCCTTCTCTTCTCCAGGCTGACCAGCCCAAACTTTCTCAGCCTATCTTCATACAGGAGGTGCTCCAGCCCCCTGATCATCCTCATGGCCTTCCTCTGGACTTATTCCAACAGTTCCATGTCCTTTTTATGTTGAGGACACCAGAACTGTACGCAGTAGAATCATAGAATCGTAGAATAGTCAGGATTGGAAAGAACCTTAAGATCATCTAGTTCCAACCCCCTGCCATGGGCAGGGACACCTCCCACTAAACCATGCCACCCAAGGCTCTGTCCAACCTGGCCTTGAACACTGCCAGGAATGGAGCATTCACAACATCCCTGGTGTCCTGGTTTAAGTCCAGTCAACCACGAAGTTTTCTCACTCACTCACTCACTCACTCACTCACTCACTCACTCACTCACTCTTCTCTCTTTCTTCCCCCAGTCCCGGGGGAATGGGGAGGCGAATCGAAAGAATGCAACTCCCACAGGTTGAGATAAGAACAGTTTAGTAACTAAGGTATAACACAAATCACTACTGCTACCACCAGTAATAATACAAGAGAAATACAAGGAAAGAGAATACAACTGCTCGACCCAGCCAGTGCACCCCCCAGCAGCAAACCCCCCCAGTGCACCACCACACCCTTCTGGGTATTTGCTCTCCGTTTTCACATCCTGGACATGACGTGCTTTGGTATGGAATAACCTCTTTGGTCTGTTTGTGTCAGGTGTCCTGTCTCTGCTTCCTCCTAGCTTCCCCTCCTCCCTGGCAGACCATGAGATTCAGAAAGTCCTTGGCCAGACCAAAACATTGCCAAGCAGTAACTGAAAACACTGGTGTTATCAGCGCTGCTCCCAGGCCCAAAATCAAAAACACAGCACTGCATCAGCTACCAAGAAGGAGAAAAATGACTGCTGCTGCTGAACCCATGACACCTGGGCAACCCATTCCAGTGCCTCACCACCCTTACAGTAAAGAATTTCTTCCTCATATCCAGTCTAAACTTCCCCTGTTTAAGCTTGAACCCGTTACACCTTGTCCTATCACTACAGTCCCTAATGAAGAGTCCCTCCCCAGCATCCCTATAGGCCCCCTTCAGAAACTGGAAGGCTGCTATGAGGTCTCCATGCAGCCTTCTCTTCTCCAGGCTGAACAGCCCCAACTTTCTCATCCTATCTTCATAGCCTCTTTTTTCCTTCGAATTTTCCTCAGCAGGTCCTTATCCATCCAAGGAGGTCTCCTGGTCCTCCTGCGGCACTTCCTTCTGGTTCGGATGCATCGTTCCTGAGCTTGCAGCAGGTGATCCTTGAATATCAACCAACAGTCTTGGGCCCCCCTTCCCTCTAGGGCTATATCCCATGGAACCTTACTGAGCAGGTTCCTGAAGAGGCCAAAATCTGCTCTCTTGAAGTCCAGGTCAGTGAGCTTGCTGCACCCTCTTCTCACTGTCCTGAGGATCTTGAATTTGACCATCTCATGATCGCTGCCACCAAGGCTGCCCTGGAGAGTCACATTACTCCTAGTGCGGTCTCATGAGAGCAGAGTTGAGGTGCAAGATCACCTCCTTCGACCTTGTCATGCTTCTTTTGATGCAGCCCAGGATAAGGTTGGCTTTCTGGGCTGTGAGCTCCCACTGCCAACTCATGTTTATTTTCTCATCAACCAACACCCCCAAGTCTTTCTCTGCAGCATTGCTCTGAATCTCTTCTCCGCCCAACCTGTAGCTCATCTTAAATGAGACCCTTAGCTGCCAGCGCATTCTACCTATTGCTAGTGATTTTATTAGCTACCATTGTTGTATTTAGTGTATTTTGCAAATTATAATTTGTTCTAAACATTCTGTATTAAAAAAATATTGTAAATATATATTTAGGTTAAGGGTCACATACTTCAATATAGTCTGGAATCATGGCAAAAATAGTAAAAGCTAACAAGTAGTTTAGATTATGTTTGCAAAGGAGTGGAGAAGACGTAAGCCATAAAATAATGCTGCCATATTGGCAGGCATTGTGACTATTTGACTCAGGAAGAAGAGCATCAAAAAGTCTAAACTGACTTGTCTAAAAAAAATTTACTCCCTCTCTTCCCTTCCCTAGGATTACTGGACATATTTGATATTCCAAAACTGTGATCTCTTTAGGTTACACCACATCACTGAATTAAACATAAGATTTTCCTAGCTAGATATTAGCAAGGGGCATAGAAGAGGGTTTTCCACCAAAATAAATTATTTTCTTTTTTCATAGGATATGGGTTATGTCAGTGGTTTACTTTTTTTCAAAATCAAACTTGCATGCTTGTAGGAGAAATTTATTTGATCACTTTTTTTTCCCCCCACTTAAGATGGGCAAAATATTGGTGTGAATCGTATTCCTCCCACCCAGTGTGACAATTGGGTACGGACAAGTAATGGAGGACATTTTGCTTCACCAAACTACCCTAACATGTACCCACCAAATCAAGAGTGCATCTATATCTTAGAAGGTACATGCTGTATTTCTCTTTTGTTGTGTTGTAATCTTACTGTTCAATGTATAATCTTGAACTGTTAAAACTGTGTCATCTTACTATACTGTCAAATACTGCATAGCTGTACTGGTAATATAATCAATTCTGCAGTCATTTGGTTAAACAAGAAGCTAAATTTGTTCTCTGAAGTAATAACAATACATTAATAGAAAATGTAGTCATTCAGGAATTAGCTATACATAATAATACATACCCTCACCGACAGAAAAAGCAGCATCAGATCTGTTGTAATCTATGAAGACACAGAACTGCTAAGAAAAAATTGTAGCTTATCTTAATATCACTTCCTATATTGCTGATGATAAACTGCAAAAGATGCTTGAAGACTGTCTTCAGCATTTACCAGACCATACTGGATTATTCAAAGTGTATTCCACAGGCAGAAAATCTTTATGCTATCTTTTATTAATAAAAAAGACACATCTTACTGCCATGGCACTGTATTAAAAATATGGAGATTTGTTAGCACTGGGGAGGTCACTACTGATATAATGTGATGAGGACAAAGAAACTTCATTAACTGGAATAAAACCACATTCCAAAGAGAATATCTTGGGTAAAGGCTGCAAGACTTGGGACACACTAATTATTTTTCCCCTTATTAGAATGCGTCCAAAACCCACTGAAGTCAGCTAAAAACATTAGCTTAATGATCAGATTCATATCGATTAACTGAAATATTTCAAGTAACATGTTTCAGTGAGGTTTTATAGAATCATAGAATCATAGAATAGTTAGGGTTGGAAAGGACCTTAAGATCATCTAGTTCCAACCTCCCTGCCATGGACAGGGACACCTCCCACTAAACCATGTCACCCAAGGCTCTGTCCAACCCGGCCTTGAACACCGCCAGCGATGGAGCATTCACAACTTCCCTGGGCAACCCATTCCAGTGCCTCACCACCCTTACAGTAAAGAATTTCTTCCTCATATCCAGTCTAAACTTCCCCTGTTTAAGTTTGAACCCACTACCCCTTGTCCTATCACTACAGTCCCTAATGAAGAGTCCCTCCCCAGCATCCCTATAGGCCCCCTTCAGAAACTGGAAGGCTGCTATGAGGTCTCCATGCAGCCTTCTCTTCTCCAGGCTGAACAGCCCCAACTTTCTCAGCCTATCTTCATACAGGAGGTGCTCCAGCCCCCTGATCCTCCTCGTGACCCTCCTCTGGACTTGTTCCAACAGTTCCATGTCCTTTTTATGTTGAGGACACCAGAACTGCCCACAGTACTCCAAGTGAGGTCTCACAAGAGCAGAGTAGAGGGGCAGGATCATCTCGTTCGACCAGCTGGTCACGCATCTTTTGATGCAGCCCAGGATACAGTTGGGTTTTTGGGCTGCGAGCGCACACTGCCAGCTCATGTTCATTTTCTCATCGACCAACACCCCCAAGTCCTTCTCCGCAGGGCTGCTCTGAATCTCTTCTCTGCCCAACCTGTAGCTGTGCCTGGGATTGCTCCGACCCAGGTATAGGACCTTGCACTTGTCATGGTTAAACTTCATCAGGTTGGCATCAGCCCGCCTCACAAGCGTGTCAAGGTCCCTCTGGATGGCTTTCCTTCCCTCCAGTGTATCAAGCGAACCACACAGCTTGGTGTCATCAGCAAACTTGCTGAGGGCTCACTCAATCCCACTGTCCATGTCACCAACAAAGATGTTGAACAAGACCGGTCCCAACACCGATCCCTGAGGGACACCACTCGTTACTGGCTTAGCAACTTCATTTGCCAGCTCCTTCAGGACCTGCGGATGGACAGTATGTATATGCACAGTATAGTAGTAGTTCACAGACACCCTCATTTTTGCTTGCATGCATTCACATCTGAAGTTCTGTATCTTCCCTGCCAGTGAAGGCACTTGGGAGCAGATCTGTCCAGCTTCAGTGTTGGGACATACCAGATCCACTGCTGGATCTCCCTGGCATGAGGCAGTTTCCATGGGGCACAGAGCCTCACAGTTCTTATACAGAAACATTATGGTTACCTGAGTGAGACCAAGGTCCTCCACAATTTCTAGCTAAAATATTCCTACAGACATCTGCCAATATGTGCAAACAGCTACAAATGTTTTTAACTCATGTATAAGGTGTACATTCAAAAAAAAGTGTTAGAGACGTACAAGTAAATCCTTTTTGCATTCACAAGAAGCTGACAGTATGTGATTCTTTAATGCTGTCATTTCAAATGAGCAATTAGTATCTGAAAGTTCATGTAGCTTAATAGATGACAAGAACAAAAATCACAAGCTATTCATACAATATAAAGTCACAGTTCTGAACTACAGATGTGGAAGACTGGTCAAAAAGTACTGCATATTAATAATGTATATGAAGCATTTACACTTCTCTGAATATTCTAATAAAATGTGTCTCCTGCCAAAGGGTCTCCAAATTTGGGCTTGATGTTTTGGAAATGTACCAGTGAGTAGTTCTTCATAACTTTTTCTTTTCCATTCTTTTCTGCATCACTCAGTGTTTTGTCCTTTTTTATGTACTTTGTTTTCACAGAACAGATTTTAATTTAATATTAAACCTTGTTTGAATATCTTTGCATATATGTTAGTATCTGTTCCATGTGCTGAATTCAATTTATGTTATTTCTGAATTTTCAACAATAAAAATCAGCAAGCAAAAAAAAGAATCCATGAAAAAGGATGTTCTATACAATAATTTTTAATTTTTTTATTACAGTGTATCTGAGTTTTTGTAGCAGACTGCCAGATGTATTTTGAGAAGTTTCCAGTCTCTTTTTTATCTTGCTGTCTTGGAGGTCTGTCTCTTCATTATTCCATGTCTTCATGTGCCTTTTATATAGATCTTCATTTAATCTTCTGCTCAATTTTTTATGTCTAGCTGCTCCACGACAAAGAATTGAGTTGACCTTTGATGAGCCTTATTACATAGAACCCTCATTTGAATGTCGGTTTGATCATCTGGAGGTTCGAGATGGACCTTTTGGTTTCTCCCCTCTCATTAATCGTTACTGTGGTTTGAAGAGTCCTGCACTAATTAGATCAGCAGGGAGATTTATGTGGATCAAGTTTACTTCTGATGAAGAGCTGGAAGGAAAGGGATTTCAAGCGAAGTACTCATTTATACCAGGTAAAGATGCCTAACATTCTGACCGAGTTAATAACCATCTGCTCCCCTGGAATTCCGTGATGTGTTTATGCTGGCAGTTTAGAGCTGTAATTCATCATAAGTGCTTATGAAGATAAAGTGACAGTGGTGACAGTGTGATAGTTAGTCTTGATCCTGCTAATCCCACAGCGTACTTAACTAAAACGACTTTGAAAAATTGACTGAAGGAAATTGAAGGTCTATAGTTTGCTAGAGAAGTCACTTGATCTTGTTTGTGCTGAAGGCTTTAGCAACTTCTCTCTTTGTTACTACTCTAACTTGTGCCAGTACCTCACCAGTGGTAGTAATGGAAAGAGCATTTATGTAGACAAATAGCTGGTGTTTTCAACAGTCTATCATCCAGGAATGTAAGACACTATGACAAAAACACCTGAAGCACATCTACAATAGCACTTCCATCCAGATGCAAAACATTTTAAATCTCCATTCTGACAAGCCAGAGGAAATATCTATACAGTCCAAGAATCAGCTCTCAGTATAACTAGATTCCCTCAACCCACAGGCTCAGACAACAGAATTGTTCTTTGCTCAAAGTACCATGTAGTTTACAAGGTATGAAGAGGATAATATGCTGACAGTGCCTTTAGAAAAACACAAGTACATCTGCTCTGTGGGGCCACTTAAAACTAGCAGGGCATTCTTTTTACAGGAAAATTTGATCTGGTGTCCTTGTGCAGTGCTTGACTGCTGTACTTCATAGATATTACACATGTATTTATCAGCATGTTATTGTCTTTTGTGACAAAGGACAATATACAAATGTCAGCTCTACTACTACTATAAATGTATACACAGGCATCATTTTTTAATGTCACCTTTACCCAACTGGTCTTTACCTGTTTAGCACATGAAAACACTCTACATGATTATGTGTTACTGCTCATAGAACTGTATACCTTACTAGGGATTTAGACTTGGAAACTCTTCAGATTACCACAGTGACCGGTCCACTGGAAGTAACACACTAAAATCTTTTCATAGGGTCAGTACTTATGCATTCGGTTTAGTTCATTTCCAAAGCCATTTCATTAACATCACTGTCAAAACTAACTTAGCCTAGTTCCAGGCTGGAACGTAAAATATACATTTAAACTGTATAGTATTTTTGCAATAGATTGCAGCAACTGAAGTACCAATATTTTTCTTTCATTTTCTTTCCTCTACATTTACATGGAGTGTGGTAAAATATTTTGGAATTGTGAAAATGGAAGGGGACATGCATGTACACCCCCACTCAGTTCACAAAGAAGGTTAAAATTTTCAGTGAAAATTGGTAGTTAAATTCAGAATATAATGTAGGAACAACATACCGAATAGTGATTTTTGGTGTTTTTGCTAGAAATCTGTGCTGTCAGTATAGAATTACCTCATTCAAATAAGGTCAATCTTTGTGGAATAATGTTATCTAAAAAAAAAAATCTGTCTCTGTACCCTGCAATTGATTCAGTAAACAATTTTTATTGTGATATAATAATAGACATAATCTTCAGATTATACTAAACCTTGAAGTGAATCTTAAGCACTGATAGCCTGTGTGATTCATTACTTCTTTCTATTACAGATCCTGACTCTACTTACCTAGGAGGTATTTTAAATCCCATCCCAGGTCTAGTATTACAGTAACAATTTCTTTATACATTAAATTTAAAATTAATATTGTAATGAATTTGACAGCAAGGTATATCTTCTCCCTAGACTGCCAGTTTGAACTCTCAGGAGCTGATGGAATAGTATATTCCAGTCAAGTAGAACAAGAAGGAAAAACAAAACCAGGGCAACCGGTTGACTGCATATGGACAATTAAAGCTACTCCAAAGGCTAAGGTGAGTTTCATTCATATCATTCAACATATAATGGGTTTCTAAGTCATTAGTAACAGATAATAGTCACTAGCTGTGATTTACATAATGTCTCACTTTCACTGAAATGAGTGAGTTACCAGTGGCTTAGGAAATCCAGATAGAGGATTGTTACTGAAATTAAATTTATAGAGTAAGTCCACAGTCTTGACTTCCCATTATTTGAAACTTAAAATACAAAATAACTGTGGACACTGTTCAAGCAACAATTTTCAAGGGCATTTGACTTAGACTCTGGTTTTATTGGAAGACCACAGGCAAAGATGATAGCTAACAGCTTTGATAAGTTCCCTTAAATCTTGCTGCCACATCTTAAAATTTTGCCTCCAGTAGTTCTATTGGAAAATTTGGTTCTGTTCAATGTCAAAAGAACATGTACCTGCTCCTCCCCAGTGTAATTCACAATCCAGCACCTTAAACCCCACTTTCATCAGTAGCCTGAGCTAAAATGAAAGGCTTTACCTGGATGCAGCTAAGGAATTGTCACTCTTCTTCTGACTTAGCTATAGCATCACACCCTCTTAAAGTGCCACAATAAAATTTGCTAGAGCTTTTCTGCCCAAGCCCTAAAGGGGAGTAGTAACTGTTCAAACCAAAAATCAGCATACGTTACCTGGGTACCTGGTATTTGTGATTGTGCCTGCAGATCTGGAGACTGCTTATGAAATCATCACTATCTTATGCTCGTTAAAACAACTTGAGCTTTATTGTTGGTCAGAGAGAAGGATAAAATTCTATTTGTAATTCCAAAATACAATAGCTATAGCCTGTTCAACAAAACTCAACAGCTATATGTTTCAGACATAGAATGGTTAATAACTTGAGTTGCACTGAAGAGTGCATATTTTTTTCTCCATATAGTATACGCATCTTTCATTTTGCTCCTGTATGTGTGTTAAAGCACATATCACTGCTTGCATGTACACAAAAATTAAAAAAATATTTCTAAGCAGTAGCTGCCAAGATGACAATCCTACTCTATGCCTTCTTACATACCCTTAATGGTTAACCAACCAGCCCTGTTACCGCAAAAGACAGATGAAGAAACTCTCTAAGGCTCGATTTGGAGTTTTAGAAAGCAGGAATTCCTTATTGCAGCACTGGGTGCACACACACGTCATTTTGCAAAGGTGAGCGCGCCTGGAGTCTGTAAGCAGCATCCATATATCCAACGAACTTATGCATATTAAAAACCTTTCTGAGAAATACTTTACATATTCACTAGATTTCCTGGAGCTAATTGTAATATTTGCATTTTAATTATGCATGTGCTTCCTTGCTGAGTTTTGAGGGGTCTCTGGTGGTTGCTGACAGTCTTCCTCACTGTGTCTGCTGATTGACCTGTGTGCTTGCGCAGGTACAAAAGACTTGTGGATTACTTAAAAGCTCTCTGTGGTTTAGGTCAGTTTGTTCTTATTTGTTCCTTATCTTGAAGAACTGGCCCCATATGTCTTGGTTACTCCTTTCTTATCTTCAAAGGCTACCCTTTTTTTATACGTACCCCAAGGCCGTACTGGCCTATCTTGCTCTTAACAGAGTGGTTTTAATTTACAACTTAACATTTTAGCTTACAGCCCTATTAACCAACTTCTAAATTAAAAGTTCAAAACCAGCAACCTAAAAGATGGTAGTAAGAGGACAAGACAAGAAAGAAACTAAAACTTCATTAACATATTTGAGCCTTTGAGGAAGTGACTCAACTCCCAGGAGCCCTATACTAAGTAATAGTAGCAGTTCTTCCAGAAACTGATTTGTAGTACTTGCTAAGAATTTGCCAACAAAGTTTAAGTTGACAAGCAGGTATTCTTTATTGCAGCACTGGGAGACACGGGGGATAGTTCTTCCTAGTGTGTCTCAGAGGAACCTCAAACAGACTGTGGTTATATTCTTGCTTAGCATACATATTCATTAAACATTATACATATTCATTAACCATCCGAGAACTGCTTTGCATAATTCCACACCCATTTCCGCATGTGCACAACAACGTGGTAGTGGTCTTTGGGGGTCATTTACTTCTTCCAACAATCTTCATCACTTTCTGGCAATCTCTGAAGCATGTGCAGTAGATAATGCTTACACCAGCTTAATTGATTCGATAACACTGCAGACATAATCATTCCGTCCTTCAGTTAGCTTAGCCACAGCACATCCTGGACATCTGCTAGTTTCAGATACTCTTTATCTACATGTCCTGTTTTTCTGTCCTGTTTTTCTTGCAATTATTTTTGTACTAAGGTTATAAGGACCTAAAACTACGCCAACTACAACGATTTATCTTATACAAGGATTCTCATTATGTTGTTTGGGTGTATTCTGACTAGTTTTTGTGAAACATTTACCTGAGTTCAATGTTATTTAGAACTGATTTTACTTATTTACAAAAGATTATATTTCATTTTGTACTTCCTTGTCTCAAAACAGTAATAAAACCATTTTCTCCCTACATTGCCATTTGAGTGCATCAGGTCTTATGCTTAAGTACTTTAATAAATTATTTAATGTTGGCAGAAGGCAGAGTTATAGTTGGGTCAGTCCTGAGATTAAATCATCACCCTAAATTATAGAGTTAAAACATTACAGAAAAATAATTCTTAGTATTCCAAGAGTAGTTTCTCAAGCTTCAATTCTGGCAGAATTATGATGATAAAATCTATTAGATATGATATGGTGCAGTCTCTTGAGTAAAATAAGCATAGACATTTTTAATTTCCTCAATTAGATTTTGTAATAAAAGTAATTTTTTAAAACTGACACAACTGCAGCAATGAAAGGACTTTTAAAATCTGTTTAACAGATATTTACACATACAGAGAATAGTTCTACTAAAAGTGTCCTCGTTTATTTTTAGCTTCCCTTGTAATTTCACAGCAGATACATAAAGTCAATCATTAAACGAAAATACCATCTCTCAGCCTGTATACTAGCATCTAACAGCTCACACCCATGTTTGTGAGGTAAGACATCAGTGGACGACAGGTTCTCAATATAGCTGAGAACAAAGACAGCAGAAGTAGAAAAAAAGGAATAAAAAAAATGGATACTGCAAATCACACAATAGTGAGATGAAGCATGAGATAGTATGGCACAGGCTGTACCTTTTCATAGTGTGCAAGGGGAGACAGAGCTGTCAACCTGCCTCCGGAAAACACTGGAAAGGAAAAGCCGGGGTGTGCAAGTTTTGCCTGCCTTTTCCTGTGCTCGCTTTTTACCATGTTTTCAGTAGAGCTTGTTAAGTGTTTGTAAATCTTTTTTTCCCCCAAAGTTGGTCGTTTTTTGTTTAGTTAATTCTTTACAATTCAGTTTTAAAAGACTTTGGCTGTAGCTGAGGTTAAAACAGAGATATGGCAAAAGGACAGAAAAATAGGTAATACAACAGTAGTAAGCATGGTATTCATCTACACTTGTCTCTCCTGCTTCACAAATTAAACAAGAGCTGGAGATGTTTGTCATTAGGCAGATGCATGAAAAAACATACTGCGTAAAAGGTCCTTAGTGTCTGTAATAGCAGCCTGAGATGTAGCTGTAGGCTGTACTCACTCAAAACACTCAAAAGACTTGAGTCTAGACTCAAGCTTATCTGAGGAACATACTGAAGACCTTGTGGGTAGAAGGCGCATCTCTTCTCACACAGAGCAGGAGACCTCTGCCTTCACATGGATAGATTTCTTCTCTGTCAAAATAATGGCTATCTGAGGAATTTTTAAAGTTTAAGGATGGCCTTTGCAGCATGCCTAGGTAACTGAGTTTGAGTTACACAATTCATCGACTTCCCCTATAATTTTAAGAATCCCAATGCAACCATTCAGGAAATGAAAAAGGCCTGTGATCTTTTCACATAATTCTAGCTGAATTACAATCTTGCAGAAGTTTCCTGCTCCAGCAAAATAAATTATTTGCTTATTTTCCAAGTGCCATGTTGGTCTTCCAATTTCTTTGCTGCATATGTTCTAACACATATGCTGCCTTCTCTTGGATTAGATTCCTACTTTTGGAGGAATTAAGATTGGCTTGATTTATTAACTCTTCCTAGATAGATAGCCAGCTTACTTTTCTTCTGCTTCCATTTTTATTCAAATTACTCCTGACTTTCATGGCTTGTGTCTTCCATAACAATGCTACGGTTTAATAATTAGCTTTTGTCATGAATTCAGCAGTAGCAGTCATTTTTCTCCTTCTTGGTAGCTGGTGCAGTGCTGTGTTTTTGATTTTGAGCCTGGGAACAGCGCTGATAACACCAGTGTTTTCAGTTACTGCTTGGTAATGTTTTGGTCTGACCAAGGACTTTCTGAGCCTCATGCTATGCCAGGGAGGAGGGGAAGACGGGAGGAAGCAGAGACAGGACACCTGACCCAAACTGACCAAAGAGGTTATTCCATACCACAGCGCGTCATGTCCAGGATGTAAAACCAGAGAGCAGAGACCCGGAAGGGTGGGGGCTCGCTGCTGGGGGGGTGCACTGCGTGATCAGGTTGATGTCGGGTGGTGAGCAGTTGTATTCTCTTTCTTTGTATTTCTCTTGTATTATTACTGATGGTAGCAGTAGTGATTTGTGTTATACCTTAGTTACTAAACTGTTCTTATCTCAACCTGTGGAAGTTGCATTCTTTCGATTCGCCTCCCCATCCCCCCGGGACTGGGGGAAGAAAGAGGGGGAAGTGAGTGAGTGCACGACTGCGTGAGTTATTGAGGGGCTTAAACCACGACAGCTTTCATTCTGAAGCAATAAATTTTCATTTCCTTATTTTTACTTCAGAGCTTTCCTGACTAGACTCCTTCCTTTATATTTTAACACTGCTGTTAGGAATTAAAAAGAAAGAAAAGAGAACAGTCAAAATACCATTAACATTCTTTCAGCACATTTATGCATTTCTCATACCTCTTCTAGAGTAATAGGCTGTACATGTAGCAGAGCTGCTTAGGGCTTTCTTCAGCAAGTATGTTGCTTTTTACCTTTTTACCTTTTTTTTTTCCCCACCTTTTTTTTTTTTCCAAGGGGAATAGAAATATATCAGAGTAAATTTTTAAGTAAAGATTGTTTTGGGGAAGGGGCCAAAGCAAAACAGACACTTAAGACAAACTTTAAGTAATACTCCACATTTACATTTCACGAGAAAATGTAAGTTTAAAAGTGCTGTGCATTGGGAGTTACACATGTGTAAGGGGAGAAAACATCTCCAAGATTTGCTAAGAAATACTGTCTTCTTGGTATTACTTTCCCTAGAGACATTAATTTCTCTTTCCTAACAGATTTATATACGATTTCTCGACTATCAAATGGAGCATTCAAATGAATGCAAAAGAAACTTTGTTGCTGTGTATGATGGAAGCAGTTCTATTGAAAACCTGAAGGCAAAGTTCTGCAGTACGGTAGCAAACGATGTCATGCTGCAGACTGGGATGGGTGTGGTGCGGATGTGGGCAGACGAAGGCAGTAGGCTAAGCAGATTCAGAATGCTGTTCACTTCATTTGTGGATCGTAAGTAGATTTTAAACTGCCTATTCTCCTGGGATCAGGGTAATTCTTCAGGTATTTTAGGAAAAGCATCAGCTATATATTATGCAGCAGGAACACATGAAAAAGGTTGTTTCCATTTCCTTCATGTACTGGCATCTAAATTAAATACTTGCTTTATTACAGTTATAAGCATGGTTCCTGAAGAAAGGCTTTCTTCCAGTCTTAAAAGGTTTATTTTTCATTTGAATTCAGTAATAATACAGCCTTAAGCTATGTCATTCTCACAAAGAATTCTACAGATGAGCACAGGCTTATCTTTAAAGATAGCAGTGTGACTGAAGTGTGCTCTCCCACTAGCCCTCATTTTCCAGTTCTCTGCCAGATACCACAACAGGCTCTTCTCAAGCCCATACTGGATGTTCAGAAGGCTAGAGAACATGTGTGACCCTGCAGAGTCTGGATCTGGAAGTACACCCACTCCAGCTACACCTAAGCTGCTACCTCCTTCTCAGCTGCACATGGCTTAAAGTGATCCCACACATGCTCCCTTAGGAAAGTCCAGTTGTGTTGCACAACTGTGGATAAGCAGTTAAATTCAAATTTATTTAAGAAGGCTATATTAAAAGCAGAGCTGTAAATGCAAACTGGATTTCTGTTTGGATCCTGTAGCCTGGGGTGGAGATAGTCTTTATTCCCATTGTAAATGAAGATGTTTCCTGAAAGTGAGATTTTCGTTGAAGTGCTTTCTCTCTGAATTTACTGGAATTTTGTTGCCTCACATATTTATAAAGGACAACATTGTCCACATTGCAGAACCTGAAAATAAGTAGCATTTTCAGGACTAAAGTAGACTAAGTTCAGAACTGCAGAGAACATCTGTGATACATGGGGAGAGCTGAATAAAGCATATCTGCCACTTCAGGAAATCAGATCTATGCTTGTGCCAAAGGTTTTCAAAAGACTCTGCTTGAAGAATAAGTAGTACAAATTTGCTGTCAAAGAAATACCTTTCTCGACAGAACATGTCTGTAGCCAATCCTGAAAGGGATCCTGGTCACCACCTTGCAAAAAAGTTTAGGTTACAGATAACAAGTTAATTTTATATTCTATTCCATAAACCAGTAATTTTTTAACACAGGTGAAAAGTTACTTCCTGTAAAACAATCTTTCTAAAAAGACTGACAGAGACTTAAGAGAAATATCTTATTGCTTACTTTGCCTAGATGGTAAAATAATGATTATTGCCTAGATGTAACATAAACAATTGCATGGTTCAAACTAGTCTATTGTTTAAGCTACAAGAGGCATTTAGTAAAATTACTGCAATTCACAACTTGCAAAAATTGAGAACTGCTTTTCCAGTAGCATTTATTTCAATGCAATTATTTATATTAGTGGTAGTGCAAGTTATTCCAGCTTCCAATCTAGAAAATGCTATGAATTTTGTCAGGGAAATTATCTGTCTATATTAAAAATATTGGAGTGGGGTTGGGTTTTTCTTCTGTTGAATTTGGGTTTTGGGGGTTCTTTTTGTGGTGTTTTTTTGAGTGCAAGAGGTTGAAATAGTAACTAATCCTAAAGCAAGATAACTTTGTTAACTTACAATTTTAAAGCAACTCAAAAGTCATTGGCAGAAGAAAACCTGAAAAGGTATGTGGTTATTATTATCTATGTTCTAACTTCAAATACCATCTTTATTGGATAGGGCAATTGAAAGGTATGTGTCTGAAAAATGTTTCATGTATTTTTAAATCATAGAATCATAGAATAGTTAGGGTTGGAAAGGACCTTAAGATCATCTAGTTCCAATCCCCCTGCCATGGGCAGGGACACCTCACACTAAACCATGTCACCCAAGGCTCTGTCCAACCCAGCCTTGAGCACCGCCATTCACAACTTCCCTGGGCAACCCATTCCAGTGCCTCACCACCCTTACAGTAAAAAACTTCTTCCTTATATCTAATCTAAACTTCCCCTGTTTAAGTTAAGTTTGAACCCATTACCCCTTGTCCTATCACTACAGTCCCTAATGAAGAGTCCCTCCCCAGCATCCCTATAGGCCCCCTTCAGAAACTGGAAGGCTGCTATGAGGTCTTCATGCAGCCTTCTTTTCTTTAGACTGAACAGCCCCAACTTTCTCAGCCTGTCTTGAAACAGGAGGTGCTCTAGTTCCCTGATCCTCCTCGTGGCCCTCCTCTGGACTTGTTCCAACAGTTCCATGTCCTTTTTATGTTGAGGACACCAGAACTGTACACAATACTCCAAGTGAGGCCTCACAAGAGCAAAGTAGAGGGGCAGGATCAAAGGAGACTCCTACCAGAACTGGGGTAAGCAATTTTTCTAACTGAAAAAAAAAAGTGAATCCTTGCTTATCTTATTTTCAGATCATGAGGCTATTTTTGTCTTCTACTTTACTAATGATTTGTAATTATATGAAGCCAATCATGAAAACAATCAGTATTTCTGAAAAAATTTACATAAATGAACTAACTGTGCATGAAGTCGCCTAACACATGCCTAGAGCTGTTTGCAGAATTGACTAATTCAGCTAACAGCAATGTTAAAAATCAATGTATTTGATTTCTGGCTCGGTTCAGTACATGAATAATGCTAGATACAAAGAGCACTGAACATTGCACCAGTCTTAGGCAGCTGTTATGAGAAGAGTCCAGCTATGTCCTTGAAGCCCTGGAGTGGAGACAGTCAATCATTATGACTTTTAGACTTGGTAATCCCCAGATAAACAAAAGGAAAATTAAGTCTGTTTATTTGTCCCATCTTTATAAACTTGTGAACAAAAGCCATACCCAAAAAATGTTAAGGAGACTTCACAGAAATATAAAATAGAGACTGTGCTGGCAGATGGAGAAGCAGTAACAGAATGCATCATCCAAATATACAGAAAGATGAAACAAATTCCCCTGTTCAGGGGAAATAAAGGGATTGTGTCTTATATCGTAACTCTTCCTCTGTGCCTCCAAAAGAACTACAACTCCATACAGATCCATACTGGAACATCAACAGATACACATGGATCCATGACAACCACTCTGGACACAAATTTCATAGTTCGTCCTTTGTGACAGAAAGTAGGTATTCAGTAGGTATTGTAGCCTTTTACATACATAGTCTTTTTAAGCTATTCTGTTTAAATGTCAATCCTATTTATCCTTTATAAAGTAAAGCTTGTGCTTGTCCAAATTCAGAAGAACGTACCTACTCCTTTTTCTGTCACAGACTCTGAAGCCTCACAGGAGTGAGAAATTCTTTATTCAGGACTAGTCGCCCTCCTCTGCCATACCCTTTGGGTTTTGTATTGTGTTTCAGAGAATCCAGACTGCTCAAGAGTAAATTCTTTCTATGAAACCAGGAGTAGAACATCTACCATACATGTTTGCTGTTTAATGTATAACTGACTCCACTGATAATAGACATTTCTGTCGTAAAAAGACCACATTACTGAGACAAACAGAAAATAATTTTCTTGTCCAGTGCTCTGAATTCTTAAAGAATTCCCTATGAATATTACAGAACATAATGAAAAGAATTATTACTATTTTTTAGTATATTTTTTTTAATGTCAAGGAGCTATACCAAACATTCACAGAAACAAAATCTTTAGGGCAACTTTCTACTTAATTTATTTCTTCAAATTTCTAAATATGTATACACAGATAAAAAGCTAAACTGTACTCTCTCAATCCCTGCATTAGCTCTAATAAGAGGATCTAGGAGCTTTGATTCACAAGCAAGAATGACTTAGATGCCTCCAGTTTCTGAAATCTCTTGCAATTACTGAAACGGTCCTCCAGAACCTGAAATCTGATTTGCCTTAAGATATTAATGGACTCTAAAATGCATATGTTCAGGAACTGCTTCACAACATCTACTTAGCAGATGCACAGCAGACTGAATAAATATAAACTGATGTTGAGCATACAATTTTTACATATTTAAAGCCAAGTATTTTAAAGCCAAGTATTTTAAAACCAAGTATTAAAGTATTATTTTAAAGACAAGTATTAAAGCCTTCTTCCATTATCTGTGTTGTGTGACTGTCTCTATCTGCTACCCATTTTGAGAGAGAATTTTTTTTGTAGCATTGATAATGCCCTTGCCAGAAACCATATGAAGGGAGTAAATCATCCAATAATTAGTGATGTGCAAGAAAAGTGCTTGTGTTTGAAATGGAGATAAAGAATTAGTATGCATGTTAAAAAACAAACAAACAAACAAAAAAACCCCAGGAATTTACTAATTTTATTGCGGTGCATCAATTACTGAAAATTCCTAATGTTTTCTTTCTCTCCTCTCCTGCAGCTCCCTGCTCAGGCAACACTTACTTCTGCCATAGCAACATGTGCATCAATAATTCTTTAGTGTGCAATGGCATTCAGAACTGTGCATACCCTTGGGATGAAAATCACTGCAGAGGTGAATATTATACAAAGTGTAGCCTTTGTGAGCTAAGCTGGTCAATTTGCCTTTCAAGAAAGTCATGAAATGTCTTCTTCCTGGAAATATGCTGAAGACAGCTATTCTACTAATCTCAGACAGGTGTTCCAAATTTTTTATTTAAACTCAGGAGACGTGCAAGCATCCTGAATATTGATCTTACTGCTTTATAATTAAATTTCTTCCTCTTCAGCGTAAAGTATCTTATTTTAAAGGGATGTCAGCTTAATAGGAAATAGAATTTAGTATTTACCAGGTTGCAGCCTATCCATTTCTAAACTTTAAAGGAAGCAAAGATTGTATGGACAGGTAATACCTTTCAGAGAAAAAAATACAGAGCTTGAAAAAGCACAAGCCTTCAAGCACAAAAAGCCTTTCTTGGGCAAGAGTCTTCAAAGAGAAAGACAATTTTAAAACACTTGTTTTAAGTTGTTAATCACAGGCTATCTCAGAGTAAATGTAGCTGCTGCATATGATGTGAGAACCGGTAGGAGGAATTGTTTAGGAAGCAGAAGTCATCACTTATGGAAAATGAACACATGTAAATCACTGCTTCTAGAAGATGTGGCACAGGAGTATTGTTGAAATCATCACAGCTACAGGAAAAATGTGTCTTTATCAGGTTTTGTAGGAAAAATTCTCATAATATGGGGAACTTGTTATTCTGCTAAAGCACAAATATGTTCACCTGTGCTTCAACAATCACTGAGTTTTCAGAGTTGGAACAAAACAAATTTAAGGTCAACAGTTTTTCTTGCTAAAAGAAAACTAGAAAAGAACACATGTGAGCCGGGTTTTTTTATTTTTTTTTTACAAAGAATGGCATAAATAGCTCTGAACATGTGACTCCAGAAAGATTTAAATACGTACTCCATTTCAAAGAGAAATTGACCCTGCAGGAAGGGTCAAAACCTCCTTTACAGAAAATCTTGAAATAAAATGTCTTTTCAACACGCAAATCCTGCTTAATTTTTTTAGTAAATACATCTTAAAAAACTTACTTTGACATTTTATTTGGGGCAAACAAAAAAATACACACTGCTCATAAATACTCTAATGCAAGGTATATTCTGGAAGCTTTCCAGTTAACAAAACTGATCCATAACTCCCAAGTTTTCAATGTAAAAGTGAGCTCCTCTAAACAGTGCTTAGCTTTGTTAATATTCAGCATTCCCTCTTAAGTGCAATTTCCAGATCTCTTAGCCATCTTTACCAACCACTTCCTAGAATTTTGCTTAGAATTCACACTTTACATACTGCAGTGTTTAAAAAATTAATTCCATGAAAACCGTGTTGCAATGTGAAGTGTCTTTCCCAGTATTTGCAAATTGCTGTATCTGCTGCTGAATAACCTACCGTGCTTTATTTTGAATACAATCTAAATTCTGCTGTGATACTTGCACAGCAGATAATGAAGAGACAGCTGAAGACTGGATCTATATTGCCAGCTTAGGCAGACTGAAGGGAGACTGCTGCAACCAAATAAGCAATATCTAGCCTTAAAAAGAAAGCTTCTCACAGTTGTGTAAAATTCCTGCCAGTACCCAGAGTTCTCATGTAGTCTGTACTGATAGCTACCTAAATCTGAGCATATTGTGACCTAAGCCCAGTGGCACAAAAATTGACAGGAAAGTCAGTTGTGTGCAATTTATTTTAAGAGATTGGAGAGTACATCATTACCTTTTGCATAACAACTTCTTTGACCAGAGTATCTTCCAAGAATTAAGAAACCTAGACACAGATGAGAGAACTGCCATAGCGCTGAAATTCATATCTCCCACAACATATGGTAATGCTGAAATCTAAGCTAGGCGTGTTTAAACCATGACAGCAGGACAAGGGAGATATCCTCCTTCACACTGAAGGTACAAGCGTAACTCAGAGTAGACAGTCTACACTCTGAAGTAGAACTGTATTTCAGGCATAACTTCTTACTGGCCAACTCCTTGGGAGTCTGTTTAGTATATGAATTGTTTCAAACAGTGTATGATGGTATAGAACTGTCTCCAAGCACTGTGTGCAGAGTACTTCAGTGCATAATAGAGATATCCAGATGCCAGGAGCCAGATATCTGAAAATAATATGCAACATCTAGGCTACTGTATTTTCTTCTACAGTCTTAAATGCTTTTTTCCCCCAGTAGAGGATGTTGCAGAGTCTCAGTGTAGAATTCTTTTAATCCCCTAGGACAATCATAGAACCATAGAATGGTTTGGGTTGAAGGGGCCTTAAAGCTCATCCAGTTCCAACCCTCTGCCATGGGCAGGGACACCTTCCACTAGACCAGATTGCTCAAGGCCCGTCCAACCTGGCCTTGAACACTGCCAAACAAATACATTTACAGAACAGAAATCCAAATGGAAAAATTTAATCTCCAAATAAGAATTTTTAGTATGGAAACCATCTTGTTCTGATGCTGCCATCTTGTGTGTTCATATGAAGTACTAGCCAAAAGTGCCATATGATTAGGGTTGGTTGGTCCATGTCTGTTCCAAGAGATACGAAAACAAATAGTACAGTCACCTTCACATCATCACTATGATAATACTTGCCTTTTAAGGAAGAAATAGATAATTTTAAATCTATGTTTCCTTCTATTGACATCAATGGGAATGTTACCAGCAGGAGCAAAACATGGAAAGAGAAGTATTAGCTGTAGCTGTTAATTTAAGCCTACTTAACTTGCGGATTTTGGAATGTGAACTGATCAGTAGAGGTTCAGGATTAAAGCCGCATCCTAGCTCAGTCAGCCTACACTGGCCACAGAGTTCTACCTGCCACTGAAATACTGTGTGGTGGCCACTAACACAGACAGGGAATTAGACTTGCTGAACAAATGCACAAATCCAGGATGATAAATCCCATTGACACACAGATCTAGTCTCCAACGCCATTAAGTCATTAAGCATGATCAAAAATGTGAAAAATCATAAAACCCTCATCATAATCCTAATTTTTTCTTTGCAGAAAAGAAAATAACTGGATTGTTTGAACAAATCACCAAAACTCATGGAACAATCATTGGCATCACATCAGGGATAGTTTTAGTACTTCTCATCATTTCAATTCTAGTACAAGTAAAGCAACCTCGCAAAAAGCTTATGGCTTGCAAAACTGCTTTCAATAAAGCTGGCTTCCAGGAAGTATTTGATCCTCCACATTATGAACTATTTTCATTAAGGGACAAAGATCTGGAAGATTTATCAGAGGAACTTGAAAACTACCAGAAAATGAGACGCCCTTCAACAGCTTCCAGATGCATTCATGACCACCACTGTGGTTCCCAGGCCTCTAATACAAAACAAAGCAGGACAAACCTCAACTCCATGGAACTTCCCTTCCGCAATGACTTTGCACAGCCTCAGCCAATGAAAACATTTAACAGCACATTCAAGAATAGTTACACTTTCAAACAAGTGCATGACTGCCCTGAGCAAGTCATAGAAGACAGGGTGATGGAGGAGATTCCGTGTGAAATTTATGTTCGAAGAAGAGAAGATACAATGCAAGGTTCATTATCTATTGACTTTTGATTTCCTAGTGAAGGTGGTATCAGTGTCTATACAAGATTCTTGTGTATAATGACAGTGTATATATTAAAAGTATATTATATGCAGCGTGAGATGCACACACTTTTAGCTTATTATACTTCATTTAAAAAAAGTCTGCCTAACTAATTCTTGCTGAGAAATGGTGGATTTCCTCCCATCTTCCCAAGCTACCTATCTAGTGGAGGAGTAAGACAGAGACTTTGCATGAATATTATAAGTAAAGGATATTGGAAGAAAAAACCGAAGAGCTACTAATCATTGAAGACTGAAACCAATGACACTATTCTCTTACTAATATCATTTTCTCTTCTTTAGACATCTGCATTTCAAGACAATTTTAATACCTCAGTTAGTTACATAAATAAAAGTGCACCACATGTATGTCAACATACGTCTTATTATATTTGTCAAATTGAAAGTAGTGCTAAATGCCAGTTGAGACTCAAGAATTATGTTACAGCCATCTGTTTAATCTTACCTACTATTTATATTGCCTGCAATGATCAGTTCCTCACTCTATGCTTTGTGATAAATAAGTGAAAAGGATTACTGCCTTTTAAAATACTAAGTCACATAAATTTCAGTACATTTGAACATATGTAATTTTGCAGCTTGTGGTTAAAACACAAGTAAGTACCCATGTTCATCTAGATGCAGACTTTTACAATAGTATTCTGTCATGGTTTAAGTCCAGCTGGTAACTCAGAACCATGCAGCCACTCACTCATTCCCCCCCCTTCTCCCCAGTGCTCCAAGAGGGATGGGGAGGAGAATCAAAAGAATGTAACTAACTCCCACAGGCTGAGATAAGAATGGTCCGGTAGCTAAGGTATAATACAAAACTACTACTACCACCACCAATAATAATGATGATAAGAGAAATAAGAAGGGGAGAGAATATAAAACTAAAAGGGAAAAAGAAAAAACAATAAACACAAATGATGCACAATGCAATTGCTCACCACCCACCAACCGATACCCAGCCCGACCCAAGCAGTGATCTGGGTCTTCCAGGCAACTCCCCCCAATTTATATAGAGGGCATAAAGTACTGTGGTATGGAATACCCCTTTGGCTACATGGGGTCAAGTGTCCTGTCGCTGCTTCCTCTCGGCTTACTGTGCCTTTCCTCCCTGGCAGAGCATGAGACTGAGAAAGTCCTTGGTTGGAGTAAACATTATTTAGCAACAACTAAAACCATCGATGTTATCAGCGCTGTTCCCAGGCTGAAAGTCAAAAACACAGCACTGCACCAGCTACTAAGAAGGAGAAAAATGACTGCTACTGCTAAACCCAGGACAGTATCAACCCCTTATTCCATACCATTCACCTCATGCTCAGATCCCACTTCTTTTAAAATATACCATTGCTTTTTCCCTCATATATATATATACACACACACCCACATACACACAGAGAGAGATATCATTCCTTAGTCCATGGACCATCCCTATAAAGTTCGCTGAGTGCATTCAGTCCATGATATCAGTCGTATGAGGCATGGACTCCAGATGTGATGCAACCAGAGACATTTATTGAGAGAGCTTACAGGCTTTTATAGTATTCTGCTTAGGCATCATCATCCAATGGCTTTTCTGATCACACGCCTTTTCAACCAATCATATTACTGGATGGATGGCTGCATGCAAAGAGGGGAATTCAACCATCCTGATATCTGTTGGAGTGTTATCAGCAATGTTCTTAGGCTAAAGCTAAAACAGCACTGCATCAGCTACTAAGAAGGAGAAAAAAAAATGTTACAGCTGAACCCAGGACATTATCTAAACAAGAGGAATTAGAGATGAGTGCACATCTACGGGGTATGATATAATAGGCATCACAGAAACGTGGTGGGATGGCTCCTGTGATTGGAGTGTTGAAATGGAAGGTTACAGGCTCTTTAGAAAAGACAGGCCCATCAGACAGGGAGGGGGAGTAGCCATTTATGTCAGTGAGAGGCTGGAGAGTATGGAACTCTGCCTGGGGACAGGTGAGCAGTTAACGGAGAGTTTATGGGTCAGGGTCAAAGGGAGAACAGCTATGGGGGACATTACTGTGAGGATCTGTTATAGGCTGCCTGATTAGAAGGACTGTGGATGGAGTGCTCTATAGACAGGTAGAAACAGCCTCACGCTTGCAGGCCCTTGTCCTCATGGGGGACTTCAAACAACCTGATATCTGTTGGAGAGACAGTATGGCCTGGCACAAGCAACCCAGGAGGTTCCTCGATTGTGTGGAAGACAACTTCCAACTGTGGGGCTCGAAGGGTTGAGATAAACATAGGATTAATAGCTACTCGTCACAATGCTGATTTATTGGCTCTCAAAGTTGTTGCTCTGGTTCTCACAGGTTCAGCGTATGATACTTTACTTACAGCTGGTATTTCTTAACATTTTTCACATCTGGGTTTTGGCTTAAGGTTCTTGTTACATCGTACTCTATTGAAATGGCTTGTAATACAGGCGAGCTCCAGAAGGGAGGAGGGGAAGCCGCAGCAGGGCAGCCCCGGGAGCCGCCGGGGCCGAAACGGTCCGGGAGAAGGGCCCGGGGGATCAAGAGGCCGGGAACGGGGCGGCAGAGGAGCTGAGCCCCCCCCCCCGAGCCCAGCCCGGCGACTGCCGAGCCGCGGGAGGAGGCGGCTACCGACCGGCCGGAGGAGACGGCAGAGAAGCCGAGCCCCGAGCCCGAGCAGAGCCCCGCGGCTACCGAGCGGGGGGGGGGGGGGGGGGGGGGGGGGGGCAGGCGGCAGCCGTGCCCGGCCCCGCGGCGACCGAGGGCATTCCCCAGCAGCCGCCCGCAGAGCCCCGCGAGCCCGAGCCCCAGGAGGATGCAGGAGACCACGCAGCACTTCCCAGCAAGGCAGAGGAGGAAGATCTCGACTCGGACAAAGAGCAGCTGGTGGTGAGAGAGCCGGCAAGCACAGCAGCTACACCAGCCCCAGTGACAAGTACAGCAGCCTATTTTGAGAGTTACAACGGTTTTGAATGGCCTTTAAGCACCCTTGAGACCTGCCTGCTGATTGTGATGGGGATCACCATGTTGGCATGCATTCAGAGTGTGTTTTACCCACAACCATTTCATCTGGTCCCGAGAGTTAAGCAGAGTGGGGTGTGGGTCTTGTCTGGGGTTAGACTACAATCCAGGATGGCCGAGAGATTTTTTCCAAAGCTGGACATTCATGAGTGGCAGGGTGTGTGGGACAGTGTGGGCGAGTGCGAGTATCTAGTCCACTGGACCCCTCCAGTGCTTTGGAAGCATCGGAGATGGAAGGCAGCTGTATGGAGTCCCCAGTGACAAGCGGCTAAAATGAAATGGCTCAGATGGACTTAGATTGGCAACATAAGGGTGAATTATTTTGAGCCTGGTGGGCCCATGACACCTCAGGCCACCGGGGCAGAGATGCAGCATACAGATGGACTCATGATCGAGGGGTGGACTTATGATCGACTTAGCAATGGACACTATTGCCTGGGTTATTCACAAGTGTGAGCACTGCACACAGCCTCCCCTGCTCTGAAGGACTATTACAAGAGATGGAGCCCAATAACATGGACTGGACGGACTCAGCAGCTTTATAGGGATTGGTCCATGCACTAAGGGATGACCTCTCTCCCTTTCTGTGTGTGTGTATGTATATATATACATGTGATGGTATATTGAAAATGTGGGATCTGAGCATGACGTGAATGGTATGGAATAAGGGGTGGATTGTCATGGGTTCAGCAGCAGCAGTCATTTTTCTCCTTCTTGGTAGCTGGTGCAGCACTGTGTTTTTGATTTTAGGCCTGGGAGCAGCGCTGATAACACCAGTGTTTTCAGTTACTGCTTGGTAATGTTTTGGTCTGGCCAAGGACTTTCTGAGTCTCATGCTATGCCAGGGAGGAGGGGGAGCCAGGAGGAAGCAGAGACAGGACACCTGACCCAAACAGACCAAAGAGGTTATTCCATACCACAGCACGTCATGTCCAGGATGTAAAACCGGGAAGCAGAGACCCGGAAGAGTGTGGTGGTGGACTGGGGGTGCACGGCATGGTCAGGTTTTTGGTGGTGCAGTGGGGGGTTTGCTGCTAGGGGGTGCACTGGCTGGGTCGGGCTTGGTGAGCAGTTGTATTCTCTTTCCTTGTATTTCTCTTGTATTATTACTGGTGGTAGCAGTAATGATTTGTGTTATACTTTAGTTACTAAACTGTTCTTATCTCAACCTGTGCGAGTTGCATTTTTCTTTTCAATTCTCCTCCCCATTCCCCCGGGACTGGGGGAAGAAAAAGAGGGGAGGGAGTGAGTGAGTGAGTAAAACTGCGTGGGTGGGGGGCTTAAACCACGACACTCCTGCAACTAAAAGAGGAGCCGATAAGGAGAGGTGCCATGCTTGACCTCGTGCCCACCAACAGGGAGGGGCTGGTTGGAAATGTGACACTCCAGGGCAGCCTTGGTTGTATTGATCATGAGATGGTAAAGTTCGAGATCCTCAGGACAGTGAGAAGAGCGTGCAGCAAGCTCACTGCCCTGAACTTCAAGAGAGCAGATTTCGCCCTCTTCAGGAATCTGCTTAGTAAGGTTCCATGGGATATAGCCCTAGAGGGCAGGAGGGCCCGTGACTGTGGGTTGATATTCAAGGACCACCTGCTACACTCTCAGGAGTGTTGTGTCCCTACTAGAAGGAAGTGCTGCAAGAGGGCCAGGAGACCTCCATGGATGGATAAGGAGTAGCTGAGGAAACTTAGAGGGGAAAAAAGAGGCTTATAAAAGGTGGAAGCAAGGACAGGTAGCCCAGGAAGAATACAGGGATATTGTCTGGAAAGCTAGGGACCAGGTTAGGAAAGCTGAGGCCCAGTTAGAATTCAACTTGGCTAGGGATGTTAAAGATAACAGGAAGGGATTCTATAGGTACATGTCTTAGGGACAATAGATAATGGTATGTGGTGAAACACACAAAGATAGAAAAAGTGCTGTTTATCTGCTTTGGCTGCTCCCCGGAAAGTCCAGCTTTGGTTACTACCCAGAGACTTCTGCTTCAGAACTACCTGGCAAAGTCTCGACCCTTGGAGACCTTTCTAGATATAGCTAGCTGCTCCAT
The DNA here is from genome assembly GCA_017639245.1 of Myiopsitta monachus. Taxonomy (NCBI): domain Eukaryota; kingdom Metazoa; phylum Chordata; class Aves; order Psittaciformes; family Psittacidae; genus Myiopsitta; species Myiopsitta monachus. The sequence continues at coordinate 6,202,659 of CM029940.1, forward strand.
CCGACATAGGCTGGCCTCCTTCGTCGGAATGAGTGTGCATTTTTGTCAGTATAAAAGCCCGAGCCTCATGAGATGAGGGGGAGGCAGAACCTCATACCACCCAGGTCAACATTGCTTCCGTGGGGACGCTAGCTAAGGTTGAGCCTGCCACCTCACACTGCAATGATGATTCTCAGAGCTGGTTTCCTGATAGCTTTCACAGGGTCCACGGGGTTGATATGTTATACACTCTTCAGAAATACCCTTTACTGTATCTGTTAGATTCTCTATATTTTCCTATATTAATAAACTAGTTGAGAGTTCTCTATTTGTCTCTCGTTTTCTCTCACCTGGAATCCTCGAACTCTTGAACAGTGCATTGCAAATAAAAGAAAGACTAGGGACAACGTGGGTCCCCTCCAGAAGCTATCAGGAGAACTGGCTACCCTGGATTTGGAGAAGGCTGAGGTTCTTAATGACTTCTTTGCCTCAGTCTTCACCAGCAAATAGTCCAACCACACCACCCTAGTCCTGGAAGGCAGACACAGGGACTGTGAGAATGAAGACCTTAGGCCCACTGTAGGAGACAATCTGGTTCGAGACCATCTTGAGAACCTGAATGCACACAAGTCCATGGGACATGATGAAATCCATCCGCGGGTCCTGAAGGACCTGGCAAATGAAGTTGCTAAGCCACTGTCCATCATATATGAAAAATCATGGCAGTCAGGTGAAGTTCCCGATGACTGGAAAAAGGGTAATATAACCCCCATTTTCAAGAAGGGGAAAATGGATGACTCAGGCACCTACAGACCAGTCAGTCTCACCTCTGTGCCTGGCAAAATCTTGGAGCAGATTCTCCTGGAAAGCATGCTAAGGCACATGAAAAACAACAAGGTGGTGGGTGACAGCCAGCATAGCTTCACTAAGAGGAAATCCTGCCTGTCCAATTTGGTGGCCTTCTATGATGGGGCTATGGAACTGATGGACAGGGGTAGAGCAGTTGACATCATCTACCTGGACTTGTGCAAAGCATTTCACACTGTCCCACATGACATCCTTGTCACTAAATTGGAGAGAAATCAATTTGATAGGTGGACCACTCGGTGGATAAAGAACTGGCTGGATGGCTGCACGTCAAAGGCTCAATGTCGAATTGGAGACCAGTAACAAGTGGTTTCCCTCAGGGATGGGTGTTGGGACCCGTCTTGTTCAACATCTTTTTTGGCGACATGGACAGTGGGATTGAGTAAGCCCTCAGCAAGTTTGCCGATGACACCAAGCTGTATGGTTCGCTTGATACACTGGAGGGAAGTAATGCCCTCCAGAGGGACCTTGACACGCTTGTGAGGTGAGCCGATGCCAACCTTATGAAGTTTAACCAAGTCAAGGGCAGGGTCCTACACCTAGGTCGGAGCAATCCCAGGCACAGCTACAGGTTGGGCAGAGAGGAGATTCAGAGCAGCCCAGTGGAGAAGTACTTGGGGGTGTTGGTTGATGAGAAACATAACATGAGCCGGCAGTGTGCGCTTGCAGCCCAGAAAGCCAACCATATCCTGGGCTGCATCAAAAGGAGTTTGACCAGCAGGTCAAAGGAGGTGATCCTCCACCTCTGCTCTCGTGAGATCTCACTTGGAGTACTGTGTACAGTTCAGCTGGGTTCAGCAGTAGCAGTCATTTTTCTCCTTCTTAGTAGCTGGTGCAGTGCTGTGGTTTTGACTTTCAGCCTGGGAACAGCACTGATAATACCGATATTTTTAGTTATTGCTAAGTAATTTTTCCTCCAACCAAGGACTTTCTGAGTCTCATGCTCTGCCAGGGAGGAGGGGAAGCCAGGAGGAAGCAGAGACAGGACACCTGACCCAAACTAGCCAAAGGGGTATTCCACAGCACATCATGCCCAGTATATAAACTGAGGCAGTTACCCGGAAGGTCACTGCTTGGATCGGGCTGGGTATTGGTGGGCAAGTGGTGAGCAGTTGTATTCTCTTCCCTTGTTATTTCCTGTCATAGGTTCAGCAGTAGCAGTCATTTTCCTCCTTCTTGGAAGCTGTTGCAGTGCTGGTTTTGATTTTGGGCCTGGGAACAGTGCTGATAATACCAGCATTTTCAGTTACTGCTTGGCAATGTTTTGGTCTGACCAAGGACTTTCTGAGCCTCATGCCTACTCCAATGGGGGGGGGGGGGGGGAATGGGGAGAAGAATCGAAATAATGTAACTCCCACGGGTTGAGATAAGAACAGTCCAGTTACTAAGGTCTAACACAAATCACTACTGCTACCACCAATAATAATAATGACAGAGAAGTACAAAGAAAGAGAATACAACTGCGCACCACCCAACCAAGACGAGAGAGAGAGAATCTTCCGGGTTCCTGCCCCCAGTTTTTTACATCCTGGACATGACGTGCTGTGGCATGGAATACCTCTTTGGCTAGTTTGGGTCAGGTGTCCTGTCTCTGCTTCCTCCTGGATTCCCCTCCTCCCTGGCAGAGCATGAGGCTCAGAAAGTCCTTGGTCAGACCAAAACATTACCAAGCAGTAACTGAAAACACTGGTGTTATCAGCACTGTTCCCAGGCCGAAAGTCAAAAACACAGCGCTGCATCAGCTACCAAGAAGGAGAAAAATTACTGTTACTGCTGAACTCAGGACATCATAACAGCACATATCCTCTTCTGAAATCCCCGAGTGGTGGATATGGGCATCTAGCTGGTGGGCTATAGAAGAGTTATAGAGCAGGCAACATCATTTAGTGGAGTTCATTGCCTGTTTTCCTCACAAACTAAATCCTCTTGAGGTACACACCAGCCTTCCCCATCTTCCTGAATTACCCACCAAGTATATCCGGGTCCCTGAGCAAAAGCAATCCCATGAGTGGGTTTGCCTTTACCTGAAGCAGGAATAACCCAGACTGTCTTCCCCAACAAATTCTTTATGTGCACCACAGGAACTTTATCCCCCTCTACAGTATATAGAAGTTCTGACTGGGCTTGACCAGCTCTGTTGGCAGATCCTCTGGTGTTGACCAACCAAGTGGCCTTTGGTAAATGTGTATCCCAATGTTTGAAAGTCCCACCACCCGTTGCTCACAGTGTAGTTTTTAACTGCCTGCTGTACCATTTGATTTACACAGGGCCTGGGGCACAATTGCAGATATGATATGCCCATACCCACAAAATGCCATGGTCTTTGGCCCAACTGTGTATAAGTTTGTTCCAGAAATCAGTCCCACTCTTTGACTCAATTCCTTCTGGGGGGCCCTGTCGCCACAAGACTTGTTTCTCAAGGCCAAGGATACTGTTCCAGGCAGTGGCATGGGGGATATTATATGTTTCGGTCATCCGGTGGCTGTATCCACCATGTTAAAGAACATGTTATTTACCTTGGCAGGTCAGTGTGTGTGTGACATAGTCAACCTGCCAGGCCTCCCCATATTTGTAGCAGCACAGATGGGTTTACCTCTGCGTTGCCAGTTGCTCTGCTTCCATTGCTGCAAACATCCCCACAGAGCATTCGCCATCATCCATGAGTCAGTATAAAGTACAGGTCACTTCTCTTGTTCAGCAATGTCCAAGGCCAGCTGGATGGCTTTCACCTCAGCAAAATGACTCAATTCACCCTCTCCTTCAGCAGTTCCTGCCACTTGTCGTCAGGGAGTCCATGCAGCTGTCTTCCATCTCCAATGCTTTACCACAATATGGCAGGAACCATCAGTAAACAAGGCATATTGCTTTTCACTTTCAGAACAGCTTATTATATGGTGGGGCCTCTTCAGCACCCATCACCTCCTCCTCTGGTAACATTTCAAAATCTTTGCCCTCTGGCCAGTCCATGATGAATTCCAGAATTCCTGGATGACTGGCTTTTAGTATTCGATCTCGTTGTGTAATTAGTGCAGCCCACTCATTACATCTAGCATCAGTTGCATGATGTGTAGAGGAGTCCCTGCCTTTGAACATCCAGCCCAGCACAGGCAACCAGGGTGCTAGGAGGAGCTGTGCTTCAGTGCCAATCACTTCCAAAGCAACTCGACCCCCTTCATAGGCTGCCAAGCCTTTTTTCAGTTGGGGTATTGATGAACTGGGATCCTCTGTATCCCCAACTCCAAAAGCTGAGGAATCGACCTCGAGTCTCCCCTGGAGGTTTCTGCCAGAGGCTCCAGGTAGGACCATCCTCCCTGGCTGCAGTGTAGAGTACATTTTTCACATCTGGCAAGTCCAGACTGGCCCAAGACCTACTGCAGGAAATTAATTTAAATTGTTCAGTCTTATTATTGCTCAGGGCCCCATTTAAAATAATTCTTCTTGCAGAGACGTGATAGAGAAAGCTTGCAATCAGATTGTAATTTGGGATGTGCATTCTTCAGAAGCCCACAACACCTAAGAGGGCTTGTGCTTTTTTCCTATTAGTTGGTGGCAACATTGCTGTTATCTTGTTGATCACATCTGTGGGGATCTAAAGAATGCATCTTGCCATTTTATTCCCAAAAATTGAATCTCCCGTGCAGGTCCCTTGACCTTACTCCGTTTTATGACAAAACCAGTTTTTAGCAGGATTTGGATTGTTTTCTTCATTTTCTCAAAAACTTCTTCCTCTGTATCACCCCATATGATGACGTCATCAATGTACTGCAGGTGCTCTGGAGCTTGCCCCTGTTCCAGTGCAGTCTGGATCAGTCCATGGCAGATGGTAGGGCTGTGTTTCTACCCCTGGGGCAGTCGGCTCCAAGTGTGCTGCACGCCCCTCCAAGTAAAAGGGAACTGTGGCCTGCATTCTGCAGCCAAAGGAATTGAGAAAAATGCATTGGCAATATTAATTTTAGCATCCCACTTGGTTGCCTTTGTCTTCAGTTCATATTGAAGTTCCAGCATGTTCGGTACGGCAGCGGGTAGGACCCGCTTACACTTTCATAGCCCCATATGGCCAGTGTGAAAGTCTAACAGAGAGAGAAAACTAGCAGTAGACTATTGTGGCCTGAACGAAGTTAAACCATCCTTGAGTGCTGCCATACTGGACATGCAATTTTCTCAATTCCTTTGGCAGCAGAATGCAGGCCACAGTTCGCTTTTACTTGGAGAGGAGTCCAGTACACTTGGAACTGACTGCCCCAGGGGTGGAAACACAGCCCTACCATCTGCCATGGACTGATCCAGACTGCACTGGAACAGGGGCAAGCCCCAGAACACCTGCAATACATTGATGACATCATTGTGTGGGGTGATACAGCAGAAGAAGTCTTTGAGAAAGGGAGAAAAATAATCCAAATCCTGCTGAAAGCCGGTTTTGCCATAAAACGGAGTAAGGTCAAGGGACCTGCACAGGAGATTCAATATTTGGGAATAAAATGGCAAGATGGACGTCGCCAGATGCCCACAGATGTGATCAACAAGATAACAGCAATGTCGCCACCAACTAATAAGAAAGAAACACAAGCTTTCTTGGGTGCTGTGGGGTTCTGGAGGATGCACATCCCAAATTACAGTTTGATTGTAAGCCCTCTCTATTATGTGACCCGGAAGAAAAATTATTTTAAATGGGGCCATGAGCAACAACAAGCCTTTGAGCAAATTAAACGTGAGATAGTTCGTGCAGTAGCCCTCGGACCAGTCCGGACTGGGCCAGATGTTAAAAATGTACTGTACACCGCAGCTGGGGAGAACAGTCCTACCTGGAGCCTCTGGCAGAAAGCTCCAGGGGAAACTCGAGGTCAAACCCTCGGCCTTTGGAGTCGGGGATACAAAGGATCTGAGGCCAGCTATACCCCAACTGAAAAAGAGATATTGGCAGCCTATGAAGGGGTTTGAGCTGCTTCGGAAGTGATTGGCACTGAAGCACAGCTCCTCCTGGCACCCCGGTTGCCCATGATGGGCTGGATGTTCAAAGGCAGGGTCTCCTCTACACATCATGCAACTGATGCTACATGGAGTAAGTGGGCTGCACTAATTACACAACGAGATCGAATACTAAAAGCCAGTCATCCAGGAATTCTGGAATTCATCATGGACTGGCCAGAGGGCAAAGATTTTGGAAGGTCACCAGAGGAGGAAGGAGTGATGCGTGCTGAAGAGGCCCCACCATGTAATGAACTGCCAGAAAGTGAAAAGCAATATGCCTTGTTTACTGATGGGTCCTGTAGCATTGTGGAAAAGCACAGTAGATGGAAGGCAGCAGTATGGAGTCCTCAACGACAAGTTGCAGAAACTGCTGAAGGGGAGGGTGAATCGAGTCAGTTTGCAGAAGTGAAAGCCATCCAGCTGGCCTTGGACATTGCTGAACGAGAAATGTGGCCTGTACATTATCTCTATACTGACTCATGGATGGTGGCGAATGCCCTGTGGGGGTGGTTGCAGGAATGGAAGGAGAGCAACTGGCAACACAGAGGGAAACCCATCTGGGCTGCTTCACTGTGGCGAGATATCACTGCCCCGAGTGCAAAACCTGGTGGTCAAGGTACGCCACGTTAATGCTCATGTACCCAAGAGTCGGGCTACTGAGGAACACCAGAACAACCAACAGGGGGATCAAGCTGCTAAGACTGAAGAGGCTCAGATGGACTTAGATTGGCAGCATAAGGGTGAATTATTTTTGGCCCAGTCGGCCCATGACACTTCAGGCCATCAGGGCAGAGATGCAACATACAGATGGGCTCGTGATCGAGGGGTGGACTTAACAATGGACACTATTGCCCAGGTTATTCATGACTGTGAAACATGTGCTGCAATTAAGCAGGCTAAACGGTTAAAGCCTCTCTGGCATGGAGGATGATGGCTGAAGTACAAATATGGGGAGGCTTGGCAGATTGATTATATTACACTCCCACCAACCCACCAAGGCAAGCGTCATGTGCTTACCATGGTGGAAGCAACCACCGGATGGTTGGAAACATGCTCTGTGCCCCACGCCACTGCCCGAAACACTATCCTGGGCCTTGAGAAAAAGATTTTGTGGTGACACGGCACACCAGAGAGAATTGAGTCAGACAATGGGACTCATTTCCGGAACAGCCTGATAGACACCTGGGCCAAAGAGCATGGCCTTGAATGGGTATATCACATCCCCTACCATGCACCAGCCTCTGGGAAAATCGAACGGTACAATGGGCTATTAAAAACTACACTGAGAGCAATGGGTGGTGAGACTTTCAAACATTGGGATACACATTTACTAAAGGCCACCTGGTTGGTCAACACCAGAGGATCTGCCAACAGAGCTGGTCCAGCCCAGTCAGAACTTCTATATACTGTGGAGGGGGACAATGTTTCTGTGGTGCACATAAAGAATTTGCTGGGGAAGACAGTCTGGGTTATTCCTGCTTCAGGTAAAGGCAAACCCACTCATGGGATTGCTTTTGCTCAGGGACCCGGATATACTTGGTGGGTAATGCGGGAAGATGGGGAAGTCCGATGTGTACCTCAAGGAGATTTGATTTTAGGAGAAAACAGCCAATGAACTCAACTGCATGCTGTTGCTTGTTATGTAATGTGTTTTTTTATAGCCCATCAACTAGATGTCTTCAAGTCATCCGCCACTGACCCTCAGACGATCATCGCAAGAAAGAATGAACTTTGATGAAACCAGACGAGTTCTGCAGTAAAGGAACAATCAGCATCAACAGGTAGCAATCCAACACTGCACACGGCCTCCCCTGCTCTGAAAGACTGTTACAAAAGTTGGAGCCTGACATCACGGACTGGATGGACTCAGCAGTTTTATAGGGATTGGCCCATGCACTAAGGGATTATATCTCTCCATCTGTGTGTGTGTGTGGATGTGTATATATATGTATGTGATGGTATACTGAAAATGTGGGATCTGAGCATGACGTGAATGGTATGGAATAAGGGGTGGATTGTCATGGGTTTGGCTTTTCCGAGTGTCATGCTATGCCGGGGAGGAGGGGGAGCCAGGAGGAGGCAGAGACAGGGCGCCTGACCCGGGCTGACCAAAGAGCTATTCCATGCCACAGCACGTCATGTACAGGATGTAAAATACTGGGGGCAGGAACCCGGAAGTGGCGCGCTCTCTCTCTCTCTCTCGCTCGGCTCGGTCAGGCAGCGAGCAGTTGTATCCTTTTCCCTTGTATTTGCCTTGTCATTATTATTATTATTGGCGGTAGCAGTAGTGATTTGTATTATATCTCAGTTACTGGACTGTTCTTATCTCAACCCGTGGGAGTTACATGCTTTCGGTTCTACTCCCCATTTCCCCCCCATCGGAGTGGGGGGGGGGAAGGAAGGGAGAAGTGAAATTTACAGCTTAAACCACGACATTAACATAACCAGCCACTACTCCAGGGAGAGTATTTCAGTAAGATTAGTCTGATTTGAAGTCACTTGAACCTTTATAACATGTGGCATATCAGTGAATCCTACACACTATGTAACAGGTTGGAATAATGGGGGATTTAACAAATGTGCCCAGTATACTTGTCCATTACCCATAGTCACACATAATAGAACAGATATTACAAAGATTTCTGTCATTGTCCTTTCTTTATGTTGTTGAGTTCTGGGGCTTTATATGTTTCGCTGGCAGCCAGCATGGTCCTGTCTCTAACTGTACACAGCTGTATCCTTGACCCCACATCAACAATAGCAGTGGGCCTTTCCACTCGCTATCATGTAGGTCTTTATACAGAACCAATGTTTTGGGCAAAGAATTGTCCGTCAGATGTCACAATCGCAGTATTGTGGAAAGAGAACCAAAACTAGATAAATTTAAGAAATTCAGTACAAATTGCGCTTTTGCTAACTGTTCGTGTGCAGAAAAACCTTGCATTCCCCTTTTTTTTTTTTGGTTTTATATATCTACTATCAATACCTGCTTTAGATGACCCTACTTGAGCAGGGGATTTGGACTAAATCATATCTCCAATATATGCCAACCACAGGCTGCTTGGCCTGCCCTTCTCTCCTGGATAGCTCTCTGATAACAGGGGAGGCCATCCCTCACATCAAGGTCTGGCATGGCATGTGTCCCCCATCACTCAACACCTGCTGGGTTGCAGCCAACAGCAGAGCTAAAGGTTCTTCTTGGTGGCAAACAGAGAGGCCAACCCAGTCTTACCCTTGACTGTGGTAGGAGGCATTTGGCCAACCTCAGTCCTTGCACCTCATTGTCAATGCAGAGTTTCACCTGCTTCATCCAGTAACAAACTGTTACTATGGCAAAGCACACACAGATTTACATTAGCAGAGTGACTATTACAGGGTGCAGCAGCATGTTGAAGATGCTGATGGCAGCGAGGGAGCAGCCAAAGAAATTTCCTACCAGTAGAGTTCTCTTACTCTCTTAATTTGTTCTATTGCCTGCTTTATAACACTGCCATTATATTAGAATCTTTCTAGCTTTTGCCTTAGCATTTTCTAGCAGCTGCTGCAAATTTGTATGCTCTAACATCTCTTTTACAAGTAACAAATCCATACAAGGTGTAGTTTCTTATTAGCAACTGGCTAGTAAATACAGGTGGTTTTATACACAAAATCACAGCCTCTAATAATAGCTACTTTACAAGCACATATATTCAATCTGTTAGTTTTCAGCTGTCCCCAAGTGATGTTTTCCAATCCTTCTTTTTTTTCTTCCTCTATTTCATTCTGCTTGGGGTATTCACAGTCAGCTCTTATAGCTGAGGCATCAGGTTCTTCCAGTCATCTGTCCAGTTCATGGCAAGGCTTGACAAATTTTGCAGGCAGCCGCCATGGACCTATAGGTAGGAGGACACAAATATACCCCCTCCCCCAGTTTATCAGTTCTTGAGAAGAAGCCAGGTTAAAGTGTTTCCTTAAAGCAGAGGCATTCTGATGAAAAAGGAATGTGAAGAAGCTGCAGAAGTAAACTGCACAGTGTTAACAGTCAAGGAGTTCACTGTGTCATTACCCATTTTCTTTTTCTTCTTCTTCTTTCTCTGCCACCCTGATGCTGCTTGGGTGGCAGCTGATAAAGCTTGTGGTTGCACTATCCCTCTTGCTTTTTCAGTTAGCAGTTCTTGTTTCAACCGATCTGTTCCTCCAAGTCTTGGATTCACCACCAGGTTACTTTAAACACACTAAGCAAGGCTCCCCCCATGCACCCAGCATGTTGCAGGCCTCTTTAGGCTTTGTTTCTGGTGTATCTACAAACTGCCCCAATACTTCAGTAGATGGAGAGGTTTGGGGTTTTTTTCCTTGGGTGTTTTTTTTTTTTTTTCTTCACTTCTCATCTCTGGTGTCCATCCAGGCCGTTTCACCGGTGGAGCACTGGGAGCCAAATCAGAGGGCAGCTTCTTTTGAACATGGTGACCGAACTCTAGCAAATAACTTCCTCCTCCCCCCCCAAGTCGCTCACCCTGCTTTGAGGCTACAAATGCTAGCCTGCAGAGCAGCAGCCATAAATACCTGCTGGCAACAGCACTTTTGCATTAACCCTTTCTTGCACACAATGTTAATCTGCTACCCATTAAAAACTTTTACGTAAACCAGACAACAAATAAATACACAGAACACCGTCTGCCCTCAACACACACACGGGATCCCACAAGCACACTCCACACAACTACAATATTTGAAACACAAAATCCAGACAATCATTACTCCCACTACATGGCCCCACTTAACGTGGCACAAGGACCCTGTGAAGACAATCAGGAAACCAGCTCCGAGAAGCATCATCACAGTGCAAGGTGGCAGGCTCAACCTTAGCAGGCATCCCCGCGGAGGCTCTGCCTCCCCCACATCTCATGAGGCTTAGGCTTTTATACTGACCAAAATGCACACTCATTCCGACGCAGGTGGCCAGCCTACATTGGAAGAAGTGGCCAGCAAGTATCTATAAAGGTCTGCAAGGGTCGGTAGGAGCATGGACATACTTGTATTTGCCAACCTCTAGTACATGAGTATCACAAAGAGACTGTGTAAAATGAGATATATATTGGGTCCCAAGTTCATGGCCTGTCACCGTTTGCTTGATATCTTTGATAAAAGCATACCCCGCCCCGGGTCTCGATCCGGCACATAGACCTCCGGGAAAGCACACAATACATCTGCATCCCCCACCCATCTCGTTTCTCCCTTTACAGCTGCCCATTTATCATGAGGATCTGGGTGATTCGGAGAAAACTCCAGGAACAAACTCCCGTGTGTCCGTGGTATTGCTACACAGGCCATTCTTATACAGTCACTGGGCATACATACACATTCATGAGGCTACACATGAATTACATCATTTTCCAGAAAGTTTCCCATATGTATACCAAAAGGTGATGGTGGTCTTTGAGAGTCACTTACAATATTCATACCTGCTGGCAGACTTTGGAGCTCCAGCTTAATTAACATTACAGGCATAGCAATCATCCTGTCCTTAGATTGAACAGATAGTTTCAGTGCTCCCACCCTGGACATCTGCTGGTCCTGGATGCTCCCCCTCCCCAGACCCTGTTTTTCTACATTTTTTTACAAGGTCCTAAGGACCTAAAACTAAGTCAATTACCTTCAAGAGTCTCAGTTATTTTCCATTACAAAGCCACCAGACTTTACATTACTTAGAACTGATTACATTTGGTGCCTCCTTGTCTCATGGGGGATATAAATCATGATCCTTTTCCGGATCAACAGGCCTCAGGTCAAAAGGACTATCCAGATCAGCATCAGAATTATCAGGCTCAGAACTTCAGGAACAGGAACAGGAACAGCAGTCTGATGAAAGTGCACAAGCTCCTCATAAATGTGTTCTGGCGTTTCAGCATTATCAAGTTCAATTAAAACATTTCCTCCTGCAGGTTTCAGGTGATCTGAGAGTAGGCTCCTTCTCAGGATCAATAGGGCCCGGGTCAGAAGGATCGTCTTCATCCCTGTCCTCAGTCTTTGCAGCTGCGGCTGCCACTGGCCGGGGTTCTGGGAAGGGGGTGGGTGGTGGGCACTGAGCTCCACTATCTCATTTTTTGACTTTAGCGTTTCTAAAATAGTTCTCCAAATGGCTAACAAATTTTTTGCAGTGTCATCGCCTTTTGTGTCTGCGTCCCACAAATTAACTCCTGTGCCATCCCACGGAGACCTCAAATACGGTGGACTCATCAATCACTGAATAACGCGTCTTCAGCCATTTCGACTTTAAACTTGTCTGTCTCTTTAAAGGTTGCTCCCTTCTTAAGAAGGACTGAAAACATCCGTAAAACGGAGGCTTTTTCCTTAGTAATGTGTGTGCCCCCCCCCATAGTCCCGTTCCCGGCTGCTCACCTTTTCCAGGTGATCTTTATGTCTGGACCTCTTCGGTACTCCCCCACGGGCCTCCTCACCTCTCCCAAGTGATAGGTTTGTGTAGCCAAAAGACCCTTTAATGCTGGTTACATAGTAACTACTGTTTTCTTTTGAAAGTTGAGAACCCATCGTTCTGACCGCTCTCCTTTTTAAGAAGTACTTATTTTCCCGGGAGGACAGCTCTCTGGTCCGCTGCCTAACTCATTCGGACAGCTTCTCCACCGGGGCTCTTCATCCGCCTTTAATGTCCCTGTTCAGGCGCCATTTGTTGAGACCTAAGGCAGGGACCCCATTTCTGGTTACAAACGAAATCATTTCACATCTCGAGTCCCTTTTATAGTCTACTAAGTGCTCAGCAGTAACTTTCCACTCTCTTACTTCCTTACCATCCAGATTCAGCAAAACTACTAAGGGTTACAAATATTTACATGGTTTGGTCTGTTTCTGAGATGCACATCCTGCTTTATCTTGCAAACCGATTGCTTTGTTTTGCTCACCGATCTTTAGCCTTCATTGTTCTCTTTACAGTTCCCAAGGCTTAAGCCTGACCAGGGCATTAACACCTGGTGTTTTCTGTACTGCTCCCAGGGCTTAAGCCGGACCAGGGAGATAACGCCTGGATCCCTTTCGTTAACTATGTCTGTCCCTTCACCCACACTAGTCTTCAATATTAATGTAAATGGATGTTCCTTTAAAGTAATTTATATGCTTGCATCTCTGGGAGAGATGGTGAATAGCTTTTAACAGATTTATAGCAAGTAACATGGCTTTCATATAGAAAGCCAGAAAAACTTTGCAAGTCTGTAGCCAGAGGACATGCAGATTCTGGTGTTTCTTCATAATAATAAAAGGTATCTTTCTTAGATCACCTCAGGCTGACTTTGAAACAGTGAACACCGTGAAGAGCCATTCAGGATATTAACTTCAATGTGCTTTGCTTGTGACTAACAAAATGTAAAGTGTTGCTTTATTTTCAATGTCTTGTGACAACGCAGGGAACTTCTTTTAAAATCCCCAGATGGTTTCTTCTGTCTCTGCTACTGTGGTTCTGGAAATACATCACAAAATGGTGATGTTACTGTTTTGCTTAACAAAGAAATGTGATTATTTTATACTAGTTTGGTAATGCTTATGTGTGTCTGCATAGTTAGTTGGGAGGGCCAAGTAGCCACATTAAAGAAAGAAAGAAGGGTAGAGAGTTCAAGCAGCAAGCAACTTTTATTATTTGTGAAGCTACTGTTTATATACTTTAGGCTTACAGCTCTAGCATTACATATCTTTCTACGATTGGTTACACAATCTTAGCAACAGGCATACTATTGGTTAATAAGTTTCGTGAGAACCTGAAGTGTGGTTTTTGTAAGCAAGCAAGATTTACAGTCCAATTTAGCAACCTCCATATCTTAGCTCCTTCTTATCTTCCGGGCCTGCATTCTTGTTTCATTATCTATCCGGGAGTTACTTCTTTTCCATGGTCGGCTGCTGTCATGGGTTCAGCAGCAGCAGTCATTTTTCTCCTTCTTGGTAGCTGGTGCAGCACTGTTTTTGATTTTGCGCCTGGGAGCACCGCTGATAACACCAGTGTTTTCAGTTACTGCTTGGTAATGTTTTGGTCTGACCAAGGACTTTCTGGGCCTCGTACTCTGCCAGGGAGGAGGGGAAGCCGGGGGAAGCAGAGACAGGACACCTGACCCAAACTGACCAAGGTTATTCCATACCACAGCACGTCATGGCCAAGATGAAAAAATGGAGAGCAGAGACCCGGAAGGGTGGGGTGGTGCATTGGGGGGTTCACTGCTGGGGGGTGCACTGGTTGGGTCGGGCTTGGTGAGCAGTTGTATTCCCTTTCTTTGTATTTCTCTTGTATTATTACTGGTGGTAGCGGCAGTGATTTGTGTTGTGCCTTAGTTGCTAGGCTGTTCTTATCTCAGCCTGTGGGAGTTGCATTCTTTTGATTCTCCTCCCCATCCCCCTGGGACTGGGGGAAGAAAGAGAGAAGAGTGAGTGAGTGAGAAAACTTCGTGGTTGACTGGACTTAAACCATGACAGCTGCATAGAGGTAACCAGGAGTTACCCCTGCTACATGGCCAGCTGCACATAGTTGCTTTCATTCAGAGCAGGCATATGTCCATTCTCTAACAAGAAATCATCTACACTTATGCTTACTATATTCTGGAGTATACACACAGCACATTTGAATTAAGTATTGCAAATTACCTTTTCCTGTGTTAAGACTGCCTTAGGGCAGAGTTTAGGTGACTGCTTCTTTTTTTTTTTTGAATGCTTTTCTTTAGAAAGGCCATGTATAACTATGATGAAATAAGGAATTGTGTTATAATGTGGCAAAAATGTTGAATACACTGATGGTGTTGGAGGAAATTCTGTTTTGACAATATCGTGGTTTAAACCCAGCTGATAACTCAGAACCATGCAGCTGCTCATTCACTAACAAACGTCTTCCACCCCGCTCCTGGAGGGATGAGGAAGAGAATCGAAAGAATGTAAATACCATGGGTTGAGATAAAAACAGTCCAGTAACTAAGGTATAATACAAAACTACTACTACCACCACCAGTAACAATAATGGAAATAACAAGGGGAGAGAATATAAAACTAAAAGGGGAAAAGGATAAGAAAACAATTGTCGTGGCTGAGATGGACAAATGACATGTGACATGCTTCCATGTTCCCAGCGGCTCACCTTTCCAGGTGTCTGTTCTTGGCCGGCCTAAGCAGTGACTCTGCTCTCTGCTACGCTGGGCTCCATCTCCACAGCGAGTCTCCGCCATCAATTCAAGTTTCAATTCGATCACGTCCTGCACAATCACCTCGGGGTCACCAGATGTTGTGGTTGAGACGGACAAATGACATGTGACATGCTCCTTTGGTGATTAAGTAGAAGTTCTCTTTACTGTTACAAACCCTTGCTTATATACAGTTTTTAGCATACGTGTCCTTTAGCCATTGGTTACATCAGTTAGCAACAGCACATTATTGGATGACCTTTTGCCGCATTACTGAAGTCTGTTATCTTGCCAAGCCCTTGTTCTGCAGTTAGCTACTCCCATTGACTTGTTCACTTCTCCTGATGCCTTCTGCTCCCTCATTCATCAAGGATAAGCTTTGATATCTTCAAGGCTAATTTCTAACTTCATACCCTCAGTCACGTAGTCCCCCACAAACAATAAACAAAAGTGATGCACAGTGTAATTGCTCACCACCCACTGACCGATGCCCAGCCCGACCTGAGCAGTGATCTGGGCCTTCCAGGTAACTCCCCCCAGTTTATATACTGAGCATGATGTGCTGTGGTATGGAATACCTCTTTGGCTAGTTTGGGTCAGATGTCCTGTCTCCGCTTCCTCCCGGTTTCCCGTACCCATCCTCACTGGCAGAGCACGAGACAGAAAAAGTCCTTGATTGGAGTAAACCTTACTTAGCAAGAATTAAAAACATTGATGTGTTATCAGCACTGTTCTCATACTAAAGTCAAAAACGTAGCACTGCACCAGCTACTAAGAAGGAGAAAAATGACTGCTACAGCTGAACCCAGGACAGTATCAACCCCTTATTCCATACCATTTACGTCATGCTGAGATCTCGTTTTCCTAAAAATGTACCATCGCTTTTTCCCTCATATATATATTAATATATGCAAATATATACACACACACAGAGTTATCACCCCTTAGTCCATGGATCAATCTCTATAAAGTTGCTGAATTCATTCAGTCCATGATGTCAGGTTCCATCTCTTGTAATACCCTTTCAGAGCAGGAGAGATGGTTGTCGTGGTTTAAGCCCAGCTGTAACTCAGAAAACCCACACAGTCTCTGCAGTCTCCCCTCCCCCTCCTAAACCCCCCCCCCACACACACCCGCTCCCAGAGGGATGGGGAGGAGAATCAAAAGAATGTAACTCCCGCAGGTTGAGATAAGAACAGTCCAGTAACTAAGGTATAACACAAACCACTGCTGCTACCACCAATAATAATAATGACAAGGGAAATACAAGGGAAGAGAATACAACTGCTCACCACACGACAACCGAGCTGTGAACTCACTCTTCCGGGTTCCTGCCCCCAGGTTTTACATCCTGGGCATGACATGCTGTGGTATGGAATACTTCTGGCTAGTTTGGGTCAGGTGTCCTGTCTCTGCTTCCTCCAGGCTTCCCCTCCTCACTGGCAGAGCATGAGACTCAGAAAGTCCTTGGGCAGACTAAACATTACTGCAACAACTAAAAACATCGGTGTTATCAGTGTTGTTCCCAGGCTGAAAGCCAAAAATACAGCGCTGCACCAGCTACTAAGGAGAAAAAATGACTGCTACTGCCAAACCCAGGACAACGGTGTGCAGTGTTGGATTGTTGCCAGCTGAGGACACAGCCGAACTCATCTGGTCACTGCTGTGCTCATCTACTTTCATCAAAGTTCATTCTTTGCTGAGGTGATGACTGGAGGGAAGTCAGGGTCAGTTGATGGTGACCTGAGGACAGTTACGCTGCTGCTGGCTTTTCCCATGACTTTCCATTCTCTGCTGAAGATCATAACAGCACATAACCTCTTTTGAAAGCCCAGAGTGGTGGAGATGGGCATCTAGCTGGTGGGCTATAGAAGAGTTATACAGCAAGCAACAGCATATAGTTGAGTTCATTGCCTGTTTTCCCCACAAATTAAATCCCCTCAAGGTACACACCAGCCTTCCCATCTTCCCGCATTACCCACCAAATATATCCGGGTCCCTGAGCAAAAGCAATCCCATGAGTGGGTTTGCACTTGCAGAAGGACGTTGTCTTCCACACAATCGAGGAACCTCCTGGGTTGCCTGTGCCGGGCCGTGCCATCCTTCCAACAGATATCAGGTTGTATGAAGTCCCCCATGAAGACAAGGGCCTGCAAGCGTGAGGCTGCTTCTATCTGTCTATAGAGTACTTTGTCCACAGAGTCCTCCTAATCAGGCGGTCTATAACAGATCCTCACAGTAATGTCCCCCATAGCTGTTCTTCCCTTTGACCCTGACCCACAAACTCTCTGTTAAATGCTCACCTGTCCCCAGGCAGAGTTCCATACTCTCCAGCCTCTCACTGACATAAATGGCTACTCCCTCTCCCTGTCTGGAGGGCCTGTCTTTTCTAAAGAGCCTATAACCTTCCATTCCAACACGCCAGTCATAGGAGCCATCCCACCATGTTTCTGTGATGCCTATTATATCATACCCCTGTAGACGTGCACACATCTCTCACTCCTCTTGTTTATTCCCCATACTACAGGCATTAGTATACAGGCATCTGAGCTAAGCTCCAAATGAAGCCAACTCATTGGCTGGGGCAGCTGAAATATCTCTGCATCTCTCCAAGCTTTTATTACAGGTGCTGGCAACTCACTAGGAGTGTTGTGATGGAATGATGCTGCCCCACCCCCAACACGTCTTGTTTAAAGCTGCTTTGACCAGCCTGGTAAGTCACCTACAATAACAGCTCTTCCCCTTCTTTGTCAGACCAGCTCAACCAGTCTCCAGTAGACTTGGCCTACTAAATTGAGTCCCATATTCTAAATAACTAAACCCCTGACTATAGCACCACCCTTCTAACCATTTATTAACCTGCCAAATCCACCTGGCCTTTTTAAGGTTCTCCCCTTTGATCCTGGAGAATTGATAAAAAGACTATCTGAGCTCCACAGCCCCTAACCACCTCTCCCAGAGCTCTGTAGTCCTTAATGTTCTCCACGCTGCTGCTGTCTATAATGCTAGCACCCACATGGACCACTAGAAGTGGGTAGTCAGTGGGACTTACTAGACCTGGCAGCCTCCCTGCAACATCCCTGATCCAAGCCCCTAGTAGGCAACAAACTTCCCTTGAGACTAGGTCAGGCCGACAGATGGGTGCCTCTGTGCCTTTCAGAGTAGAGTCCCCAACTACTATGACCTGCTGCTTTTTCCTGGAGGCGTGTCATGGTTAAAGCCCAGCTTTAACTCAGAAAAACCAGGCAGCTGCTCTCTCACTCCCACACCTTCCTCCCCCCCCACCCCCCACCCCCCCCACCCCGCTCCCGGAGGGATGGGGAGGAGAATAGAAAGAATGCAATTCCCATGGGTTGAGATAAGAACAGGCCAGTAACTAAGGTATAACACAAAACCACTACTGCTACCACCAATAATAATAATGATAAGGGAAATAACAAGGGAAGAGAATACATCTACTCACCACCCGCCGACCAATTCCCAGCCCGACCTGTTATAAATTGAGACCACAAATGATCAAAATCAATTAGAATTTATTGATTATAGTAAGCAGAATATGAGCAAATACAGCGCTGGGCGACAGGGGA
Organism: Myiopsitta monachus; assembly: GCA_017639245.1. Taxonomy (NCBI): domain Eukaryota; kingdom Metazoa; phylum Chordata; class Aves; order Psittaciformes; family Psittacidae; genus Myiopsitta; species Myiopsitta monachus. The sequence continues at coordinate 6,221,203 of CM029940.1, forward strand.
GTCCCCGCTCCACCAACTGCCGCAATTTCAGTTCTCCCTTCAGTCCTTTTTTATAGGCTTATTAGTTTTGCTTCTGACGTGGCTGTGTAGTACTCTGCGCATGCTCAGGCTGTTGCTAAGGGGTCTTTCTCTATCTCCTGGTGGTCGCCGAGGCTGAAGTCAGACATCTTCCTCAGTTTCTGAGTACTCTCTTCTTCCTTATATGGTTGTTTTAGTAATTCCAGGAACTGCTTTTGCTGGTAACAATAGATTACTTGTGCAAACATATTTTGCAGTATACATTCTCTATCTGTCACAAAACATGTGCTTTGGCAGTTTGGGCGTATACATTCTCTATCTGTCACAAAACGTGTTTTGGCAGTTTGGGTGTATACATACAGAACATCTTGTTTGATAAACAACCTTAACTTTTTACAGACCGAGCAGTGATCTAACTGTCCCACACACCCTGCCACTCATGAATGTCCAGCCTTGGGGAAAATCTCTTGGTCATCCTAGATAGTAGTCCAACCCCAGACAAGGCCCACACCCCACTCTGCTTAACTCTTGTGACCAGATGAAATGGTTGTGTGTAAAACACACTGTGTATGCATACCAACATGCTGATCCCCATCACAATCAGCAGGCAGGTCCCAAGGCCACCCAAAGGCCATTCAGACCCTTCAGAACTCTCAAATGAGGCTGCTGTACTTGTCACAGGGGCTGGTGTAGCTGCTGTGCTTGCCGGCTCTCTCACCACCAGCTGCTCTTTGTCCGAGTCGAGATCTTCCTCCTCTGCCTTGCTGAGAAGTGCTGCGTGGTCTCCTGCATCCTCCTGGGGCTCGGGCTCGCGGAGCTCTGCGGACTGCTGCTGGGGAATGCCCTCGGTCGCTGCGGGGCTGGGCTCGGCTGCCGCCTGCCCCCCCCCCCCCCCCCCCCCCCCGCTCGGGCTCGGGGCTCGGCTTCTCTGCCGTCTCCTCTGGCCGGTCGGTAGCCGCCTCCTCCCGCGGCTCGGCAGTCGCCGGGCTGGGCTCGGGGGGGGGGGGGGGGCTCAGCACCTCTGCCGCCCCGTTCCCGGCCTCTTGATCCCCCGGGCCCTTCTCCCGGACCGTTTCGGCCCCGGGGGCTCCCGGGGCCGCCCCGCCTCTGCTTCCCCTCCTCCCTTCTGGAGCTCGCCCGTATTACAAGCCATTTCAATAGAGTACAATGTAACAAGAACCTTAACCCAAAACCCAGATGTGAAAAACGTTAAGATAAGAAATACCGGCTGCAAGTAAAATATCATATGCTGAACCTGTGAGAACCAGAGCAACAACTTTGAGAGCCAATAAATCAGCATTGTGACGAGTGGCTATTCTGTCTTTATCTCAACCCTTCGAGCCCCACATTGGGGGCCAAAAAGTACTGTCCTGGTTTAAGCCCCCCACCCACCCAGTATTACTCACTCACTCACTCACTCACTCACTCCCCATCTATCTTCCCCTAGTCCCGGGGGGATGGGGAGGAGAATCAAAAGAATGCAACTCCCACAGGTTGAGATAAGAACAGTTTAGTAACTAAGGTATAACACAGATCACTACTGCTACCACCAGTAATAATACAAGAGAAATACAAAGAAAGAGAATACAACTGCTCACCAAGCCCGACCCAGCCAGTGCACCCCCCAGCAGTGAACCCCCCAATACCAAAAACCTGACCATGCCGTGCACCCCCAGTAAACCACCAAACCCTTCCGGGTCTCTGCCCTCTGGTTTCACATCCTGGACATGACATGCTGTGGTATGGAATAACCTCTTTGGTCAGTCTGGGTCAGGTGTCCTGTCTCTGTTTCTTCCCGGCTCCCCTCCTCCCTGGCATAGCATGAGGCTCAGAAAAGTCCTTGGTCAACCCAAAACGTTGCCAAGCAGTAACTATAAACACTGGTGTTATCAGCGCTGCTCCCAAACCCAAAATCAAAAACACAGCACTGCACCAGCTACCAAGAAGAAGAAAAAAGACTGCTACTGCTGAACCCATGACACCCTTCCGGGTAACTGCCCCCAGTTTATACAGTGGGCATGATGTGCTATAGTATGGAATACCTCTTTGCTTAGTTTGTGTCAGGTGTCCTGTCTTTGCTTCCTCCTGGCTTCCCGTGCCCCTCCTCCATGGCAGAGCATGAGACTCAGAAAATCCTTGATCAGAGTAAATATTACTGAGCAGAACCTAAAAAAATCGCTGTTATCAGCGCTGTTCCCAGGTCGAAAGTCAAAGACACAGCACTGCACCAGCTACTAAGAAGGAGAAAAATGACTGCTACTGCTGAACCCAGGACAGTATCCTCCTCTTATTCCATACCATTCACGTCATGCTCAGATCCCACATTTTTCAATATACCATCACTCTTGCCTCATATATATACATATATATATGCATCCACACAGAGAGAGAGAGAGAGAGAGATATCATTCCTCAGTGCATGGAACAATCCCTATAAAACTGCTGAGTTCATCAGGTCCAGGATGTTGGGCTCCATCTCTTGTAACAGTCTTTCAGAGCAGGAGAGACTGTGTGCAGTGTTGGATCATTGCCTGCGGATGCTGATCATTCCTTTACTGCAGAACTGGTCTGGTTTCATCAAAGTACATTCTTTCTTGCGATGATGGTTGGAGGGAAGTCAGGGCCTGTCGCTGGTGACCTGAAGACATCTAATTGGTGGGCTATGAAAGTGCTACATAGCAGGCCAGGCAACAGCATACAGTTGAGTTCATTAGCTGTTTTCCCACTAAATCAAATCCCCTTGCGCTACACATCGGACTTCCCCATCTTCCCGCATTACCCACCAAGTATATCCAGGTCCCTGAGCAAAAGAAATCCCACGAGTGGGTTTGCCTTTACCTGAAGGAGGAATAACCCAGACTGTCTTCCCCAGCAAATTCTTTATGTGCACCACAGGAACTTTGTCCCCCTCCACAGTATGTAGAATTTCTGACTGGGCTGGACCAGCCCTGTTGGCAGATCTTCTGGTGTTGACCAGCCAAGTGGCCTTTGGTAAATGTGTATCCCAATGTTTGAAAGTCCCACCACCCATTGCTCTCAGTGTAGTTTTGTCGTGGTTTAAGCCGTAAATTTCACTTCTCCCTCCCTTCCCCCCCCCCACTCCGATGGGGGGGAAATTGGGAGAAGAACCGAAAGAATGTAACTCCCACGGGTTGAGATAAGAACAGTTCAGTAACTGAGATATAATACAAATCACTACTGCTACCACCAATAATAATAATAATGACAAGGCAAATATAAGGGAAAAGGATACAACTGCTCGCCGCCAGACCGAACCGAGAGAGAGAGAGCGAGCGAGCCCCTTCCGGGTTCCTGCCCTCAGTATTTTACATCCTGTACATGACGTGCTGTGGTATGGAATAGCTCTTTGGTCAGTTTGTGTCAGGCGCCCTGTCTCTGCTTCCTCCTGGCTCCCCCTCCTCCCTGGCATAGCATGAGACTCAGAAAGTCTTTGGCCAGACCAAAACATTGGCAAGCAGTGACTGAAAACACTGGTGTTATCAGTACTGCTCCCAGGCACGAAATTAAAAACACAGTGCTGCACCAGGTACCAAGAAGGAGATAAAATGACTGCTGCTGCTGAACACATGACAATCCACCCCTTATTCCATACCATTCACGTCATGATCAGATCCCACATTTTCAATATACCATCACATGTATATGTATACATCCACACAGCACTGCAGAAAGGGAGAGAGATCATCCCTGCGCGTGCTTCAAAGGCTGCCAGAAGTAATGAATGTTGTTGGAAGAAGTAAACGACCCTCCGAGACTGTCATGGGTTCAGCAGTAGGAGTCATTTTTTCTCCTTCTTGGTACCTGATGCAGCGCTGTGTTTTTGATTTTGTGCCCTGGGAACAGCGCTGATAACACCAGTGTTTTCAGTTGCTGCTTGGTAGTGTTTTGGTCTGGCCAAGGACTTTCTGAGTCTCATGCTCTGCCAGGGAGGAGGGGAAGACGGGAGGAGGCAGAGACAAGACACCTGACCCAAACTGACCAAAGAGGTTATTCCATACCACAGCACGCCATGCCCAGGATGTGAAAACGGAGAGCAGAGACCCGGAAGGGTGTGGTGGTGCATTGGGGGGTTCGCTGTTGGGCATGTACTGGCTGGGTCGGGCTTGGTGAGCAGTTGTATTCTCTTTCTTTGTACTTCTCTTGTCATTATTATTATTGGTGGTAGCAGTAGTGATTTGTGTTATGCCTTAGTTACTAAACTGTTCTTATCTCAACCTGTGGAAGTTGCATTCTTTTGATTATCCTCCCCATCCCCCCGTGACTGGGGGCAGAAAGAGGGGGTGCAAGTGAGCGAACTGGCTTAAGCCACGACAGAGACCACCACCACATTGTTGTACGCATGCGGGGAAAATGATATAATCCATGCGTAGCCTCATGAATATGTATGTATGCTCTGTAGCTATATAAGGACTGCTTGTGTAGCCATACCGGGACACACATTAGGAAGAGCTATCCCCCTTTGTCTCCCGGCACCATAATGAAGAATACCTGCTTGTCAACTAGAAAACTTTGTTGGAAATTTTTTCCTGGAGTTTTCTCCGAACCAATTTGGCACCCCAGATGGGACACTAACTCTGCTCGGCTGCAGGACCAGCTGAGGACAGGGCTCCCTAGGGCCCTCAGGAATTTTTCCCAGAGGGACCCCTCGACTCATTCAGATCACTGCGGGAGCAGGCAAGGACCATCTTTATAAAGGACCATATTCATAAAAGGTATTCTTTATTTGTACCGTCTGTAAGAAGCAGGGGTCTCTTGCAGGCTGGGCTGGTTTGGTAAGCGTACGCAAGGTTAGGAAGCCTTCCGTAAATTGAGATAGGAAATCTTGTGGGTAAAGACGTATACCCAGCTGCTAGCGTCCGTTTGGTATACATCCACAAGAAGCAGGGGGCATCTTGTGATTTAGGTCCTGCAAGATGCAGGGGATGTCTTGTGGAAATGATTTTGGATCTTACTGGTATCTGACTTATTTTGTGGCTTGTTACAGTAATGATTTTGGTTTTGTGATTTTGATACTGGTGACCGGATGTTATAACTGCGTTATTAGTTGTTTGTCTGATTGAATTGTAGTCTCTGTCTCTGTCTCAAATGTTGTAACTGTGTGGAGTGTGTCTGTGGGATCCCGTGTGTGTGTGTGTGTGTGTATGTGAGATTGACAATGGAAAATCAGCAGAGTGGAGAGATCTTGAAAAAGAGTCCTTTAAGGTGCATTTTAGCACATTGGAAAGAACTGGGAGGGTCTCCTGGGGGCTCAGTAATTAAGAAAACGTTGGTAAAATATTGTAACCAATGGTGGCCTTTGTATACTTTGGAATGTTAGGAAAAATGGGCTAAAAATGGAACTTTGAACTATGATACATTGTTACAATTACTGTTGTTTTGGGGATGGCAAGGAAAATGGGATGAAATGATGTATGCAGATATGTTTTTCACTTTAAGAAACAGATGGAATGCGAAATTAATATAGCTCCACCACATCCCTTAATTTTGGGCTTTGGAAAAGGAAAAACTGAAAGTTAATATGGAGAGAAGTTGTTCAGCTTGTGATATCGGAGAAAGATACTTGAAGTTAAAAACAGTAATCAGGAAGACAGGTTGGAAAATTTTGTGTCACAGGTACCTCCGAGAGGAGCATCGTCTGCATCTGTCCTATCTGATGTTGATAAGGAGGAAGGGATTGCTGTCACTGGCAACAAGAAGCAGATTCACATTCAGAGTTTAGAAAGGGTTAAAACAGAAGTGCTGTTGCAGAGGCATTTGCAGCTGCTGCAGAGCAGGGGGAGCAACTGTGAGGAAAAAAGAATTGGGAAACCTAGGGGGAAAGGTGCGGAGCTGGTGCAGGCAGCTCCTGTGTTTGAGCGTGGGGTGAGGCTGGGGGGGCAGAGGTGGAGGAGGGCTCTCGGAGGTGGGGGGAGTGGGCTCCTCTTCTGTGGAACCGGATCAGTGTACGTGTTATGAGGAAATGTACGTGTTATGTGTTATGGGGAGTTCGGGCGTTGGAAGTGAGACTGCCCTGGGGTGAGTGCCATGGGGTGGCTCCCGGGGCTGAACTGGAACTAGACAGATAGTGAGGGACCTGGGGAATCTACCCTAGCAGATAAAGTTAAATTAAAGCTAGGGAATAGAGAAAATAAAGTGGAATTTTAATGGATACAGGAGCAACTTAGTTGGTGTTAAATCAGAGGGAAAAGATTTTGTTACAGATATGGGAGCTACTGGCCACAGAGAAAAGAAAAAAAGAAAAAGAAAAGAAAAAAGAGGCATTCTTTCTGAAATCCTTAGAGTACAAATTGGGAAAACAAATAGGAATGCATAAATTTTTATGCATGCCAAATTCTCCAAAATTTTTATTAGTGAGAAGCAGCATTTAAAAAAGGCAAAATGGAATTAAGAGTTAAAAATTATCAATTAATTTCAGTTTTGAGTTTATTTTTAATTCAACAGAAAAGTGAACAGAAGGACCTTCCTGAAATAGAAGAAATCCTTAATCAGGTATATCTGGGAGCATGGGCATCAGAAGTTCCAGGTAAGGCAAAAAAAAAAAAGAAAAAGCTTTGCCTGTTAAAGTAAAAAAAAAAAAAAATAAATAAAAGGGGGGGCCTGCCCAATTAGAATAAAACAATATCCCTTAATATTGGAGGATCAAAGGAAAAAAAGAAATAAAATTGATAAATTTAAAAATATAGATTATTAATTGCATGTGAATTGGAATATAATATTCCTATCTTGACAGCAAAAAAATTTGATGGGAAGAGTTGTAGATTGGTTCAAGATCCCAAAGCAATCAACAAAATTGCAGGGGATATTCATCCAGTAGTAGCTAATCCGTATACCTTATTGACTAAATTGGATAATAATTAGAAATGGTTTGCTGTCCTGGATTTAAAGGACGCTTTCTTTTGCTTACCATTAGCCAAAGAAAGCCAAAATTTATTTGCTTTTGAATGGAAAAATCCTGACACAGGAAGAAAAACTCAATTAACTTGGACGGCATTACCTCAAGGGTTCAAAAACAGTCCAACAATTTTTGGAAATCAGCACTAAAAGAAGCCATCTGTCAGTCTCCATGACTGCTGATCATCAAGGAGCTCCGGACATTCCTGGGAATGACTGGATGGTGCAAACTTTGGATCCATGATTATGGTGTTCTGGTAAGACCACTATATGAACTGTTTAAAGAAAATACTCCCTCTCTGGAATGGACTAATAAAGCAGAGAAGGTTTTTAGAAATTTAAAGACACAGCTAATGAGAGCTCCAGCTCTGGGACTTCTGGATGTGATTAAACCATTTTGGCTATATTCCTATGAAAATCAGGGAATAGCTTTGGGGGTTCTTGCTCAGAAACTAGGACCCTACAGAAGGGCAGTGGCCTATTTTTCGAAACAGCTGGATGAAGCGAGCAGAGGATGGCCTGGATGCCTAAGGACTGTGGTGGCAGTTGTAATGAATATTGAAGAGGCTGGCAAATTCACCCTGGGACAAAAGATTACTGTGCTAGTGTCCCATGTTGTATCAGCAGTCCTGGAACAGAAAGGAGCCCACTGGTTATCTCCTTCACGTGTTCTAAAATATCAGGCCACTCTTGTGGAACAAGATGGTACAGAAACTGTGGTCACTAATGTTGTGAATCCAGCATCCTTTTTGCAGGGGTAATTGTCAGAACCACTGACACACGACTGCTTGGCCACTATAGAGACTGTATATTCAAGCCGATCAGACTTGAAAGAAAAACCTCTGGAAGATGTTGAATCTCGGTTTACTGATGGTAGTAGCTTCATGTAAAGTGGTGAAAGAAAGGCAGGGTATGCCATTACCACCACTTCACAGGTAATAGAAGCTAAACTTTTACCTGTGAATACTTCTGCCCAAAAGGCAGAAATAATAGCATTAATGAGAGCCCTGGAATTGGCTAAAGGTAAATGGATAAATATTTGGACTGATTCTAAATACGCAACTGGTGTGGTACATGCACATGGTGCCATCTGGAAGGAAAGAGGACTTTTGAACACACAAGGGAAACAGATTAAACATGCTACAGAAATTCTACGACTACTGGAAGCTGTTCAGCTACCTGAAGAAGTAGATATTTTGTATTGTGAAGGGCATCAACAAGGTGACTCTGATCAGGAAATTGGAAATAATTTGGCTGATTTTGAAGCCAAACGAGCAGCTGAACAATCTAAAATCATGTCCTTAAACCCTGATGGCAAACTAACAAATGGGAAAGCTAAACCTAGGTATTCAAAAGAGGATATAAAATTCACTGAAGAGCTAAAAGGACAGGAAAATAAAGAGGGTTGGGTTCAGATACCTGATGGGCGAGTTGTAATACCCTATAACCAACTCTGGAAATTAGTTCAGGAGGAATATAATAAACCGAATAATATCAAGCCGAATAATGGGGATATACCCATAGATCCAGAAGAAGTCGAATGCACATGACCCATGTGGCAGAAATTTACACGGAATGCACCCCCATCATATGCCCACTCACTGGCAACAATAATCTGGAATGATGTAATACCACCAAGAGTGGATGAAATGATTCATAAACTCCGAGAGTTTGAAGAAAATCTCACCCCTTCCATCATCTCAGCTGTGGAAAAACTGTCCCAGGACCTCAAACAATTGAGAGACGATTTATCCAGCTCCTCACGTGTACCAACACATGTCTCAGCTATTAACAAAAGGCGTCCTACTGTTTGAGAGAGAAGATATAGAAGTTATACACCACGGGCCACCCTATGGTTTTACCTGCGGGATCATGGAGAAGATATGACAAAGTGGGATGGAAAGCCTACTTCAGTTTTGGAGGAACGGGTGTGAGAAATGAAGAGGAAAACAAAGGTCAAGTCTGATCACCCCATGAAGGCTGAGGCTTCAGTCTCTGGTGAGCAGATTCCCAGATGGAGTGGAAGAGCCAATTTTACTTCGGCTCCTGGGATAAGGAATAAATCCTGTCAACAAGACATGAGTGACCAATGTGATGACTATTAGAGGGGCCCCAGCCAGGTGGAGGTAGGGGACAATTGGATATACTGGACTGTGTGGATCAGATGGCCTGGCACATCAGTCCCACAGAAGTATAAGGCTCTAGTAGATACCGGTGCACAGTGTACTCTGATGCCATTAAGCTGTCAAGGGATGGAACCTATTTCTATTTCCGGAGTGACAGGAGGATCCCAAGAGTTGACTGTACTGGAGGCTGAAATCAGCCTGACTGGGAGAGAATGGAAAAACACCCCATTGTGACTGGTCCAAAGGGTCCATGCATCCTTGGCATAGACTACCACAGGAGAGGGTACTTCAAAGACCCATAAGGGTACCGATGGGCTTTTGGTATTGCTGCTTTGGAGACAGAGGAAGTGGAACAGCTGTCCACCTTGGCTGGTCTCTCAGAGGACCCTTCTGCTGTGGGGTTGCTGATGGTCAAAGAACAACAAGTACCAATCGCTACCGCAACAGTGCACCGGCGGCAATATCGCACCAACCGAGACTCCCTGATTCCCATCCATAAGCTGATCCATAGATTGGAGAGTCAAGGAGTGATCAGTAGGACCCACTCACCCTTTAATAGCCCCATATGGCCAGTGCGAAAGTCTAACGGAGAGTGGAGACTAACAGTAGACTATCGTGGCCTGAACGAAGTTACACCATCCTTGAGTGGTGCCGTACCAGACATGCTAGAGCTTCAGTATGAACTGGAGTCAAAGGCAGCCAAGTGGGATGCCACGATTGATATTGCCAATGCTTTTTTCTCAATTCCTCTGGCAACGGAGTGCAGGCCACAGTTTGTTTTTACTTGGAGACGCGTCCAGTACACTTGGAACTGACTGCCCCAGGGGTGGAAACACAGCCCTACCATCTGCCATGGACTGATCCAGACTGCACTGGAACAGGGGCAAGCCCCAGAACACCTGCAATACATTGATGACATCATTGTGTGGGGTGATACAGCAGAAGAAGTCTTTGAGAAAGGGAGAAAAATAATCCAAATCCTGCTGAAAGCCGGTTTTGCCATAAAACAGAGTAAGGTCAAGGGACCTGCACGGGAGATTCAATATTTGGGAATAAAATGGCAAGATGGACGCTGCCAGATCCCCACAGATGTGATCAACAAGATAACAGCAATGTTGCCACCAACTAATAAGAAAGAAACGCAAGCAATCTTGGGTGCTGTGGGGTTCTGGAGGATGCACATCCTGAATTACAGTTTGATTATAAGCCCTCTCTATCATATGGCCCAGAAGAAAAATGATTTTAAGTGGGGCCCTGAGCAACACAAAGCCTTTGAGCAAATTAAACGTGAGATAGTTCGTGCAGTAGCCCTCGGACCAGTCCAAACCAGGCCAGATGTTAAAAATGTACTGTACACCGCAGCTGGGGAGAACAGTCCTACTTGGAGCCTCTGGCAGAAAGCTCCAGGGGAGATTCAGGGTCGCCCCCTCGGCTTTTGGAGTCGAGGATACAAAGGATCTGAGGCCAGCTATACCCCAACTGAAAAAGAGATATTGGCAGCCTATGAAGGGGTTTGAGCTGCTTCGGAAGTGATTGGCACTGAAGCACAGCTCCTCCTAGCACCCCGGTTGCCCATGATGGGCTGGATGTTCAAAGGCAGGGTCTCCTCTACACATCATGCAACTGATGCTACATGGAGTAAGTGGGCTGCACGAATTACACAACGAGCTCGAATAGGAAATACCAGTTGTCCAGGGAATTCTAGAAGTTATCATGGACTGGCTAGAGGGCAAAGATTTTGGAATGTCACCAGAGGAGGAAGGAGTGATGCGTGCTGAAGAGGCCCCACCATATAATGAACTGTCAGAAAGTGAAAAGCAATATGCCTTATTTACTGATGGGTCCTGTAGCATTGTGGGAAAGCACCGTAGATGGAGGGCAGCAGTATGGAGTCCTCGACAACAAGTTGCAGAAACTGCTGAAGGAGAGGATGAATCGAGTCAGTTTCCGAGGTGAAAGTCATCCAGCTGGCCTTGGACATTGCTGAACGAGAAAAGTGGCCTGTACATTATCTCTCTACTGACTCATGGATGATGGGGAATGCCATGTGGGGTGGTTGCAGGAATGGAAGGAGAGCAACTGGCAACGCAGAGGGAAACCCATCTGGGCTGCTTCACTGTGGCAAGATATCGCTGCCCCGAGTGCAAAACCTGGTGGTCAAGGTACGCCACGTTAATGCTCATGTACCCAAGAGTTGAGCCACTGAGGAACACCAGAACAACCAACAAGTGGATCAAGCTGCTAAGATTGAAGTGGCTCAGATTGACTTAAATTGGCAACATAAGGGTGAATTATTTTTGGCCCAGTCGGCCCATGACACTTCAGGCCATCAGGGCAGAGATGCAACATACAGATGGGCTCGTGATCGAGGGGTGGACTTAACAATGGACACTATTGCCCAGGTTATTCATGACTGTGAAACATGTGCTGCAATTAAGCAGGCTAAACGGTTAAAGCCTCTCTGGCATGGAGGATGATGGCTGAAGTACAAATATGGGGAGGCTTGGCAGATTGATTATATCACACTACCACCAACCTGCCAAGGCTAGCGTCATGTGCTTACCATGGTGGGAGCAACCACCGGATGGTTGGAAACATACGCTGTGCCCCACGCCACTGCCCGAAACACTATCCTGGGACTTGAGAAACAGATTTTGTGGCAACACGGCACACCAGAGAGAATTGAGTCAGACAATGGGACTCATTTCCAGAACAACTTGATAGATACTTGGGCCAAAGAGCATGGCATTGAATGGGTATATCACATCCCCTACCATGCACCAGCCTCTGGGAAAATCAAATGGTACAATGCGCTATTAAAAACTACACTGAGAGCAATGGGTGGTGGGACTTTCAAACATTGGGATACACATTTACCAAAGGCCACTTGGCTGGTCAACACCAGAGGATCTGCCAACAGGGCTGGTCCAGCCCAGTCAGAAATTCTACATCCTGTGGAGGGGGACAAAGTCCCTGTGGTGCATGTAAAAAATATGCTGATGAAGACAGTCTGAGTTATTCCTACTTCAGGTAAAGGCAAACCCACTCGTGGGATTGGTTTTGCTCAGGGACCCGGATATACATGGTGGGTAGGTAATGCAGGAAGATGGGGAAGTCCGATGTGTACCTCAAGGAGTTTTGATTTTAGCGGAAAACAGCCAATGAACTCAATTACATGCTGTTGCCTGCTATGTAATATTCTCATAGCCCACCAACTAGATGTCTTCAAGTCATCCGTGACTGGCCCTCAGACTATCATCTCAACAAAGAACGAACTTTGATGAAACCAGACCAGTTCTGCAGTAAAGGAACAATCAGCATCAGCAGGCAACGATCCAACACTGCACACAGCCTCCCCTGCTCTGAAGGACTGTTGCAGGAAATGGAGCCCGACATCATGGACCGAATAGACTTTAGCATTTTTATGGGGATTGTTCCATGCACTAAGGAATGATATCTCTCTCTGTCTCTCTGTGGATGTATATATATGTATATATATGAGATAAGAGTGATGGTATATTGAAAATGTAGTATCTGAGCATGACGTGAATGATATGGAATAAGAGGTGGATACTGTCCTGGGTTCAGCAGTAGCAGTCATTTTTCTCCTTCTTGGTACTTGGTGCAGTGCTGTGTCTTTGACTTTCGGCCTAGGAACAGCGCTGATAATACCAGTGTTTTCACTTACTGCTTGGTAATGTTTTGGTCTGACCAAGGACTTTCTTAGTCTCATGCTCTGCCGGGGAGGAGGGGAAGCCAGGAGGAAGCAGAGACAGGACACCTGACCCAAACTGACCAAAGAGCTATTCCATGCCACAGCACGTCATGCCCAGGATGTAAAAAATTGGAGGCAGGAACCCGGAAGTCTCTCTCTCTCTCGGCTCGGTCGGGCGGTGAGCGGTTGTATCCTCTTCCCTTGTATTTCCCTGGTTATTTTTATTATTGGTGGTAGCAGTAGTGATTTGTATTATACCTGAGTTACTGGACTGTTCTTATCTCAACCCGTGGGAGTTAAGTTCTTTTGATTCTTCTCCCCATTCCCCCCCCCCATCGGAGCGGGGGGGGGGGGGGGGAGGGGGGAGGGGAAGAAGAGGGAGAAGTGTGTGAATGGGCTGCGTTTACAGGCTGGGTGAGATTTATGGCTTAAACCAGGACAACACTGTTTTTAGGGGAACTACTAAATCTTATTATCATATCACAGACTTGCAAAACAGACACTTCACAGACACAAAATGGACATGGCAATAGGGTTATTAACACTTCACAGACTTGCAACACAAAACAGGCATTGTAAAAGGGCTATTACCACTTCAGAGACTTACATTACTCTCTAAGTTAAACTAGAAGTATTTGAAACCCATGTTTCTAAATACTTGCTTATATTCAATGAAGTTACAGATGGCAACTTTCATTAATGTTGCCTTAGACATGTGGATATATTAACTCAATTTTTCGTATACTTAATTTTCGCCCCATATTAATGGTTTCTCATTTCATAACTTTCCCCACCATTTTTTATAACAAACTATCACTTCTCTAACACGAATCATTGTCTGTTATATCACAATCCCTCCTCTGTTTTTTTTATTATTTTATTGATTCGTGTTTTCTTTTCAGATTTATTCAGTACCAACCAAACCTGTTCCTTATCACTTTTAGGTTCCTGTGTCTTGATCATAATAGCTTTATATGGTGTCCCTGTGGCAGTCATTCTTTGGTCTGTTGACATGACAGCTACTTGCATGCCTTGGACTACCGAAGTAATCAGTCGTATAAAGCAAGGGATAAGACATGGTAGAAACAATAATCCTGTTATAGACCATAATAAGAAAAATTCCAGTTTTCTCCACCATGTTTTCCCAAATATATTACCCCACCATGTTCCATCTAATATAGAATTCCATTTCTGAACAGGAACATGTGCTATTCTCTTGATATCCTTGGCTATTTCCATTACTGCTTTTCCATTGCCATCAATCTGTATACAGTATTCTGAAGAGTTAAATTTTCCACATACTCCTCCTTCTTCTGCCAATAAGTAATTGTTGTGGTTTAAGCCCCTCAATAAAGCACACAGTTGTTCTCTCACTCACTCCCTCTCTCTTCCCCCAGTCCCAGGGGGATGGGGAGAAGAATCAAAAGAATGCAACTCCCACAGGTTGAGATAAGAACAGTCCAATAACTAAAGTATAACACAAATCACCACTGCTACCACCAATAATAATAATGAAAAGAGAAGTACAAAGAAAGAGAATACAACTGCTCACCAAGCCCGACCCAGCCAGTGCCCCCCCCAGCAGCGAACCCCCCAGTCCACCACAACACCCTTCCCGGTCTCTGCCCTCCGGTTTTACATCCTGGACATGACGTGCTGTGGTATGGAATAACCTCTTTGGTCATTTTGGGTCAGGTGTCCTGTCTCTTCTTCCTCCCGGCTCCCCCTCCTCTCTGGCAGAGCATGAGACTCAGAAAGTCCTTGGCCAGACCAAAACACTACCAAGCAGTAAGTGAAAACACTGGTGTTATCAGCGCTGCTCTCAGGCCCAAAATCAAAAACACAGCACTGCACCAGGTACCAATGTTATAAATTGAGACCATAAATGATCAAAATCAATTAGAATTTATTGATTATAGTAAGCAGAATATGAGCAAATACAGCGCTGGGCGACAGAGGAGTCCCCGCTCCACCAAGTGCCGCAATTTCAGTTCTCCCTTCAGTCCTTTTTATAGGCTTATTAGTTTCGCTTCTGACGTGGCTGTGTAGTATTCTGCGCATGCTCAGGTTATTGCTAAGGGGTCTTTCTCTATCTCCTGGTGGTCGCCAGGACTGAAATCAGACATCTTCCCCAGTTTCTGAGTACTCTCTTCTTCCTTGTATGGTTGTTCTTGTAATTCCAGGAGCTGCTTTTGCTGGCAACAATAGATTACTTGTGCAAACATATTCTGCAGTATACATTCTCTATCTGTCACAAAACATGTGCTTTGGCAGTTTGGGCGTATACATTCTCTATCTGTCACAAAATATGTGCTTGGGCAGTTTGGGTGTATACATTCTCTATCTGTCACAAAACATGTGCTTGGGCAGTTTGGGCGTATACATTCTCTATCTGTCACAAAATATGTGCTTGGGCAGTTTGGGTGTATACATTCTCTATCTGTCACAAAACATGTGCTTGGGCAGTTTGGGCGTATACATTCTCTATCTGTCACAAAACATGTGCTTGGGCAGTTTGGGCGTATACATTCAGAACATCTTGTTTGATAAACAACCTTAACTTTTTACAATCCCCCCTTCTTTTATTTATCATTTGTTTATCAAACATGCAAAAAGCAAGGTTTGTTATATTTACAATTACAACAATCATATTTCATGGTCCTCATTAATTGCCACTGGTACATTGTTAGAGGTAAACAACAAAAGCTTCGTTACATTAAAACGGTCTTTGATTATTTTGAGTAAATACTTAATAATACATGGCCCAAAAATCAATCCCAAAATAATTATTATTAGTGGTCCTGCTAGAGCAGAAAATAAGGTAGTTAACCAAGGTGACATATTAAACCAATTTTCATACCATGACCTATTGGCTTCTCTTTCTTTCCTTCTTTGTTCGAGTCTCTTTCTTAATTCTGACATTGCATCCTGTACAACCCCTGTATGATCAGCATAAGAGCAACATTCTTCTTTTAAAGCAACACATAACCCTCCTTCTTTCAGAAATAGTAGGTCTAGCCCCCTTCGATTCTGTAATACTACTTCTGATAATGATTTTACCGAAGTTGCTAAGTTGTTTATAGCTTGCTCTATTCTTCCTAAATCTTCATCTACTGCCGATTGTAGGGCTTTTATTTCCTCTCCTTTGAAAAGGGCGGCTATTCCAGTTCCTGCTCCAACTCCACTAGCAATAAGCAATCCAGCAATTGTAATAGTAGTTATGGGTTCTCTAGTTTGTCTAGAGATCTCCCCTTCAAAGTGTCTAAATACCTCTTCAGAGGTATGATACATGATTTTAGGTATGATGACAACTTGAATACAAAAGAAACTTCCATTGAACACATTAAGAGACAAACAAGGGGTTACCCCCACATCCGAACATACCCATTTGGCGTTTCCAGAGGGTATTATCCATTTATAATTCTGGTTCTTGTGTATTTGTATAGTATAGTTCTTCATAGTTTCATTACACAGTGATTGATACATGAGCGGAACAGTCCCGATACATCGTCCCTTTCCAGTTACCATTTGCATAGTTATCCCTCGAGTAGGGTTTGGATGTTTTTGTTCGTCCCATTTACATTCTCTTGGATTTGCCTCGTTAGACCAACGAACCTTACTAGGTTTTCCCATAGCCTCAAAATATGGTGGTCTTACGTTGTAACATAACCAACAACCGTCAGTTAAGTTGGGTCTAGTTTTGTTTAAGGCTTCATAGGACTTCTGCATCATGTTCCAGAGTGGGTCTCTTGGTTCCTGCTCAAGTGGTATAATTGCAACAGGCAGTGTGGCCTTTGGAATTTGAGTAACTTTTTTATTTGATCTCAAATCCGGTAGAGGAGTTATAGGATGAGAAATCTTATTAAGGACTGGATTAGGGCCTATGGGTAAAGAGTCATGAGGTATGGGTTTCTTTTTTATTGAGAAATGACCTCCCCTATCTGCTCCTCGTTCTGCTAATCTTATTCCCCACGTACGTCCTACCATCCATCCAGGATCAGCGGGCTGTAAAACTTCAATAGCTATTCCTGTACAATTCCCATAGGTTAGTGTGGTTGGAGTCAGCCCTCCCCAGGGAGAAAGGCCTCCCATTGTAGCATCTGATGGAATACAGTAACTGCCTTTTCTTCCCCAGAATGATGAAATATATTTATCTTGGGTTGTTACTTTCCAGCCTGTGGCTACTGTCTCACATCCCCAATAGCCACAATAAAAATGTCCAGGATAATTACAATAAGGTTTTCCAGGGTTAGATGCAGGACACATATAATACGGATAATATGTTGGACAAGGTTTTGTACCGATTAGGTCACATAATGGGACATGAAAACTGGGACTTCCTCTCATAGTAGTGGTTGCAAGTATATTATGATTTTCCCATTGAATTAGACTCCACTTAAACGGTTCATGTGGATTTTCAGCCACTACTTGAGGTATTGGATACCAGATTACTAACAATATGAGTATGCCAGGACAAAGGGTGGGCTTTGTACTTAATTGTATTACAATCTTACCAGTCCAGGGGGAGTTCAGCCATTGCTGCTTGTGCGTCCCAATATTCAGATTCCCTCCTCCTGGGCCTGTTCCTCCT
The DNA here is from genome assembly GCA_017639245.1 of Myiopsitta monachus. Classification (NCBI taxonomy): domain Eukaryota; kingdom Metazoa; phylum Chordata; class Aves; order Psittaciformes; family Psittacidae; genus Myiopsitta; species Myiopsitta monachus. Next base: position 6,238,565 of record CM029940.1, read on the forward strand.
CTGCCTCGCTCGTCGACTTGGTTGCTGCAAGCCACGAGGTGTACCATCTTCTCGGCAGCAAGGGAACTCCACAGGAATTCGGGTATTTCGCTTTATATAACGAAGCACGTAGGCTTCCCACTTGTCTGCTTTCACAAATGGGGCACAGCACGGTAAGGCTCGAACTTCCCTCCTACACTGGGCAGCTAGAATTTTGATCACAAAAGGGGGTGATTCATTAAAATGATAACAATAATATAGAGGGTTTATTCCTTCTACAAAAATATTCCACCACTCAGTGGACCCTCTCAAGAGTCCGTAATTTCCTTCTAAAAACTTTAATGCCCACTTAGTTAGTTGCCGTTTGATTTTGTAACATATCCAACATACTCCTATAGGAGGATATCCACTCCTACAGTGCTTCCACCATTTGTCCTGGCACACCATACACTCAAAGCAAATAAAAGGATAACAATTACAACCTGGGGATCCACACTTTAAACGTATATCATGTGTACGTATATCGTTTAAATCAGTATGTAGCCTATATTCAATCTTTAACTGCATATATTCAACAATTTCCTTTTGCACACTTAGTGTATTTCCAAAAATAAAACATCACCAGCGACAATAATATTGCAATTGCAAAGCAAATCAAACATTTAACACTAAAAGGTAAAGTTAAAAAATGTTCGGTCAGTGTCTCTATCATCACTTATCTCTTTAAAATCAGCCTGGGGTCTCCAGGTTTGCTGACCACTTTCCAGTGCGGTGGAGTTACTGGTCCTTTAATGCGGCTTGCATGAGTCCATCCTCGTTCTGCAGTTCTAACAGCTGTTTCTGTTGTAAGCAAGACAAGATAAGGCCCTTCCCACTTAGGTTTCAAGGTTTCTTCTTTCCAGGTTTTTACCATTACCCAGTCTCCAGGTTCAATATTGTGTATTTTCAAGTCCAGAGGTGGTCGTTGGACTAACAGACCCTTTTTCCATAACATATTCCTATGTTTAGACAGTTGAGATATATATTCACTTATCATTTTATTCCGAATTAATACATGGTTTTGAGGTTCTTCTATTCTGTAAGGCATTCCATACATCATTTCAAAGGCTGAAATGCCCAAATCTGCTCTAGGCCTTGTTCGTAATATTAGCAGAGCCATAGGCAGGCATTTTACCCATGATAACTTAGTTTCAACTATTAATTTGGTCAGGGTAGTTTTTAATTCCCCATTCATTCGCTCCACTTTTCCTGAACTTTGAGGATGCCAAGGGGTATGATATTCCCATTTGATTCTTAAGGCATCTGTTAAGTCCCGTATTATTTTTGATACAAAGTGAGATCCTCTATCCAAATCTATTACTTCAATAATTCCATATCTAGGTATAATATGTTCTAATAATACTTTAGTAACTTGGTTAGCAGTTGCTCTTGAGGTAGGGAATGCCTCTACATAGTGTGTTAAATGATCCACTATTACTAACAGATACTTATATCACCCCACCTTTTGTAATTCAGTGAAGTCAACTTGTATTCTGCAAAATGGTTTATATGCTGGTTGCCGTCCCCCAACATGTTTTCCTCTTATCTTAGTATGGTTAACTTTTTGGCAGGTTTCACAAGTAGCTGTTACAGCTTTAGCAATATTATACACTCCTATACAGGAATATAGTTGCTCAAAATAATCCACTAATGCTTGGGTTCCCCAATGGGTTTTTGCATGTATTTTCGACAAGATCGAGCTTGCAATTGCCTTTGGCAATACTTCTCTGCCATCAGGTAAAATCCACTTATTCTCTACCTCTTGTACTTCCATTTCTCTTAACTTTTCTTTTTCTTGCTGTGAAAAACTATATACCCTTGTGTATGTTCTGTTATTATTTAGAATAATAGTTCTATTCCCAGCCATCCTTTTGGCTTCTTGATCTGCCGCATTGTTCCCTCTAATCTGGTAAGTTATTCCCTTTTGATGCCCTTTTACATGTACAATAGCTATTTGTTTTGGTCCTTTTAGGGCCCTCAGTACCTGTCGTATAAGTTCTAAATATATAAGGTCCTTTCCTTGTGAATTCACAAATCCTCTTTCTTCCCAAATTTTTCCAAAGGTATGTACCACTCCATAAACATACCGAGAATCTGTATATATAGTACCTTCTTTGTTATATAGATACAATAGTGCTCTTAAGAGTGCATATAACTCACATGCTTGTGCTGACCAGCTGGCACTTAAGGGACCTGATTCAATTACTTTGAGATCATCATTTACCAATTTTATTACTGCATAACCAGAAATTTGTTTACCTTCTACAATTCTAGATGACCCATCTATAAACACCTTCTCTCCCAACTCTAATTCTTCCTCTTCTAAGTCAGGATGTATTTTTGTTTGTTGTTCGATTGTTTGGAAGCAATTATGGGTAAGTAGTGAACCTTCTCCAGGGTACAGAAATTCTGCAGGGTTAACCGCTCCTGTTGGTTTTAAAATTAACTTTGGGGACTCTATAAGTATCCCTTTGTATTTTAAAAGTCTACTATCTGTCAACCACTTTTCTGCCTTTTGTTGTAAAATTCCTCGAATGTTATGGGGCGCATACAAAGTTATTTCTCCATTAAAGATGATTTGGTTAGTCTCTTCAATTAATAAGGCAGCAGCAACAATAATTTGTAAACAAGTTGGCCAGCCTCTGCTGACTGGGTCAAGTATTTTAGAAAGGTATCCAACAGGTTTCTTCTGACCTGCCCACTCCTGAGTGAGTACCCCAAAGGCTGTCCCTTCATGTACATTTACAAATAAATGAAAAGGTCTCTTTAAGTCGGGTAGACTTAATACTGGGGCCTGACTCAATTCAAACTTTAATGCTTCGAATTGTTCCTTTTCCTCAGGGGTCCATTTAGGGAATCCCTCCTTGGTCAATTGATTGTAAAGGAATTTAACCTTTGAACTATAATTCTCAATCCACTGTCGACAGTAGCCAAATAGCCCTAATGCCTGTCGGATTTGTCGCTTAGATATTGGCATTTTTAGTTCCACAATTCCCTTTATTCTTTCCGGGTCTAGTATTTTCTTTCCTTGAAACAGATAATGACCCAGATACTTAACTTTCTCTTCTACAAATTGTAATTTATCTTTTGAAACCTTCAAACCCTTTTTTGCTAAAAAATTCAATAAGTTTACACTATCTTCTAACACCTTATTTTCTACATCCCCCGCAATTAACAAATCATCCACATATTGGAGTAAGATATTTCCCGATTGTACTTGAAATTCTTCTAACAATTTTTCTAGCGCCTGCCCAAACAGGTTAGGAGATTCCATGAATCCCTGTGGGAGCACGGTCCATCTTAGTTGCTGTTTTCTGTTAGTATCAGGGTCTTCCCATTCGAATGCAAAATAATCTCTACTTTGTTCTGCTAAAGGACAGGCCCAAAACGCATCTTTTAAATCTATTACACTATACCATGTTCTATGGGGTCCTAATTTACTAAGTAAAGTGTATGGGTTTGCCACTACTGGGAAACGAGTTACTGTTCTTTTATTAATTTCCCTCAAATCATGGACTAATCGATATCTCCCATTTGTTTTGTTTACCGGTAGAATAGGGGTATTAAAAGGTGACATACAAGGTTCTAATAATCCTTGCGCAATTAACCTGTCCACCTCTGATTTTAAACCTCGTCTCCCCTCAAGTGACAACGGGTACTGTTTGATTCTAATCGGTATATGTGGGTCCATAATTTGAATTTTAATAGGAGGAATATCAAGCTTGCTTACAGTGTCTGGAGAGTACCAGACTGTAGGACTTATCATTTTTTCATTTTCAAGTGTTAGGGGATAAGCTGATACCTTTAACCTTTTGTTTTCCACTTTAATTTCCAATTGTAATTCCATAATTAAATTTCGTCCCAGCAGATTATATTCTGCTTCGGGTACGAGCAGGAGTTCACCGATTCCAAACTTATTTTCAGTTTCAAAAAGCACATTTTTTATTTTTCCTACTTCAAACAGCTCTCCTTTTGCACCGATTACTTGGACCTTTTCAGGGGACACCCTACAACCATTAGGAATTTGTCTAATAGTTGATTTCTCAGCCCCTGTGTCAATTAAAAAAGTAAACTCCTGTTTCTGGGGACCTATCTTTAGTTTTATCAAGGGCTCAGGATGACTCCGGTCCCCGAAAAGATAGAGCCCATGACTGACCTATTCTGCATTAAAAACCTCCTCATCCCTAATTCTGTCTACAATTCTTTTTTAGATGCCCCTTCTTTCCACAGTAAAAACAATTCCCTTGTTCTCGCTTTCTACTTTCTTCTCCCTTGCCCAAGGGGAGTTTCAGGGTTCACTCCCGAATACAGCTGGAGGGCCTTTCTTAATCTCTCCAGCCATTCAGTTGGACTTTCATCTTTCTTTTGTATTTCGTTAAACGCTTTATTAATATTTTGACCACGGGGTACAGCTTCGCGGATGCCCTGGATTACTATGGTCCTCAGGTCTTGCATATGAGTTCTATGAATTGGATCTTGATTATTCCAATTTGGTCTTTGGAGTGGCCATTTAATATCAGCCTGAGGACCTTGAACATGTTGAGCATCCCAAAGTCTCATCCCAGCTCGCCTGATCATCTCCCGCTCCTCCGTGGTGAATAGTTGACCCAGGATTGACTGCATTTTATCCCAAGTGTAAATGCTAGGACCTAAAAACTGATCCAATCTCTCAGCCACTCCGATCGGGTCTTCTATCAAGTTCCCCATTTCAGTTCTTTTAAATTCTCTCAGATCACCCGAATTTAAGGGCACAGATATAAATCCTATAGTCGGCTGTGCTCCCCCCATAGGCATTTCCCTTAAAGGGTACATTTGAGCAGCCCCGCTCTGGCTACGAGTTTTGCGTCTTGGGGGAGAATCTTGCTCCAACTCCGGTGGGGGAGTAGGTGCCCGGGGAACCACTGGTGCAGGTGCCACTGGTTCCGGTGGTGGTGTTACATATGGAGAAGGGACTAAAAGATTCTCATCTAGTTCATTCTTTCGTTTCCCCCGCTTTTCCCTTAACTCATTTACTGGATAAAGAGAAGCTATACCTTGGGGTTTTTCTAACCATATTTCAGCATACTGACTTTCTTCTGGGTTAGATGGTTTTTTATTATTCACCCAGAAATTTAATTGTTGTCTCACCCAGTCCTCTCCTGATCCATATACTGGCCAATATACATTTTTAGAAATTTGTTTTCCTCCCCAGACCTTTGTACAAAACCTAATCATTTTGTTTTTCTCTTTCCCTGCTGTCCCAGGGAATTGCTCCCAATTAGTCAACATAAAACCTAACGGAGTATCCTTAGGCACTGGGGGTAATCCACCCATGGGAGTCGAGGGCTTACTGTTCCTCGCACCCATCTTCTGGAATACCTTTACTCACACACACACTCACTCCCCTTATTCCTGGTCCAGTCCCTCGCGGGATATGGAAATCGCAGTACTAAAGGGTCCGCACTCACTTGGTTCAGTATATCGAACCTCTCATACACCGTATTCCAGGAAAACCAATCCCGACCGGACGGATACCTGCGAAATACTCGCTATATACTTACGCGTCCTGCGTCTTCGTCCGGACTTCTGTGCACAAAAATTTATGGGATGACCGGTTCCTCTTTGCTCACTATTCTTTAATTTAGGTTCGTCGGTAAGGATGTAGTAGGAGGACAGCCTCCTCTGGAGCCGCAAATTAATGCGGGGCGCCTCTCCGAGGGTTTGTGTCCCACTTTTCCTTATCCGAGTCACGGCACCAGAATTGTTATAAATTGAGACCATAAATGATCAAAATCAATTAGAATTTATTGATTATAGTAAGCAGAATATGAGCAAATACAGCGCTGGGCGACAGAGGAGTCCCCGCTCCACCAAGTGCCGCAATTTCAGTTCTCCCTTCAGTCCTTTTTTATAGGCTTATTAGTTTCGCTTCTGACGTGGCTGTGTAGTATTCTGCGCATGCTCAGGTTATTGCTAAGGGGTCTTTCTCTATCTCCTGGTGGTCGCCAGGACTGAAATCAGACATCTTCCCCAGTTTCTGAGTACTCTCTTCTTCCTTGTATGGTTGTTCTTGTAATTCCAGGAGCTGCTTTTGCTGGCAACAATAGATTACTTGTGCAAACATATTCTGCAGTATACATTCTCTATCTGTCACAAAACATGTGCTTTGGCAGTTTGGGTGTATACATTCTCTATCTGTCACAAAACATGTGCTTTGGCAGTTTGGGCGTATACATTCTCTATCTGTCACAAAACATGTGCTTGGGCAGTTTGGGCGTATACATTCTCTATCTGTCACAAAACATGTGCTTGGGCATTTTGGGCGTATACATTCTCTATCTGTCACAAAACATGTGCTTGGGCAGTTTGGGCGTATACATTCAGAACATCTTGTTTGATAAACAACCTTAACTTTTTACACCAAGAAGGAGGAAAATGACTGCTACTGCTGAACCCATCACAGTAATCTAATGCTAAACGGTTTTGGTATACAGCTGCCCTGGTTTGTGACTGTTGTTTTGTGATTAATTCAAGGGCTCGAGCTGTTTTATTAATTATTTCTAGGACTGCTTGTAATCAAATAATTCTGTTTAACATATAAATAGGGGTTCTATATCCCCAGCTACCATCTTGGGTCCATGTGGCTGGCCCATATACCTCAATTATTCTCTCGGGTCGCCATTCATCTTCCCCCCATTTTTGGGTTGCACCTATTAGATCTCGTTTTCTTCTTTCTTGATATTCTTCATATAAAGGTATTCCTATTTTTTGTCCTTGGTTCTTTGGCAATAGGAAGAACCCTGGCAGTATTATTCCAATCGTATATGTACCTTTCTACTTTCTTGGGAGATGTGTATATGCCCGATTTCCACAGATCCAAAATATCCCATCAGGGGCAATCCAATCTATAGTATCATCTCCTGGATTATCCCAATAACGTTTTAGTTCTTCTATTCCCTCAAATGGGGTTTTGCCAGAAACATTACACCAGGTTAACAGCATTTGTTTGTCGTAGATGCAGTTTTTATCTATACTATTATTGGTGGTCCAATATCCTGTGGGTTTATTAGGCCACCAGGTTGTATTCGTGTCATTCGCAAAGATTAATTGTTTACAAGGGGAATGTCCTATTATTTCAGTAAATCTATTACCTGTCCTTTGGATACATTCTGTCCTGACTACTTCTGATGTTAGTATCCACCCTTCAGGTCGGTATTCCTCTTTTGAAATCTCAGTACGATTCCACTTGAGGAGTTCTGTAATCCCTAAACTCTCTCCTTTCCAAGGCCATTCCTCAGTCATAAGGTCTCCTCCACATATCCAACAATTGGCCACATTCAATTCTTTCGCTATTCGTTGCATTAAATCTGGAAATAAGTTTTGGCCTAAGCCCGGAAGGTCCAGGTTTGAGAGTTGGGCTTTTAGCCTTTGGTATAAGTGTTCTAAAGGTCTAGTGGCCAAACTCATTTCCCTAAAAGTCTTGGTTACATTTTTAACTAAGGTCTCCTTATATTCATCTTGGACTCCCCCTCCATCTGAAATATCCCAGTGACCTGTCTTGGTGAAGCCATGTTTCACCTTTAGGGCATCCTACCCCTAGTCTGATTCCACCTTTTCTTAAGTTCTTTCCTACCCAATATTCTTGTCCATTATATCTGCACACTCCTAAATTCACCTGGTTATAACATTGGCGATTAATATGCGTGTGCACCATTATACTAGAAATGGTTTGTCTATACCACTTGACTGTCTGATAACACTTGGAGCATTCGCTACCAGATGCCAGAGATACTATTAGTGATAATAACACTAGGAGTGGAGGTCCGGCATGGCTTATACTTCTGCCTCTCGTGACTATTGGGGTGCTTCCAACAGCTGAGAAATATTTCTTCTTGGCAGCAAGTACAGAGGTCAACCCGGTCTTGCCCTCCATTCTCCTTAATTGGTATCTCTGGTTTTACACGTTAAAATTCTATCTTCAGATCCGAGACCCGTATTGGAGTTGATATCTCAATGATCTATACACATTCTGATTGAGTCGGTCTATATTAAGTAACTCCTGGGGGGTTCTATAACAATAATATCTAATTTCTCTACACTGACCTAATGGGGTTGTATAACCACATCGGGTACACCAAAAATTAAGGACCTGGGAAAGGTATTGTTCCTGTCTGCCACAAGGACCTAGGATGAACTTATTACAATGATTACATTTAACCCACATATATACGCAACAATTACAGTAGTAGCATAGTCTGGTCGAAGGGGTTTGGTGTCTTCCTAGTCCGAAGATGTCTCTGAGGCTTTCGTTGTCCATTGCTCCCATGCAGTATGGCTGTCAGGAGTCTTCTGAAGGTCCTCCTGGGATTTTCTGTTAAAGTAGAAACACGAGACTTCCTTCTAATGGTTAGTTTCAAAGGGTCTTTGTGCATTTCTATCACCCAGTCCTTTGGTGGCTGTATTGTTCTTTTAATTTGGCTAGCATGAGTCCATCCTTTCTCTGCAGTCCGTATCGCCATTTCCATGACTAAAAGAACTTGAAAAGGTCCCTCCCATTTAGGAATCAAACTTTCTTCTTTCCAAGTTCTAACTAACACCCAGTCCCCAGGTTCAATTGTATGAATTTTAAATCCTAATGGTGTTGATTTGGGCAATCAATCCCTGAGCAATCATCTCGTCCATTTGCCGGGATATGACTTGTATATAAGTTCACAAATTACGAACCTCTATATCAGGATTAGTAAATGATTTCATAAAGGAATATGGAATTCTGTATAGCATCTCATACGCTGACAATCCCATGTCTGTTCTCGGTTGGGTCCTCATATTTAATAATGCCAGGGGCAAGCACTTTACCCAGGACATGCGAGTTTCTATCATTAATTTTGTGAGATTCTGTTTCAAGGTTTGATTCATACGTTCCACCTGCCCAGAACTCTGGGGGTGCCATGGGGTATGGAAGTCCCACCTAATTCCTAATGCTTGAGTTAATTCCTTTAAAATTTTTGAGGTAAAGTGGGTGCCCCGGTCTGAGTCAATGAATCATATAATCCCATACCGAGGTATTAACTGGTAAAGCAATATTTTAACCACAAACTGGGTCAAAAGGTCTGTAGGCTATTCTCCTTCCTCCAGAAGGTACCTGTCTCATCACTTTCCTGTTAACTTTTTGACAGATCAGACATCCCTTGGTAACTTGTTTAGCTATTTCAACAATGCCAATACATCCATAAGATTTCAAAAACTGGTCACATAGCGCCTTAGTTCCCCAGTGGGTCTGTTCATGTAGCTTTTGCCTTAGCATTTTCTAGCAGCTGCTGTAAATTTGTATGCTCTAACATTTGTTTTATAAGTGATAAATCCATACAATACAAGGTGTAATTTCTTATTAGCAACTGACTAGAAAGTATAGGTGGTTTTATACACAAAATCACAGTCCCTAATAATAATTACTTTACAAGCACACATATTCAAACTGTTACTTTTCAGTTGCCCCCAAGTAAGGTTTTGCAATCATTCTTCTTTCTCTTCCTCTGTCTCATTCTGCTTGGGGTATTCATGATCAGCTCTTATAGCTGAGGTATCAGGTTCTTTCGCTCGTCCGTCCAGTTTATGGCAAGGCTTGACAAACTTTGCAGGCAGCCGCCATGGACCTATAGGTAGGAGGACACAAATATACCCCTCCCCCAGGTTATCAGTACTTGAGAAGTAAGACAGGTTAAAGTGATTCCTTAAAATAAAGGCATTCTGATAAAAAAAGGAATGTTAAGCAGTTGTAGAAACAAACTGCACGGTGTTAACAGTCAAAGAGTTTGCCATGTTATTACACTTTTTTTTTTTTCTCTCTGCCACCCTGATGCTGCTTGGGTGGCGGCTGATAAAGCTTGTGGTTGCACTACCCCTCTCTCTTTTTCAGTTCAATAAATCGAGAGGTTTTTATGCCCCCCTTTTTTTTTCTATCGGTGGCCAGTAGCTCCCACATCTGTAACAAATTATTTTCCCTCTGATTTAACACCAAATAAGTTGCTCCTGTATCCACCCAAAGTTCCACTTTATTTTCTCTATTCCCTAGCTTTAATTTTATCTGCCAGAGTAGATTCCCCAGTTCCCTCTCTGTCTAGTTCCAATTCAGCCACGGGAACCACCCCATGGCACTCCCCCCCAGGGAAGTCTCACTTCCAGCGCCCAAACTCCCCATAACGCGTACACCAATCTGGTTCCACAGAAAAAGAGCCCACTCCGCGCTCCCACAGGAACTCCGCCAGCGCCTCAGGCAGCGTCTCCATTCCGCCCCGCAGTGACCATTGGCTCCAGCGCTCGGCCCGCGCGTGTGCGGGTTCCCCCCGCCGCTACCACCGTGGCGCTCACCAGAGCCCAGCGCCAGCCCCAGCAGCACCGAGAGCCGGCGCCGCTCGGTCTGGAAGAGCAGCGGGAAGCAGGAGCGGACGCTCAGCGCCCGGCAGTCCCCGGCGAACACCCCTCTTGGTTTTCCTTTTTTTTTCTTCTCACCGTTGCCCACCCTGCCCTGCAGCGGCTGCAGATGCCAGCCTCTGCTACAGCACTTCTGTTTTAACCCCTTCTTAACTCTGAATGTGAATCTGCTGCTTGTTGCCAGTGACAGCAACCTCTTCCTCCTTATCAATATCAGATAGGACAGATGCAGAGGGTGCTCCTCTCAGAGGTACCCACGATACAAAATTTTCCCTTTCTACGATATCACAAGCTGAACAACCTCTATTTTAACTTTCAGTTTTTCCCTGTCCTCCTCCAAAGCCAAAACTAAGGAATCTAGCAGAGCTATACCAATTTCGCATTTCATCTGTCACCCCGGGTGGTCTCCCAGTAGTGAAAAACACATCTGCATCATCCCATTTTCCTTGCCACCCCAAAAAAAAACCCAACAGTAATTGCAACAGTGCATCACAGTTCAAAGTTCCATCTTTAGCCCACCTTTTCTAACATTCCAAAGTACCTAAAGGCCACCATTGGCCACAATATTCCACCAATGCTTTCCTAATCACTGAGCCCCAGGAGACCCTCCCAGTTCTTTCCAATGTGCTAAAATGCACCCCAAAGGACTCTTTTTCAAGATCTCACCACTCTGCTGATTTCCAATTGTCAATCTCACATTGACACACACACACACGCAGGATCCCACAGACACACTCCACACAGTTACAACATTAGAGAAAGACTAAAACTCAATCGACAAACAACTACTAATAACACAGTTATAACATCCAGTCACCAGTATTAAAATCACAAAACCAAAATCATTACCGTAAGAACGCCTTTTATGAAGATTGTCCCTGTCTGCTCCCGCAGTGATCCGAATGAGTTGAGGGGTCCCTCAGGGAAAAATTCCCAAGGGCCCTAGGGAGCCCTGTCCTCAGCAGGTCCTGCAGCCGAGCAGAGTTAAAGTCCCATCTGGTCTTATTTTCTCTTTTGTTCACTCTACCATATTCACACATTGATTTAGAGCCTGACAGATCCATCCTTCAAATGACCCATATTGTGGCCAGAAAAGGTCATCTGATCTTATTTTTTTCTTTTGTCCACTCCACCATACAGAATTTGACCATCTTTTCTTTACTTTTAAATTTGGTTTCTTCCATACCTTTCCAGAGTGATAGCATCTCCTCTAATGGACTGTTGCGGGGGATGTCCGGTCATGCCTTGTTGCTCCCTTTACACCGGGGGCCCTTGCGCTTACTCACGCCCCATGAATCCCGAGGTCCCCTCTTCAAATTAGTAACCACTCTCCGATCCCAAATGGGTCTCTTCTTATTCACTTCATCCCTTCACCTGCCGTTCCCCTCGCGGGGTACGGAACTGAGGTTAGGACTCCGCACTCGCTTCGTAACTAAGTTACGTCTCACTAATTCACCGACCTCCCTTATCACCCAACCAAGCGATCCTTACAGCCTGATTTTCTCGCCCGGGTCTTTGTGCACAAGAATTACAGGTAAAAGAAACTGCAGTTTTTCCGGAAGCCCTTAAAATACCTTTCTTATCTCTCATAAAAAAATTCTCTCTCTCCTGATGGCTTCCACGTTCCCACAAGACCACTATAAAAGTAAAGTGGGGCACCTTCCCGTCAGGTTCGGTTTCAGCCTGCAGGAGTAGAGAATCACGTCGGGGTCACCAATTTGTTATAAACGCCAATTTAGCCACAAAAAACCCCAACGCCTGCACCAGCATTTGTAGCCAATTCGTTTATTGTGCCCGTTGATGAGAGATAAGCAAGCAGCGCTGGCTGCACGAGGAGTCCTCACTCCACCTAAGCCGCACACCGAGGGGTTAAGAGAGTAGATATTTATTACACACAAACATGCATATTCAGTAGGTTTCCCAGACAGAAGGGGGGGGATATTACAATTAGTTCAGGTACTCATTATCATAAGCCCCCTCCCTTTCGGCGCTTGTGCACTTCCCTCCTATAATTGTGGGTCAGGGTCTTCAAGATGAAGTAAGTAGTCTTCCTCTCGTGGGCAGGGGTCTTCGAGATGAAGTAAGCAGTCTTCCTCAGGATGCACTTTTCACCTTTAGCTGGTCCGATGCCTTAGTCATCACAACTATCTTAAAGATCAGCCTTGTCTGCAAGTTTCTGACAGCTGGCTAAGATTTGGAGCAGTGTGGTCCTCCTACAAGCGATAAACAACACCAGACACACGGATGAGGAGTACACAAAGTTAGCAGATTTAAGGGACACACTGTTTTTAGGGGAACTACTAAATCTCATTATCATATCACAGACTTACAAAACAGACACTTCACAGACACAAAACAGACATGGCAATAGGGTTATTAACACTTCACAGACTTGCAACACAAAACAGGCATTGTAAAAGGGCTATTACCACTTCACAGACTTACATTACTCTCTAAGTTAAACTAGAAGTATTTGAAACCCATGTTTCTAAATACTTGCTTATATTCAATGAAGTTACAGATAGCAACTTTCATTAACGTTGCCTTAGACATGTGGATATAATAACTCAATTTTTCGTATACTTAATTTTCGCCCCATATTAATGGTTTCTCATTTCATAACTTTCCTCACCATTTTTTATAACAAACTATCACTTCTCTAACATGAATCATAGCCTGTTATATCACAAGTCCACATCTTGAAATGCCACATACATATACTAGAGAAACAAAAGACTTTTTTTTTGTTGTGCAGGGAAACCAACACAGATTAGAAGAGGCCCTCACATCCTGACAGGAGCTGGGCAAGGCTGATATAGATCCACATGGACTCTGTCCTGGTGGAACCAAATTAACTGTGCTTTTTCTTTAACTGCTTGGAAGCTGTCACTGCTGAGCTCAGCACACAAGGACCTGCGGTGGGGCAGGTGACTGCTTTCGTCCAGACCGTGAGTAGTACCCAGCGCAGGAGGGTGTCAGGCACAGGACCCAGGCAGCAGCAGAAAGTGGCTGTGATGCCAGGGTTTGGATAGGCATTGGGAAACCTTCTTGCTCTATAAGAGGGACCCTATTTCAGAGTTGAGGTTTGGCTTTTGCTATTTTACTGCTGTTCGGTGTGTGGAATACACAGTGCTTCAAAGCCAGCAAAGTGAATAACCTACTCTGCCTGATGCAAATGGTTACAGGCTGTGTAAATTATAATCAGGTGAACATAGTATTTAACAAACTTGTAATAACACAGAACATTAGAAAGGCCTGATATTGAATGCATAAGACCATTCAAAGTCATATCCTTAAAAGTAGAATTCCTTGCAGAAACTTGTTATCTTACATGCATCCAAATAAAATCACAACAGAGGTATGAGTATCTTGGGTTTTGTACAAATGATCAAACCTGTATTCTTTATTGACCAAGGAACTGTGTAAAAGGGAACTTGGATAATGTTTTAAAACACTAGTGTTTTTTTTCATACAGTGCTTGTAGATGACGCTGCAAGCTCTCTGAAGTTAGTAGCTTTCTCTGCCTCATATTTGCCTGGCACAGTGTCTGTATCACTGCAAAAAGACAACATTGCATTGCTCTGTAAATTTAATCTCATAGAAGCCAGGTAAGAAGTATTTTTAGAAGGAAACACCTGACAATACCAAACAAACCCCTCACCAAATGTTTCAGGCTACAGCCAGCCAGCCTTAACAAATCAATTGATCCCCTCTGTGAAGAGACAAGTCTGGCTTGCTTAACTCCTGGTTACAACTCCTTACCTAAAAAGCTATGATTAATTATGAGCACAAAACACAACCAAGACTATCTCTATGTACAGAGGATAGTTCTGTGGTAACAAGTTTGACAATTTTCAAGTCCATAAATTGGAGCAATGCAGAAATTAATGACCAGGTACATGGATTAAAGTAAATACTAGTTTGAACGTGAGCTTAATGCTTCATAATGCAATTCAGCAAGTGCTGCTTCAGTGACATAGGAAATTGAGAATTTCAGGGGGGAGAAGAAAAAAATATCCCCCCCCACCAAAAAAAAAAAAAAACACAAAAAAAAAACACAAAAAAAAAAAACCACAAAAAAAAAAAAAAAAACAAAAAAACCAAAAACAAAACCCAACAAAAAATAAAACCATGTGCTTTATTATTTGGAAATCTCATGCATCTGAAGTACCATTATAAGTAGCACCTGTAGGATAATCAAACTTAAAAACATGCATATGAAAGTAAGGATTGTCTGTTACTAGCACAATATTTCAAAGACATTGAAAAGAAGCATCTTGGCTTTACAGGATTGTTCCACAAAAATGTACATTAACCTTATTACAGAACATACAAATATTGTGGATGGGTAACAGAAATCACCACCCTTCCATGTGATGCATCAACAAAGTTATCCCTTATGTCAGAAACATAAAAGGAACCATAATAGAGTGTTTAGAAAAAAAAAAACTCAGTTTATACCATTATATTTTAATTTACAAGTGTAAGAACTGCTGTCCCAACTTAAAAAAACCTTTTGTATCTGTAAGTTATTAGAAACTTGTAAACCTTTACATTTTTTCCAGAAGTATCAAGTGCAAATGCAAGGCAAATATAAAATCTGTTGACTTATTAGATTACAAATACTACCTCCTGAAAAAGCTGCAGTTACAAGAAAATAATAAAAAAAATATTCTAACTCCCATTGTTAGATCTTAGCTTCAATCAACACTGCATTACAAGTCCAAAGCCAGATCAGATTTGGACACATTCCTAGAACATGTTGTTTGCCTTATTTTTACATCAATATTCTGATCTCAGTACAGTTTTGCTTTCTGTATTTGTTTTATTAGTGCATATTAAGGATGTGGAGAGCACTAACAGATAAAAAGGTTGCATTTATCAATGGATAGTAGCAACTTAAGTGTTCTCAGTCTGCTGCCCTCCAAGAAGTCCATTTCTATAAGGATAAAAGCATATTTTTTTTCCCCTCTAAGCCTCCATAGTAACTCTGTGTAGCAGTATGCCATTTCCATTTATGAACCTAGGACCACTGGTAGGTGACTGAATACTAAATTCTAGGATTTTGGCCAGCTAGCAGGCCCATAGATAAAGCAATTCTGAAAGTGTTATATTTTACCCTACTTGAAAGGAGTGACAGTACTCATATCTGTTTTGAAATAGCACCTTACTGTGTTCCATGTATACATATATAAAAGATATGAGCTAACAGGAGATTCATGGAGTTGTTATGAAAGGAAATGTTCAGTGCTCTTATGCTGGGATAGTGTGTTGAACAGCATGAACAAGAAGCTAGTATTCCTCATTATGTTTCAGTTTCATAAAAATAGGGTTCAAGGAGACACCATGTTCACTCCTCTGATCAGAACCATATGTTCCAGTCAGATTACACTGCTATGGCAGGATTTTTTTTTAACAGAAGTTCAAAGGTATCTGCACACATCTGCCAAAGATTATTGTGGGGTTTCTTTAAATAAGCACACTGTACTTACATGCTGAATCAGATTTGGAGAACATTTCACATTTAACACCACAAAAAAAAAAAATAAACAAAACAATACCTCTAATTTAGGCTTTTGAATTTTTGTTTAGTAGAATTTTAAGATGGGAAACATGCTCTTAGATAAACAATTGCTCGTCATTTGTTTTGTAAAAAATCCCACACAACAGCAGCATTTTTAATGAGCAACTCCCTTCCCCAGCCTATGGAGTCAAAAGCTCATGAATATAGCTTCCAATTAAGGCACAAAATCCTTTACCATCTCTTTCTTCTCACTGGTTTCTTCACATTCTCCCCTTTCCCTTAAAAAAAAAAAATAAATAAAATTTTTATATATAAATGACAAATTTTTGGTGTAGCAACATCTTCTATTAAATTTAATAGTCCAGTAAAACTTGTAGCAGTATCCAAGATTGGTTCTACCTACCTAGTTTGGGCTCTGAGGATTAGTTTAAACTGTAAACTATACCTTCACACAACAGCGAGTGGGAATAGAATTTATATTCTAGAGCCAGTTGGGTTTTTTGGTTGGGGTGTCTGGTTTTTTTTTTGGTTTTTTTTTTTGTCAGGGTTTTTTTGGTTGGGTTTTTTTTTGCTGCTTTTTTGTTATTGTTTGGTCGGTTTTTTTGTTTTTGTTGGTTTTTTTTTTAACTGACTTAGTTACATCATCAAATCCTGTACCTCTGTAAGAACGCAAGTTAACACCCACATTCAGAGCAGGAGGTGTGCAACTGGGTCACATCCCCGCTACCAAAAAAAAAAAAAATTTAGTGGCAGACCATGAAGATCTATTAAGTCTAGATTGATATTAATGTAGATGTATAGTGTCTTGGTATTTAAAATTGTTTATGAAGAACAAACCAAAAAGCCCTTACCTTTTAGATACCTTTGGGGTGGCTTTGAAATTTGTGGTGCTACAATGAGAAGCAGGAGACTTAACAGCTTCAGTCACACTTGCAGAAGAGTGAAGAGACCTAATTAAAAAAAAAAAAAATAAAAAAAGGGAAAAAAAGAAAAATAAAGAAGTGATCATTGCTTTTGTTTATTTCTTTTACTTCCTCATCTACTTCCACTGTAGCATTTTAGCTAGGATGAAGGCAGACAGCTAGTGAATTAGAGAATGCTGAAGTGTTCTATAACAGAGGCCTAGCGTATATACATGTGAAGAAGCCCTCCTGAGTTAGACATGATGTAATGGGACCTAACACCATAGGGAAAAGAAAGTAATTTATGTAGGCAAGTAATTT
Source organism: Myiopsitta monachus (assembly GCA_017639245.1). Taxonomy (NCBI): domain Eukaryota; kingdom Metazoa; phylum Chordata; class Aves; order Psittaciformes; family Psittacidae; genus Myiopsitta; species Myiopsitta monachus. Next base: position 6,255,740 of record CM029940.1, read on the forward strand.
AAGTAGGCAAGAAAGGGCTGCAGTACCCGAGTTGAATATAATTAAGGTAGCATCCACAACTTCCTATTTGAGTGTGCAAAGTTTCCCTGGGAAGTCTTTTTCAGCAAGAATTAATTTTTTCTAATTCATTCTCAGGATATTTGTCCTGTGTGGTTGACCTGAATCCAGACAACAAATTTCTCCAGTTCTGGATTTTGACTCAGTTCACAGATATCTTGATGACAGAAGTTTACTTCACTCATTCCTCTAATCTCCCTTTCCCCATACACATTTTGAAGACATCGTAAGGGCATGTAGTCTTGTCCCAGCATTAGTGTACTCAAACAACAACAAGCTTCAAAGACTGAGAATTTACAGACTTCCCCAGGCAAAGCAGCCTTCTCTGGTTAGATTTTGTTGAGCCAAAACTTCTGTAATCCCAGTTTGAGAAAGCAATTAAAATCTTTTAGGCACATTAAACACTGATATGTTGTTTACCTTATGTTCAGATTGTTTTCAGAGAAATGCATCAAGCGTCCATGGATACAAGTATGCACACTGGAGCTGTAGGAGTAGCAGGAACTTCTAAAAAAATTTCATGCAGATCTCCAAGATTTTAATTCATTAGATCCTATAGCGAGACTTGAATTTGGTCCACTGTGACTGTAAGCAGCTTTAACACTTTTTTTTGCATGTGTGCATTTTCCTACTAATGACACCTCCATCTCAGCTGTGTAATAATTTTTACAGAACAATTCATTACTCCTAACAGAGCAAGAAAGATTTCCCTTACAGACTCTCTTCCATTCAGTATTGTTTGGAAATCGATACTGATAACACAGATTCAGAACTGTGCACCATTCAGTGAGTGAGAGGTCACACTACATCCCTTCATCAGCTAGAGGTACTTTGTTGTTCAGGCTGGTATCACTACAAAGCATCTGATTCAGGTTTTGGAAGACATCTTTATCAAATGTATTCTTCTTGGGCTCAAATCTCAGCTACTTCATTTGAAAAGAGTTTTATTCAGCATTCACAGGTTCAGGCAAGTTAAGCCATCAAAGATCAGTCTTACCTAGAAAGAGGGCTCAGTTTGCCATTTAAACCAGGTGACAGTGAAACCAACAACTTTGTTTTGGAAATCTGAAAATGCATATACAAGACTGAAGTCAAAAGAAGTTCCATTTTAAAACAAAATTATACAGTATTGTTCCCTGGAAATATCTAGGAATTCCCGGGGGGGGGGGGGGGGGAACCAAAGCAAAGCAGTTAAGCCCCATAGTGCTGCCTTTTATAAAGTCCTACAAACACATAAAAATGTCAAGTTCCATAATTCCCAAAGTTCATATTGAACTTCTGTACAAACAACCACCTTTCTAATATACACCCTTCCAACTTTTAAGCCCTCTTATAATTAATGCCTGTAGCTCTACATGTAATCTTTTAGTCTTTGTTGTCATCTTGCTACATACTTCGGTGCCTGTCTGAGGCACTACATTGTACAAACTGAGGTGGTAAAATTAATACACTTGTACTATTTGTTTTAGAGAGCAAGGTGGAAAAGAATGCACAAGTCTTTCAAATATATAAAAACATGTATTAAATCAAAGATAAGGTTGGGGTTTTATTGGTGTGTTCCCCCCCCAAATCAGCAGAAAATGGTTCCTCAAACCATCAACACTTGCTGGCAAGTGAAGAGAGAAAGACTATGCCAGTGCTTGAAAGTCTGTGTGAATTAGTTATCAGAAGTGCAGATATCTTATTTCATTATGAAATTAATTTGCTACACAGTTTAGCCTTGCTTAAAATACACCAAATTTAAAACAATTTATTTTTCAAGCAAACAGCAAGCCACTGGCCTGCCCAGTCATGGATCTAGCAGGGTTCGTAGCAGGTCATAACTGATAAAGCCCTTATGTTGGTTGTTCAAAATAAACTTACCTTTTTAGATATTTTCTTTGCAGAAATATGCTTGGCATCTTCATATTCAACAACTGTAGTTACCTTAACTAGAAATACATTAGAAAGACAAGAAAAATAAAAAGTTTTATGAAGAACACAAAAAACCACTTCAAACTCATTCGTTTAAAGCCTACTTACCTACTGAAAGCTACTGATGGCCATTCACCTGGATCAGAGTTGAAAGCAAACTTACACGTGTTCATCACAGACACAGTGATACACAGCACGGTTAGAAGACACTAAATACCCCTTCAACTCCCAGACAAAATAGAATTACTTTTCAGTGGCAGTGTCCTTGTTGCTTATTTTGGAGTATGAAGAGAAATGGCATTTTCCTTACAAACCTCAATGGGCAGGAGGGACCTATGAGAAAATAGGAGTGGCTCTCCTAGCTCTTCTGCTATACTGTACAGCACTGACAAGTCACTTAAATCTGCCTCCTCTCACCATTTTCAGTGATAAATCCAAAGGGCAGGAACTCTTATCTCATGTTTTAAAGTACCTCAAGAGTAGCAAAGCTCATGATCCTCCACACTGAATGCTGAAGGATACACTTCTCCGTCTTGTATCCTTCAGGCTTAACATTCACTTTACAAACGCTCAGTTCAAGCCAATAAAAAGAAAAATTAGGAACCAAACTATCTATTACTGTATTGACTTGCCTTTTTTGCTGTTGGTCCTCACCAGTTTTGGATTTGCTATGTCTTCCAGAGAATAGTCAGTCTAAAAAAAACAAAGTTTATCCAACAAGGGGAAGTCAACAGATTTTGCCCAGTAAATGCCCATTATCCTACAATGGGCAGTCAACTAAAAGTGACAGAAGTGGAATTGGCTAAATACCAGTTTAGTTTTCATGGTGGGTTTTTTTGTTTGTTTTGGTTTGGGTTTGTTGTTTTTTTTCTCCAGAACCATCCAGATTTCTGCCTGCAGATGACCCTAAAGCTTTAGGTAATGTTCATAACTGCACTGTGGCTGGCTGGCTAGCCAGCTAGCCTTCTTGTACCATCTTTTCTTTAAACAGACAGCCAAAGAAAACATTTGTCCAAAATGTTTACAGCAGGAGAAGACTTCTATTCTGTAAGCTGTGATGAAACTTGAAAACACCACTTACCACTGCAGCAGCAAGAGCCACTTCCTCTCCTTCTTGCAAATCTGTAACTCAAGAAAGTATACCTTATTTATATACTGCTACTTACATAATTACTCTCTGCAGGTTCTTTTCTTGCATGCTATGAAGCTGAGCAAGTAATTCAGGATTACAGTTGCTTAAATAGCTAAACTTAGCTAGCAGGTATGTTGCATTTGAACAAGATTCAAATCTTTTGTGACAGTCACTCCTACAAAGCAACAGTGAAAATCTTGGGCCATTTCAGTATGTCTGATCTTTGAAATAATACTAAGCATAGTCACACAGTATATAACCTGAATTCCAAGAAGAAAATCCCCCATACACTGCACAGCTGAAAGCTAATGCTTTTAGGCAGAAGTTTTCAAGACAGATACTGAACTACATACTCAGCAAAGACTTACAGTAAACTGAATTTCTTCAAGAGTCTTACGTTGGAACTTTGTGGGGCCCCTGCAATTTCCAGCTGCAAGACAGATTCTAAACACATCAGTTCTTACCAGAATATACATCTGATGCCGACCACGCACCACAGCTTTAACTGCTGCATAAATGCATTTACCATTACAGGTAAACAAACTACATAAGAAAGGCTCAGTAGTAAAAGACTTAACAGAAAGACAAAATAATCTCTGTGGCTAGGACAAGCGGAGTCAGATGGAAAGAAGTGCTCGCATTTATACAAACAGGAAATACTAGAATTGTAATTATTCCTCATCTCTTCCGGTGTTCCAGAGCTCAAGGATTCCAGGTGAGAGAAACAAGACAAATAGAGAACTCACAACTAGTTTATTAATACAGGAAAATATAGAGATACTAACAGATACAGTAAAAGATATTTCTGATGCTTGAGTTATCTTACCAACCCCAAAGACCATGTAATGACAATCAGGAAACCAGCTCCGAGAAACATCATCTTAGTGCAAGGTGGCAGGCTCAACCTCAGCAGGCATCCCCATGGAGGCAACATTGACCTGGGTGGTACGAGGTTCTGCTTCCCCCCATCACATGAGGCTCAGGCTTTTATACTAACAAAAATGCACACTCATTCTGATGCAGGGGGCCAGTCTATGTCAGAAGAAGTGGCCAACAGTATCTAGAAAGGTCTCCAAGGGTTGGGACTTTTCCAGGGAGGAACCAAAACTGGACTTTCCAGGGAGCAACAAAAGCAGGACTCTCCAGGGAAGAGCCAAAGCGGACAAACAGTACTTTTCTATCTGTGTGTTTCACCACAGACCATTATCTACTGTCCCTGACACATCAGGCTTTAAATAAGATGACTTAAAAGCACACATGAAATAAGGCTCTGTAATCTATATGCTGTTACCAACTAATTCTACACCCTGTGTTACACAGGTCAGTCTACTTGAACAAGAGTGCCTACTGAGCAAGCCTCCGCACTACAGTACCCCTGCCAATTGGCTAACATAACACGCAAAGCAAGCTTTTACATAAAAAGTCACTATGGTTATAGGCTTTCTCACATCAGTCAGGGTTATGTAGTGCTTTAATGACAACTGCATCCTTCACAAATATAAGGCCACACACACAGCTGTGTGTTTAACACCAGGCAAGGCAGACAGTGGCTTAATCTCCTCTGTCTCCAAAGCAGCTACCCATTCATTCCCAGTCAGGCTGATTTCAGGTTCACCACTTCCCACTGCAGGGAGCTGCTCAGCCATTCCCAGGACAGCAGGGCTCCACACCTCACAGTGACTCAGGAACACAAACACCACTGCTCCCAGAGTCCCCTCTTATGTTCCCCAGCCTCCTTGCTTGCAGGCGAGAGGCAAACAAGGCCTTGGTTCTGTGAGTACTGCTCAGTGGTAATCAAACCACCTCTGGGTCATCAACACTGTTTTCTGGCTAAAGCCAAAACGTTGCACTGTACCAGCTACTGGGAAGAACATTAACTGTATCACAGCTGAAACCAGAACACACACTTACTAAGCAAATCTTTTCTCTTCATTTTCCTGATGGCAATCGGCATCTTCAGCAGCTCCACTGTAAATGCCTTCTCAGCTGTTTGCAAAAGCGAATCGAGTTCCTTCTTCATTTCCTGGATATTTTCCTTGACTTTAAAACAAAATAGGCTCTTACCGCCATATGCATTACATGCTTCCAAGTATCAGCACTACTAAAAGGCATTGAAAAATAAAGTTAACAATGCTTTATGAGGATTGTCTTACGCGGGAGCCCTTCCGAGGCTGTCAGGAGCACGGCGTGCGACGCGACAGCCGCCCCTCACCCCGCCCGCGAGCCGCCCCTCAGGGAAAGGTGAGCCGTTCATCGCTCCTCACCGACCGCCTTACTCCGGCTCCGGCCAGCAGGCTCCCCCCACCAGACAACCAAGCGCAGGCGTGCGAGCACCACTAGTACCGCCACGGTGCCCACTTCACCACCTGCGAGGGCCGGCGCCCATCAGAGCCACAGAGCATCCCCGGGGCCCTTGCCAACGCCTCCAGCCCTACCCTGCTGGTCGAAGTCGCCGAAGAACAGCGCAATACGCTGATTCTTCGTCTTCTGGGAGAGAACACCACAGCCGGGCCCCCCACCCAAGTCACTACTACACCGCTTGCTAGCGGACTTCCTCCGGGGCATAACCGCCACCCCACGGGATAAACGCAGTACTCTCCACCCAGGAACCTTTTGTAAGAGCGAGAATCTCCCTCCCCCGGCGGACACACCCTCCGGGGTGGTGGGAGCGGGCGGCCCGGCCCCCTGAGAGGGGCTGTGTGCGTGAGGGGACTGAGCGGCATAGGAGGCCCCGGCCTGTGGGTCGAGAGCTACCGGGGCGCGAGGGAGAGGGTACCCCGGGGGTGCTCGGCCTCCCGTCGGAAGGGATGAAAGGGAGGCGGGGAGGGTGAGAAGTTTGGGGTCTCCCGTCTCGGTGGTGCCCCAGGGATGGGCTTGGGTGCGGCTAGACAGGCACGAAACCGAAGCCCTGCCCTGACAGGAGCTGGGCAGGCTGACAGATCCACACGCACACGCGCTCTGTCCTGGTGGAACCAAATTAACTGTGCTTTTTCTTTAACTGCTTGGAAGCGGCCACTGCTGAGCTCAGCACACAAGGACCTGCGGTGGGGCAGGTGACTGCTTTCGTCCAGACCGTGAGTAGTACCCAGCGCAGGAGGGTGTCAGGCACAGGACCCAGGCAGCAGCAGAAAGTGGCTGTGATGCCAGGGTTTGGATAGGCATTGGGAAACCTTCTTGCTCTATAAGAAGGACCCTATTTCAGAGTTGAGGTTTGGCTTTTGCTATTTTACTGCTGTTCGGTGTGTGGAATACACAGTGCTTCAAAGCCAGCAAAGTGAATAACCTACTCTGCCTGATGCAAATGGTTACAGGCTGTGTAAATTATAATCAGGTGAACATAGTATTTAACAAACTTGTAATAACACAGAACATTAGAAAGGCCTGATATTGAATGCATAAGACCATTCAAAGTCATATCCTTAAAAGTAGAATTCCTTGCAGAAACTTGTTATCTTACATGCATCCAAATAAAATCACAACAGAGGTATGAGTATCTTGGGTTTTGTACAAATGATCAAACCTGTATTCTTTATTGACCAAGGAACTGTGTAAAAGGGAACTTGGATAATGTTTTAAAACACTAGTGTTTTTTTTCATACAGTGCTTGTAGATGACGCTGCAAGCTCTCTGAAGTTAGTAGCTTTCTCTGCCTCATATTTGCCTGGCACAGTGTCTGTATCACTGCAAAAAGACAACATTGCATTGCTCTGTAAATTTAATCTCATATAAAAGATGGTGGATTACCTTCATGTCACTAACATGAATGGCTGTCCAACCGGATTAATGAGGAAGATGAAATAAAAAAACCTAAAGCAGTCTTACTCACCTGTGTATCCCTTAGTGGCAGAGCGGAAAGAGGCCAGCTCAACATTGTTATAGTGCTCTGGTTCCATGTCATACAGAATCTATTTTAAAGAATGAAACTGGCATCCTTCAGAGTACATGCTGTCCTGATAAATCTGAACAGTCACAAGATGACCTTTTAGAGAGCCAGCTCTGAAGAAGCTGGTAATACTTAAAACTTAAAGCCATTAAAAGACACAAGGTTCTTTGTTAAATAATAATTACTGTAATGATGCATTTTATCTCATGTGGCCATACTTAATAGTTTAGCCTTTGGAAGGACAGTGAGCATCTTTGTGTAACTTAACCTTTAGTTGTATTTTTTAATTTATTTTCCTTCTGTTTCTTTCATTTGAAGTAGTCTTAGTATCACATAGATTTTTAGGTCAGTTCTAGCAAAGTTCCTCCTTGTGTCTCCTTGCTCGTGTCCCCTTGCTTATGTCCCCTACTCTTTCTAGTTCAAATCGAGATCAAGACACCTGTCATATTAATCCTCTGATATTAAGAATATTGCATGTTTGTTCATGGCTTAAAATGATAACAGAGAATCTGTTCCCTGTACTTAAGAAACACCAATACCACACATAGAAAAAAAAAAAAGATACCTTGTATGTGTATTCTTAGCTGTGCTTTAGGGAGAACAGAATATCCCATTACCTCATCAGCCACAAGAAAAAGTTTCTCTTCCCAAGCAAGGTGTCTCACATCTTCGGTGACCTTTTTCTTTTGCACCTGTCCTTTGGTTTGATTCCACTCTGGCTAGTGGAAACAAATACAATGGGTTGTCTTGATGGTTGTGATATGTATATGTATTTTCATCTTATTATGGGAAACTGAACTTTTAAGTGTTCAAAGATGCAAACGTCTCATTGCAAAATGCATTTAAAGTAATTAAAGGCTTGATCCTTGCAATCAGGAAGTGAAGTGTCATTCTGGATCTTACACCTTAATTTCTGCATGGGTGCAGAAATGACTGTGCAGATGTAGTTGTTCTGTAAAGGTAAAGGCATCTAATAACTTCTGCTAAGAGAATTAACGAAGAAAGGTGGTTGGGGGAGTGGCAAGTGCTAGGAGTAAATTAAGGAAAAAAACAGCACTAGATCATACCATACCATCTCTATTCAACTGCACAGAAAACAAGTGTGAGTCCAAAAGGAGACAAACAGAGAGTTAAGCGAGAGAAGATAAACTCTGCAGTAAATAAAGACTTAGAAAATCGAAAAATATACAGGTCTAACAGCCATTCAGATCGTAGCAAATGAGGAAGAGGAAGACCTAAGACTGCCTCAGCCAAAAAACACGAAGCAGAAAAAGGTAATAAAAAAGAAACCAAAAAAGCTAAAAGTACTACAGTCCAAAGGCTTTCAAATGTGTTGAAACTTGATGTTCCTCAGTGGCCTGACTCTTGGGTACATGAGCATTAACGTGGCGTACCTTGACCACCAGGTTTTGCACTCGGGGCAGTGATATCTCGCCACAGTGCAGCAGCCCAGATGGGTTTACCTCTGCATTGCCAGTTGCTCTGCTTCCATTGCTGCAACCACCCCCACAGGGCATTCCCCATCATCCATGAGTCAGTAGAGAGATAAAGTACAGGCCACTTTTCTCGTTCAGCAATGGCCAAGGCCAGCTGGATGGCTTTCACCTCAGCAAACTGACTCCATTCACCCTCCCCTTCAGCAGTTTCTGCAACTTGTCGTTGAGGACTCCATTCAGCTGCCTTCCATCTACAGTGATTTCCCACAATACGACAGGACCCATCAGTAAACAAGGCATATTGCTTTTCACTTTCAGAACAGCTTATTATATGGTGGGGCCTCTTCAGCACCCATCACCTCCTCCTCTGGTAACATTTCAAAATCTTTGCCCTCTGGCCAGTCCATGATGACTTCTAGAATTCCTGGATGACTGGCTTTTAGTATTCGATCTCGTTGTGTAATTAGTGCAGCCCACTTACTCCATGTAGCATCAGTTGCATGATGTGTAGAGGAGACCCTGCCTTTGAACATCCAGCCCATCATGGGCAACCGGGGTGCCAGGAGGAGCTGTGCTTCAGTGCCAATCACTTCCGAAGCAGCTCAAACCCCTTCATAGGCTGCCAATATCTCTTTTTCAGTTGGGGTATAGCTGGCCTCAGATCCTTTGTATCCCCGACTCCAAAGGCCGAGAGGTCAACCTCGAGTTTCCCCTGGAGCTTTCTGCCAGAGGCTCCAAGTAGGACTGTTCTCCCCAGCTGCGGTGTACAGTACATTTTTAACATCTGGCCTGGTTCGGACTGGTCCGAGGGCTACTGCATGAACTATCTCACGTTTAATTTGCTCAAAGGCTTTGTGTTGCTCAGGGCCCCACTTAAAATCATTTTTCTTCCGGGTCACATAATAGAGAGGGCTTATAATCAAACTGTAATTCAGGATGTGCATCCTCCAGAACCCCACAACACCCAAGAAAGCTTGTGTTTCTTTCTTATTAGTTGGTGGCGACATTGCTGTTATCTTGTTGATCACATCTGTGGGGATCTGGCGACGTCCATCTTGCCATTTTATTCCCAAAAATTGAATCTCCTGTGCAGGTCCCTTGACCTTACTCCGTTTTATGACAAAACCGGCTGTCAGCAGGATTTGGATTATTTTTCTCCCTTTCTCAAAGACTTCTTCTGCTGTATCACCCCACACAATGATGTCATCAATGTATTGCAGGTGTTCTGGAGCTTGCCCCTGTTCCAGTGCAGTCTGGATCAGTCCATGGCAGATGGTAGGGCTGTGTTTCCACCCCTGGGGCAATCGGTTCCATGTGTACTGGACGCGCCTCCAAGTAAAAACGAACTGTGGCCTGCACTCTGCTGCCAGAGGAATTGAGAAAAATGCATTGGCAATATCAATCGTGGCATCCCACTTGGCTGCCTTTGACTCCAGTTCATACTGAAGCTCTAGCATGTCTGGTACGGCAGCACTCAAGGATGGTGTAACTTCGTTCAGGCCACGATAGTCTACTGTTAGTCTGCACTCTCCGTTAGACTTTCGCACTGGCCATATGGGGCTATTAAAGGGTGAGTGGGTCCTACTGATCACTCCTTGACTCTCCAATCTACGGATTAGCTTATGGATGGGAATCAGGGAGTCTCGGTTGGTGCGATATTGCCACCGGTGCACTGTTGCGGTAGCGATTGGTACTTGTTGTTCTTCGACCGTCAGCAACCCCACAACAGAAGGATCCTCTGAGAGACCAGCCAAGGTGGACAGCTGCTCAATTTCCTCTGTCTCCAAAGCATCAATGCCAGAAGCCCATCAGTACCCTTTTGGGTCTTTGAAGTACCCTCTCCTGTGGTAGTCTATGCCAAGGATGCATGGAGATCTTAAACTGAGACGTAAGGCGTTTGCTTTTTTCTTTGAAGGCAACCACTTTCTTTTTCAAAGTGCGTTATTGATAATGAATGTGTAGACTGATAACATTGGAGATGTGTCAGGAGAATATATGAATGGGGAATAATATGAAAAGTAAGGTGAGATACTTTCTTGAAAGGGGACACTCAGCAAGCGAGCTATAGGATTTCAGCTCAGAAGTCAAAATCTGTAAGTCTTTACGAAAGAACTATGTTAAGTCTAAGTGCATCTAGAGAATCATTTATGCTAATACACACACCAGACAGATTTTATGGCATTCTTGGTAATCTAATAAAAAATCAAGAATAATATTTTATAATATTCTCACCTGACAGAGGAAGGTGATTGGCCTCTGTCCCATTGCATGTGCCTCTCCAATGTCGGCCTTAATTATTTCAGTAAAAGGCTCTTTGATTCCCTAAGACGCCGTTATTCCCAATGCATTGTTAGGGCTGAAGTAGATTATAAGGAATACCTCTGCTTTGGTATCTGTCATATGGCTGTAACTAAATAGTGCAGCAAATATGAGATGGAGACAGTGGGCGTGTGCAAACTGAATCACTTTTACTGAGTTTCTTGCCATATTTATACAAAATCACACCAGCTATTTTTAGACAAGCTATTTTTAGATATTAACTGTTCAACTGTTATCCTTGTTTTTGTACTAGCTAAGCTTTTATCAGTTCCAACACTACAATTCACACCATCCCCGCTTATCAGCTTGTGTCCTCCCATACAGGATATGCTGCATACCAGTGTTTGTTATTCACATCTGTGATGTTTTATGGCCGTTCTGGTTATATCCCTCACATCTTTGACTGCCTGTATTCCCACAATTCCCCTTTTTTATTTCTAACAACGTCATAAACATGATCTGCTTGTGATTAATTTTGATGGCTCGTATTACTTTAATAGCTATTCCGAAGAGTACTATGAAAATCACTGTGAACAGTAATCTGATACCTAGAAATACCCAAGTTAGTAAATTTAACCCAGAAAACCAATTTTTCGGATTTACCCATGAAAGGTCATCTCTTAAGGTTTCATGAACTGATGTTGTTTGCATTCTTTGTAGGTTTTTTAATTGTTCTTGCAACTGATCTTTGAGAGCATTGATTCTGTTATGCAGATTAGTATCAAATGCCCCTTGAATATGTTTTTTAACTATATCCCATCTGTGTATAGACTGATTCCAAGGTAATGAGGTAACACACTGTTATGGGCTCAGCAGTAGCAGTCATTTTTCTCCTTCTTGGTAGCTGGTGCAGCACTGTGTTTTTAATTTCATGCCCGGGAGCAGCGCTGATAACACCAGTGTTATTACTGGTGGTAGCAGTAGTGATTTGTGTTATACCTTAGTTACTAAACTGTTCTTATCTCAACCTGTGGAAGTTGCATTCTTCTAATTCTCCTCCCCATCCCCCCGGGACTGGGGGAAGAAATAGAGGGGCAGTGAGTGAGTGAGAAAACTGCGTGGGGGGGTTAGAGACTTAAACCACGACAGTTCTTTTTGGCGCCCAACATGGGGGCTCGAAGGGTTGAGATAAAGACAGAATAGCCACTCGTCACAATGCTGATTTATTGGCTCTCAAAGTTGTTGCTCTGGTTCTCACAGGTTCAGCGTATGATATTTTACTTGCAGCCGGTATTTCTTATCTTAACATTTTTCACATCTGGGTTTTGGGTTAAGGTTCTTGTTAAATTGTACTCTATTGAAATGGCTTGTAATACGGGCGAGCTCCAGAAGGGAGGAGGGGAAGCAGAGGCGGGGCGGCCCCGGGAGCCGCCGGGGCCGAAACGGTCCGGGAGAAGGGCCCGGGGGATCAAGAGGCCGGGAACGGGGCGGCAGAGGAGCTGAGCCCCCCCCCCCCCCGAGCCCAGCCCGGCGACTGCCGAGCCGCGGGAGGAGGCGGCTACCGACCGGCCGGAGGAGACGGCAGAGAAGCCGAGCCCCGAGCCCGAGCAGAGCCCCGCGGCTACCGAGCGGGGGGGGGGGGGGGGCAGGCGGCAGCCGAGCCCGGCCCCGCGGCGACCGAGGGCATTCCCCAGCAGCCGCCCGCAGAGCCCCGCGAGCCCGAGCCCCAGGAGGATGCAGGAGACCACGCAGCACTTCCCAGCAAGGCAGAGGAGGAAGATCTCGACTCGGACAAAGAGCAGCTGGTGGTGAGAGAGCCGGCAAGCACAGCAGCTACACCAGCCCCAGTGACAAGTGCAGCAGCCTCATTTGAGAGATCCGATGGTTTTGAATGGCCTTTAAGCACCCTTGAGACCTGCCTGCTGATTGTGATGGGGATCAGCATGTTGGCATGCATTCAGAGTGTGTTTTACCCACAGCCATTTCATCTGGTCCCAAGAGTTAAGCAGAGTGGGGTGTGGGCCTTGTCTGTGGTTGAGCTGCAATGTGGGATGACCAAGAGATTTTCCCCAAGGCTGAGCAGCCATGAGTGGCAGAGTGTGTGGGACAGTGTGGGCGAGTGCGAATATCTAGTCCACTGGACCCCTCCAGTGCTTTGGAAGCATCGGAGATGGAAGGCAGCTGTATGGAGTCCCCAATGACAGCGGCTAAAATGAAGTGGCTCAGATGGACTTAGATTGGCAACATAAGGGTGAATTATTTTGAGCCTGGTAGGCCTATGACACTTTAGGCCATCAGGGCAGAGATGCAGCATACAGATTGACTTAAGATCGAGGGGTGGACTTAGCAATGGACACTATTGCCTGGGTTATTCACAAGTGTGAGCACTGCATACAGCCTCTCCTGCTCTGAAAGACTGTTAGAAAAGATGGAGCCCGACATCATGGACTGGATGGACTCAGCAGCTTTGTAGGGATTGGTCCATGCACTAAGGGATGACCTCTCTCCCTCTGTGTGTGTGTGTGTATGTATACATATACATGTGATGGTATATTAAAAATGTGGGATCTGATCATGACGTGAATGGTATGGAATAAGGGGTGGATTGTCATGGGTTCAGCAGTAGCAGTCATTTTTCTCCTTCTTGGTAGCTGGTGCAGCACTGTGTTTTTTGATTTTGGGCCTTGGAACAGCGCTGATAACACCAGTGTTTTCAGTTACTGCTTGGTAATGTTTTGGTTTGACCAAGGACTTTCTGAGTCTCATGCTCTGCCAGGGAGGAGGGGGAGCTGGGAGGAAGCAGAGACAGGACACCTGACACAAACTGACCAAAGAGGTTATTCCATACCACAGCACGTCATGCCCAGGATGTGAAGACGGAGAGCAGAGACCGGGAAGGGTGTGGTGGTGGACTGGGGGTGCACGGCATGGTCAGGTTTTTGGTACTGTGGGGGGTTCGCTGCTGGGGGGTGCACTGGCTGGGTCGGGCTTAGTGAGCAGTTGTATTCTCTTTCTTTGTATTTCTCTTGTATTATTACTGGTGGTAGCAGTAGTGATTTTTGTTATATCTTAGTTACTAAACTGTTCTTATCTCAACCTGTGCCAGTTGAATTCTTTTGATTCTCCTCCCCATCCCCCCAGGACTGGGGGAAGAAATAGAGGGGGAGTGAGTGAGTGAACGACTTTCATGAGTTTTAAAGACTTAAACCAGGACACCTTATCATTATTTTTATTGGTGGTAGCAGCAGTGGTTTTGTGTTATACCTTGGTTACTGGACTGTTCTTATCTCAGCTCGTGTTATTTACATTCTTTTGATTCTCCTCCCCATCCCTCCGGGAGTAGGGGGAGGAAGAGGAGGAAGGAGTGACAGAGCGGCTGGGTGGTTCTGGGTTGCCGGCTGTTCTGTCCAACACGACAGTTCTTTTTGGCACCCACCGTGGTGCACAAAGGGTTGAGATAACGACAGATCTGACCAGAGTGTGTCTGATCATATTTGTGTTAAGCATTCATTTTTTCGGATTAACAGTCTCTCGTCACAATGCTTATTTATTGGCTCTCAATGTTTTTACTTTTGATCTCAGAGTTTCAGTATGTCATACCTTACTTACAGGCAGTATTTGCTGTTTTAGTGTTTATCTGCTGGGGGGCCTGAGCTAAGGTTCTTGTTTCACTGTTCTGACAGCTTGATGGCATCAGGGTTGAGACAAGGAGGCACGAAGTGAAATACAAACCTTTGTAAATAAGTAGAATCTGTTCTAAGTAATGTTAAGTTTGATGGCTTTGTAACAGTGGCAGTGGAAAATAACTGAGGTACATGTTTCACAGAAGAAAATAGAGTGCAGCTAGAGAACATAATAAGAATCCTTGTATAAGATAAACCGTTGTAGTTGGCATAGTTTTAGGTCCTTATGACCTTAGTACGAAAATAATTGTGAGAAAAGAGGATAAAAAAACAGGACATGTAGATAAAGAGTATCTGAAACTAGCAGATGTCCAGGATGGGATGCAGCTCGACTAACAGAAGTAGAAGGGCAGGATGATTATATCTGCATTGTTACCGAACCAATTCAGCTGGTGTAAGCATTGTCTACTCCACGTGCTTCAAAGGCTGCCAGAAATGATGAAGATTGTTGGAAGAAGTAAACGACCCCCAGAGACCACCACCACATTTTTTTATGCATGCAGGGAAACTTTCTGGGAAAATGATGCAATTCACGCGCAGCCTCATGAATATGCATGTGCGTACATAATGAATATGTATGCCCAGTGACTATATAAGGACGGCTGGTTTATCAATACGGGGACACACGCTAGGTGGAGCTATCCCCCTTGTCTCCCGGCACCGCAATAAAGAATACCTGCTTGTCAACTTAAACTTTATTGGCGAGTTCCTAGAGATTTCTCCGAATCAGGGTACACTGTGCAGCAGTATCTATGAAAGCCTTATACTCTTGTGGGACTGATTTGCCAAGCCATCTTATCTACACAGTCCAGTAAACCTGATTGTCTCTCTATTCACCTGGCTGTAGGTGGGCCCCTCTAATAGTGATCATAAGATTCTCCACTTAGGTCTTGTAGAAAGAGATTAGTATTCCTTATCACAGGAGTTGGAGTAAAATCAGCTCTTCCACTCCCTCTGGGAAGCTGTTCACCAAAGACTGGAACATCAACTTTCTTGGGCGGATCATCCTTGACTGCAGTTTTCCTCTTCAATTTGTACACCTGTTCCTCCAGAACTGAGGTAGGATTTCTATCCCACTTTCTCATGTCTTCTCTGTGATGCTGCAGGTAAAACCATAGGGTGCCCCGTGACGTGTACTTTCTATATCTTGCCTTTCAAGCAATAGAGTACCTTCTGTAAATTGCTGCGACAGGGGTTGGTACACGTGGGGAGCTGGATAGATCTTCTCTCAATTGATTGAACTCCTGGGTCAGAAGTTTTTCCACAGCTGAAATGATGGAAGGGGTGAGATTGTCTTCAAACTCCCGGAGTTCACATCCACTGTTGGTGCTGCTGCTTCCCTCCAGCTCATTAATGTCAATGAGTGGGCAAATGATGGTGACACACTCTGTGTAAATTTCCAGCACATGGGTCATGTGCATTCAACTTCATCTGAATATATTTGTGCATTCCCAGAGTCTGACTTAGGACAGATCATCTCTAGAATGGCTGATTCCCACAGGCACTGGAGACCTTGCTCTATCGTGGTCCACTTTCCTGGGCGACATATAACATCATTTTGTTGGGATACCTTTCCTTCACAGCTGCCAAGAGCTGTTTTCAGAGGCTGAGGACTCACTTCTCTTTTGCAATTGCTTTGTCAATTCCCCCTTACCTAGCAAGTGATCCCAGCTGCTTAGCTTCCCTACCTTCTACTTCATGACTGTCGGCCCAGTGCAGCAGGGTGACTGTGCTCTCGCAACCCAGAAAGCCAACCATATCCTGGGCTGCATCAAAAGAAGCATGACCAGCAGGTCGAAGGAGGTTATCCTGCCCCTCTACTCTACTCTCGTGAGACATCACTTGGAGTACTGTGTACAGTTCTGTTGTCCTCAACGTAAGAAGGACATGGAGCTGTTGGAGCAAGTCCAGTGGAGAGCCACAAGGATGATCACGGGGATGGAGCACCTCCCATATGAAGACAGACTGAGAAAGTTGGGGCTGTTCAGACTGGAGAAGGCTACATGGAGACTTCATAGCAGCCTTCCAGTATCTGAGGGGGTCTATAAGTATGCTGGGGAGGGACTCTTCATTAGGGACTGTAGTGATAGGACAGGAGGTAATGGTTTAAAACATAAACAGGGGAAGTTTAGATTGGATATAAGGAAGAAATTCTTTACTGTGAGGGTGGTGAGGACCTGGAATGGGTTCCCCAGGGAAGTTGTGAATGCTCCATTGCTGGCGGTGTTCAAGGCCAGGTTGAACAGAGCATTGGGTGACATGGTTTAGTGTGAGGTGTCCGTGCCCATGGCAGGGGGGTTGGATCTAGATGATCCTAAGTTCCTTTCCAACCCTAACTATTCTATGATTCTACGATTCTAAATTAAACAATAGTTCATGCAGTAGCCCTTGGACCAGTCTGGACCAGGCCAGATATGAAATAGCCAGATATAAACTGGGGGGGTTTACCCAGAAGGGCTAGATCACTGCTTGGGTTGGGCTGGGTATCGGTGGGTGGGTGGTGAGACAGGGGGGGTAAAAAATTACAAAATGAAATACATAAACCTTTAGAATCAATTTTAAGTAATGTTAAGTTTGATGGCTTTGTAACAGTAATAATGGAAAATTACTGAGATGCATGATATACAGAGAAAAAATATAGAGTACAGCTAGAGAACATGCTGAGAATCCTTGTATAAGATAAACTGCTGTAGTTGACGTAGTTTAGGCCTTTATGACCTTAGTACAAAATGAGTGTAAGAAAACAGGCTAGAAGAACAGGATGTAAAGATAGGGAGTATCTGGAATGGCAGGGACCCAGAATGGGTTGCAGTTAAATTAACTGATAAGTAGGAGGATGGGGTGATTGTTATGTCTGTGGTGCTAACGAACCGATTAAGCTGGTATAAGCATCTACTGTGCCTGCTTCAAAGGCTGCCAGCAGTGATGAAGATTGTTGGAAGAAGTAAACGACCCTCAGAGACCACCACCACGTTTTTGTACGCATGCGGGGAACTTTCTGGAAAATGATATAATCCATATGTGGCCTCATGAATATGTATGTGTGCTCGGTAGCTATATAAGGACTGCTTGTGTAGCAATATGCGGACACACGTTAGGAGGAGCTATCCCCCTTTGTCTCCCGGCACCGCAATAAAGAATACCTGCTTGTCAACTAGAAAACTTTGTTGGCAAGTTTGTTCCTGGAGTTTTCTACGAATCAAAACTAAGAAGACAAAAGAACCATAATGTGCCATTTTAAAAATCACTGATGTCAGAACATCAATCTCATGATTTCCAAGTGCTTAAGATTTCAGTTGCCTGTGTCTGGCATTGTCTCTGTACAAACAGGTATAGATTAGCTCTGAACAGCTGCTTTTGCTGGTTGTTTTCTGCCCTGAGAGACTGTTATGACAGATGAAGCCCCAAGTCATGGACTGAATGAACTCAACAAACTTTTCTGGGGATGGTCCATAGACTAAGGGAATGATATCTGTATGTGTGTATATATATATATGTGTGTGTGTCTATATATATACATATATAAAAAGACAGGAAAAAGCACATCATGCTCTGTATATAAACTGGAGGGAGTTAGCTGGAAGGGGCCGATCGCTGCTCAGGGATGAGCTGGGTATTAGTCAGCGGGTGGTGAGCAATTGCATTGTGCATCACTGCTGTTTATTGGGTTTCTTTTCCCTTTTCCTCTTTAGTTTTATATCTCTGTCCTTGTTATTCCCCTTAGTCACAGTAGTAGTGGCAGTAGTAATAGTATACTGGGCTTTGTTTTAGTTATTAAACTGTTCTTATCTCAACCCATAGGTTTTACATTCTTTCGATTCTCCTCCCCATCCCACCTGAGAAAGGGGGAAGGGGTGGGTGTGCATGCGGCTGCATGGTACTTTAGTTGCTGGCTGGGCCTAAAACACATCAGGCTGAATGTAAGCTTCAGTACTAAATAGAGACCCTTTATAAAGGGATTAATCAGTCTGACCTTTTTTAGAAATCTCTCCTTAGGATGAGATTAAAAGTGCTGTAGACAAAGAATCATAGAATCATGTCTCTTTCTTCCCACTGACAATAAAGGGAAAGCAGGGTGACTATCTCAAATGTCAGTATCTGTACTGTACCACTTAGTGTGTCAGATCTGCATTTACAGTACTGCTACTATGAAATCAGTGTTATTCTGAAAAGCACTTGACAAATATCCCTGTGTATGTTTCTTAAAGGAATCATTTCCATTCATTATTTTTTTTCCCAGTGACACTTCAGGTACCTAAGAAACTCTCCAACAAAAACTGTTTGTTGTGACTTTACCTAGAAGTCATGTTGCAGCAAGCATGGAAGGGAAGAATAATAGGAGAGCTGAAATGGGAAAAAAAACAGATGAGTAAGGCAACATTGAAATGAATGGGATATTTGCTTTCCTGATGTAATGTTACCTTATCTTTGGCCTGGAATCTGTTATGCGGATACTACCTTATTGAAATAGAGAACAGTAATATGAGGAGGTCCATTGCTTTGTCATTTACTTCATTCAGCTTCTCTCCTTTCAAGCTGTTATCCTGCAAACTAAAATAAAACCAAGCTAATGAAGCCCTTAAGATGAATTTTGTATGCCTGAGGGAAAACATATATTACTAAAAATGCCTATAAAGAACATGAATGACTCAGATTTCCACTTCCTTTAATAACCAATATCTGTGAAGAAGATAATTTCCTCAGTTGTAGTTATTCATTTTGTTATGTAGACAAAATGAGGTGCTATGAAAAACTTGCCTAAAAGGAGTTTTCTGAGAATACATATTTTTGTCATTACAAAAGAAGGTCAGATTCTGGGCCAAGGATGAAAGAAAACATGGAATCTGTTTAATGTGTTCTTATGCCTTAACCCCAGCCAGCAAATAAATAGCATGCAGATGCTTGCTCACCCCCACCCTTTCCCACGCCCTGGGCAGGATGGAAAGGAGAATTGAGAGAATGTAAAAGCCTGTTGTGGTTTAAGGCCATCCGGTAACGCAGACCCATGCAGCTGCTTGCTCACTCCCCACTTTCTTCCTCCCCCAGCTCACTGAAGGATGGGGAGGAGAATCGAAAAAACACAAATCCCATGAGTTGAGGGGATGTGATATGGCACTCAATGCCATGCTCTTTGGCCCAAGTGTCTATAAGGTTATTCCAGAAATGAGTCCCACTGTGACTCAGTTCTCTCGGGGGTGTCGTGTCACCACAAGATTTGTTTCTCAAGGCCCAGAATAGCGTTCTGGGCAGTGGTATGGGGCACAGTGTATGCTTCCAGCCATTCTGGGGGTTGTTTCTACTATGGTAAGCACATGGCACTTGACTAGGCGGGTTGGTGGGAGTGTGATATAGTCAATCTACGAGGCCTCCTCATATTTGCACTTCAGTGTCATGGGTTCAGCAGTAGCAGTCATTTTTCTCCTTCTTGGTAGCTGGTGCAGCTCTGTGTTTTTGATTTTGGGCCTGGGAACAGCGCTGATAACACCAGTGTTTTCAGTTACTGCTTGGTAATGTTTTGGTCTGGCCAAAGCCTCATGCTCTGCCATGCCAGGGAGGAGGGGAAGCCAGGAGGAAGCCAGGAGGAAGCAGAGGCAGGACACCTGACCCAAACAGACCAAAGAGGTTATTCCATACCACAGCACGTCATGTCCAGGATGAAAAAACGGAGGGCAGAGACCCGGAAGGGTGTGGTGGTGCATTGGGGGTTCACTGCTGGGGGGTGCACTGGCTGGGTTGGGCTTGGTGAGCAGTTGTATTCCCTTTCTTTGTATTTCTCT
Organism: Myiopsitta monachus; assembly: GCA_017639245.1. Lineage (NCBI taxonomy): Eukaryota > Metazoa > Chordata > Aves > Psittaciformes > Psittacidae > Myiopsitta > Myiopsitta monachus. Next base: position 6,275,881 of record CM029940.1, read on the forward strand.
TGTATTATTACTGGTGGTAGCAGTAGTGATTTGTGTTATACCTTAGTTACTAAACTGTTCTTATCTCAACCTGTGGGAGTTGCATTCTTTTGATTCTCCTCCCCATCCCCCTGGGACTGGGGGATGAAAGAGAGGGAAGTGAGTGAGTGAGAAAACTTCGTGGTTGACTGGACTTAAACCACGACATTCAGCCACTGCCATCCATACCAAAGAGGCTTTAACCGTTTAGCTTGTTTATTGAATCACGTTTCACAGTCGTGAATAACCCGGGCAATAATGTCCATTGTTAAGTCCACCCCTTGATCATGAACCCATCTATATGTTGCATCTCTGCCCTGATGGCTGGAGGTGTCATGGGCCCACCAGGCCAAAAATAATTCACCTTTATGTTGTCAATATAAGTCCATCTGAGCCACTTCAATCTTAGCAGCTTGATCCACCTGTTGGTTCTTCTGGTGTTCCTCAGTGGCCCGATTCTTGGGTACATGAGCATTAACATGGCATACCTTCACCACTGGATTCTGCACCCAGGAAGCGATATCTTGCCACAGTGCAGCAGCCCAGATGGGTTTACCTCTGCATTGCCAGTTGCTCTGCTTCCATTGCTGCAACCACCCCCACAGGGCATTCGTCACCATCCATGAGTCAGTATAAATTACTGGCCATTTTTCTCGTTCAGCAATGGCCAAGGCCAGCTGGATGGCTTTCACCTCAACAAATGACTTGATTCACCCTCTCCTTCAGCAGTTTCTGCAACTTGTTGCCAGGGTCTCTATACAGCTGCCTTCCATCTCCAATGCTTTCCGACAATACAGCAGGACCCATCAGTAAACAAGCCATATTGCTTTTTGCTTTCTGACACCCAGGACATGTGCACACATCTCTAATTCGTCCTTTTTGTTCCCCATACTACGGGCGTTTGTATAGAGGCATTTTGTCTCATAAAGATCAGAAAGTCAAGGCAGGGGTGTTGGAGCTAGATTATATTAAGGTCCTTTCCAACCCTAACTATTCTATGATTCTATGATTCTCTAACAGAAGTCTCACAGTATGAGATGCGATGCAGCAAAAGAGTTTACTTAGCATTTGTGTAACTGAGTCAGAAGTGGCATAGTGAAGGGATGCACTTACATACCATCCAAGACAAAAGACCTACACAAGACCAAGACATTCTTTTAGCTGCAATGTGATTTTCAACAAGAATTTTAATTTTTGAAGTTTCAGAGTTTCATTTATGTAAAAGGGGGTATTCTACTGCTCTTTTTGAACAAATTCACCTTCTATTTAAAATGCTTTAGATCCACAAATAAAAATTATATCCCACGCCTACAAATTTTATTCTATAAAAGTATCAAAACTAAGAAGCCAAAAGAAACTCCCACCTGATCTGGTTACAGAAGCACAGAGGCATAACAGTATCACAAAGTACAAGATGAAACATCCTGCGAGACAGGGATCCTATTAGGTATCACTGTACTTTATAGTCTTGATGCCTGTTGAGAGTCTGGCCTTTACTAATGTCATGTTTCTCTCTGGGGTGATGTCATGAAAGCTTAGATTGGCTTAACCCTCTTTCAGTTTGAAAAATGAACTGAAATTTAATTCTACATAACACCGACTAATTTTGCCCTGGACCTAGTGTTTGTTGGAAATCCTCCCAGTTACAAAAAAGGATGATGAAAATTGGGGCAAGGATACAGAAACCAGGGCATTATTATGCCTTTTCTGTAACAAAGGGTACTTTTAAAATGTTACTCCTTTCAGAAATATACAGTTGGCCCCCCTGTTTCAAGTTGGAGCTGGAGTAGCAAATATTTTAATATGATGCACTCCTATTCAGCAGGCAATTCATATTTGTCTTATGTATTTTTGTGTCCAGGTTACCTTTTACTAATAGTGTTTATTTTACTGCTGAACATACCCATGAGCCTCTTAAAGGTGGTACAACCATTTTCTTCAGCTTAAATTCAGTAAAGGATGTAATTGTCTCCAGTAAGATTTAAGATTGCTCTTTATAGCTTAACTGTTCTAAAGTGCTGTTTACCTGACAGCGATCAGAAATGGATATTCATTCAATCGATTCACTCCTGCGGTAGTATGAGCTTTTGCTCATTTTTGAGGCAAGACTATTTATGAAGCAATTTAATAAAAGATGTTGATAAAGAGGAAACCCATAAAGCTGGGAATTCATCAGTTACTTTAGTACAGCAGGCCAACATTATATTCTTTCCATTTTAACTGACCTAAAACATTTCCTTCTGTATTGGTGTAAGAAATGCACATAGCACTGAGACAAGGGGGGGTAAAAAATTACAAAATGAAATACATAAACCTTTAGAATCAATTTTAAGTAATGTTAAGTTTGATGGCTTTGTAACAGTAATAATGGAAAATTACTGAGATGCATGATATACAGAGAAAAAATATAGAGTACAGCTAGAGAACATGCTGAGAATCCTTGTATAAGATAAACTGCTGTAGTTGACGTAGTTTAGGCCTTTATGACCTTAGTACAAAATGAGTGTAAGAAAACAGGCTAGAAGAACAGGATGTAAAGATAGGGAGTATCTGGAATGGCAGGGACCCAGAATGGGTTGCAGTTAAATTAACTGATAAGTAGGAGGATGGGGTGATTGTTATGTCTGTGGTGCTAACGAACCGATTAAGCTGGTATAAGCATCTACTGTGCCTGCTTCAAAGGCTGCCAGCAGTGATGAAGATTGTTGGAAGAAGTAAACGACCCTCAGAGACCACCACCACGTTTTTGTACGCATGCGGGGAACTTTCTGGAAAATGATATAATCCATATGTGGCCTCATGAATATGTATGTGTGCTCGGTAGCTATATAAGGACTGCTTGTGTAGCAATATGCGGACACACGTTAGGAGGAGCTATCCCCCTTTGTCTCCCGGCACCGCAATAAAGAATACCTGCTTGTCAACTAGAAAACTTTGTTGGCAAGTTTGTTCCTGGAGTTTTCTACGAATCAAAACTAAGAAGACAAAAGAACCATAATGTGCCATTTTAAAAATCACTGATGTCAGAACATCAATCTCATGATTTCCAAGTGCTTAAGATTTCAGTTGCCTGTGTCTGGCATTGTCTCTGTACAAACAGGTATAGATTAGCTCTGAACAGCTGCTTTTGCTGGTTGTTTTCTGCACTTTGGGCATTTGAACACTCCAGCAGCAGTGCAGAGTAGAATGATGATGCAGCAAAGGTTCTGTATGTGTTTGAATCGACTCGGGAAACAAACATCTTCAGAAAACAGGTTTGGATTTGAAATTAAATGTTCCCAAAATACTACTACACTCTCCAAGGTCTCTAATTACTGCCAGAGTGCAATCTGCAACAATACTGCCTTGTTCTTGCACACTTACCATTACACGAGGTATCAAACAGAAGCCAATCCCAAGAATGTGCTGGCAGCATATCTGTTTAAATTAACAACTCCCACCCTCGAGAGCTGGTATCAGTAAAAAGGTGTCTTTATTGATATGAAATGCACCAAGAATAAAAAAGACCAAATTTATCAAAGGAGCAAAACTGTCTCTTGATGATCCACATACAGCACATATTATTAAGAAATCTACATTCTACAAAATCTGCACTTCTACAAAATAGCTGATCCTACAGGTACTATTTCTTTACAGGTACTACAGTTTGTAGAATGGAATGGATCCACTACAGTTGTTTCTAGATTAAAGAATAGGAGCTCACAAGAGGATTAGAAAGGTTATAGAAGACAAACTTCTGAGTCTAGCAGAGCACCTCTGGGAAAAGCTAAAAGTTGTAAGTAGCACATAGAAGGAGAAATTTCTAGTAAAGCTGAAGGCAGGGAAAAGGGGGGAAATGCAATACTTCTGTTTTAACTGTAAAATATTTTGAAAAAATCACTTATCTGTTCTCACTGATTTGCTAAATGTGTTAAGTGGTGTTCTTCTGTCTTACAAATGGGAATTTGGTGCAAACAGTTCATGTGTCTGGTTGAACTACCAGGCACAAGCAAAGAGGTGAGAATAGAGAAGTGTATGTGTAGGGCACCTCCTGTCCTTCCCTCTTTAACTAGGAAGTTTTAAGAACTCTTAGAAGTTGTGTTCTATGCAACCATTTAAGTTCAGGAACTGCTAATATTGGCTACTGTTCCTTGTGAGACAAGGAGGTACAAAAGCACAAAATGTAATCAGTTCTAAGTTTGACAGCTTTGTAATGGAAAATAACTGAAGTGCTTGAAGGTAGTTGACATAGTTTTAGGTCCTTACTACCTTAGTACAAAAAGTGTAAGAAAAACAATAGAAACGCAGGACCTGGGGATGGGGTAGAAGGACAGGATGATTGCTATGTTTGTGGTGTTAATGAACCCATTAAGCTGCTGTAGACATCTACTGGGGAGTATCCAGGACTAGCAGATGTCCAGGATGGGAGCAGTTAAACTAACTGATAAGTAGAAGGACAGGATAATTGCTATGTCTGTAATTTTAATTAAGCTGGTGCTTCAAAGGCTGCCAGCAGTTATGAAGATTGTTGAAAGAATTAAATGACTCTCAAAGACCACCATCACATTTTTGTATGTATGCAGGAAACTTTCTGGAAAATGATGTAATTCATGTGGAGCCTCATGAATATGTATGTATGCCCAAGTGACCATATAAGGATGGCCGGTGTGGCAATATGGAAACACACGTTAGGTGGAGCTATCCCCTGTGTCTCCCGGCGCCGCAATAAAGAATAACTGCTTGTCAACTTGAGAACTCTGTTGGCGAGTTTGTTCCTGGAGTTTTCTCCGAATCACTTGACATAAGAAATATGTATTACAATATAGACTACAAATATATTGAAAGAGGAGAAACTGAAACAGGATTAGAGAATTATTCTTCTGCTACTAAAGCATTGGCTCAAGTGTTGGTATTGAAAACTCATATTGGCATCATTCTGAGACCCAGAAGGGATATGTAACCGCCAGGACATAGATTATTGTGGAATGAAAAGGTAATTCTCCTAATGAACAGGGTGAATTGTAGAGAATGGAATCACAGGTATGGTCATATATATAGACATTTCCCCTGTTTTTGTATACTAATCAAAGCTAACTTGAAGTTGTTAATTATTATCATATATGCAGAACTATGTCTGTCAGACAGGGATGCAGGAACCTTTACACCCTGAAGATCTCTTGCATTTATGAATTCACTAGAAAGTACTTTTAAAGGAGCGAGGACTAGCTGTGGAGAAGAAACAGGGTGCAAGATGTTGCTGAGGTCCAGGCCTACCCACACAACTATTGCTGAAGTAGAAGACAGCAGGTGATGTCACCTGGGTTGTATTTCCAATGCAGGTATGCTGACCTAGACTGTGAAAACGTCTTTAAAGGAGAAGACCGCACTTGGTTTCTGCTACTCCATGTGGGACATTGCACTGTCACCTTTGCAGTCCCAGGGAGTAGAGTCCAGGCAGGTCCCTCAGGGGTCATGTTATAAATTGAGACCACAACAGACTAGAATCCAATTGGAATTTATTAATTATAGCAAGTAGAATATGAGCAAAAGCAGCGCTGGACGGCAGGGGAGTCTGCGCTCCGCCAACTGCCGTCCTAAGCAGTTTAAACAGTCCCCTTTTATACATCTTTCCTTCCGTGTTCTTTGAAGTAGTGGAGGTACTTTGCGCATGCTTCAGTTGTTGCTAGGGGGTCGTTTTCGGCATCCTGGGGGCCGTTTGAGTAAGAAGTCCTTCTCCCTTGACCTCTCACTCATATTTCCTTTACTTGTCATGTTTCTGCCGGTTCCTGGAACATCTGGGGCTTATCTTATCTTGCACAAGTGGTGTTTTATGGCTGTTTTAGCTTGCATATGCAATTTCCTTATCTTACAAGTGGTGTTTTATGGCTGTTTTAGCTTGCATATGCGATTTATCTTGCACAAATGGTCCGATCTTTACATTGGGCTTAACATAAATCTTAATAAACAATACCCTAGTCCATAGTTTCTCACAGGTCACTCGGCCATGGGGCGGGCAGCCTGTCCCACTGCTGGTTCTGAGCTGACAAAGCAGTCCTCTCTGGGAATGGAGCTGCTTGACAGCCGTTAAGAAATTAGGTATGCAGTTATGTAGTTTATGTGATTTCCTTGGTTAAAAGTCTTGAGTCTCAGTGAAATTAATGTATTCCACTTCCCGCAGTGTTTAGTTTGGCATGTATGTGTAAGCGGAATTCTCCTTACTTGTCAGTGACCGAGGCAGCAGCTCCTCGAGGAGCCGCGCACGCAGGATTTACTGCAGTTTGGGGCTGCGGTGAGGTCACATGGCCACCAGGTCGTGGCTGCAGCACACCTCAGCCGGGTGCTACCGCTGTGAGGCATGGGTCCTGTGCAGGCGGAGGCAATTGCACTGCGGCCGGTTAGTTGCAAGCCACGAAGCAGAGAGCGGGGTGGTGCCCCGGGCGCGTGCTGGGAGTAATGGCCATTGGGGTGGCCGTGTGTAGCTTCCAGAAGGTTTCCAGCCCCCGGTTGAGTGCACACTGTGGAGGGGTGGGTGTGGCCAGCCTGGGGCTGTGAGCAGCAGCCTCGGCATCCCGAATTACAAGTGGGGGGGTGTGAGGGGGGGGCTACCCAGCCGCATAACCACACCTCTGCGCTGAGGGGGGTCACCGTAAGGGGAGCACAGGAGGGAAGGAACAAACCCGCATCTCCTGGGTGCTGGGCAGTAGTCGGTTTAGAGACCACCCTCCTTCTAGTAGGAGTAGCACCTTAGCTGATGCCTGTAATTATCCATTTTTTGTCTATGTGCACAACTCCCTAAATTGCCAGAGGTTTTTGTCATGATTTTCAACAATTGTAAATAAGTCAATTGCAGAGTGATGTGAGAGAAATCCATTCTGTGTTTTAAAGTTGTCCTCATTGGGAAGTCTTCACTGGGGGTTATGTAAGCTGCAGCATTTACATCTGGATTTAGGTAACGATCAGTAGTGTGTGTGGTAACTTGGCTGCTTAGCCACAGGAGTGATTTTGAAAAGTATGGATTGTTAATCTGTTGTCTATAGAAATCAATTTGCAGTTTGCATTGAGTCGTCTAATAACGTAACCTGAATTTGATCAGTCCTCTCCCTAGATTTTCTGTGACCATTAAGTATCTCTTCTGAAATGCATATGAAACACTAAAATGAATCCAATGCCAGTTTGGTGCATAATCTCCTTTGGTTTTCCTTGGACATGGCACTATTTCCCAGTAGCTTTTGCACACTGGCCTATTACAATTCCAGAAATAAAAAGGTGCTTGAAGAAGTGGCTGCAGTGCAGGACAGTGCTGTGGGCTAGCCCAAAGGTGAGTGGAGGTGCACAGATCTTGTTTGAACAGACAGTTCCTGTCCCTCCCTCATCCTTTCCTTCACCAGAAGTGTCTGCTTTTCCCTATAATACTTAAAGGTAGAGAGGGTTGTTCCAAAGCCCACTGCCACTAGAGAAGGTACACTGAACACGGCAGCCAGGGTTTTACACCTGCAGTTTACATTTGCATAGTAATGCAAAGTTGCTGCAGAACAGATCAGGTTGACAAGCTGAGAAGAATGTAATGATACCTGAATAATCCAACCATTTCTTTTCCACCTTTTCAGACAGTTTTATATCTCAGGGAATTTCCAGATGTGACTGTTGTTTGTAATATTTACTTCCGTACACTCCTAAGGACTGATTATGAGGTTAATTAATAGGGCTTGATATGCCTGAAGCACTTTTGGGGCCTTTTTTATGTACTGGTCTGATTCTCAATCTCATTCTGTAGTCTGGTCAAAACATAACAGCCTGGACTTGGTTACAAACCACAGCATCAGCTGATGGTCTGAGGTTATTCTCTTCTGTCGTGGTTTAAGCCCAGCCGGCAACCCAGAAACACTCAGCCACTAGCTCACTCCCCCCCTTCCTCCCCCCACTCCTGGAGGGATGGGGAGGAGAATCGAAAGAATGTAACTCCCATGGGTTGAGATAAGAACAGTCCAGTAACTAAGGTATAACACAAAACCACTACTGCTACCACCAATAACAATAATGATAAGGGAAATAACAAGGGAAGAGAATGCAATAGCTCACCACCTGTCAACCGATACCCAGCCCAGCCTGAGCAGCGATCTAGCCATTCCGGGTAACTGCTCCCAGTTTATATACTGGGCATGGCGTGCTGTGGTATGGAATACCTCTTTGGCTTGTTTGGGTCAGGTGTCCTGTCTCTGCTTCCTCCTGGCTTCCCCCCCCCCCCCCCCAGCAGAGCATGAGACTCAGAAAGTCCCTGGTCAGAGTAAACATTACTTAGCAACAATTAAAAACATCAGTGTTATCAGCATTGTTCCCAGGCTGAAAGTCAAAAACCCAGCACTGCACCAGCTACTAAGACTGAGAAAAAATGACTGCTACTTCTGAACCCAGGACGTATGCATAGTGATCAGTGTGTTGATTATTATTGCTGTTTCATGGGGTAGCACCTAGAAACTAGAAAAAATTTAGGCTGTACACATGTAGACTAAATGCATTGATGACATGCTCACAGGTGGAATTTTTCACCCGTGAAACTTTGTTTTCGGTACTGAATCTCTCAGTTGGCTACTGTGGGAGTGATATTACTCTGCCACTGTGTATTCTTTCCTGTGCCCCTCCTCACTGGCAGAGCATGAGACTAAAAGTCCTTGATCAGAGTAAACATTACTTAGCAACAACTGAAAACATCGGTGCATTATCAGCGTTGTTCTCAGGCTAAAGTCAAAACCACACTGCTGCACCAGCTACTAAGAAAGAGAAAAATGACTGTTACAGCTGAACCCAGGACACAGTGTGAGGATTCACAGTTAAAATAAACACAGAAGTCTAGAAATGTATGTTGCTATAGGAACACCAAATTTTTTTGTATGCCAACTGGTCACACTTGGAAATTGCTTGTCTTTTGTGAAGTTATGAGAGGTTTCCAGTTTAGTGAGTGGTTTGGAAAATAATGTGTTTCAAGTTAAAGCACTATTAAAAATAATATAACTTGCTGGTTTTTCCTTTGTATGTAGTTGACTAATTTTCTATTTCTGGTGTTTTGCATTGGGTTAAAAAAAAAAAAAAAATCCAGACCACTGGAATTCAATATTGGATCACTTTGAGTCTCAACATTTTTGAAAGGTGCTCTGTGAAATTATTTATAGTGTGTTTGGTACTTGCCAATATTTAGTGAGAAGACATACAGGACCAGTAATGTATGTGTCATGGGTTCAGCAGTAGCAGTCATTTTTTCTCCTTCTTGGTAGCTGGTGCAGTGCTGTGTTTTTGATTTTGGGCCTGGGAACAGCGCTGATAACACCAGTGTTTTCAGTTACTGCTTGGTAACGTTTTGGTCTGGCCAAGGACTTTCTGTGCCTCATGCTCTGCCAGGGAGGAGGGGGAGCTGGGAGGAAGCAGAGACAGGACACCTGACACAAACTGACCAAAGAGGTTATTCCATACCACAGCACATCATGTCCAGGATGTGAAAACGGAGGGCAGAGACCTGGAAAGGTGGGGTTCGCTGTTGGGGGTGCACTGGTTTGGTCGGGCTGGGTGGTGAGTGTGGGAGATTCAGGACAACGAACTCTGACCAATATGATCAAGCGTTGACAATTTATTACAGGCAAGCAGCGTCTTTTATAGAAAAAGCCTCAGAAGACTAGAACATTCAATAACATCTGATTGGTTACATTCTTTAGCCAAGTGTTAGTAATGGTTTTATGATTGGTTGTTACAATAGTAAGTGATTCCCAGGCTGCGGCCACAACAGCAGATGGTTTCAAGGACACAGCTATCAGTTCCTTCATACCCATCCCTCTTAACAACCGTTCATGCCAACTTTCTCAAAGCTTTCTGCATGTACGCGACCTATAGTAACCTCCACACATTCTTTAGTAACCTCCAAGCAGGGCCTCACAGCCTTTGGTTCACTACTTTACAAATGTCAAGCAGTTGTCTGGATTGCTCACAGTCCGTTTTCAGCATGAAACGCTGCAACAGGTGAGCAGTTGTATTCTCTTTCTTTGTATTTCTCTTGTATTATTACTGGTGGTAGCAGTAGTGATTTGCATTATACCTTAGTTACTAAACTGTTCTTATCTCAACCTGTGGGAGTTGCATTCTTTCAATTGTCCTCCCCATCCCCCTGGGACTGGGGGAAGAAAGAGAGAAAAGTGAGTGAGCGAGAAAACTTCATGGCTGAGAGGCTTAAACCAGGACAGTATGTTTTGATGAGACAGTTAGGCTGTAAGATTGTCTAATGAGTTAGAGGCCAGTGGAAAGTACTGGTGTAGTTTAAACCACGTCATGAAAACAGAAGGGTTCCTATTGTGTCTTAGCTCTGTGCATCCCAGTTTATAACTTATTTTGGTGGCCTGAGTAGAACCATCTCCAGTTTAGTCATTTGCATAAGCAGCTTATACAAGTCCTGTGTTGTGTCTATGGAAGAGACTATATTTGATGTATTTTTTCTGGAAAAAGTCTCCCTAGAAGTGTCACCAATCAGGAGAATAAAAAAGTCAAGACAGACATTGTAGTGTGTCTTAGTGAAGTAGGGAAGCATGTGGGTATCTTTTCAGTTTTTAGCAACAAAGCTACCCAAATCTCCTTGTTTGTTGAAAGAGTAAGGAACTCTATGGAGTGCAAAGCTCTCTGAAACCAGCCCTAATCTAGGACACTTGAAAGTTACCTTAATTCTGTGTTGGTTGAGGATTACTGTGTCAGGATGAAAGCAGGAATTGTTTTTGTGAATGTGTTCAAGTAGTAGTTATGTTTATATCTAAGAGGAACATGTGGTTCTGTGTATCTGCATGTCGTGTTATCACTATCACTGAACAAGTGTGGTTGAGGTATGTCATCCCTCCTTAGGTAGCACTATTGCCCTGTGAATGAAATGACAGCTATAAATATATTTGCATGTGGGCTCTGGACATCCTCCTCTATTTCCACTGGCACTAGGTTGTAAAGATAACCTTGTATTAAGGCTTGAGGTTTTTCTTATTCGCATTTCTACATGAGTTACAGACGAGCAAAATCTGCATTTAGACCGGGCTTTAACGTGTATGAAGGAATTTCCTTCCTGCCCAATAGTAAGGTATTACATATTACTGTGTTGCAGTGAAGAAGAGAGGAGGGGGTCAAATGACGAGTTTTTGTAAGAGAGCTGTTGGAGAACTGTTGGCTGGGGGATATGACAGAGACGGTTTCCCTGTTTCCTGTAGCCGTAACTGCTCTGTGTTCGTGCTCTGACAGCTTTTATAGGGTATCAGGTAAAATGCACAAGGAGAATAGTGACTCCTTGTCGTGCTTTAAGCCCGCCGGTAAATCAGCCACACAGTTCGTTAGCTCCACCCCTCTTCCTTCCCCCGCTTCCGGATGGATGGGGAGGAGAATTGGAAGAATGTAACTCCCATGGGTTGAGATAAGAACAGCCGAGTAACTTAGGTATAACACAAACCACTGCTGCTACCACCAATAATAATAATGACAAGGGAAACAAGGGAAGAGAATACAGTCGCTCACCACCCACCGACCGATACCTAGACCAACTGAGCAGTGAACTAAATCTTCCGAGTCCCTGCCCCTAGTTTTTACATCCTGGGCATGACATACTGTGGTATGGAATACCTCTTTGGCTAGTTTGGGTCAGGTGTCCTGTCTTTGCTTCCTCCCGGCTTCTCCTCCTCCATGGCAGAGCATGAGACTCGGAAAGTCCTTGGACAGACTAAATATTTGAGCAGTAACTAAAAATATCAGTGTTATCAGTGCTGTTCCCAGGCTGAAAGTCAAAAACACAGCACTGCACCAGCTACTAAGAAGGAGAAAAAATGACTGCTACTGCTGAACCCAGGACAGTATCCACCCCTTATTCCATACCATTCACGTCATGCTCAGATCTCACATTTTCAATATACCATCACTCTTAGATATATACACATATATATATACATACACACACAGAAAGGGAGAGAGATCATACCTTAGTGCATGGAACAATCCCCATAAAGCTGGTAAGTTCATCCGGTCCATGATATCAGGTTCCATCTCTTGTAACAGTCTTTCAGAGCAGGAGAGGCCGTGTGCAGTGTTGGATTGTTGCCTTTACAGCAGAACTCATCTGGTTTCATCAAAGTTCATTCTTTGTAGGGATGATTGTCGGAGGGAGGTCAGGGCCAGTCACTGGTGACCTGAAGACATCTATTTGGTGGGCTCTAAAAGCATTACATAGCAGGCAACAGCATACAATTGAGTTCATTGGCTGTTTTCCCACTAAATCAAATCCCCTTGCGCTACCCATCAGACTTCCCCATATTCCTGCATTACTGTCATGGGTTCAGCAGTAGCAGTCATTTTTCTCCTTCTTGGTAGCTGGTGCAGCACTGTGTTTTCGATTTTGGGCCTGGGAGCAGCGCCGATAACACCAGTGTTTATAGTTACTGCTTGGCAATGTTTTTGTTTGACCAAGGACTTTTCTGAGCCTCATGCAATGCCAGGGAGGAGGGGAGCCAGGAGGAAGCAGAGACAGGACACCTGACACAAACTGACCAAAGAGGTTATTCCATACCACAGCACGTCATGCCCAGGATGTGAAGACAGAGAGCAGAGACTCGGAAGGGTGTGGGGAGTGGACTGGGGGTGCACAGCATGGTCAGGTTTTGTGGTACTGGGGGGTTTGCTGCTGGGGGTTGCACTGCTGGGTAGGGCTTGGTGAGCAGTTGTATTCTCTTTCTTTGTATTTCTCTTGTATTATTACTGGTGGTAGCAGTAGTGATTTTTGTTATATCTTAGTTACTAAACTGTTCTTATCTCAACCTGTGCCAGTTAAATTCTTTTGATTCTCCTCCCCATTCCCCCGGGACTGGGGGAAGAAAGAGGGGAGTGAGTGAGTGAGTAAAACTGCGTGGGGGTGGGGGCTTAAACCATGACATAAGGGAAAAATGGACTTTCAGGGTTTCGAGGGGGGGGGAGGGGGGGGGAGATGCAGCCACACCTGGTATGCCAAGAATATGCACTTTAAAGGTATATGACACCAAAAATTCAGAGCGCATGCTCAAAAAGGGGTGGTCCCATTTTGGAGGTGGGTCACATTGGAGATGGGAGTGCATTTTAGCATATAAATGCATTATAATGACACTATAATGAAGGAAAGTTCACACAGAGGATGGCATTCTGTCAAAAGATGACAGGCTGCTGGCTCAGGGTAGCAAGTATGCAGCTTATCAGTTTCTTGTACCGCCTAGTTCCCATCTTTTGTTGATTTTAGGACAAAGTGTGGGGGGAGATCTCCACCCTGCTCCACCCTGTGTTTCTGTGTTGCCAGGGGAACCACTGTGGAGTGCACATTCTTGGCATACCAGGTGTGGCTGCATCTCCCCCCCCCCCCCCAGAAACCCTGAAAGTCCATTTTTCCCTTATGTGTGGACAATGCTGCATTTCAAATATAAGCTTAATACCTAATTCTTCCCCATTTCCTAATTATTCCACACCAGGTTATTCACGACTGTGACATCTGTGCTGCAATTAAGCATGCTAAATGGTTAAAGCCTCTTTGGTATGGAGGACAATGGCTGAAGTACAAATATGGGGAGGCCTGGCAGATTGATTAAATCATACTCCCACCAAGCAGCCAAGGCAAGTGCCATGTGCTTACCATGGTGGAAGCAACCCTGAAAGTCCGTTTTTCCCTTATGTGTGGATAATGCTGCATTTCAAATATAAGTTTAATACCTAATTATTCCACATTTCCTAATTATTCCACAGACATCCAGCCAATTCTTTATCAATACCATTTCATCACCCTCATGCTCACTGCAGCTTCAGCAGTCTGGCAAGCACAATAAAAGCTCATTTACACACGGCTTAGGCCTTGTTCACCAGAAAAATTTGCTACAACAAATTACAGTGCCAAAAGAAAGCTCATTAAGTTTTTATATCAGATTGCTATGTTACCCTTCAGTCCCTTGGCAGTTATCCCTTTTCCTGTCGTTAGTTTTCAGTCCTTAAGGCCCAAATTATTTCAAGGGCAGAAGTGGACCAATTATTAAAAAGGAAGTTATTCGCTTACTAGTACAAGAGGAAGCATACAGCCTTCATTAATTCACATTTACCAAAAATATAGTTCAGTTACCATGTCACACTATACTGCTGAATAGCATAATATTTCTGCATGCATTTAATTTAGTACTGGCATTTGTGCTGAGCCAACAACAGAAATTAAATGTATTGAAATGGAGGTTAACCATATTTTCCACTATTTGTCTGTCTGTTATAGTGATAATCTTTTTTCTTAACAAAAAAGGAACACCTAGCCCATTTATCCAGTGGTGATGTTAATGTTTCAGAAGATTTAAAAATCCTTTGACATCCAGAAAGGTTAAAACAGTTATTAGCTTCACCATAAAGGGTTATTTTAACCCATAAAGGGTATTTTCAAGGAACAGTCATTTAAAGACTTGAATAACATGGATGTTATAGTCTCATACACCCATTAACTATGTGTTTAAAAGGTAGATAAAAAAATAAGCATGTTTAAAAATAAGAATGGTAAATTCTAATTTTTAATTGGGTTTGAAATATTTTATTTGTAAGCACTTCTAAATACCACCCATAACCAATATTTCATTATGCACCTCAAGCAGTACTTTAGATCTTACATGTGTCTGGAACCAAATCAAGGATAGAATAACCCATTTCACATCTTCCTAGCTATAAAGGCACAGCCTTTAATGCCAGAAATAGGCTGAAATTGAAAACAATTTGAAATTTGTGCAGCCCAATGACAATGCAGATGAACAGAACCAACAGCAGGTAATGTTTAAACGCCTAAAGCTATCTTCTAATCTTCCAAACACCAGCTACAGAATTGCAATTTACTTTCTGCTGCTAGTTGAGTGAGGCAGCTCTTTTATCCAGAACCTGTCAGTCTCCTAAATTGCTTAGAGTCAGTTTAATGATACATAAGCAAAGTACTTCCTACAATCGTTTACAAGAGATTTTCATTTAATTCACAACAGCAAAGCTCTGGCCTTATGTACAACCCGATATTCTTTCATCACCGATGTGTTACATAAGAGCTGAATTCATGTAAGGATTTCTAATCAGAAATCTCTGTTATTGATGTCTCAGCTTTAAACAAGCTAATTATGGCATCTTAACAAATAACATTTAGAGAGGATTTCTCTGATGCAATGTTTTGGGAAGGTTAGTTTGTTTTTTTGTGAAGGCCCCTTTCCAAATTTATAACATTAACGAGGCAAAATTATCTGAGACATGCTATGCCACTTAAATAATGAATATTTACTCCATATGCACAAGTTCCATTGACTTTAGTGAAAGCTTGTCCTGGGTTCAGCTGTAGCAGTTATTTTTCTCCTCCTTAGTAGCTGGTGCAGTGCTGTGTTTCAGCTTTAGTCTGAGAACAGTGCTGATAATGAACCGACGTTTTAGTTGTTGCTAAGTAATGCTTACCCCAATCAAGGACTTCTCAGTCTCTCATGCTCTGCCAGTGAGGGAGGGGCACAGGAAGCTGGGAGGAAGCAGCGACAGGAAACCGGACCCGAACTAGCCAAAGGGGTATTCCATACCACATCACATCATGCTTGGGTCGCGCTGGGTATCGGTCATCATGTGGTGAGCAATTGTACTGTGCATGACTTGTATTTATTGTTATTTTTTCCCCTACCCTGTTTAGTTTTGTATTCTCTCCCCTTGTTATTTCCCTTATCATTAAAATTATTACTATTAGTAGCAGTAGTTTTACATTATACTTTACTTATTGGACTGTTCTTATCTCAACCCGTGGGAGTTACATTTTTTTAATTCTCCTCCCCATCCCACCAGTAGAGGAAAGAAGGGGGGGAGTGAGTGAGCAGCTGCATGGTTCTAAGTTACCAGCAGGGCTTAAAACACAACCGTCCTTTGTGATGCCCAACGTGGGGCTCGAAAGATTGAGTTAACGGCAGATGGCAGATCTGACCACAGTGTGATAAGCATTCACTGATTTGGATTAAGTCATTCGTCACAATGCTGATTTATTTGCTCTCAGAGCTGCTGTGTTTAGTCTCAGAGAATCAGCATGTGCCATGGTTTAAGCCCAGCCACCAACCCTGAACCACATAGCTGCTCACTCACCCCCCCTTCCTCCCCCAGCTCCCAGAGGGATGGGTAGGAGAATCGAAAGAATGTAATTCCCATGAGTTGAGATAAGGACAGTCCAGTAACTAAGGTACAACACAAAACCACTACTGCTACCACCAATGATAATAATGCTAAGGGAAATAACAAGGGAAGCAAATACAACTGCTCACCACTGAAAAAAAAAACCTCCAGAAACAAAAAAAAAGAGAAAACTCCAGGAACAAACTTGCCAACAAAGTTTTCTAGTCGACAAGCAGGTATTCTTTATTGCAGTGCCGGGAGACAAAGGGGGATAGCTCCTCCTAACGTGTGTCCGCGTATGTCCACCTGGTGGCCATGTGACCTCACCGCAGCCCCAAACTGCAGTAAATCCTGCGTGCGCGGCTCCTCGAGGAGCTGCTGCCTCGGTCACTGACAAGTAAGGAGAATTCCGCTTACACATACATGCCAAACTAAACACTGCGGGAAGTGGAATACATTAATTTCACTGAGACTCAAGACTTTTAACCAAGGAAATCACATAAACTACATAACTGCATACCTAATTTCTTAACGGCTGTCAAGCAGCTCCATTCCCAGAGAGGACTGCTTTGTCAGCTCAGAACCAGCAGTGGGACAGGCTGCCCGCCCCATGGCCGAGTGACCTGTGAGAAACTATGGACTAGGGTATTGTTTATTAAGATTTATGTTAAGCCCAATGTAAAGATCGGACCATTTGTGCAAGATAAATCGCATATGCAAGCTAAAACAGCCATAAAACACCACTTGTAAGATAAGGAAATTGCATATGCAAGCTAAAACAGCCATAAAACACCACTTGTGCAAGATAAGATAAGCCCCAGATGTTCCAGGAACCGGCAGAAACATGACAAGTAAAGGAAATATGAGTGAGAGGTCAAGGGAGAAGGACTTCTTACTCAAACGGCCCCCAGGATGCCGAAAACGACCCCCTAGCAACAACTGAAGCATGCGCAAAGTACCTCCACTACTTCAAAGAACACGGAAGGAAAGATGTATAAAAGGGGACTGTTTAAACTGCTTAGGACGGCAGTTGGCGGAGCGCAGACTCCCCTGCCGTCCAGCGCTGCTTTTGCTCATATTCTACTTGCTATAATTAATAAATTCCAATTGGATTCTAGTCTGTTGTGGTCTCAATTTATAACATGACCCCTGAGGGACCTGCCTGGACTCTACTCCCTGGGACTGCAAAGGTGACAGTGCAATGTCCCACATGGAGTAGCAGAAACCAAGTGCGGTCTTCTCCTTTAAAGACGTTTTCACAGTCTAGGTCAGCATACCTGCATTGGAAATACAACCCAGGTGACATCACCTGCTGTCTTCTACTTCAGCAATAGTTGTGTGGGTAGGCCTGGACCTCAGCAACATCTTGCACCCTGTTTCTTCTCCACAGCTAGTCCTCGCTCCTTTAAAAGTACTTTCTAGTGAATTCATAAATGCAAGAGATCTTCAGGGTGTAAAGGTTCCTGCATCCCTGTCTGACAGACATAGTTCTGCATATATGATAATAATTAACAACTTCAAGTTAGCTTTGATTAGTATACAAAAACAGGGGAAATGTCTATATATGACCATACCTGTGATTCCATTCTCTACAATTCACCCTGTTCATTAGGAGAATTACCTTTTCATTCCACAATAATCTATGTCCTGGCGGTTACATATCCCTTCTGGGTCTCAGAATGATGCCAATATGAGTTTTCAATACCAACACTTGAGCCAATGCTTTAGTAGCAGAAGAATAATTCTCTAATCCTGTTTCAGTTTCTCCTCTTTCAATATATTTGTAGTCTATATTGTAATACATATTTCTTATGTCAAGTGATTCGGAGAAAACTCCAGGAACAAACTCGCCAACAGAGTTCTCAAGTTGACAAGCAGTTATTCTTTATTGCGGCGCCGGGAGACACAGGGGATAGCTCCACCTAACGTGTGTTTCCATATTGCCACACCGGCCATCCTTATATGGTCACTTGGGCATACATACATATTCATGAGGCTCCACATGAATTACATCATTTTCCAGAAAGTTTCCTGCATACATACAAAAATGTGATGGTGGTCTTTGAGAGTCATTTAATTCTTTCAACAATCTTCATAACTGCTGGCAGCCTTTGAAGCACCAGCTTAATTAAAATTACAGACATAGCAATTATCCTGTCCTTCTACTTATCAGTTAGTTTAACTGCTCCCATCCTGGACATCTGCTAGTCCTGGATACTCCCCAGTAGATGTCTACAGCAGCTTAATGGGTTCATTAACACCACAAACATAGCAATCATCCTGTCCTTCTACCCCATCCCCAGGTCCTGCGTTTCTATTGTTTTTCTTACACTTTTTGTACTAAGGTAGTAAGGACCTAAAACTATGTCAACTACCTTCAAGCACTTCAGTTATTTTCCATTACAAAGCTGTCAAACTTAGAACTGATTACATTTTGTGCTTTTGTACCTCCTTGTCTCACAAGGAACAGTAGCCAATATTAGCAGTTCCTGAACTTAAATGGTTGCATAGAACACAACTTCTAAGAGTTCTTAAAACTTCCTAGTTAAAGAGGGAAGGACAGGAGGTGCCCTACACATACACTTCTCTATTCTCACCTCTTTGCTTGTGCCTGGTAGTTCAACCAGACACATGAACTGTTTGCACCAAATTCCCATTTGTAAGACAGAAGAACACCACTTAACACATTTAGCAAATCAGTGAGAACAGATAAGTGATTTTTTCAAAATATTTTACAGTTAAAACAGAAGTATTGCATTTCCCCCCTTTTCCCTGCCTTCAGCTTTACTAGAAATTTCTCCTTCTATGTGCTACTTACAACTTTTAGCTTTTCCCAGAGGTGCTCTGCTAGACTCAGAAGTTTGTCTTCTATAACCTTTCTAATCCTCTTGTGAGCTCCTATTCTTTAATCTAGAAACAACTGTAGTGGATCCATTCCATTCTACAAACTGTAGTACCTGTAAAGAAATAGTACCTGTAGGATCAGCTATTTTGTAGAAGTGCAGATTTTGTAGAATGTAGATTTCTTAATAATATGTGCTGTATGTGGATCATCAAGAGACAGTTTTGCTCCTTTGATAAATTTGGTCTTTTTTATTCTTGGTGCATTTCATATCAATAAAGACACCTTTTTACTGATACCAGCTCTCGAGGGTGGGAGTTGTTAATTTAAACAGATATGCTGCCAGCACATTCTTGGGATTGGCTTCTGTTTGATACCTCGTGTAATGGTAAGTGTGCAAGAACAAGGCAGTATTGTTGCAGATTGCACTCTGGCAGTAATTAGAGACCTTGGAGAGTGTAGTAGTATTTTGGGAACATTTAATTTCAAATCCAAACCTGTTTTCTGAAGATGTTTGTTTCCCGAGTCGATTCAAACACATACAGAACCTTTGCTGCATCATCATTCTACTCTGCACTGCTGCTGGAGTGTTCAAATGCCCAAAGTGCAGAAAACAACCAGCAAAAGCAGCTGTTCAGAGCTAATCTATACCTGTTTGTACAGAGACAATGCCAGACACAGGCAACTGAAATCTTAAGCACTTGGAAATCATGAGATTGATGTTCTGACATCAGTGATTTTTAAAATGGCACATTATGGTTCTTTTGTCTTCTTAGTTTTGATTCGTAGAAAACTCCAGGAACAAACTTGCCAACAAAGTTTTCTAGTTGACAAGCAGGTATTCTTTATTGCGGTGCCGGGAGACAAAGGGGGATAGCTCCTCCTAACGTGTGTCCGCATATTGCTACACAAGCAGTCCTTATATAGCTACCGAGCACACATACATATTCATGAGGCCACATATGGATTATATCATTTTCCAGAAAGTTCCCCGCATGCGTACAAAAACGTGGTGGTGGTCTCTGAGGGTCGTTTACTTCTTCCAACAATCTTCATCACTGCTGGCAGCCTTTGAAGCAGGCACAGTAGATGCTTATACCAGCTTAATCGGTTCGTTAGCACCACAGACATAACAATCACCCCATCCTCCTACTTATCAGTTAATTTAACTGCAACCCATTCTGGGTCCCTGCCATTCCAGATACTCCCTATCTTTACATCCTGTTCTTCTAGCCTGTTTTCTTACACTCATTTTGTACTAAGGTCATAAAGGCCTAAACTACGTCAACTACAGCAGTTTATCTTATACAAGGATTCTCAGCATGTTCTCTAGCTGTACTCTATATTTTTTCTCTGTATATCATGCATCTCAGTAATTTTCCATTATTACTGTTACAAAGCCATCAAACTTAACATTACTTAAAATTGATTCTAAAGGTTTATGTATTTCATTTTGTAATTTTTTACCCCCCCTTGTCTCAGTGCTATGTGCATTTCTTACACCAATACAGAAGGAAATGTTTTAGGTCAGTTAAAATGGAAAGAATATAATGTTGGCCTGCTGTACTAAAGTAACTGATGAATTCCCAGCTTTATGGGTTTCCTCTTTATCAACATCTTTTATTAAATTGCTTCATAAATAGTCTTGCCTCAAAAATGAGCAAAAGCTCATACTACCGCAGGAGTGAATCGATTGAATGAATATCCATTTCTGATCGCTGTCAGGTAAACAGCACTTTAGAACAGTTAAGCTATAAAGAGCAATCTTAAATCTTACTGGAGACAATTACATCCTTTACTGAATTTAAGCTGAAGAAAATGGTTGTACCACCTTTAAGAGGCTCATGGGTATGTTCAGCAGTAAAATAAACACTATTAGTAAAAGGTAACCTGGACACAAAAATACATAAGACAAATATGAATTGCCTGCTGAATAGGAGTGCATCATATTAAAATATTTGCTACTCCAGCTCCAACTTGAAACAGGGGGGCCAACTGTATATTTCTGAAAGGAGTAACATTTTAAAAGTACCCTTTGTTACAGAAAAGGCATAATAATGCCCTGGTTTCTGTATCCTTGCCCCAATTTTCATCATCCTTTTTTGTAACTGGGAGGATTTCCAACAAACACTAGGTCCAGGGCAAAATTAGTCGGTGTTATGTAGAATTAAATTTCAGTTCATTTTTCAAACTGAAAGAGGGTTAAGCCAATCTAAGCTTTCATGACATCACCCCAGAGAGAAACATGACATTAGTAAAGGCCAGACTCTCAACAGGCATCAAGACTATAAAGTACAGTGATACCTAATAGGATCCCTGTCTCGCAGGATGTTTCATCTTGTACTTTGTGATACTGTTATGCCTCTGTGCTTCTGTAACCAGATCAGGTGGGAGTTTCTTTTGGCTTCTTAGTTTTGATACTTTTATAGAATAAAATTTGTAGGCGTGGGATATAATTTTTATTTGTGGATCTAAAGCATTTTAAATAGAAGGTGAATTTGTTCAAAAAGAGCAGTAGAATACCCCCTTTTACATAAATGAAACTCTGAAACTTCAAAAATTAAAATTCTTGTTGAAAATCACATTGCAGCTAAAAGAATGTCTTGGTCTTGTGTAGGTCTTTTGTCTTGGATGGTATGTAAGTGCATCCCTTCACTATGCCACTTCTGACTCAGTTACACAAATGCTAAGTAAACTCTTTTGCTGCATCGCATCTCATACTGTGAGACTTCTGTTAGAGAATCATAGAATCATAGAATAGTTAGGGTTGGAAAGGACCTTAATATAATCTAGCTCCAACACCCCTGCCTTGACTTTCTGATCTTTATGAGACAAAATGCCTCTATACAAACGCCCGTAGTATGGGGAACAAAAAGGACGAATTAGAGATGTGTGCACATGTCCTGGGTGTCAGAAAGCAAAAAGCAATATGGCTTGTTTACTGATGGGTCCTGCTGTATTGTCGGAAAGCATTGGAGATGGAAGGCAGCTGTATAGAGACCCTGGCAACAAGTTGCAGAAACTGCTGAAGGAGAGGGTGAATCAAGTCATTTGTTGAGGTGAAAGCCATCCAGCTGGCCTTGGCCATTGCTGAACGAGAAAAATGGCCAGTAATTTATACTGACTCATGGATGGTGACGAATGCCCTGTGGGGGTGGTTGCAGCAATGGAAGCAGAGCAACTGGCAATGCAGAGGTAAACCCATCTGGGCTGCTGCACTGTGGCAAGATATCGCTTCCTGGGTGCAGAATCCAGTGGTGAAGGTATGCCATGTTAATGCTCATGTACCCAAGAATCGGGCCACTGAGGAACACCAGAAGAACCAACAGGTGGATCAAGCTGCTAAGATTGAAGTGGCTCAGATGGACTTATATTGACAACATAAAGGTGAATTATTTTTGGCCTGGTGGGCCCATGACACCTCCAGCCATCAGGGCAGAGATGCAACATATAGATGGGTTCATGATCAAGGGGTGGACTTAACAATGGACATTATTGCCCGGGTTATTCACGACTGTGAAACGTGATTCAATAAACAAGCTAAACGGTTAAAGCCTCTTTGGTATGGATGGCAGTGGCTGAATGTCGTGGTTTAAGTCCAGTCAACCACGAAGTTTTCTCACTCACTCACTTCCCTCTCTTTCATCCCCCAGTCCCAGGGGGATGGGGAGGAGAATCAAAAGAATGCAACTCCCACAGGTTGAGATAAGAACAGTTTAGTAACTAAGGTATAACACAAATCACTACTGCTACCACCAGTAATAATACAAGAGAAATACAAAGAAAGGGAATACAACTGCTCACCAAGCCCAACCCAGCCAGTGCACCCCCCAGCAGTGAACCCCCAATGCACCACCACACCCTTCCGGGTCTCTGCCCTCCGTTTTTTCATCCTGGACATGACGTGCTGTGGTATGGAATAACCTCTTTGGTCTGTTTGGGTCAGGTGTCCTGCCTCTGCTTCCTCCTGGCTTCCTCCTGGCTTCCCCTCCTCCCTGGCATGGCAGAGCATGAGGCTTTGGCCAGACCAAAACATTACCAAGCAGTAACTGAAAACACTGGTGTTATCAGCGCTGTTCCCAGGCCCAAAATCAAAAACACAGAGCTGCACCAGCTACCAAGAAGGAGAAAAATGACTGCTACTGCTGAACCCATGACACTGAAGTGCAAATATGAGGAGGCCTCGTAGATTGACTATATCACACTCCCACCAACCCGCCTAGTCAAGTGCCATGTGCTTACCATAGTAGAAACAACCCCCAGAATGGCTGGAAGCATACACTGTGCCCCATACCACTGCCCAGAACGCTATTCTGGGCCTTGAGAAACAAATCTTGTGGTGACACGACACCCCCGAGAGAACTGAGTCACAGTGGGACTCATTTCTGGAATAACCTTATAGACACTTGGGCCAAAGAGCATGGCATTGAGTGCCATATCACATCCCCTCAACTCATGGGATTTGTGTTTTTTCGATTCTCCTCCCCATCCTTCAGTGAGCTGGGGGAGGAAGAAAGTGGGGAGTGAGCAAGCAGCTGCATGGGTCTGCGTTACCGGATGGCCTTAAACCACAACAGGCTTTCACATTCTCTCAATTCTCCTTTCCATCCTGCCCAGGGCGTGGGAAAGGGTGGGGGTGAGCAAGCATCTGCATGCTATTTATTTGCTGGCTGGGGTTAAGGCATAAGAACACATTAAACAGATTCCATGTTTTCTTTCATCCTTGGCCCAGAATCTGACCTTCTTTTGTAATGACAAAAATATGTATTCTCAGAAAACTCCTTTTAGGCAAGTTTTTCATAGCACCTCATTTTGTCTACATAACAAAATGAATAACTACAACTGAGGAAATTATCTTCTTCACAGATATTGGTTATTAAAGGAAGTGGAAATCTGAGTCATTCATGTTCTTTATAGGCATTTTTAGTAATATATGTTTTCCCTCAGGCATACAAAATTCATCTTAAGGGCTTCATTAGCTTGGTTTTATTTTAGTTTGCAGGATAACAGCTTGAAAGGAGAGAAGCTGAATGAAGTAAATGACAAAGCAATGGACCTCCTCATATTACTGTTCTCTATTTCAATAAGGTAGTATCCGCATAACAGATTCCAGGCCAAAGATAAGGTAACATTACATCAGGAAAGCAAATATCCCATTCATTTCAATGTTGCCTTACTCATCTGTTTTTTTTCCCATTTCAGCTCTCCTATTATTCTTCCCTTCCATGCTTGCTGCAACATGACTTCTAGGTAAAGTCACAACAAACAGTTTTTGTTGGAGAGTTTCTTAGGTACCTGAAGTGTCACTGGGAAAAAAAATAATGAATGGAAATGATTCCTTTAAGAAACATACACAGGGATATTTGTCAAGTGCTTTTCAGAATAACACTGATTTCATAGTAGCAGTACTGTAAATGCAGATCTGACACACTAAGTGGTACAGTACAGATACTGACATTTGAGATAGTCACCCTGCTTTCCCTTTATTGTCAGTGGGAAGAAAGAGACATGATTCTATGATTCTTTGTCTACAGCACTTTTAATCTCATCCTAAGGAGAGATTTCTAAAAAAGGTCAGACTGATTAATCCCTTTATAAAGGGTCTCTATTTAGTACTGAAGCTTACATTCAGCCTGATGTGTTTTAGGCCCAGCCAGCAACTAAAGTACCATGCAGCCGCATGCACACCCACCCCTTCCCCCTTTCTCAGGTGGGATGGGGAGGAGAATCGAAAGAATGTAAAACCTATGGGTTGAGATAAGAACAGTTTAATAACTAAAACAAAGCCCAGTATACTATTACTACTGCCACTACTACTGTGACTAAGGGGAATAACAAGGACAGAGATATAAAACTAAAGAGGAAAAGGGAAAAGAAACCCAATAAACAGCAGTGATGCACAATGCAATTGCTCACCACCCGCTGACTAATACCCAGCTCATCCCTGAGCAGCGATCGGCCCCTTCCAGCTAACTCCCTCCAGTTTATATACAGAGCATGATGTGCTTTTTCCTGTCTTTTTATATATGTATATATATAGACACACACACATATATATATATACACACATACAGATATCATTCCCTTAGTCTATGGACCATCCCCAGAAAAGTTTGTTGAGTTCATTCAGTCCATGACTTGGGGCTTCATCTGTCATAACAGTCTCTCAGGGCAGGAAGGATGAATGGTGTGTGATGTTGAATTGTTGCATGATGAAGCCAGTTCCAATTCCATCACCGCTCCACTTGTCCAGTTTTATTAAAGTTCATTCTTCATTAATGTGGTGATCAAAAGGGAGTTGAGTTCAAATCCTCAAATCCAGAGTGGTTGAGACAGGTGCCATGAGGCGTTCAGATCAATGATGGGTGTATAGCCAATATGGAAGCAATAATATTCAATATGATACAGCATTTAAGAGGTGTTCCTCCAAGAAGGTGACGAGATTGACAGACCAGCTGTAGTGCCTCTAAACCAGTGCATGCAGCATGGGCAACAAACAGGAGGAGTTGGAAGCCACTGTGAAGCTAGAAAACAACCACCTGGTGTCCATTACTGAAACTTGGTGGGATGGATCCCATAACTGGTGTGAGTCTAATGATGGCTACAGGCTGTTCAGAAGTGATAGTCAAGGAACAAAGGGTGGAGGGGTTGCCCTCTACATCAAGAGAGGTATAGAGTGAGAAGAGTTGTCTCTGAAGAATAGCCACATGCAGGTCGAAAGCTTGTTGGTAAGAATCAGGGACCGAGGCAACAAAGAGAACCTTGTGACTGATGTCTACTACAGGCTGCCCAATCAGGGTGAGACTATTGATGAAGCCTTCTTACTCCAGCTACAGGAGGCATCACGCTTGCAGGCTCTCATCCTGCTGGGGGGACTTCAACCACCCTGACATCTTCTGGAAAAGTAGCACAGTGAGCTGTAGGCAATCCAAGAGTCTCCTGGAGTGCACTGGGGATAACTTCTTAAGCCAGGTAATAGACAACCCTATTGGGGGGATGTGACGCTGGACCTGATGGTCATCAATGCAAGCGAGCTAATCGATGATGTCAAGATTGGAGGCAGCCTGGGCTGCAGTGATCATGCACTTGTAGAGTTTGCAGTCCTGAAGGAGGTGAGACAGGCAAAGAGTATAGTCAGGACCCTGAATTTTAGGAAAGTCAACTTCCATCTTTTTAAGGAGTTTGTCAATAGGACCCCCTGGGAAACCACCCTTAGGGACAAGGAAGCAGAACAGAGCTGGCAGGTGCTTTCCACAGAGCACAGGAGCTTGTGATTCTTTTTTTTAAGAATTTGAGTAAGGAGGACAAGAGGCTGGCATGGCTGAGTTGAGACCTGTTGGTCAAACTAAAGGGTAAGTAGGAAGTGCACAGGCAGTGGAAGCAGGGACAGGTATCCGAGGAAGAGTATAGGGACATTGCTTGCTTGTGCAGAGATGGGATCAGGAAGGCCAAGGCATAGCTGGACCTGAACTTGACAAGGGATGCAAGGAATAAAGATAGAAAGGACGACCTTGGGAACTACTGATCTGTCAGTTTCACCTCTGGGAAGATCATGGAACAGATCCTCCTAGGAGCCATGCTAAGGCACATGGAGGACAGGGAGGTGATTTGAGACAGCTAGAATGGCTTCACAAAGGGCAAGATCTGCCTGACCAAACTAGTTGCCTTGTATGATAGAGTGTCGTGGTTTAAGCCCCTCAATAACTCACCCAGTTTGTTCACTCACTCACTCCCCCTCTTTCTTCCCCCAGTCCCAGGGGGATGGGGAGGAGAACTGAAAGAATGCAACTCCCACAGGTTGAGATAAGAACAGTTTAGTAACTAAGGTAAAACACAAATCACTACTGCTACCACCAGTAATAATACAAGAGAAATACAAAGAAAGAGAATACAACTGCTCACCAAGCCCGACCCAGCCAGTGCACCTCCCAGCAGTGAGCCCCGCAATGCACCACCACACCCTTCCGGGTCTCTGCCCTCCATTTTTTCATCCTGGGCAAGACGTGCTGTGGTATGGAATAACCTCTTTGGTCAGTTTGGGTCAAGTGTCCTGTCTCTGCTTCCTCCCGTCTTCCCCTCCTCCCTGGCATGGCAGAGCGTGAGACTCAGAAAGTCCTTGGTCAGACCAAAACATTACCAAGCAGTAACTGAAAATACTGGTGTTATCAGCGCTGTTCCCAGGCCCAAAATCAAAAACACAGCACTGCACCAGCTACCAAGAAGGAGAAAAAATGACTCCTACTGCTGAACCCATGACATGGAGTTACTACATCAGTGGACAAAGGAAGGGCTATGGATGCTGACTATCTGGACTTCTGTAAAGAAGACTTCGGAGAGACCTTATTGCAGCCTTTCAGTTCTTAAAAGGGGCCCATAAGAATCATAGAATAGTAAGGGTTGGAAAAGACCTTAAGGTCATCTAGTTCCAGCCCTCCTGCCATGGGCTAAACTACACTAAACTATGTCACCCAAGACTCCATCCAACCTGGCCTTGAACACCACCAGGGATGGAGCATTCACAACTTCCTTGGGGAACTTGTTCCAATACCTCTCCACCCTCACAGTAAAGAACTTCTTCCTTATATCTAACTAAAACTTCCCCTGTTTAAGTTTGAACCCGTTGCCCTTTGTCCTATCACTACAGTCCCTAATGAAGAGTCCCTCCCCAGCATCCTTATAGGCCCCCTTCAGATACTGGAAGGCTGCTATGAGGTCTCCATGCAGCCTTCTCTTCTCCAGGCTGAACAGCCCCAACTTTCTCAGACTATCTTCGTACAGGAGGTGCTCCAGCCCCCTGATCATCCTTGTGGCCCTCCTCTGGACTTGTTCCAACAGTTCCATGTCCTTTTTATGTTGAGGACACCAGAACTGCACACAATACTCCAAGTGAGGTCTCACGAGAGCAGAGTAGAGGGGCAGGATCACTTCCTTCTACCTGCTGGTTATGCTCCTTTTGATGCAGCCCAGGATACTGTTGGCTTTCTGAACTGCGAGCACACACTGCTGGTTCATGTTCATTTTCTCATCGAGTAACCCCCCCCAAGTCTTTCTCTGCAGGGCTGCTCTGAATCTCTTCTCTGCCCAACCTGTAGCTGTGCCTGGGATTGCCCTGACCCAGGTGCAGGACCTTGCACTTAGCTTTGTTGAACTTCATGAGGTTGGCATTGGCCCACCTCTCAAGCATGTCACTTCCCTCCAGCATATCAACTGAACGACATAGCTTAGTGTTGTGAGCAAACTTGCTGAGGGTGCACTCAATCTCACTGTCCACATATGTGTAGATCCATCCAAGAAAGATGGGGAAAGACTTCTTAGCAGGGCCTTTTGTGATAGGATGAGGGGTAATGATTTTGAACTGAAAGTGAGGTTATTCCATCTGGCTGTGTGGAAAAAATTCTTTACAATGACAGTGGCAAAACAAAGGAACAGGTTGCCCAGACAGGTGGTGGATGCCCCATCCCTGGAGATATTCAAGGCCAGGCTGGATGTGTTTCTGGGTATCCTGATCCTGTTGAAGATGTCCCCGCTCATTGCAGGGGGTTTGGACTAGATGACCTTTGAAGGTCCCCTCTAACCGAAATGTCCTGGGTTCAGCAGGAGCAGTCATTTTTCTCCTTCTTCGTAGATGGTGCAGTGCTGTTTTCGACTTTCAGTCTGGGAACAGCGCTGATAACACCGATGCTTTTGGTTACTGCTCAAATGTTTAGTCTGACCAAGGACTTTCTGAGTCTCATGCTCTGCCAGGGAGGAGGGGAAGTCGGGAGGAAGCAGAGACAGGACACCTGACCCAAACTAGCCAAAGATATTCCATACCACAGCACGTCATGCCTAGTATATAAACTGGGTGCAGTTAACCGGAAGGGTTAGATCACTGCTCAGGTCGGGCCAGGTATTGGTGGCCGAGTGGTGAGTGGTTGTATTCTCTTCCTTTGTTATTTCCCTTATTGTTATTATTGGTGGAAGCAGTAGTGGGTTTTTGTTATACCTTATTTACTAGACTGTTCTTTTCTCAAGCTGTAGGAGTTACATTCTTTCAATTCTCCTCCCCATCCCTCTGGGAATAGGGGGAGGAAGGGGGGGGGTGAGCAAGAGTCTGTGTGTTTCTGGGTTGCCGGCTGGGCCTAAACCTCAACACCAAAACACTCTGAATCTGTGATTCTCTGATCTACCTGCAGCTCCTCCAACCCCCATGACACACACTGTGGCTCAAAGGTGGAGGACAGAAAGGATTCAAAATCCTGTGACATGCACTGGGTCGTGACAATCACTATAGTTACTGAAACACTGGTGGCAGGCACTGTGGCTACTCAAACTTCAGTGACAAGTATGGTGGCTACTGCAATATCCATGACAAGCACTGCAGCTACTCAAACTCTGATGGCAAGTACTGCGGCTACTCAAATTCTGGCAAAAAGGACTGCAGCTGCTTTCATCGCCACTGCAAGGACTGCAGCCACTCGAACTCCAGTGAGAAGTACGGTAGCTATTCAAACTTTGGCAACAGGGACTGCAGCAACTTTATTCCTTACAACAAGCACTGTGGCCACTCAAACCCTAGTGACAAGCCCTACAAAACTCAGACCCTAGAGATGGGTGATACAGGGAAACCGGAGAACCAACCTGTGTTTGTTTCAGTTGTCCCTATAGAGAAGACAAAATGGAAATGAAAGGCAGCCCATCAAGTGAAGGAGGATGTAGTAAGGCCATTACAAGAACAGGAGGTGGAGATACGTACTAAAGAGGCTCCACTGCATAATAAACTAGCAGAAAGTGAAAAGCAATGCACCTTGTCGACTGATGGGACCTGCTGTACTGGAGGAAAGCATCTTGCTTCTCACTTTCTGAGAGTTTATTATACAGGGGGGCTTCATCAGCACGCATCACCTCCTCCTCTGGTGACACTCCAAAATCTTTGCCCTCTGGCCAGTCCATGATGACTTCCAGAATTCCTGGACGACTGGGATTTCCTATTCAAGCTCGTTGTGTAATTAGTGCAGCCCACTTACTCCATGTAGCATCGGTTGCTTAATGTGTAGAGGAGATCCTTCCTCTGAACATCCAGACCAGCACAGGCAACTGGGGTGCCAGGAGGAGCCAATCACTTCCGAAGCAGTTCGAACCCCTTCATAGGCTGCCAGTATCTCTTTTTCTGTGGGAGTATAGTGGGCTTCGGATCTTCTGTATCCCTGAACTCCAAAAGCCGAGGGGTCAACCTTGAGTCTCCCCTGGAGCTTTCTGCCAGAGGGTCCAGGTAGGACAATTCTCCCCGGCTGTGGGGTAGAGTACATTTTTTACATCTGGCCCTGTCTGGACTGGTCCAAGGGCTACTGCACGAACTATCTCTCATTTAATTTGTTCAAAGTCTTGTTGTTGCTCAAGGCCCCATTTGAAATCATTCTTCTTCCGGATCATGTGATAGAGAGGGCTTACAATCAAGCTGTAATTTGGGATGTGCATTCTCCAGAACCCCACAACACCCAAGAAAGCTTGAGTTTCTTTCTTATTAGCTGGTGGAGACATTGCTGTTATCTTGTTGATCACATCTTTGGGGATCTGGCAACGTCCATCTTGCCATTCTATTCCCAAAAATTGAATCTCCTGTGCAGGTCCCTTGACCTTACTCTGTTTTATGGCAAAACCGGCTTTCAGCAGGATTTGGATTATTTTCCTCCCTTTCTCAAAGATTTCCTCCGCTGTATCACCCCACACAATAATGTCATCAGTGTATTGCAGGTGTTCTGGAGCTTGCCCCTGTTCCAGCACAGTCTGGATCAGTCCATGGCAGATGGTAGGACTGTGTTTCCACCCCTGGGGCAGTTGGTTCCAAGTGTACTGAATGCCCCTCCAAGTAAAAACGAACTGTGGCCTGCACTCTGCTGTCAGGGGAATTGAGAAAACTGCATTTCGCAATATCAATCGTGGCATCCCACTTGGCTGCCTTTGACTCCAGTTCATGCTGAAGTTCTAGCATGTCCGGCATGTCAGCACTCAATGGTGGTGTGAGTTCATTCAGGTCACAATAGACTACTGCTAGTCTCCACTCTCCATTAGATTTTCGCACTGGCCATATGGGGTTATTAAAGGGTGAGTGGGTCTTGCTGATTACTTCTTAGCTCTCCAGTCTTCGTATCTGCTTTTATATGGGAATCTGGGGGTCTTGACTGGTGCGATATTGCCGCCAGTGCACTGTTGGGGTTGCGATTGGCACTTGTTCTTAGACCATGTCATGGGTTCAGCAGTAGCAGTCATTTTTCTCCTTCTTGGTAGCTGGTGCAGTGCTGTGTTTTGATTTTGGGCCTGGGTACAGTGCTGATAACACCAGTGTTTTCAGTTACTGCTTGGTAATGTTTTGGTCTGACCAAGAACTTTCTGAGTCTCACGCTCTGCCAGGGAGGAGGGGGAGCTGGGAGGAAGCAGAGGCAGGACACCTGACCCAAACAGACCAAAGGGGTTATTCCATACCACAGCATGTCATGCCCAGGAGGTGAAAACAGAGGGCAGAGACCCGGAAGGGTGTGGTGGTGCATTGTGGGGGTTCACTGCTGGGGGGTGCATTGGCTGGGTTGAGCTTGGTGAGCAGTTGTATTCTCTTTCCTTGTATTTCTCTTGCATTATCACTGCTGGTAGCAGTAGTGATTTGTGTTATACCTTAGTTACTTAACTGTTCTTATCTCAACCTGTGGGAGTTGCATTCTTTTGATTCTCCTCCCCATCCCCCTGGGACTGGGGGCAGAAAGAGGGGAATGAGTGAGTGAGAAAACTTCGTGATTGACTGGACTTAAACCACGACTGACCATCATTCACCCCGCAAGAGAAGGATCCTCTGAGAAACCAGGCGAGGTGAACAGCTGCTTAATTTCCTCCATCTCCAAGGCAACTCTACCAAAAGCCCATCAGTACCCGTTTGGGCCTTTGAAGTACCCTTGCCTGAGATGCCGAGGATGCATGGAGCCTCTGGACCCATCACAATGGGGTGGTTTCTCCATTCCTTCCCACTTAGGCTATTTTCAGCGTCCAGTACAGTCAGCTCTTGGGATCTTCCTGTCACTCCAGAAATACAAGTAGGTTCAACCCTTTGATAGCTTGATGGCATTAGCGTACCCTGTGTACTGGTGTCTCCTAGAGTCTTTTACACCCATGGCACTGTTGTGCCAGGCCATCTGATCCATGCAGTCCAGTAAACCTATTTGTAGTGTATCCTCCTGTTGAGTCACAAGGTTCAGAGTGGACCCCCTTGGTTTCTAAACTCCTTTTGGAACATTGTTGTGGCTGGATCCCATCTTAGTCTCAGCCTTTGTCAACAGTTCATGTCTTATGTAGCTATCCATATTTAGTGGTTTAAACCCAACTGGTAACTCAGAACCATGCAGCCGTTCTCTCACTCCCCCTTCTTCCCCTCACCTCCCCACCAGATGGGGAGGAGAATTGAAAGAATGTAAGCCACACTGGTTAAGAACAGTCCAATAATTAAAGTATAACACAAAACTACTACTAATAATAATAATGATAACAGAAATAACAAGGGGAGAGAATATAAAACTAAAAAGGGAAGGGAAAAAAGACAACAATAAACACAAGTGATTCACAGTGCAATTGTTCGCCAGCTGCAGACCGATACCCAGCCTCACCCGAGCAGTGATCTGCCCTTCTGGATAACTCCACAGTTTTTATACTGGGCATGATGTGCTGTGGTATGGAATACCCTTTTGGCTAGTTTGGGTCAGGTGTCCTGTCTCTGCTTCCTCCTGGCTTCTCATGCCCCTCTGCACTGGGAGAGCATGAGAGACTGAAAAACTCCTTGATCAGAATAAGCATTACTTAGCAACAACTAAAGCGTTGTGTTATCAGCTTTGTTCTCAGACTAAAGCTGAAACACAGCACTGCACCAGCTACTAGGAAGGAGAAAAATATTAGAGCTGAACCCAGGACACCATGCAATATTTATAATATTTATGTATCTACATAGATTACTGATGCTTCATAGTAGTAATACAGCATGCTATCAGTCACCAAGGATCTGTTGCAGGTAAGGCATCTCTCACCCTCAGGTAAGGAATCCCTCAACCCCAAGGAGTAACCTTGAGAGGCGTCCCTGCTTAAGGGAGGATCACTTCTGTGAAACCTGCTGCTTCAGCCATGAGAGCTCAAAGCCTTCTACAGGCTGTCAGCGTTTATAGAGTGAATTTGCCTGCTAGTCAATAGTATAGACAAGACAGATGTCTTGCTTTTGCTCTAATACCTTGTTCTGTACTTTTGGTTACCTTGTATCTTTGGGTCTCAAAACCACCTTTCAAAATATTTTTTGAAACTCTTTCACTCCCTTGTACATCAGCCAGGGGCTTTCCAACTCACAAATTCACACCAAGGAACCAAACTACAGCTAGGAGTCAAGTGTATCTGCCACAGAACAAGTAAGACTCATTTCATAGTCAGTAGCAGTTTAATCACAATAGATTTTTTTCTTGATGGCAAATCAGTAAAGGTATCAAGAATACTGGGTTTTATTCAGCCCACCTATTGTTGATCGAGTGGTCTTGTGTACTATTTACCCCTTCCTGAGTCTCATTTTGAGAAGTGACACAGGCATGTGAGATCTGAAATACTATCAAAAGTCAGTGATAATCTGCTAGTACCCATGCAAAATAACATAAAATGGTGTAATGAAGCTTAATTTCCACTAATTAAAAAGCTTGTTATGCACATATCTATGTGTCTATGAAGTACAAGAATAGAGCTGAAAGCATAATCAGTATGAATTTGGGGTAAATGAATTACTCAGGAGAGGAGAGGAGAGGAGAGGAGAAAAGAAACCTAGAATGAGTTCAGAATTATTTCATCCTTTATATCTCACTGCTCAATACCAGCTACCAATGTTAAAGAAAATAATTTTCAGAGTGTTTCATAAGTGTTGCCATTCATCCAACTATTGTAATAAGGTGGCTTAGTTTTCTTGAATTATCTTAGTTGACTGGGTTCAGAAAGGTTTTGTAAAGTTAAAAAAAAAATAAAAAAATCAAGACATTAGAAATACATATTTGTCTGTACAGACAAATATAACTTCAGTGATATTAGACCTTTTTAGGTTTAGAATGCAGTGTTACATATCCCATTGGTCAGGTCTAAGAAAATTGTTCCTGGAAGCCTGCTTGATTGTTTAACTCCACATAATTTTAGATACAGAAGAAAATTTATGGTGTGTATTTATGTATATGGGTATAGAGTCATCTGAGCCGAGCTCCGAATAAAGCCGACACATTGGCTGATGCAGCTCTTCATTCCTCTGAGCATTCATTGCACTTGCTGGCATCTGACTGATTGTTTTGCAATGGATCATTTCCCCTGTCCCCCATTGCTTCAGATTAATAGTCATCACAATGTTGATTTATCTGCTCTTGGTGTTCTTGTGCTTGATCTCGGAGTTTCAGCATGTCATACCTTACTTGAAGCCAGCATTTGCTGTTTTAATGTTTATCAGCTGTGAGGCCTAGGCTAAGGTTTCACTGTACTTCATGATACTGACTTGTAAGACAATAGACTCATTGATCATGAAACTGGGCTGGTATGCATCCTAAGCGTGATCATCACCTCTATGCTTTGGGAGGCATATCATGGAATTTTTTAACAATTACACATCTTTCTTTTTCCTTCCCTCGGGGGGTCATCCAATGGAGGAGATATTCCCTCACACCCTCTGCTACCTCACCGGGCTATTTACAGTGGGAGTTGATTCTAGAAAAGTTAAAGATCTTGAATATCCTTTCTGTGCTCTTGAAAGCACCCTGCTCCTTTTTCTGGGAACCAGCTTGTTGCAGCATATGCTGTCTATGTTTTGCCTGTGGTGTGACCACCCTGAGAACACCCAATCTTGTCTGATCTAGGAAGTTAAGAAGGGTCAGGCTCTGGTCCTGTCTAGGGTTAAATGACTATTTAAGAATACTACCAAGAGATCTTCCCTGAGGCTGGACAGTCATGAGTGGCAGGGTGTGCGGGATCATATGGGCAAGCACTTCAGACAGTGGGCCCCTCCAGTGCTTCGGAATTTCACTCCTGAACATGTACAGAATCTGGAAAAATTAACAGAACTCTTAGACAAGGTGTGCTGTTGTCCTGGCAATACAGGAGAGAGGGACACCTCACTGCAATGTGCTGGGGCTTGACCAATGCCTATAGGGCCCTGTTCTGTAAGGAGCAGGAAAAAGATGTCCCTGGATCTGATGGCATAGTGACAGACAAAGCATTTACTCAAACACGAAGCACAGTGGCTACTTCAACTCCAGCTACGAGCACAGCAGCTACGAAACCCCTGACTATAACAGACAACGCAGCTACTCAACCCTCAAGTACAGCAGCTACACCAATCCCGACAACGGACACTGCAGCTGCTCCAACCCCAGTGACAGACACTGCAGATAAACCAAAGGACCAATCTGTGCCAAAATCAATTGCCCCTGTAAGCAAGGGGAAAAGCAAACGAGAGGGACAAAGAGCAACCTGTGCAGTGAAGAAAGATGAAGACCCAATGCACATACTACAGGGGATGGCATCTGAACAAGAGTTATTAATACAAGATATAAGTACAAGGAAGTTGTGAATGCTCCATCCCTGGAAGCATTCAAGGCTGGGTTGGACAAAGTCTTGGGTGAGGTGGTTTAGTGTGAGGTGTCCCTGCCCATTGCAGGGGGGATTGAACTTGATGATCTTAAGGTCCTTTCCAATACTAACGATTCTATGATTCTATGAATCAGAGGAAGAGATAACTTCTTGATCCCAGACCTCGACCAAGCTGTGGAATACCTAAAAAGATTTCAGCCATCTTCCAGGGAAGCACATCGTCACCTTGTTGCTCTGATGGTGGGACAATGGGCTGATGGTTACCAACTAGAAGGTAGGGAAGCCAAGCAGATGGGATCACTTCCTAGGGAATAAGGAACTGGCAAAGCAATTGCAAAAGAGAAACAAGCCCTCAGACTCTGGAGGCGGTTTAAGTTTTTGGGAATAGAATAGCAAGATTGACGTCTCCAGATCCCCACAGATGTGATCAACAAGATAACAGCAATGTCGCCACCAACTAATAAGAAAGAAATATAACCTTTCTTAGGTGTTGTGTGCTTCTGGAGAATGCACATCCCAAATTACAGTCTGATTGCAAGCCCTCTCTATCATGTGACCCGGAAGAAGAATGATTTCAAATGGGGCCCTGAGCCTTTGAGCAAATTAAACGAGAGATAGTTCATGCAGTAGCCCTTGGACCAGTCCGGACCAGGCCAGATGTGAAAAATGTGCTCTACACAGCAGCTGGGGAGAATGGTCCTACCTGGACCCTCTGGCAGAAAGCTCCAGGGGAGTCTTGAGGTTGACCCTCGGCCTTTGGAGTCGGGGATACAAAGGATCTGAGGCCAGCTATACCCCAACTGGAAAAGAGATCCTGGCAACCTATGAAGGGGTTTGAGCTGTTTTGGAAGTGATTGGCACTGAAGAAAAGCTCCTCCTGGCACCCCGGTTGCCCGTGCTGGGCTGGCTGCTCAAAGGCAGGATCTCCTCTACACATAATGCAACCAATGCTACATGGAGTAAGTAGGTTGCACTAATTACACAAGGAGCACGAATAGGAAATGCCAGTTGTCCAGGATGCCTTGCAGTTATCACGGACTGGCCAGAGGGCAAAGATTTTGGAATGTCACCAGAGGAGGAGGTGATGCATGCTGAAGAGGCCCCACCATGTAATGAACTCTCAGAAAGTGAGAATCAATATGCCTTGTATACTGATTAGTCTTGCCGTATTGTGGAAAAGCATTGGAGATGGAAGGCAGCTGTATGCAGTCCCCTATGACAAGCTGCAGAAACATCTGAAGGAGAGGGTGAATTGAGTAAGTTTTCAGAGGTGAAAGCCATCCAGCTGGCCTTGGACACTGCTGAATGAAAAAAATGGCCAGTAATAATGCATTACTTTTAGACTGGTGGGCCCAAGACACATCAGATCATCAAGGCAGAGAGGCAACATACAGGTAGGCTCATGATTGAGGGGTGGACTTAATAATTTACACTATTGCCCAGGTTATTCACGAATGTGAAACGTGCTGCAATTAAGCAAGCCAAGCAGTTAATGCCTCTTTGGTATGGAGGACGATGGCTGAAGTATAAATATGGGGAGGCCTGGCAGATTGACTATATCACACTCCCATCAATCCGCCAAGGCAAATGCCGTGTGCTTGCCATGGTGGAAGAAACCACCAGATGGCTGGAAACATACACTTTGGCTCACGACACTGCCCGGAACACTATCCTGGGCCTTGAGAAATGGATTTTGTGGTGACACCGCACCCCAGAAAGAACTGAGTCAGACAATGAGACTCATTTCCGGAACAGCCTGATAGGTACTTGGGCCAAAGAGCATGGCATTGAATGGGTATATCGCATCCCCTACCATGCACCAGCATCTGGGAAACTTGAACAGTACAATGGGCTGTTAAAAACTACACTGAGAACAATGGGTGGTGGGACTTTCAAACATTGGGATACACATTTACCAAAAGCCACTTGGTTGGTCAACATTAGGGCATCTGCCAACAGGGATGGCACAGCCCAATCAGAACTTTTCCATACTGTAGAAGGGGATAAAGTTCCTGTGGTGCACATAAAGAATATGCTGGGGAAGACAGTCTGGGTGATTCCTGCTTCAGGTAAAGGCAAACCCACTCGTGGGATTGCTTTTTCTAAAGGCCCTGGATATACTTGTTGGGTAATGCGGGAAGTTGGGGAAGTCCAATGTGTACCTCAAGGGGATTTGATTTTGTGGGAAAACAGCCAATGAACTCAATTACATGCTGTTGCTTGCTATATGACACTTCTGTAGCCCATCAGCTAGATACCTATCTCTACCACTCTGGACTTTGAAAAGAAGATATGTGCTGTCATGATCATCAGCAGAGAATAAAGTCATGGGAAAAGACAGCATCATCAGAACTGTCCGCAGGTAACCACTGATTGACCCTGACTTCCTTCCGATCATCACCCTAACAAAGAATGAGCTTTGATGAAACCAAACGAGCTCAGCAGTGACCAGACGAATTCAGCAGTGTCATCAGCATGCAACAACCCAACACTACACACTTTCTCTCCTGCCCTGAAAGACAGTTACAAGTGATGGAGCTCAACATCATAGGCTGGATGAATTCAGCAACTTTATAGGAATTGATCCCTGCATTAAAGAATGATATCTGTTTCTTTGTGTGTATATATACATATATGAGATAAAAAGCAATGGTATATTGAAAAATGTGGGATCTGAGCATGATGTGAATGGTATGGAACAAGGGGTGGAAACTGACCTGGGTTCAGCTGTAGTAGTTATTTTTCTCCTTCCTAGAAGCTGGTGCAGTACTGTGTTTTCAACTTTAGCCTGAGAACAACACTGATAACACAACAATGTTTTTTGTTGTTGCTAAGTAATTTTTACTCCCATCAAGGACTTCTCAGTCTCATACTCTTCCAGTGAGGAGGGGCACAGGAAGCTGGGAGGAAGCGGAGATTGGACACCTGATCCAAACTGACCAAAGAGGTTATTCCATACCACAGCACGTCTTGCCCAGTATATAAACTGGAGGGAGTTACCCGGAAGGCCTGGATCGCTGCTGGGTTACTGGTCGTCGGTTGGTTAGCAATTGCATTGTACATCACCTGTGTTTATTATTTTCTTTTCCTTTTCCCCTTTTAGTTTCATGTTCTCTCCCCTTGTTATTTCCCTTTTTATTATTATTATTGGTGGTAGTAGTAGTGGTTTTGTATTATACCTTAGTTACTGGACTGTCTTATCTCAACCTGTGGCTTTTACATTCTTTCAGTTCTCCTCCCCATCCCTCTGGGAGTGGGGGGAAGAAAAGGATGGAGTTTTTGTGGTAAAATAAGGGGAGATTGTAATTTTGCTGGCACTGTTCTGGAGTTCTTCATGTGTGGGTAATGCCCAGCACAAGCTTTCCGTGCTATAATCTCAGGCATGGGAGCACTTACTGGACGTATGCACTGAGAGCCATACTCCAAGGTACCTGAGTGAGCTCTACACAGGGTCCTTATGCAGATGGAGTTTTAGGTGTCAAAGCAAGGTGGGATTGCCATGTTGGTGGCACTGTTCCAGAGATCTCTAAGTGAGGTGATGCCCAGCACCACCTTTCTGTCCTGGCACCTCGGGTGTGGGAGCAGAGGCTGGGCATTTGCTCTCTGTGACCTGTGTTCCAAGACATTCGATAGTGTTCAACAGGGGGGCAGTACTCAGATGTAGTTTAGGTGTCATAGCTGGGTTGGATTGCCATGTTGGTTGCTCTCCATGTGCAGGTGATGCACAGTATGAGCTTTCAGTCCTATAACTTCAAGCCTGGGAGCAGGGGCTGGACATTTGCACTTTGTGAGCCATGATGCAGGATGTCTGGGAGCACGCAATAGAGGGGCTGTTGGCAGATGGAGTTTTAGGTGTCAAAGCAACATGGGATTGCCATGTTGGTGGCACAGTTCCAGAGATCTACATGTGTAGGAGATACCCAGCACCAGCTTTCAGTCCTGGCACATCAGCCATGCAAGCAGTGCTGGACATTTGCACTCTGCCAGCCTTCCTACAGGACACCTGAGAGGGCGCAAGAGAGGGACAGTACACAGGTGGAGTTTTAAGTAGCAAACAAGTTTGGATTGCCGTGTTGGTGGCACCGTTGCAGAGATGTCTATGTGAGGTGGTGTCCAGCACAAGCTTTCTGGCCTGGAACGTCTGGCATGTGAGCAGGGGCTGGGAGTTCTCACCGTGTGAGACAACCAACTACACTCCATAGAGGGGTAGTAGATGGAGTTTTAGGTGGCAAAGCAAGGTCGGATTGCCATGGTGGTGGCACTGTTAAGGAGATCTCCATGTGTAGGTGACGCCCAGCAGCACCTATCAGTCCTGGCAAATGGCGTGTGGGAGCAGGGGCAAGCCATTCACACTCTGCAAGCCGTGAGCCGTGGTCCAGGACACCCATTTGCCCGCCACACAAGGGCCATATGCAGATGGAGTTTTAGGTTGCAAAGTGTCCTGGGATCAGCTGTAAGAGTTATTTTTCTCCTTCGCAG
Source organism: Myiopsitta monachus (assembly GCA_017639245.1). Taxonomy (NCBI): domain Eukaryota; kingdom Metazoa; phylum Chordata; class Aves; order Psittaciformes; family Psittacidae; genus Myiopsitta; species Myiopsitta monachus. Next base: position 6,315,971 of record CM029940.1, read on the forward strand.
CTGGTGCAGTGCTATGTTTTTCACTTTAGTCCGAGAACAATGCTAATAACACGCTGATGTTTCAGTTGTTGCTAAGTAATACTTACCCTGATCAAGGACTTTTCAGTCTCTCATGCTCTGCCAATGAGGAGGGACAAAAGAAGCCAGAAGGAAGCAGAGACAGGACACTTGACCCAAACTAGCCAACGGGGTATTCCATACCACAGCATGTCATTCCCACTATATAAACTGGGAGGAGTCGCCCAGAAGGCCCAGATCGCTGCTCAGGTCTGGCTGGGTATTAGCTGGCGGGTGGTGAGTTTAACTCACTTGTGTTTATTGTTTTCTTTTTTTACTTTCCCCTTGTCGTGGTTTAAGCCTCTAAAACTCACGAAGTCACTCACTCACTCACTCACTCACTCTTCTCTCTTCCTTCCCCCAGTCCCGGGGGATGGGGAGGAGAATCAAAAGAATGCAACTCCCACAGGTTGAGATAAGAACAGTTTAGTAACTAAGGTATAACACAAATCACTATTGCTACCACCAGTAATAATACAAGAGAAATACAAGGAAAGAGAATACAACTGCTCACCAAGCCCGACCCAGCCAGTGCACCCCCCAGCAGTGAACCCCCCCCCCCCCAGTGCACCACCACACCCTTCCGGGTCTCTGCTCTCCATTTTCACATCCTGGGCAAGACGTGCTGTGGTATGGAATAACCTCTTTGGTCAGTTTGGATCAGGTGTCCTGTCTCTGCTTCCTCTCAGCTTCCCCTCCTCCCTGGCAGAGCATGAGACTCAGAAAGTCCTTGGTCAGACCAAAACATTACCAAGCAGTAACTGAAAACACTGGTGTTATCAGCGCTACTCCCAGCTACCAAGAAGGAAAAAAAAAAAGACTGTTACTGCTGAACCCAGGACACCCCTTTTAGTTGTATATTCTCTCCCCTTGTTATTTCCCTTATCATCATTATTATTAGTGGTAGTAGTAGGTTTATACCTTAGTTTCTGGACTGTTCTTATCTCAATCTGTAGGATTTACATTTTTTTTAATTCTCCCTATCCCTCCAGGCATGGTGGGGAAGAAGGCGGGGAGTGAGCGGCTGGCTGCGTGGTTCTGAGTTTCCAGCTGGGCATAAACCACAACAGGTGGAATCCCATTTCAGCTTCTCATACCAAGCTTTGAGACAATGGAGAGTGGATTCTCATTTCAGTTCAGTCTCTCACACCACCTGGTGTCTCAAACATTGTTCTGGATGCAGGTGGTTTTAGAAAAGAGAGAGTGCCAAAGAGGCTAAGAAATTAAAAGAGCAGTGGTTTAAACTATTTCTACAACTGACAGTTTCTCTGGACATATTAATCTTATTTGTTTAGTTCCGTCAGGAGAGGCAGTAGTTACAAATTGCATGTTTGTTACAACAATACAAATTAATTGAATGAGACAAGGAATAATACAAGGTAAAAATAAAACCATAGCAAAGCCACATAACAAACAAAATCTGTTTAACCTGTGGGCCTCCAGGCATCCAGGAAAAGGGTCAAACTCCCATCCTTTCCAGGTTTGAACAGGAGCATGAGCCAATTTTTGAATTCCAGATGAGATTCATTTTACTATTTTACCATTATCCTAAATTCTCAAACAACAACTAGCAACATTTAATTTGCTACAAACTCTCCCTTCCATAGCTAGAAGGTAGTCGAGAACCATGCAATGCTGTCTGCATTTGACTAGCCTGATCTGCTAACATATCAAGGGAATGGGCTGTTTCACTGATAATGATTTCTAGGTTCGCTTGTAACCCCATAGTGTAATTTAAGTTATAAAAAGGTTCCCGAGTACAGATGACTAATTCGTTAAGGCTCCAGGTAGCCGATCTGTAATACTGCATAATTCATTGGTCTCCAGCTTGATATTGAGCCCTTGACCACAACAATTTGCATGCAGCCATCCAGCCAGTTCTTTAGCCACCGAGTGGTCCACCTATCAAATTGATGTCTCTCCAATTTAGAGACAAGGATGTCATGTGGGACAGTGTCGAATGCTTTGCACAAGTCCAGGTAGATGATGTCAATTGTTCTACCCCTGTCCATCAGTTCCGTAGCCCCATCATAGAAGGCCACCAGATTGGTCAGGCAGGATTTCCTCTTAGTGAAGCCATGCTGGCTGTCACCAACCGCATTGTTGTTTTTCATGTGCCTTAGCATGCCTTCCAGTAGAATCTGCTCCAAGATTTTGCCAAGCACAGAGATGAGGCTGACTGGTCTGTAATTCCCCAGGTCATCCATTTTCCCCTTCTTGAAAATGGGGGTTATGTTATCCTTTTTCCAGTTGTCAGGAACTTCACCTGACTGCCATGATTTTTCAAATATGATGAACAATGGCTTAGCAACCTCATTTGCTAGCTCCTTCAGGACCCGAGGATGGATTTCATCAGTTCCCATGGACTTGCGCACGTTCAGGTTCTTAAGATGGTCTTGACCCTGATCCTCTCCTACAGTGGGCCCAGGGTCTTCATTCTCACAGTCCCTGCGTATGTCTTCCAAGACTTGGGTGGTGTGGTCAGAGCATTTGCTGGGGAAGGCTGAGGCAAAGAAGTCATTAAGAACCTCAGCCTTCTCCAAATCCAGGGTAGCCAGTTCTCCCAATAGCTTACGGAGGGGGCCCACATTGTCCATAGTCTGTCTTTTATTTGCAATGTACCTATAGAATCCCTTCCTGTTATCTTTCACATCCTGAGCCAAGTTTAATTCTAAGTGGGCCTTAGCTTTCCTAACCTGGTCCCTAGCTTCCCAGGCAACATCCCTGTATTCTTTCCAGGCTGCCTGTCCTTGCTTCCACCTTTTATAAGTCTCTTTATTCCTTTGAATTTTCCTCAGCAGCTCCTTATCCATCCATGGAGGTCTCCTGGCCCTCCTGCAGCACTTCCTTCTAGTTGGGATGCATCGCTCCTGTGCTTGTAGTAGGTGATCCTTGAATATCAACCAACAGTCTTGGGCCCCCCTGCCCTCTAGGGCTATATCCCATGGAACCTTACTGAGCAGGTTCCTGAAGAGGCCAAAGTCTGCCCTCTTGAAGTCCAGGGCAATGAGCTTGCTGCACCCTCTTCTCACTGTCCTGAGGATCTTGAACTCGACCGTCTCATGATCGCTGCAACCAAGGCTGCCCTGGAGCATCACATTTCCAACCAGCCCCTCCCTGTTGGTGAGGACGAGGTTAAGCATGGCACCTCTCCTTGTCGGCTCCTCTATTGCTTGCAGAAGGAAGTTGTCTTCCACACAATCGAGGAACCTCCTGGATTGCTTGTGCTGGGCCGTACCGTCCCTCCAACAGATATCAGGGTGGTTGAAGTCCCCCATGAGGACAAGGGCCTGCAAGCATGAGGCTGTTCCTATCTGTCTATAGAGTGCTTCATTCACCGAGTCCTCTTGATCAGGCAGTCTGTAACAGATCCCCACAATAATGTCTCCCAACTCTGTTCTCCCTTTAACCCTGACCCACAAGCTCTCTATTGACTGCTCACCTGTCCCCAGACAGATTTCCATACTCTCCAGCCTATCTTTAACATAAATAGCAACTCCCCCTCCCTGTCTGATGGGCCTGTCTTTTCTAAAGAGCCTGTAACCTTCCATTCCAACACTCCAGTCATAGGAGCCATCCCACCATGTTTCTGGGAGGTGCTCCAGTCCCCTGATCATCCTCGTGGCCCTCCTTTGGACTTATAAAGTGGCTTTACATAGTTCATGTTCCAAAGCTGACGCCACCTGATCATTCCTAAGAATGCCCTCAAGTCCTTGGGGTTGCTTGGTTCGTGAATTTGGCAAATTGCTTCCTTCCTTTCATTTCCAAGTTGTCTCTGTCCTTGGTGTATTTCAAATCCCAAATAAATCACTGCATCTTTCCCAATTTGGGCCTTATTTCGGGACACTCTATATCCTTCATGGCTTTTTAGTAGTTTAATCTGTGGCAATTAGGATATCGTCCACATATTGCAACACTGTGCTGTCCCCTTTTTCCTGTTTCTTCCAAATTTCCATTTCTTTAACTAATTGATTTCCAAATATTGTAGGGCTGGCTTTGAATTATTGTGGAAGTACAGTCCGTGTTAATTGTGCTTTCTGCCCTGTGGTGAGATTTTCCCACTCAAATGCAAATATGCATTGACTTTCTTTACCCAGAGGTATGCAAAAGAAGGCATCCTTTAAATCTAGCCCAGTAAAACATTTGTGCTCCTCTTTTAAAGAAGTTAGCAGCCTATATGGATTAGCTGCTACTGGATGTATGTCCTATACTATCTGATTTATGGCCCTTAGATCCTGAGCCAATCGATATTCATTACCCGTAGATTTCTTTACTGGCAGTCCTTTCCAAGCTTCTCATTTAATAGGATATTGTTTTTGTCTTACTGGCTTGGCTCCAGGTTTTAGAGCCACTTTTACCGGTTCTGCCAATTTAGATCGTCCTAGAATTCCACTGGCCCAGACCAAAGGTATCGCTACATTTTCCACCTCTTCTGGAATTTGTTCCTCCTTTGGAGTTTCCTGTAACATGAAGGTCCTTGACTCTATGGCTTTTGATTCTGGTATCAACAATTTGACTTCTCCATCTTTAAAAGTTATTTGAGTGTCCAATTTGCTCAGCAAGTCTCATCCTAATAACAGTACTGGACATTCTGGCATATATAAAAATTGATGAGTTACCCATTGTTTTCCCAATTTAATTTTTAAGGGTTTCAAAACCAGCCTATTTTCTGTTCACCCTGTCGCACCAACAACATTTACCACTTAGTTTCCATAACCCCCTTTACAAGTATTTAAAACCGAATATGTTGCCCCTGTATCTACCAAAAATTCTATTTCTTCATTCCCTAGCCTGAATGCAACCAGGGGTTCAGCTAGGATTGATTCCCCCGGTCCCCTTCAGGATTCTTCATCTGAAGTCCATAATTTGATTGCCTGGAGGGTTGGATCTAATTTTCCTTTTCTCGGGCATTCCCTTTTCCAGGGCCCTCATTCTTTGCAGATAGCACACTGATCTTCTGCCAATTGACAGTTTGTCCTCCTTCTGCCATTATTTATTCCTCACCCCCCTTTTTTATCTTTATCACAATTATGTTTGTCTTTTTCTCCTAATTCTAAAGCCATCATTTGAATTGATCGGGGTGGGGAGGATAACCCACATTGTTTTTGACATTCCGAGTGGTTTTGGAGGATGAAAAACAAATCCACATATCCCATTTCATTCCATTTTCCTTCCCTTTTGCAAAATAACATCAATTACAGTATGGTATTATATTGTAAAGTTCCATTTTCTGGCCATTTTTCTCCACTTTCTAAAGTATACATTGGCCACCAATGATTACAATATTCTATTAATTGCTTCCGAGTTAAAGGATCTCCGCCCAGGTCCTTCCAGTGCTTTAAAATGCATCCTAAAGGTGTCCTTGCTGGTATCAGATGCTTCCTAAAGGTGTCCTTGCTGGTATCGTATGCTTTCCTGGAAACTGCCCCATAAGTGCATGTGATTGTGCACTATCATCGAATCATAGAATCCTAGAATAGTTAGGGTTGGAAAGGACCTTAAGACCATCTAGTTCCAACCCCCCTGCCATGGGCAGGGACACCTCCCACTAAACCACAGGCACTTATTTAATATCCCAATAAAACTTTTGCGACCACCCAAAACTCTACCCTGCGTAGCTTTTGCCACGCCTTACAGGCAGAAACCTGCAGGGACTCGAACCCCTCCTAGGTACCTATACAGCCCAACCATGCGATGCTTTCGCTTCATCTTATAGGTAGGCACAGTGGGACTCGAACCCACACCCAAGGGCCCAATAGGGGACTCAAACCCCTTTTCCTTTTTTTTAAAAAAAAGAATGCCTCTTTTTACCTTGTCCCAGGGGTCTTGCTTGGAGCTCGTCGGTCCCGGGAACAGAGGTTCTCCCCTCTGAGAATCCCTCTGTGCTGGCTGGAGGTCCCGTGATCCCACAGATCTGTGGAGGCTCACAGGCAGTGTCCCTCCTGGGTCACCAAAACTGTTACCGACAAACCTCGGTCAAGAAAAACCTCATAACACCAATGTAGTGTTAAAAGGGAGTCATTCTTTATTACAGCGCTGGATGCACGGGGGATCTCTCCTCCAAGCGTGCATAACCAGGGTTCAAACTGTTCAGATATTTATCCATAAGATTGCTACATATTCATACATTCCATTCTATATTCCAGTTTTGATTGGTCACAACAAACACACACGATATGCTAATTTCTATACATGTGCACAAACTTTTTCTATTGTTCTAAATTGAGTCTGGGGTGTAATTTGAGTAGAGGGCTATTGAGTCGGAGGTCGCGATCTCCCCCTGCCGGAATTACCCTTCACCTACATTGGCATTTTTTTCTCATTTTCTTGTCAAGTTAATTACAATCATTTATCTTGAAAGAATACTTATTCTTTGATTGTTTACTTTAGACATTCTTCCTGAGACCATATTGACCTCTTGGAAGGGAATATACAGTGGTAACATAGCAGCATAGGTAACAAAACTTCACAGTTATAACTGATTACCTAGTTACAGAGTCTGTTTCAGTTCTGTGGTTACACCGGCGGTGGCCAGCGTAGGCACCCAGACAGAGCCAATGAGAGGGGAGGCTGCAGCACAGAGCTCGGAGTGTAGAGAGAGCCTGCATTGATCTCCTGAGGCGAGGGTGCACAATGAACAGGGCTGCACTCAGTGCACCCTTGGTGGAGGTCCTCCTGCAGCAGGTGGCTGAGCTGCGGAACACTGTCAATAGGCTAAAAGATGTTAGGGAATCTGAGAGGAAGATGGACTGCTTGCTCCAGGCCCAAACTGTGCAGGGGCCTCAAGCATTTGTTGTAGCTCATGGAGGAAAGAAGGTGGCTGTTAACCCAGGAAGCTGGAAACTAGTAACAGAAAAAAAAAAACAAAACAACAAAAAAAGGAGGAAGAGGACAATTAAAAGCAAGGGGCTGCCTCCTAAATCTGATGTCCCCACCAAGAACCGCTTTGCAGTTTTGCAGGGGGCTAAAGAGGAAACACAAACCTTGCAACATGAGCAACCAGCAGATGCACTGGTAAAGAAGATTACTACTGGTGCTGCCAGGAAAAAGTGGCGGGTCATAGTGGTAGGGGACTCTACTTTGAAAGGCACAGAGGCACTGTCGCCTGACCCAGTCTCAAGGGAGGTGGGTTGCCTACCAGGGACATGGATCAGGGATGTTGTAGAGAGGCTGACTGCTCTAGTAAGTCCCACTGACTATTACCCACTTCTAGTGGTCCATGTGGGTGCTAGTGATATACATAGCAGTAGCCTGGAGAACATAAAAAAGAACTACAGAGCCCTGGGAGAGGTGGTTAGGGGCTGTGGAGCACAGATAGTCTTTTCATAATTTCTCCAGGATAAAGGGGAGGACCTTAAAAAGGCTGGGTGGATTAGGTAGGTTAATAAATGATTAGAACGTTGGTGCCGTAGTCAGGGGTTTGGGTATTTAGAACATGGGACTCAATTTAGGAGGCCAGGTCTACTGGGGACTGGTGGAGCTGGTCTGACAAAGAAGGGGAAAAGCTGTTTTGGTAGGAGGCTTGCCAGGCTGGTGAAGAAAGCTTTAAACTAGATGTGTTGGGGGAGGGGAGCATCATTCCATCCTAACACACCCAGTCATTTGCCAGCATCTATAATAAATGCTCAGAGCAATGTGGAGATATTTCAGCTGCTCCAGCCAATAAACTGGCTTCATTTGGAGCTTGACTCAGATGCCTCTACACAAACGCCCATAGTATGGGGAACGAACAAGAGGAATTAGAGATGTGTGCACGTCTACGGGGATATGATATAATAGGCATCACAGAAACATGGTGGGATGGCTCCTATGACTGGAGTGTTGGAATGGAAGGTTACAGGCTCTTTAGAAAAGACAGGCCCAGCAGATGGGGAGGGGGAGTTGCTATTCATGTTAGGGATAGGCTGGAGAATACGGAACTGTGGGGACAGGTGATGAGTACACAGAGAGTTTGTGGGTCAGGGACAAAGGGAGAACAGCTATGGGGGATGTTACTGTGGGGATTTGTTACAGACTGCCTGATCAAGAGGACTCTGTGAATGAAGCACTCTATAGACAGATAGAAACAGCCTCACGCTTGCAGGCCCTTGTCCTCATGGGGGACTTCAACCACCCTGATATCTGTTGGAGGGACGGTACGGCCCAGCACAAGCAATCCAGGAGGTTCCTCGATTGTGTGGAAGACAACTTCCTTCTGCAAGTAATAGAGGAGCCGACAAGGAGAGGTGCCATGCTTGACCTCGTCCTCACCAACAGGGAGGGGCTGGTTGGAAATGTGACACTCCAGGGCAGCCTTGGTTGCAGTGATCATGAGATGGTTGAATTCGAGATCCTCAGGACATCAAAAGGAGCATGACCAGCAGGTCGAGGGAGGTGATCCTGCCCCTCTGCTCTTGTGAGTCCTAACTCGGAGTATTGTGTACAGTTCTGGTGTCCTCAACATTTTTATGTTGACATGGAACTGTTGGAACAGATACAGAGTAAGGCCGTGAGGATGATCAGGAGACTGGATCACCTCCCGTATGAAGATAGGATGAGAAAGTTGGGGCTGTTCAACCTGGAGAAGAGAAGGCTGCATGGAGACCTCATAGGAGCCTTCCAGTATCTCAAGGGGGCCTATAGGGATGCTGCTGGGGAGGGACCCTTTATTAGGGACTGTAGTGATAGGACAAGGGGTTGTGGGTTCAAACTTAAACAGGGAAGTTTAGATTGGATATGAGGAAGAAATTCTTAACTGTGGAGGGTAGTGAGGCACTGGAATGGGTACCCCAGGGAAGTTGTAAATGCTGCATCCCTGGTGGTGTTCAACGCCAGGTTGGACAGAGCCTTAGATGACATGGTTTAGTGTGAGGTGTTGTCCTGGGTTCAGCAGTAACAGTAATTTTTTTTTTTTCCTCCTTCTTGGTAGGCGGTGCAGCGCTGTGTTTTTGACTTTCAGCCTGGGAGCAGCGCTAATAACACCAGTGTTTTCAGTTACTCCTTGGTAATGTTTTGGTCTGACCAAGGACTTTCTGAGTCTCATGCTCTGCCGGGGAGAAGGGACAGAGACAGGACACCTGACCCAAACTGACCAAAGAGCTATTCCAAGCCACAGTACGTCATGCCCAGGATGTAAAAAATTGGGGGCAAGAACCCGGAAGTCTCACTCTCTCTCTCAGCTCAGTCAGGTGGTGAGCAGTTGTATCCTCTTCCCTTGTATTTCCCTGGTCATTATTATTATTGGTGGTAGCAGTAGTGATTTGTATCATACCTTAGTTACTGGACTGTTCTTATCTCAACCCCGTGGAAGTTGCATTCTTTCGATTCTTCTCCCCATTCCCCCCCCCCCATCGGAGTGGGGGGAAGAAAGAGGGAGAAGTGAGTGAACGGGCTGCATGAGATTTACAGCTTAAACCACGACAGGTGTCCCTGCCCATGGCAGGGGGGTTGGAACTAGATGATCTTAAGGTCCTTTCCAACACTACCTATTCTATGATTCTATGATTCTATATATCCTTCTACAGACAACGGGAAATGCCAAATTAAAGACTTAAGGGCATACTGCTGAAAGAAGACAGAAAGTGGCAAATTATAAAACAACCAGCTAAACTTTAAAAAAAATGCTGGAGAAAAAGTTCCCACATTCAAATATTTTGTAAAGGATAAGTATATTGTTACACTTGCAGACATGTTAATAGAAATTAGACTGAATCACGTTGAATATAAATTTAAGTATTTAAAAACCAACTAATGAGTTTCAAAAAACTAGTAATTCCCTAGAACAACAAAAGCAGGCTTCTGAGTTAAAAAAGGTGAATACTGTGATATGTTTAAACCTTGTTGCTATTGGCTACTAAACCACCAACTTGTGGGTGTAAAGGACCTTGATGTGAAGGATTTGTGAGCTAGACTAGCTGCTGGGAGAGCTTTGAGATAGCAGAGGAATGTTGCTGGGAAAGTTTTGAGACCATAGGGGAGTATTGCAGGGAAAGATCGGCAAGATAAGAAGGAAGGAAGGAAGAAGCGAGGAACCAGTATCCAATGAGGGGATGACAGCGAGAAGCAGGCATCCAATCAAGGCAACCAGTGAGCGAGATATCAACCAATGAAGAAGCGAAAATACCCATGTGGACCGTGATAGCTAACCAATTGTATTAGCCGCTCATACAGGCGGGTACTTCGTATAGCCTATATCAACCCTGGACCTTAGGGAAATAAATGATTTCATTTCCTAACCGAAACGGGGTCTGTGCCTTATTCTCCACAAATGGCGCCTGAACAGGGACTTCAGAGGCAGAACCCATCGCAGGGCGCAGTCCCTAACCATTGTAATGAGCCGTCTGCCGCTGTCCCTCCAGCACTGGTGGTGCCGTCTGCGCCACCACTAGCGGACATGGCCTCGACCCCCCCCCGCAACCCCCCGACAGCGACCTCCCCCACCACAACTCTCCTGACAGCGAACACCCCCCCCCCCAACCCCCCCCATTCGGTACTCCCTGTAGCCATTTGGGATGGAGAAGATTGCGACCCTCGTAAACGCTGGCAAAAATTGCAAAATGAAGCTGCAGCAGGTGGGGATCATTTTGATATGGCATTTCCTGTAATAATACGAAATAATAGACCTAATAAGTGGGAACCGATGAGATGGGAACTGATTAAAGAACTGAGAAAGACTGTACTGCAGTACGGGCTAACCTCGCCATATACTAGGAGCCTTTTACAGACTGCATTACAGGGCGAGCTTATGACTCCGTTTGATATCAAAGCCCTTGCCAAATTGCTGCTCACCCCCACCCAGAAAGTGGTTTTTTTGTCATATAGGCAGGAGCAATGTGATCTAGCAGCGATTGGTAATCATCTCGTCCGGAATTCGGGGCACCCTCTCTTGGGGGCTGGAATCGCGCAATTAATGGAGGATCCTCTGGTTAACACGCCGCAGCTCTAGGCTCGGCTAGCCCCAGAAATTTTACGCCAGTCGGCAGAACTAGTGCTTAAGGCAATGCTTAAAGTGCCAGATGTTGGAAAATCCGTAAAGGCATTCACGGGCATTAGACAGGCAAAAGACAAGCCATATATGCAATTCATAGATTGTTTGCAGACGGCTGTCGATAAGCAATTGGAGAATAATGCTGCCAAAGATGCCTTATTATTAAAACTAGCAATAGAGAATGCAAACCCGGAGTGTCAAAAGGTGTTGAGTATGCTAAAAAATCCTACTTTGATCAATATGATCGAAGCATGTAACCGTATTGGCTCAATAGACCACATTAACAAAAATCTAGCAGGGCATTTAGCCGCAGCTCTGCAAACCACACAGCGGCTGTGTTTTAAGTGTGGCAAACCTGGCCACTTTAAGCATTATTGCCCTCAGACGAGCCAAGATGACGACCCTAATCCTTGTCCATGTTGCAAAAAGGGGCATCACTATACTAAGCACTGCCGGTCAAAGTACAGCGCCAACAGGGAACTAATTCCGGTTTTGGGAAACAGAAGGCAGAGGGCGTCGTGGAGTCACGTGCAGATACAAGAAGTCTCTGCCCCACACAATCCCATTTTGCCAACAAGATGGGTCTGGCATGCCTCCGTTCCTTCACCCCTGGAAGTGCCGGAGTGGATGTCCCCACAGCAACAGAATTAAAGATAGCAGACACCAAAGTGCAAAAGGTGCCACTGGCACTGAAAGGTCCATTAGGTAATGGATTTAGTGCTTTATTACGGGGACACTCTAGTGTCACCCTACAGGGTCTTTTTGTTTTGCCTGGGGTAATTGATGCTGACTTTGAAGGACAATTACAAGCAATGGTCTGGACCCCATCCCCACTCGTAACAGTCCCCACGGGAGAACGTATATGCCAACTTGTCTTATTCCATGCACGTACAGTAAATGCACCCTCGGAGGAAAACATGCTCAGAGGAACAGGTGGCTTTAGGTCTACTGGTAAGCCACACATTTTTTGGACACAATCATTAACAAAACAGTGGCCAACCATCAAATGTGAAGTGCAAAACCCCCAGCATAAACCCAGCACTATCAAACTTCAAGGCCTACTGGACACCAGAGCAGATGTTACAGTCATCGGCGCCTCCTTTTGGCCATCAAATTGGGAGACAATCTCATCAGCAACAGATATAACAGGAATAGGAGGAACATCAGCATCACATCAAAGTGCATCGGTTATCCAGATAATACGCCCCGAGGGGCATACTGTGAACCTCCACCCATATTGCTATGGGTTCAGCAGCAGCAGTCATTTTTTCTCCTTCTTGGTAGCTGGTGCAGCACTGTGTTTTTGATTTTGGGCCTGAGAACAGCGCTGATAACACCACTGTTTTCAGTTACTGCTTGATAAGTGTTTTGTCTGGCCAAGGACTTTCTGAGTCTCATGCTATGCCAGGGAGGAGGGGGATCCGGGAGGAAGCAGAGACAGGACACCTGACCCAAACTGGCCAAAGAGGTTATTCCATATCACAGCACGTCATGCCCAGGATGTGAAAACGGAGAGCAGAGACCCGGGAGGGTGTGGTGGTGCATTGGGGGGTTCGCTGCTGGGAGGTGCACTGGCTGGGTCAGACTTGGTGAGCAGTTGTATTCTCTTTCCTTGTATTTCTCTTGTACTTCTCTGTCATAATTATTATAGGTGGTAGCAGTAGTGATTTGTATTATCCCTCAGTTACTAAACTGTTCTTATCTCAACCCGTGGGAGTTACATTCTTTCGGTTCTTCTCCCCATCCTCCCCGCATCGGAGTGGGGAGGGAAGAGAGAGGGAGAAGTGAGATTTACAGCTTAAACCACGACAGTTCTTTTTGGTGCCCAACGTGGGGCACGAAGGGTTGAGATAAACGGCAAGGATTAATAGCCACTCGTCACAATGCTGATTTATTGGCTCTCAAAGTTGTTGCTCTGGGTCTCACAGGTTCAGTGTATGATACTTTACTTACAGCCGATACTTTTTATCTTAATATTTTTCAGATCTGGGTTTTGGGTTAAGGTTCTTGTTACGTTGTACTTTATTGCACTGATTTTTAATACAATAGACTCAGTGATCATGAAACTGACCCGGTTTGTGTTTCCAGTGTGGTCACCAACTCTATACTTTGGGAGGTGTATAATGGAAGTTCTTAGCAATTACATATCTCTTTTCACCTCCTCGGGTGGTCAGCCTGTGAAGGAGGCATTCTTTTGTGCTCCCAGCCCCCCCACCAGACCGTTTACAGCACCATTTGAGAATTCTGAAGGTTTTGAATGGCCTTTAGATACCCTTGAGACCTGCTTGTTGATTGTGATGGGGATCACCATGTTGGCATGCATACAGAGTGTGTTTTACCCACAACCATTTCATCTGGTCCCGATAGTTAAGCAGAGTGGGGTGTGGGCCTTGTCTGGGGTTGGACTGCAATGTAGGATGACCAAGAGATTTTCCCTGAGGCTGAGCGGCCATGAGTGGCAGAGTGTGTGGGACAGTATGGGCGAGTACCTATTCCACTGGGCCCCTCCAGTGCTTTGGAAGCATCGGAGATGGAAGGCAGCTGTATGGAGTCCCCAATGACAAGCGGCTAAAATGAAGTGGCTCAGATGGACTTAGATTGGCAACATAAGGGTGAATTATTTTGAGCCTGGTGGGCCTATGACACCTCAGGCCATCAGGGCAGAGATGCAACATACAGATGCACTCATGATCGAGGGGTGGTCTTCTGATCAAGGGGTGGACTTAGCAATGGACACTATTGCCCAGGTTATCCACAAGTGTGAACACTGCACACAGCCTCTCCTGCTCTGAAAGACTGTTACAAAAGATGGAGCCTGACATCATGGACTGGATGGACTCAGCAGCTTTATAGGGATTGGTCCATGCACTGAGGGATGATCTCTCTCCCTCTGTGTATGTGTGGATGTATACATATACATGTGATGGCATATTGAAAATATGGGATCCTTAAAATGACGTGAATGGTATGGAATAAGGGGTGGATCCTGTCATGGGTTCAGCAGCAGCAGCCATTTTTTCTCCTTCTTTGTAGCTGGTGCAGCATTGTGCTTTTGATTTTAGGCCTGGGTACAGCGCTGATAACACCAGTGTTTTCAGTTACTGCTTGATAAGTGTTTTGTCTGGCCAAGGACTTTCTGAGTCTCATGCTATGCCAGGGAGGAGGGGGATCCGGGAGGAAGCAGAGACAGGACACCTGACCCAAACTGACCAAAGAGGTTATTCCATACCACAGCACGTCATGCCCAGGATGTGAAAACGGAGAGCAGAGACTCGGAAGGGTGTGGTGGTGCATTGGGGGGCTCGCTGCTGGGAGGTGCACTGGCTGGGTCAGACTTGGTGAGCAGTTGTATTCTCTTTCCTTGTATTTCTCTTGTACTTCTCTGTCATAATTACTATTGGTGGTAGCAGTAGTGATTTGTATTATCCCTCAGTTACTGGACTCTTCTTATCTCAGCCCGTGGGAGTTGTTGCATTCTTTCGATTCTCCTCCCCATCCCCCCGGGAGTGGGGGAAGAAAAAGAGGGGAGCGAGTGAGTGAGTAAAACTTCGTGAGTTTTAGAGGCTTAAACCGCTACACATATATAGTGAACCGTTCTTTTAACCTTTTGGGAAAGGGTGTCTTAAGCATGTGGGGAGTCTCGATAGCAACACCACTTTTTTAACTGGGGTCATTGATGAGAATGTTCCGATGAGAGTGTTCCAATGAGACTAAAGTGGCTGACAGAAAAACCAGTGTGGGTTGATCAATAGCCCCTAAATTTGGAAAAAACCCACGCCTTAACAGAATTGGTTAGTGAACAATTGAAGTTGGGACACTTGATTCCGACCACAAGTCCCTGGAACACACCAGTATTTGTAATTAAGAAAAAATTGGGGAAATGGTGTCTTTTACATGACCTCTACGCAATTAATAACATCATGGAGGACATGGGAGCCACACAGCCAGGTTTACCTTCCCCAACCATGATACCAAAGAATTGGAAGATTGTCATTGTGGACCTCAAAGATTGCTTTTTCACTATTCCCCTATGCCCTGAACATGCTCCAAAGTTTGCTTTTTCTATTCCCTCTGTTAACCATCAGGGAACAGCAGAGTGTTATCATTGGGCTGTATTACCACAGGGTATGAAAAACAGTCCGACAATATGTCAGTTATATGTGGCTAAGGCATTATCAGAGGCAAGAAAGACATATCCAACAGCTATTTGCTATCATTATATGGATGACATTTTGTTAGCCTGTCAGGAACCACAGAAACTTATAGAAATTACCTCCAGCACTAAATCTTGTCTTGAAAAGCATGGGTTAGTTATTGCTCCTGAAAAGGTACAACAACAACCCCCATGGAAATATTTGGGATGGAAAATCCTCCAGCAGACTGTAGTGCCTCAACTGCTAAAGATTCATGTCAATGTTAACACCCTAAACAATGTACAGAAATTAACTGGCACTATAAATTGGGTACAAATCCTTTTAGGTATAGACAATGATAGCCTTTGACCTCTATTTGAACTACTGAAGGGAGAACCTGCCCTCAACTTGCCTCGACAGTTAACTCCGGAGGCTGAGTACGCTATTGAACAAATTAACAGAGCTTTAACCAATCGACAAGCTGCAAGGATAGATTACCAGCTCCCAGTTACTCTGTATGTTATCCAAGGGCCAAGGTCCCTCAAAGGATTAATAGGTCAATGGAATGCAAGGGAAAAGGATCCATTACGTGTCTTAGAATGGATCTTTTCACCATACCAATTCTCCAAAACCATAGTTACTATTTGTGAACAGATAGCACATATAGTGTGTCGTGTCCGGCAGAGAACGACAGAATTGACAGGACACGAGCCAGACACTGTCTCTCTCCCCTTTACCAAGATGTACTTTCAACGGGCTTTTCAGAATAACACAGAACTACAAATAGCAATGACAAATTTTGGTGGACAAGTTACTCCACACCACCCACCACATAAGCTATTCTCCCTGACAACTGAAATAGTTTCTAAAACTTATATGATTAACTAAAATCAGTTTCAAAATGTCAACATAACCCTGTAGAAGGTCCGACTTATTCTACAGATGGTTCAGGTAAAACAGGCAGAGCAATCACAGTTTGGTTAGAGAATAACGAATGGCATCATGAAGAACAAAAAGTTCAGGGATCAGCACAAATTGTAGAATTAGCTGCAGTAGTGTTTGCATTTCAACACTGTCACCGAGCATTGAACCTTGTCACTGATTCAAATTATGTTGCTGGAGTTGTTACTAGAATTGAAAATTCATGGCTAAAGGAAGTTGCCAATCCTACTTTATTCTATTATTTAAAAATGTTAAAAAAGCTATTAGGTGAACGCATGACGCCTTATTATGTTCTGCATATTTGTAGCCATACAGATTTGCCTGGATTTATTATAGAGGGAAATCGAAGAGCTGATAGGTTAATGGCTCCTATAGTAGCAACTCCTCTACCAAATCAGTTAGAACAGGCTTGATTATCACATGCCTTTTACCACCAATCGGCAAGATCACTCAGAAAACAGTTTTCTCTCTCCTGGTCAGAAGCACGTACAATAGTACAAACATGCCCTGACTGTCAACCATTTGCAACATACCCACATACTGGAGTAAACTCTCATGGCACCAGTGCCTTACAACTATGGCAAAGTGATGTCACTCACATCCCTGAGTTTGGGAGACAAAGGTATGTCCACCTTTCCATTGATGCATTTTCACACATGGTCTGGGCCACAGCAGAAACAGGTGAAAAGGCCCATGATGTTACTTGTCATTGGCGTGGTGCCTTCGCAGCTCTAGGTGTTCCAAAACAAATAAAAACGGACAATGGCCCTGCATATAATAGTAATATAATTCAAACATTTCTAAACACCGGGGGGATAAAACACAAGACAGGGATCTCACACTCACCACAAGGACAAGCCATTGTTGAATGATGTCACCAAACACTAAAAATGTTATTAGAAAAACAAAAAGGGGGAATGAAGGGAGAATCACCACAGGCATGAATATATAAAGCAATTTATGTATTAAATTTCTTTATGATTGGAGAGGGAAATGAGATGTAGCCGTTACCAGACATATCCTGTTGCACAGCCAAATTTTGCCTAATCCCATAGGGACTCATCAACTAAAGGTTTGGGTAAAATCACCACAAACACTTCTCTGGGAAGGGCCATATCCACTGATAAGTTGGGGGCGAGGGTATGCTTGTGTCTCCACAGATCGTAGTCCTTGGTGGATACCTGCATGGCTGGTGCAGCCTGTTTTGAACCATCCTGCAGTTATGGACGCAGAATCCAGGGGTAATCACCAATGCATCGATGTCGACAGTGTGACTGATGCCCTGGAATAGCTCCAACTTAGCTAGAACACTGAGTCAAACAACACTCTGTAATTCAGCATAGTTAGCAGCACAGCCATTTCATACATGTTTAGTAGAGATACCTTGGTCTAATAGTAGCATCATTACTGTATCGCTTACAAGAGGGATAAAACAGTAGAAATGTAAAACTTTACTTCTTGTACTGATATTTTCCTTTGTATTAGGTTTCTTGTTCCCTATCTGTTAAATTGTGTGCAAGATATATTGGATAATATGTTAAAGAAGGTTATGTCTTTAGAAAAACAAAAAGGGGGAAGGGGGAGATGTGGGTGTAAAGGACCTTGATGTGAAGGATTTGTGAGCTAGACTAGCTGCTGGGAGAGCTTTGAGACAGCAGAGGAATGTTGCTGGGAAAGTTTTGAGACCATAGGGGAGTATTGCAGGGAAAGATCGGCAAGATAAGAAGGAAGGAAGGAAGAAAGAAGCAAGGAACCAGTATCCAATGAGGGGATGACAGCGAGAAGCAGGCATCCAATCAAGGCAACCAGTGAGCGAGATATCAACCAATGAAGAAGCGAAAATACCCATGTGGACCGTGATAGCTAACCAATTGTATTAGCCGCTCATACAGGCGGGTACCTCGTATAGCCTATATCAACCCTGGACCTTAGGGAAATAAATGATTTCGTTTCCTAACCAGAAACGGGGTCTGTGCCTTATTCTCCACAATGCAGTGCTGTGGTTTTGACTTTCAGCCTGGGAACAGCGCTGATAACACAAATGTTTTTATTTGCTGCTCAGTAATGTTTACTCTGACCAAGGACTTTCTGAGTCTCATGCTCTGCCAGGGAGGAGGGGAAGCCAGGAGGACGCAGAGACAGGACACCTGACCCAAACTAATCAAAGGGGTATTCCATGCCACAGCACGTCATGCCCACTATATAAACTGGGAGCAGTTACCTGGAAGGGTTATATCACTGCTCAGTCAGGCTGGGTATTGATTGGTGGGTGGTGAGCAGTTGTATTCTCTCCCCTTGTTATTCCCTTATCATTATTATTGTTGGTGGTAGCAGTAGTGGTTCTGTGTTATACTTTAGTTACTGGACTGTTCTTATCTCAACCTGTGGGAGTTACATTCTTTTGATTCTCCTCCCCATCCCTCTGGGAGCGGGGGGGGGGGGGGGGGGGGAGGAAGGGGGGGAGTGAGAGAGTGGCTGTGTGGTTCTGAGTTACGGCTGGGCTTAAACCACGACAGTCGTGCTGAAGCTCTGATACAAAGTGCAACAACTCTGAGAGCAAATTAATCAGCACTGAGATGTGTGACTATTAATCCAAAACAATGAGTGCTTATCACAAATGCGATTAGACACACTCTGGTCAGTTCTGTTGTTATCTCAACCCTTCAAGCCCCACGTTGGGTGCCAAAAAAAACTTTTGTGGTTTAAGCCCTGCCAGTAACTCAGAACAACTCAGCCGCTGGCTGACTCCCCCCCCTTTCTCCCCCTGCTCCCTTGAGATATGGGGAGGGGTATTGAAAGAATGTAGCTCCCATGGGTTGAGATAACAGTCCAGTAATTACAGTATAATACAAAACCACTGGTACTATCACCAATAATAATAATAAGGGAAATAACAATGGAAAAGAATGCAAAACACAGCACTGTGCCAGTTACTAAGAAGGAGAAAATTAACTACTGCGGCTGAACCCAGGGCAAGAAGGAAGGCCTATACTGGTTTGAGATATGACATCTGTTTGTCTTGTTGCATGCCTTCCTTATCTTGACAATTGTAGCCTCTATACACAGTGAAATACTAGTTTAAGAATCCTTGTAGCCCTGTCTACATCTATGTCCATATATTTAGTGAAATGCTAATTTAATTCGGTAACAATTCCCCCCTTTGGAAGTAATTAGCTATTTCCCTAGTTACTTCCACAACTTTTTTTTTATTCCCCTCTTTGTACATCCTATACAAACTCTGACTATTAAAATTATTGTTACACCTTCTAGTAAGGTTGCTAACCATTCCTTTACAGACCACCCCCCAAAGGTTTGCAAAATTTTGTGTAGCCAATTAGTTTTGGCAACCTCTTTAATGCTATCTATTTTCCGCATTTCATCAAGTTGTCAGCAATATCAGGTATGGTCCCTTCCATTTTTCTCAACGGGGTTCTTCAGTACAAGTTTTGATAGACTGAATATCAGTCTCCTGGCTGATATTTATGAACAGTAATGTCCAGTATCATGGGTGCTGCCAATACAACGTACCTGTGGAGAGAGGACAGCACCTTCCCTAGGGGCATATTCTTTTAGATGCTGATCTCCAATAATCTGTTAATTTGCTTTACTTTCTGTGCTTTAATGTGGTCATTCATATAATATTTCATATGGACTTAATTTTTCTTTTAACATTCTTCTGACTCCAACTCTTAACAAGGCCAGAGGTAACACATCTGGCCATTTCAGATATGATTCCTGGCAAATCATACTAATTTGTTTCTTTAAACTCTGATTCATTCTTTCTACTTTCCCACTAGACTGGGGCCTCCAAGGAATATGCAAATCCCACTTTATCCCCATTACCTTAGATAAATTTCATACAATTTCGGCAATGAAATGTGAACCCCGATCGGACAACATTCCTTTGGGTACCCCAAATCTTGGAATTATTTCTTTTAACAACATTTCTACTACTTCCCTGGCCTTTTTGGTGTGACAAGGGAAAGCCTCTGTCCAACCAGAAAATAAATCTACTGGTACCAATATATACCTGAGCCCATTATGCCATGGCAATTCTGTAAAGTCCACTTGCCAATAGTCTCCTGGACAATTGCCTTTCTTGTTCCAGGTGGGGGTCTCTTAGCATGGTAAGAATTATTTTGTAAACAAAGTTCACACTTCTTTACAACACTTTTTATAATTCCAGCCATTCGCATACTCAGAGCTTGGGGTTTTAAGGCCTCAGTCATTGATTCTATTCCCCCACGAATTGCCTGGTGCTTTTCTTCAGCTATTTTTCTCATAAGAGGCTGGGCAATTCTTACTTGCCTGTGTGGTGTAACCCACCATCCTTCATCATTCTTCTTGGCTCCGAATAGACTAGGTAATTTCTCATCCTCTGTTTGACAACTTGGAACTTCATTATCCAGGCACTGATACTTATGAGGCATTATTAATAAAAGGTCCTTGCCTGCAGCTTCTTTGGCTGCTTTGTCAGCAATGCAACTACCAATATTCACTGGAGTGTTATCAAATTGATATGCCTTGCAATGCATTATTGCTACCTTCCAAGGTACAAGGTAGTTGGTCTCCTTTTAACAGTTACTGTATTATTTGTCCATATTTTATAGGGGACCCCTGACAGGTTAACAGTCCCCTTTCTTTCCATATGACCTCACGGCATGAACAATTCCAAAAGCAAATTTTGAGTCCATCCATATGTTTACGGTTTTACGTTCTGACAATTCCAGAGCTCTCAATTCTATGTTCTCTTATTCCAAAAGCACAGCCTGATATTTTAACAGCCTGCTTGGGGAAAGCCAATGACTGTTTTTCTGTTCCAGCATGTTTGTTACCATATGAGGTACAAATACTGTCCATTTTTGTCCCAAATGTTGTGGTTTAAGCCCAGCCAGCACCTCAGAACCACACAGCCGCTCACTCACTTCCCCCCTCTTCCTTGCCCTGGTCCCAGAGGGATGGGGAGGAGAATCAAAAGAATGTAACTCCCACGGGTTGAGATAAGAACAGTCCAGTAACTAAGGTATAATACAAAACCACTACTGCTACCACCAATAATAATGATAAGGGGAATAACAAGGGGAGAGAATACAGTTGCTCACCACCTGCCGACTGATACCCAGTCTGACCTGAGCAGTGATCTGGGCCTTCCATGTAACTCCCCCCAGTTTCTATACTGGGCATGATGTGCTGTGGTATTGAATACCTCTTTGGCTAGTTTGGGTCAGGTGTCCTGTCTCTGCTTCCTCCCAGCTTCCCCTCCTCCCTGGCAGAGCATGAGACTCAGAAAGTCCTTGGTCAGAGTAAACATTACTTATCAACAATTAAAAACATCGGTGGTATCAGCACTGTTCCCTGGATGAAAGTGAAAAACCCAGCACTGCACCAGCTACTAAGAAGGAGAAAAATGACTGCTACTGCTGAACCCAGGACACCAAAGTATTCGATAAAATTTTCTATTAGAGGCTCTAGTCCTTTTCTTGCTTCCAGCTTTATAGGATATTGTTTCTGCCTTACTAGTCTGATGTTTGGTTTCAGATGAATAGTTACTGCTTCTGCATTTTGTGGTCATCTTGGTACTCCAGCACCCCATACCAGTGGGGTGACTGCATTCTCCACTTCTTCTGGTATATCTGGCTCAGTGGTTGGTTTCTGTAACATAAAAACTTGGGCCTCCACAGCCTTTTCATCAGGAATATTTATCTGAATTTTTCCTTCTTTAAACATAATTTATGCATCTAATTTACTCAGTATATCTCTACCCAATAACAGCACAGGTTTCTCAGGCATGTAAAGAAATTGATGGGTGAACATCCACTTGCCAATTTTAAAATTTAAAGGTTGAAAGGAAGGCCAGGTTCCTGTCCATCCTGTGGCAGCAGTGACTGAAGCTGTTTGTTTGCTTAATTGCCCTTTACAAATATTTATAACAGAATAAGTAGTTTCTGTTCCTACAAGAAATTTTACCTTAGCATACCCCAACCTAACTGTAACCAAGAGCTCTATTGGGGAGGCTTTCAAATCTTCCCCCAGTCCTCCTCAGTCTTCATCTAAAGTAATAGTTTTTGCTGCCTGCCCTGACATTCCACTAAAACTCTGGTGTTTATCTTGATTCTGAGGGCATTCTCTCCTCCAGTGCTCCCTCTGTTTACAAATTGCACACTGATCATTCTCTAAGTGAACACATGGAGTCTGCTTACAAACATTTCCATGTAATCCTTTTTTCTGACCCTTCCCTCCCGGGCCACTTCCCCCTTTCCTGGTTTCCTGTGTGACAGCTACAGCCAACAACTTTTTTCCTATTCTTTTACTTCTTTTACTTCTTTTCCCTCTCCCTTTCAACTTCTCTGTTATTGCACACTCACCAGGCTGTTTCCAGCAATTTATCGAGTGACCGAGAATATGTCCCTTCCAGCTTTTGCAGCTTGCATTTAATATCAGGATTTGATTGACCAATAAAAATATAAGATAATTTCTGCATCTTTTTCAGGGTCCATATCAGTATACTTCCTAGCCATCACCATAAGTCTTTTGTAAAAGGCAGACGGAGATTCCCTTTTCACCTGTATTACTTGATATCATTTTGCCCAATTCTTTGCTTTAGGAATCATGTTTCATTCCAAGCAAAACCAGCTGCTGATACTTGGTTAATAGATCCCACTCAGCCAGAAAATTCAGATCCCATTTAGGGTCTGTAGAGGAAAAGTGGTTGCTCACTGAACCCTGCTGGGCCCCCTGAGCATGGATCCTTTCTGCCTCCTCCCTTGCTTTTGCCAGCGCTATACTTTTATCATTGTATGCTACGAAAAAACTTGTAAATCATTCCAATCTAGATCTTGCATTCTAATAATCACCTCCATCATTTTAGTTACTTTCTCAGGATCTTCCCTATAGGGCCCGACTAACACTTCCCAGGCTTGTAAATCTGACACAGAAAACGGCACCTTGATCACCTAGTCACCGGTCCCTCTGCTCCTACTCCCTACTGTAAGGGAGCTTGTATACCTCGGGGAGCACCTTTCTTTGTTCACCTCACGATGGGGCTAGAGCTCTCTTCCCCATCTGAATCTAAACCTGTGTCGTCCCCCCCCCCCCCAGCTTGTTCCCTTGTTTTAATGTGTGGTCCAACTAACAATTCCACATCCTCTTCTTCCTGCCTGTATGTAATACACTGCTTACCATCACTACATGCAGAACATCATCTCTTGAGCAGTTTCTTATTATTCTTTTCCAGTGCTAATACCAGAGGATCTTTAGATATATGCATACACCCCTTTCACAAGTCCAAATTATTCTGCAAATCAAAAAATAAATTGGCATACTGTAATTCATCCCACTTTGCCTCCCTTCAGCAAAACAGCATCAATTTCAAAATCATATTATAATTAACAGTTCTGTTAACAAGCCATTTCTCCTGACCTTTTAACTTATACATTGACCACCAATGTACACATCAAAGGGTCACCCCCAAACTTCTTCCAGTACCTTAGGATATAACCTAAAGGAGAATGCTTTGGAATCCCTTCCCCTCAGGATTGCAAAGATTGCCCTGCACCACCTATTGTGTTGCCCAAAATTCCAAAACCTGAGCTGTACTCCGAGAGTCCCCATAGTAGCGTACAGCTTTACCCAACGCCTGCAGCAAATATGTACCAAACCCTTTTAGCCCAGCACTGCATACTACCACTAAGTGTGACTTACGTGCAGGCAAATACCTTAAAAGTTAAAGTAATGCCTACCTATATCCCAGAGGGAAACACATGGAGTACTTACCAGATCAGGGAATCGAAAGATCTCCCCAAAAATACTTTGGTGCGCACTGGAGCTCTAGCTATTCCTCTGGTCTGCTGATCTCCCAAAGCAGTGTCCCACCTGGGTCACCAAAAACTGTCACCAAAACCTGGGAAATGAACTTTGCAAGCAGAATGACAGGTTAGAAAGCCAACATTACTTTATTACGGTACTGGGTGCATGGGGGATTGCTCCACCTATCATGCACACAAAGAAGAGAAAGTTTACAGCTTATATATCTTCATTATATACATATTAATTATAGTTCTGTGAAATGCCCACCCAATTTTTGTTACTCATTGCATATGGTAATTTTGGTAGATAAGGCCATGGCGCAGGTGCTGCAAATTTGAGGAGTGGTCTCTGGGGGTTGTGGTGGTCCTTTGGGGAGAAATACCCCTACTCATTTTATCCTTTTATGGAAATCCTTTAGTTAGGGACATTGAAATGCATGTTTAGTCTTTCCAATTAACTACATGTTCTTGTTTGGTCTAATTTATCACCCTGAGAGGCTCCTTGAGTTGTTTCCTTTCACAGCCATTTACCTATTTCTCAGGCCTTATCAACAGGAGGAAGGCCTCCATTGGTTTGAGAGAAGACATCTGGTTCTCTTGTTGCATACCTTCCTTATCTTGACAATTGTAGCCTCTATACACAGTGAAATACTAGTTTAAGAATACTTGTAGCCCTGTCTATGTCTAAGTCTATATATTCAGTGAAATGCTGATTTAATTTGGTATCAGTTCTGCTTGTGTACTGTTAGCTGTTTTCTGTCCAATTATACTACCCAACTGTTTGCCAGCTAATACTACATTAGCATCTAATACCATTTCTCCCCTCTGACTATTTTCCTTCTGCTTACAAAGCCAGACTAAATCTTTTTTTTTTTTTTTTACACTTGTATAGGTCTGTTTTCTGTTGTTATTAGGCCAAAGAAGCTTCTCTTCAAGTGGGATCAAAACCAGTTTGTCAGTGAGAGCATGAGATTTATGACCTGTTCCATGAGGCATAAATAAACATGGAATTCAGCACCTTTTTGCAAAATAACTTTGACACATCTAGTTTAAACAGTTTTAGTTCAGAGAAGAGATAAATAGAAGTTTCTTTGCACAGTAGATTAGTTTCAGATGAGGTATAGGATCCCCTCATATTCAGGTTCACATAAAAAGTACACCAGTGGCACAGTCGTTTCTGCTGAAAAGCAGTGTATGCAACAAAATGATCATACACTAACTGTACAGCGTGCACAATTTATTAAACAAGCACACTAAAGCAAATAAGCACGCTAAAGCAAACAAGAACACTAATGGGAATCAGGTATATATCTATATATATAGTAAATAAGTACAATAAAGCAAATCAGATAGATATATATGCATATAAGTAAAGTCCTGAAGAAAGTTAGCAATGCATCAAATCATTACTGCATAGAGAGAACAGAGATTAAGAAGAAATACATCACCAATTACCACTGAATCATCATCCAGACCCACACTTCAAGCTGGGAAACCCTGCCGCAGCTGATGCCAGGAGTCTCAGGTAACTGGGAAAATTCCTACATAGTATGTCCACCCATAGGTGAGGCTTCAGATTTGGCTACAAGATGGTCCTGCTTTTATACTCTTAGAAAAACTGGCTTTATACCAGCTCTGTAATTGTTTACTCGTGGAGCTGCGCAGTTTCTCGTGACTTCACTGTTGTCCACACCAAGAGTGTTGGCCAGGTGCCCCAGTGCAGCCAAGTATGAACAGCTGCACACCTATCTTTCCTGCCTCTTTCTGACAAAGTCTCAAGGAACATAAATATATATACTGAATACATTGTGACAAAAAAACATATTTTGTTATGTCTCTCAGTCATGAGAGAGAATCAACTCTCAGCGAGGTTCCCATCCATTACACAGACGCCCATGAAAAATGCATAGCCATCCACTAAGTATGTGAAAATAAATGGTAGGCCAACAGTGCAAAAAAGAATAAGAAAGAAAACCTAATGATCTTGTCACAGGCCCAGAAGGAAATGTAGGGTAATTACTCAGAAAAGGAGGGCAGCCAGGGCTGACTTTTTTTACAAAATCCCTATTTTTCCCTGCTTTCTTTGCCAGAGAACCTTTGATACAATTTTATTCTATGTTCAGTATGGTCATGTTTTTGCAGATATAGCACATTTTATGACACCCACTGAAGTTATCTGCTATGAAATTCAGTTTTTTAAATACTTTGTTCTTTTGTTACTCTTCTTTCATAGATTGCCAATGAACACTGCTTTCTCAACAGATGCTGATAGTCTCTTTAGTAGAATTTACTGCTCTGTAAAATGTTGATGAACACATAATATGGCTTATAGACAGTGAAGTACAAAGTAGTAGTTTCAGCACTTTGCTCTCGAATAGAAAAATACAGTCCATGTCTGTTTAATATTCACTAGGCTATCCCAGTGTTTAAGGCATGTTGCTGGTAGATACCTCTCTAAAAATCGAGACAATTAAGATAGGGGGAGACATTTAGGAATATATATGTAAATTAAGGCAGCATTTGTGAAGACCTTATAAAGTCTTAATAAGAACTCTATATACATTAAAAGGTAGGAGACCTGCTCTGAATGGTTTACTGCTGAAAGTTAGACTGGCATAAATAAAGGCTAGGACATCATGATGCAAATTAATTTTTCTGTAAATTATTTCCAGTTCATGTTTTAATTAATTAATTCATGTTGTATGTTTTCTCAAAGCACCTGGTTGAGAATCTGAGATATCTGATAAAGCAGTCTGTTGTAGTATCTTTGAAACATCCCAAGAAATATGTCACTTTTTGCAGACTGCAGAAATGAAATAGTTTTTCACCGATTGGTGTAGGGAAATTTTCATTCCCTTGTGTTATATCTACATTATCATGGATCAAGTTAAACTATTTCCAAAATAATTGGAACATGAGGAAGTTGGTTATTAGCAAAGTTAATTCAACCCACCTTCTGCTGTAAGCCTTTTACTCTCTAGAGAAGATATATTAAAAAAAAAAAGAAGTAGAAGTACGTTGTTCTGTCTTGTAATTAAGTAACTCGCATCTTTATGATGGTACATTTGGGTGGTCTGTTCTTGAAACACTTGATTTATTAGGAAACATTACCATTTCCAAAAGTATTCTTTAAGTCCTAAATATTTAAAAAAAAAAATTGCAAAGTGCACTGCAGTATTGAATCAGTATGATACTCACCAGTTAAACTCTCTAAACTGATGTCACTTGGCATTGGAGAGAGCTTCCATTCTGCAAATGGACTTGAGAGTGCTTGAAGCAGAGTATACTAAAAAGTGGACAGTGCTCAGAAAATCAAGGTGAATATTTGTCTCAGGAAAAAAAAAATTATTCATTTGTTCCTTTGATAGGAGTGAAAATGTGTCAACACAGCTATCAGTAAAAACAAGGTATAAATGCATTCAACAGGGTTTAGACAAAAGACAAATACAGGACACAGTACTACTGGAGACTATATAAAAAAAATTCCACTGGCTGGTGGTCTGACTGGGTCTTCAGCTATTCTTGGGGGTGGGGAGAGAACTTATTTTATACAAAACACATGCAACACTGTAGAAGCGTTTCTTGCTGAAAACGGACATGTGAGCAATCCAGACAACTGACATTTGTAAAGTAGTGAACCAAAGGCTTTGAGGCCCTGCTTGGAGGTTACTAAAGGATGTGTGGAGGTTACTATAGGACGCGTATGTGCAGAGAGCTTTGAGAAAGCTGGCACAGACGGTTGTTGAGAGGGATGCGTATGAAGGAACTGATAACTATGTCCTTGAAACCACCTGCGGTTATAACCACAACTTTGGAATCACTTACTATTGTAACAACCAATCATTAAACCGTTGCTAACACTTGGCTAAAGAGTGTAACCAACCAGATGTTGTCGAATGTTCCAGTGTTCTGAGGCTTTTTCTATAAAAGGTGCTGCTTGCTTATAATAAATTGTCAACGCTCGATCGTATTGGTCAGAGTTTGTTGTCCTGGAATCTCCCGCACAACACAATGATGTTTCTAGTAAAATTTTTATTAAAGTTTAACAAATGCAAATGTTATTAATTTGGTCAAGTAATGTCTTTTCGCGAACATTTCATCTACGTGTCACTAGTCCTAATCAGGGGAGATGCACCACCCAAGTCTTGGAAGGCAGACACAGGGACTGTGAGAATGAAGACCCTGGGCACACTGTAGGAGAGGATCTGGTTCAAGACCATCTTAAAAAGCTGAACGTACACAAGTCCATGGGAACTGATGAAATCCGTCCATGGGTCCTGAAGGAACTAGCAAATGAAGTTGCTAAGCCACTGCCCATCATATTTGAAAAATCATGGCAGTCAGGTGAAGTTCCCGATGACTGGAAAAAGGGAAATATAACCCCCATTTTCAAGAAGGGGAAAATGGATGACCTGGGGAATTACAGACCAGTCAGTCTCACCTCTGTGCCTGGCAAAATCTTGGAGCAGATTCTCCTGGGAGGCATGCTAAGGCACATGAAAACCAACAAGGTGGTTGGTGACAGCCAGCATGGCTTCACTAAGGGGAAATCCTGCCTGACCAATCTGGTGGCCTTCTATGATGGGGCTACAGAAATGATGGACAAGGGTATAGCAGTTGATATCATCTACCTGGACTTGTGCAAAGCATTCAAAACTGTCCCACATGACATCCTTGTCTCTAAATTGGAGAGACATCAATTTGATAGGTGGACCACTCGGTGGCTAAAGAACTGGCTGGATGGCTGCACGCAAAGAGTAGTGCTCAATGGCTCGGTGTCCAACTGGAGACCAGTAACAAGTGGTGTCCCTCAGGGATCAGTGTTAGGACCGATCTTGTTCAACATCTTTGTCGGTGACATGGACAGTGGGATTGAGGGCACCCGCAGCAAGTTTGCCGATGACACCAAGCTGTGCGGTTCGGAAGGAAAGCCATTGAGAAGGACCTTGATATGCTTGTAAGGTGGGCTGATGCCAGCCTTATGAAGTTTAACCATGCCAAGTGCAAGGTCCTACACCTGGGTTGGAGCAATCCCAGGCACAGCTACAGGTTGGGCAGAGAAGAAATTCAGAGCAGCCCTGCAGAGAAGGACTTGGGAGTGTTGATTTGATGAGAAACTGAAGATAAGCTGGCAGTGTGTGCTTGCAGCCCAAAAAGCCAACCATATCCTGGGCTGCATCAAAAGGAGTGTGACCAGCAGGTCGAGGGAGGGGATCCTGCCCCTCTACTCTGCTCTCGTGAGACCTCACTTGGAGTATCGTGTACAGTTCTGGTGTCCTCAACATTAAAAGGACATGGAACTGTTGGAGCAAGTCCAGAGGAGGGCCACGAGGATGATCAGGGGACTGGAGCACCTCCCGTATGAAGATAGTCTGAGAAAGTTGGGGCTGTTCAGCTTGGAGAAGGGAAGGCTGCATGGAGACCTCATAGCAGCCTTCCAGTATCTGAAGGGGGCATATAAGGATTCTGGGGAGGGACTCTTCATTAGGTACAGCAGTGATAGAACAAGGGGTTGTGGGTTAAAACTTAAACAGGGGAAGTTTAGGTTGGATATAAGGTAGAAATCCTCTACTGTGAGGGTGGTGAGGCACTGGAATGGGTTGCCCAGGGAAGTTGTGAATGCCCCATCGCTGGTGGTGTTCAAGTCCAGGTTGGACAGAGCCTTGTGTGGCAGGGTTTAGTGTGAGGTGTCCCTGCCCATGGCAGGGGGGTTGGAACTGGATGATCTTAAGGTCCTTTCCAACCCTAACTATTATATGATTCTACGATTCTATGAAACTTCTGAACTCATCTGGTCACTGCTGAGCTTGTCTGGTTTTGTCCAAGTTCACTGTTTGTTGGGGTGATGATCGGACGGAAGTCAGGGTCACTCAGTGATGACCTGAGGCCAGTTCTCATGCTGCTGCTGGCTTTCCCATGACTTTGTTCTCTGCTGATGATCATGACAGCACATATCTTCTTTTTAAAGCCCAGAGTGGTGGAGATGGGTTTCTCGCTGATGGGCTATTAAAGTGTTATATAGCAGGCAACAGCATAAAATTGAGTTCATTGGCTGTTTCCCCCCAAAATTAAATCCCCTTGAGGTACACGCCAGACTTTCCCATCTTCCTCCATCACTCACCAAGTATATCTGGGTCCCTGAGCAAAAGCAGTCCCACGAGTGGGTTTGCCTTTACCTGAAGGAGGAATAATCCAGACTGTCTTCCCCAGCAAATTCTTTGTGTGCACCACAGGAACTTTGTCTGTTTCTACAGTATGTAAAAGTTCTGATTGGGCTGGGCTAGCCCTGTTGGCAGACCCCTAGTGTTGATCAAACAGGTGGCCTTTGGTAAATGTGTATCCCAATGTTTGAAAGCTCCACCACCCATTGCTCTCAGTGTAGTTTTTAACAGCCCATTGTACTGTTTGATTTTCCCAGAGGTTGGTGCATGATAGTGGATGTGATACACCCACTCAATGCCATGCTCTTTGGCTCAAGTGTCTATAAGGTTGCTCCGGAAATGAGTCCCACTGTCTGACTCAGTTCTCTCTGGGGGGCCATGCCTCCACAAGACTTGTTTCTCAAGGAACAGGACATTGTTCTGGGCAGTGGCGTTGGGCGCAGTGTATTTTTCCAGCCATTCAGTGGTTGCTTCCACCATGGTAAGCACATGATGCTTGCCTTGGTGGGTTGGTGGGAGTATGATATAGTCAGTCTTCCAGGCCTCCCCATATTTGTACTTCAGCCATTGTCCTCCATACCAGAGAGGCTTTAACCGCTTGGCTTGCTAAATTGCAGCACATGTTTCACATTCAGGAATAAGCTGGGCAATAATGTCCATTGTTAAGTCCACCCCTTGATCACAAGACCATCTATATGTTGCATCTCTGCCTTGATGGCCTGAGTTGTCATTGGCCCACTGGGCTAGAAATAATTTACCCTTATGTTGCCAATCTAAGTCCATCTGAGCCACTTCAATCTTAGCGGCTTGATCCACTTGTTGGTTGTTCTGGTGTTCCTCAGTGGCCTGACTCTTGGGTACATGAGCATGTACATGGCATACCTTCACCACTAGGTTCTTCACCTGGCCACTTGCCACAGTGCAGCAGCCCAGATGGGTTTCCCTCTGTGTTGCCATTTGCTCTGCTTCCATTGCTGCAACCCTCAGCACAGGGCATTTGCCATCCATGAGTCAGTAGAGAGATAAATTACTCGGGTGTCTTCTGCACTCTGTGAGCCATGCTCTAGGACATCTGAGTGTGCTCCACACAGAGGCAGTACATAGATAGAGTTTAGGTGGCTTTCAGTCATATAATCTCGGGTATGGGAGGAGGGGCTGGACGTTTGCGCTTTGCTAGATGTGGTTATTGACGCCCAGGAGTGCACAAGCGTGGGACAGTATGCCGATGGAGTTTTACGTGGCAAAGAAAGGGCGGATTGCCATGTTGGTTGTGAGAGCAATAGTGTTGTTTTTGCGTATTAGGGATGAGGCTTTGCAATATTAAGACTTTTTAATATTAATATTTTGCAATATTAAGGCTTTGCAATATTGGGGCTGGGGCTAAATTACTAAGGGAATGAAACAAAGGGTTTGAAATACCATGACTTAAACAGACACACTCTGTGGTTAAAGACAATGTAATCTTTGGGCAATAAAAACACTGGTTCTGTAGTTTAACAGTAAGTTGGGGTACCACATATATGCTACAGAGTTATGAAATCGAACCTTAAAATGAGATAAATAAATAAGAGGAAGGGTTGTACGAAATCAAGTAAGGGGAGATGTAAACAGAGGCAGGATAGTTAGCATGTAGATTAAACACGTCAAATAGATAGGCTGTTAACCTTGGAGTACCCAACCAATAGGGAAACAAGGGTAAGAACTTGCTTTTGCAATGTGTGCCTACTTCCTAGGACACCTGTTTTTGCAAAAACGTTAAATAAATAGCTGCTTCACTGTTGAGTCTACCCTGAGCTTTTTCAAAAAAAAGTTACCTAGAGACCATTTCTCACATTGGTTGTGCCATTCCAGAGCTCTCTATGCGTTGGTGGCACTGCTGCCTGGCACCTTGGGTATGGGTGCAGGGGTTGGTCATTTTCACTCTCCAGACTGTGCTTCTGGGTACCCGAGTGTGCTCAACAGAGCAGCAGTATGCAGATGGAGTTTTAGGTGGATTGTCATGTTGGTGGCAGCATTCAATAGCATTCCAAAGTATGTGATGTAAAGCACCAATTTTCAGTCCTGGCACCTCAGGTGAGGGAGCAGGGGCTGGACCTTTACACTCTGCAGTGATCCAGACCACTCGGGAGTTCTCCACAGGGGGGCAGTACGCAGATAGATTTTTAGGTGGCAAAGCAAGGACAGATTGCTATGTTTGTGGCACTGTTCCAGAGGTCTCCGTGTGTAGGTGATGCCCAGCACCAGCTTTCAGTCCTGGCACATCAGTCATGGGAGCATGCACTCTGAGACCCATGCTCCAGGACATCCAAGAGCACCATACAGAGGGGCAGTACACAGATGGAGTTTTATGTAGCAAAGTAATGGCGGATTGCCATGATGATGTACCGTTCTGGATCTCCCCATGTGAGGTGATATCCAGCAGCAGCTTTCGGTCCTGGTACTTCATGAACGGGAGCAGAGTTTGGACATTTGCACTCCTCGAGCCCTGCTCCAGAACACCTGAGTGCTCTCCACAGACGGGCAGTATGCAACTGGAGTTTTAGGTGGTAAAGCAAGGGGGATTGTCATGTTGGTGGCACCATTCTGGAGCACTCTATGTGTAGGTGATTTCCAGCATGAGCTTTCAGTTCTGGCACCTCAAGTGTGGGAGCTGGGACTACGTGACTGAAGGTATGAAGTTAGAACTTAGCCTTGAAGATATCAAAGCTTATCCTTGAAGAATGAGGCAGCAGAAGGCATCCAGATGAGAAAGCAGAAGGCATCTGGAGGAGTGAGCAAGTCAAGGGGAGTAATTAACTGCAGAACAAGAGCTTGGCAAGATAACAGATTTCAGTAATGCGGCAAAAGGTCATCCAATAATGTGCTGTTGACAACTGATGTAACCAATGGCTAAAGGACGCATGCATGCTAGAAACTGTATATAAGCAAGGGTTTGTAATAGTAAAGAAGAACTTTCTACTTAGTCACTGAAGAAGTGTGTGTGTGGTTTTTGTCCATCTCAACCACAACATCTGGTGATCTCAACGTGATCGTGCAGGACGTGATCGAATTGGAACTTGAACTGACGGCAGTGGATCACCGTGGAGACGGAGCCCAGCGTAGCAGGGAGCAGTGTAATTTCTTAGGCCAGCCAAGAATAGACACCTGGAAAGGTGAGCTGCTGGGAACATGGGATCCTCATTAAGTAAAGAGGACTCGGTCGTACTGACCATGTGGACAATAAAGTTGCAAATGCAGGGGGTGGCTATAGACGAACTACTCTTCCGAAAAATGCTATTATGGAGTAAAAGACAGTGGTATGAGGCCAATACTGTGACAGCCTTTAGTGTCTCGGTATGGAAACGCCTGGGGGATATCCTGTTTGATCATGCATACAGGGGGGAGAAACAGGCTCAGACATTGCTGACAACATGGCAGTTGCTCTTTGAGACTTTAAAATCATTTAAAGAGCAGCAAGATAAAGCAGAGCCATCGGCTTCCCCTAATGATCAAGACACAGGCACCAATAGTGCAGAAGGATATCAGAACAGAAGTTCTCCAAATGAAGAGGACAAAGTTTCTTCCAATGTAACTTTGCCCCCAGACCCTGCTTTGTCGTGAACCACAGTACGACGCAAAACCCTGGGGGGAAATATTACTAAGGAGGAAGCCTCAGTTTTACGGATGTTTTCAGTCCTTCTTAAGAAGAAGGGAGAAACCTTTAAAGAGACAGACTTAACCTTAATGTCGAAATGGTTGAAAACGCGTTATCCAGAGATTGATGAGTCCACCATATTTGAGGTCACTTTGTGGGATGGTGCAAGAGTTAAATTGTGGGACGCAGCCACAGAAGGCGATGACACTATGAAAAATTTGTTAGTCATTTGGAGAACTATTTTAGAAACGCCAAAGTAAAAAAATGAGATAGTGGAGCCCAGTGCACGTGCCCCCCCCCCCCCCCGAACCTCTGCCAGTTGCTGCCGCAGCTGCAAGGACGGATGAAGACGATCCTTTTGACCTGGGCCCTGTTAATCCTGAGAAAGAGCCTACTCTCAGATCACATGAAACCTGCAGGAGGAAATGTTCTAATTAACTCCAGAACACATTTATGAGGAGCCTGTGCACGTTCATCAGACTGCTGCTGCTGCTCCTGAGATTCTGACGCCTGATAATTCTGATACTGGCCTGGACAGTCCTTTTGACCCCATGCCTGTTGATCCAGAAAAGGAGCTTGATTTATATCCCCCAGATCCTCATGATAAATGGGCAGATGTAAAGGGAGAAGCGAGATGGGTGGGGGATGCAGATGTATTGTGTGCTTTCTTGGTGGTGTATGTGCCAGATCAAGACCCGCGGTGGGAAGGTCTCTCATATGCTCTTATCAAAGATATCAAGTGAATGGTGATATACAACTCATTTGATACAGTCTCTCTGTGATACACATCTACTAAAAGTTGACAAATATAAGTATGTCCAAGTTTCTATCGACCCTTGCAGAACTTTATAGATATTGCTGGCCACTTCTTCTGATATAGGCTGGCCACCTGCGTCGGAATGAGTGTGCATTTTGGTCAGTATAAAAGCCCAAGCCTCATGCAATGTAGGGGAGGCAGAGCCTCCGTGGGGACACCCGCTAAGGTTGA
Source organism: Myiopsitta monachus (assembly GCA_017639245.1). Classification (NCBI taxonomy): domain Eukaryota; kingdom Metazoa; phylum Chordata; class Aves; order Psittaciformes; family Psittacidae; genus Myiopsitta; species Myiopsitta monachus. The sequence continues at coordinate 6,350,657 of CM029940.1, forward strand.
GCCTGCCACTTCACACTGCAATGATGCTGCTCGGAGCTGGTTTCCTGATTTTCTTCACAGGGTCCTTGCTCCGCGTTCTGTACGTGAGACCATGTAGTGGGAGAAATGATTGTCTGGATTTTGTGTTTCAAATATTGTAGTTGTGAGGAGTGTGCTTGTGGGATCCCATATGTGTGTCTGTGTGCTGAGGGCAGACAGTGTTCTGTGTATTTTTTGTTGTCGGGCTTGCGTAAAAGTTTTTAATGGGTAGCAGATTAACATTTTGGGCAAGAAAGGGTTAATGCAAAAGTGCAATTGCCAGCAGGTATTTATGGCTGCTGCTGAGCAGGCTGGCATTTGTAGCCCCGAAAAGCAGGGTGAGTGACTTGGAAAAAAAAAAAAAAAGTTATTTGATGGAGTTTGATAATCATGTTCAAAACAAGCTGCCCTCATGGGAGGAGTCCTGCTTAGCATTTTAAGGTAACCTGGGGGTGAATCCAAGACTTGAAGGAACAGATAAATCAGTTGAAACAAGAACTGTCAACTGAAAAAGCAAGAGGGGTAGTGCAACCACAAGCTTTACCAGCCGCCACCCAAGCAGCATCAGGGTGGCAGACAAAAAAAAAAAAGGTTAATGACACAGAGCTTCTGAGCATTCTCTTCCAGCCTCCCTTGAGATACAGATAAAGAAAGAGATTATCAGGAAATAATCTTGCCTTGTGGTTTTCTTCACCCACAGCCTGCAAACAGTGCTGAAGACCCCCTCTCCACCTCTACCTTATGCTTTCCAATCTTTTGACCATCTGTACATACCACCTTTAGGATCACCATCTGTGAGGCAGCACTTGCACCAGTGTGAGTGGAGACTGCTGAGGATGTCAAAGAGTAAGGACATCAAATGGGCAAGCTGTGCCATGCCACACTACAAAAGTGTACATCCCTAACAAGCAGAAAGGACTCACCTGAGAAGGGGCATTTGTAATAGTTTGGAAAGAGTGTAGGGTCTGTAGGAATGGGTCCACAAATCCTGGATGGCCCTTCACATATCCTGACATGGCTCTGCCTCCACCATGGGAATCAGCCACCAATGGGAACAGAGATGAACAGGGCTCACTGAGCCACTGAAAAGCTACATTTAATATATATATGAGAACTTCTGACCTTCATTAGAGAGCCTGCACCCAGCTACAGAGATGAGCTGCAGGTAGGAAACCACAAACCACCCCAAATTGGACTCCATGTGGGTGAAGCAAGGGATCCAGCAGCACTGTCTCTACTGTGGGGCTAATCAGCATTTTTACCAGCATCAAACCTGAAATGTCCACAGTTGCTGTCGTATTGTTATTTTCAGTACAGAAAATCCTTCCTGGCTCTGCTCTCCCATACGGGAACATTCACTGCAGACATGCAAGCAGGAGCTGAGCTGCTATATCCACCCTGTGTGCCTTTAGTGAATAGGAAACACAAGGTAACTGGATACCATCTGAGACATTTTAGCCTTAGATTTGAATTATTTTGTTCCCTGGGCTCTTTCTAAATAGCTCCTGTGGTTCAAACACAACCTACCCAAAGCAAGCTGAAGCTCCTACCTCACACGGGTAAACCCTCTGCTCTATCCTCCACAAGACACACACCAGCACCTTCACCACCCTTGAGCAGGCTGGGGCTGAACCTCAAAAGGAGCCGAGACAAAACACTTCAGGACCATGTAGGGGCAGATGCTGAATTTCTGGGCAAGAGCCCTAAGATTAAAAGAGCCCAGTTGGTCTCAGGGAGAAATGAGTTACCTGTTTAGAAAATGTCTTTTTCATTTCTAAAGAACTTTTCAGTGTTGACTGACAGACCAGCACAGATCCACAAATCCCTGCCCTGGTCCCTGCTGCCTCTCTCCTCCCCACAAAAGGAGGAGCACAGATCCTTCCAGCACAGCAGCAGCCAGCTTCGCTCACCAAGATCTCACGGACAGCATTCTATTGCCTATGTGAAGCCCAAGGGACTTACTCCCCGCTCAGAAAGCAAGGAGGCAGGATGACACATGAACAGGCATGGACCACTGGTGAGCTTTTGGCAAATGCCACAAGAGTCTCAATCCCTCCTCAGACTCATGTCATGATTTTGACAGGAACCAGGGCAGGTTGGCTGGAGTAAGAGCTGCAAGAGCTGGGGCTAACCCCACATGCCCTGACTCCTCAGGCAGTAACTTAAAGATTTCTGAGAGACATTGACAGGAAGAACCCCTTTCAGCATCCTCCGCATGCCAGCACCACTGGGAAACACCTTCTGCAGTTTAATTTATAAACCAATAAAACATCAGTACAAGGCTGAATGAGTCTTGAGTCATGGCAACTAATGCACTGGAGTCCTCCTTGCTAAATCACCCTTGTTGACATGAGACCCATTAGCGAAAATCTGTTATTTATTTCCCAGACACAACTGCAGAGGCAATGCAAGCAATGCTGACTACTGCATGCCAGCATAAAGGCCTGTACCCAGTTCCTCTAGAAAAGCTGTTTCTGAAGAGCACAGACTCTCAGCTTAAGATAATGTCCTGGGTTAAGCTATTTTTCTCCTTCTTAATAGGTGGTGCAGTGCTGTGTTTCAGTTTTACTCTGACAACAGTGCTAATTACACACCGATGGTTTTAGTTGTTGCTAAGTAATGCTTACTCCAATCAAGGACTTGTTCAGTCTCATGCTCTGCTAGTGAGGAGGGGGGCACAGGAAGTCAGGAGGAAGCAGAGACAGGACACCTGACCCAAACTAGCCAAAGAGGTGTTCCATACCACAGCACATCATGCCCAGCATATAAACTTGGAGGAGTTACACGGAAGTTCCTCCAGAAGTGAGGTAGGTTTTTCATCCCACTTTCTCATGTCTTCTCTGATGCTGCAGGTAAAACTATAGGGCGGCCCATGGCGTGTACCTCCTATATCTTTCCTCTCTAGCAACAGGGCACCTTCTGTTAATAGTCGAGATGCAGCTCTGTACACATAGGGAGCTGGATAGATTGTCTCTCAAATGTTTGAACTCCTGGGACAGGAGTTCTTCCACAGCTGAAATGATGGAAGGGGTGAGATTGTCTTCAAACTCTTGGAGTTGACGACTCACTTCATCCCACACATCCTGCCACTCTTGACTGTCCAGCCTCAGAGAAGATCTCTTGGTGGTATTCTTAGATAGTAAGACCCGAGCCCAACCCTGCTTAGCTTCTGAGATTGGAGGAGATCAGGCATTCTCAGGGTGGTATGGCTGTGGGTAAAACACATGTAGCATATGCAGCCATATGCTGGTTCCCAGCAAAAGGAGAAGGCTGGTTTCAAGGGTACTCAAAGGATATTCAAAACCTTTAGAATTCTCAAATGCTGCTGTAAATAGCCTGGTGGGGGTGCAGAGAGTGTGAGGGAATGTCTCTTTATAGGTTTGATTTTCGGAACAGAACTTCATAACTCACAAAGAGTTATAAAGCAGGTATGTTTATTGTGGCGCCGGGTGCGAGGGGGATCGCTCCTCCTAACTCGCACACTGAGAGCTCAACAAGCTAGATATTTATTACACACAAACATACATATTCATCAGATTTCACAAGCGTAGGAGGAGATTATTACAATTAGTTCCAAGAACTCATTAATACCATTCCCCTCCCCTCTATGCCTGTGCACTGCCATCTGGTGGTCTCGGGCCGGGGTCTTCTGGATGAAGTAAGAGGTCTTCCTCGCTATGCACTTTTCACCCTTGGCACAGTTTCCCCAGCTGGCAACCACAAGTCTTATAGAGACTAGTTGAAACAGGTTCTTGTCAGACATTCATCTTCTTGAGGGAAAAGGGTTCCTAATTTCAAACAATATGTTTCAGCTACCTATTCTATTCTGGGTTATAGTTTAACTACAAGACTAGCAAGAACAAGAACATACCTGTTCCCTATACTAAGTTAAGACAATCAAGACAGTTTCAAAAAACTCTTAACCCTTTCCTTAGTCTGTTACTATTCCTCACATCAGGTTGGCCCTCTGGGGGAAGGAAAAAAAGATGTGTAATGGTTAACAATTCCCATTACATGCCTCCCATAGTATAGAGGTGACGACCACGCTGAGAACTCATGCCAGACCAGTTTCATGATCAATGAGTCTATTGAATTACAAGTCATTACCATAAAGTACAGCGAAACAAGTACCTTAGCCCAGGCCCCAAAGCTGATAAACACTAAAACAGCAAATACTTGGCTGCAAGTATGGTATGACATGATGAAACTCTGAGACCAAGCAGAACAAGCCTGAGAGCAAATAAATCAACATTGTAACAAGTGACTATTAATTCAAAACAATGAATGCTTATCACAAATACGATTAGACACACTCTGGTCAGGTCTGTCATTATCTCAACTCTTCGTGCCCCACGTTGGGCACCACAAGGGACTGTTGTGGTTTAAGCCCAGCCAGTAACTCAGAGCCACGCAGCCACTCACTCACTCCCCCCCACTTCCAGAGGGATGGGGAGGAGAATCTTTTGCCACCAGAAAGACACTTTTTAGAGCACTTGTAGGCCATAAGACACAGGCCACCTGGTTAAATCCTGGCAAAGATATATATAAGTGTGCAACTCCTCTCTCTTCTTACCCCCCTGCCAGACTGCAGAACTCACTAGGGGAACAGCCTTCTAGCCACAGGGCTGTACCAACCCTGCTCCCTGCCTTGCACAGCTACAAGAGATGCAGGGAACTTGCCAGAGTAACCCAACAACTTCAGCATTGCTTTAATCACCCACCTGAGCACCACTGGCTGCCCACTTCCCCACCACTGTCTAATCCTGGAGTAGGAGTCAAGCAAAACAGGCTCCAGCCCTACCCCAGTGTCCCTGTAAGCTTAAGAACCATTAATTCAACTCTTTGTGCCCTTTACCCCAACTTACCAAGTGTCAGAAATGTTACTTATCCCCCAGGTAAATTGAGATCTTTCAGAGCCCATATGAGCCATGGCATCCTTTTGTGGCTTGTTTTTGGCATTGTACTTAAGGAAAGTACAAAACATGGAAATGGATGAGGTGTTTTTCACAGCCTTAAACCTGCTGCATCCACCTTTGAAGTACTCCCTCTTCTTCATGGATCACATTTTCACTGTGCCTGGGTCCCTGGCCAGGAATTTGCTACCACACACAGAGGTGAAGCAAGCCCAGCTTCATGCCTTTATGAGCCAACCTTTGTAAAAAGCATAGGGAAAAAAATCCCACAGCTGTGATAAACTCTGATAAGCAGAGCAAGTCATCTGCAGAATATCAAGGAGTACTCTCCATGCAGCTGGTCTTGTCTGCTTCTTTCCTCAGTAGTTTTAGCTGAAATGGAAAGTAGCACCAAAGTAACTCTGCCTGAGGGCTGCGCCAAAACAGGGGAGCACACAGATCTGGGACCATAGCTCCTGAAGAGTTCAAGGCCAGTGTCGTGGTTGGACAGAGCCTTGGGTGGCATGGTTTAGTGTGAGGTGTCCCTGCCCATGGCAGGAGGGTTGGAACTAGATGATCTTAAGGTCCTTTCCAACCTTAACTATTTTATGATTCTGTGATTCTATGTGCTGTGAACCTACCCAGTGATGTTAGTCCATGCCTATGCTTTCCCCTTGCAGACTGCAATGGGAGAGATTAATATTCTCCTTTTAATGCTATTTGCCATGCAGGTTCTCTCAGGAACTTTCCCACCTGCCAGTCTCAAAGCTCCCTTTTCTCTTCTCTCTCTGAAAACAAAGAGGAAGAAGAGAAGGCTGCGTGGAGACCTCATATCAGCCTTCCAGTATCTGAAGGGGGCCTATAAGGATGCTGGAGAGGGACTCTTCATTAAGCACTGTAGTAGGACAAGGGATAATGGGTTCAAACTTAAACAGGGGAAGTTTAGACTGGATATAAGGAATACATTCTTTACTGTTAGGGTAGTGAGGCACTGGAATGTGTTGCCCAGGGAAGTCGTGAATGCCCCATCGCTGGTGGTGTTCAAGGCCAGGTTGGACAGAGCCTTGGGTGGCATGGTTTAGTGTGAGGTGTCCCTGCCCATGGCAGGGGGGTTGGAACTAGATGATCTTAAGGTCCTTTCCAACCCTAACTATTCTATGATTCTATGATTCTATGGCCAAGTGTGATACTGGCATCTGCATGTGGAACATGTTCCCTGGGAGCTGGGCACGTCCACCAGCAGCCCTTTAGGAACAAAGCCAAGCTTGTACTGTCTGCCCAAAGAGTCAGATGTGTCCCGCCAGCAGCAGGAGCCTGGGGCAGGAGGTGAATGAGGGCCATGCTCAGCACTGGAAGGTGGGCAGAGGCTGATGTGGGTATTGCAGAGCTGCAGTCAAGCGCTCTCTCAGGAGAGCAATAAAGGGTGATGAAGCAGAAGAGGCCCCACCTTAACACGTGGGGTTCTTTGTTGCAAGGATGAGCTATATGCTGAGATTACAGAAGCTGATGTACAACACTCGGTTCAGCAATGGGGAGTGGAGCTCATGTTGCAGTCTACAGTCTCCTCTGGCTGTGCTGTCATGGGAAATCAATACAAACCCTGTTTGAGGGCATGTGCTGAGCTCCAAGACCCCACTGAACAGCACCGAATACCCCTGGAAAACCCTTCCTGGGTTTCGTCCCCTGGGAAAGGGGTGGGCGGAAATGGAGACCCAGGAGGCCAGAGCCAGCCAGGCAGGCGCAGCGAAACCATACTAGGGCTGCAGGTTCCAGCCCAGCTGCCCTCGGAATGGGAACGGTGGCCCCAGCCCCAGCTCCCCACCGACCCCCACCTCTGCCGGCCCGGGGCCCTGCTGCCACCCCAGGGACATCCCTAGCTAGGGCACTGGGGCACTGGGACCCGCGACGGATCTCTTGCAGCTACTTGCAGCTACGCCCTCCACCTCCGAGCACTCACCGAGGGAGACCAAGGAGCAGTTCTTCTGGGCACAGCCCACCACTGAACAATGACACAATCTATATTAATAGTGTGATTGCAATTTGAATGGTTACCTACACCTGTGGCATGTAAGCAAACATAATCTCCTACTCTGGTTCCTGGTGCAATACGTCTTTGTACACAGGTACAATATTTTCTACTTGGATTAGTATTAACTATCCCAAGTTTTAACTTCTCCCTCGGATGTAGATTGCTAGTGTTCACCCAAAAGTTTGTCCATGAGACAGTGTTGGGAACTGGAACGCCAATTAATGGAAGGTCCGGATTTTCTCCTGATTTAAGCAACTGTGCACACACCCAGCAGTCACTATGATTAAAGACTTTAGTAACAGTCTGAATTAATTTCAAGTATAAATTTTGGTCCCAGGCTTGTATGCCAATAATCACATAAATCCAAATTATGACTGACACAATTTCAAACATAAGGGTCCTGAAGGTTCGATCCACCATGTCTTCTCTGGCTCTGGTGCTTTCTTTATTCTTGAATAATGTATCCAAGCAGCTTGTTCCTTTATCTTCACTGCTGTAAAGGTAGTCAATAATATCTGGTACAGTCCACTCCACTTCTCCTTTAGGGGATCTCCTGAAAAATTCTTAATATAAACCCAGTCTCCGGATCTGAAAGGGTGAATCGGATAATCCAAATCCAATCTTGCTCTTGTCCCTAATATTCTCTTATTTATTTCTTCTAACTGCTTTCCCAGATTGACCAGAAACTGATGGAGATAGCCTTCTCCCACTTCCTGAAGACTTTCTCCTGTAAACTGGGATTGATATGGTCTTTCATATTGTCCTGGGTTAGCCAAGGAGAGACAGCAGGATTCACCCATATATCTTTAATTATTACTGAAATTCACAGTTGGTTTTGGTCCTTAGTCTATGTCCTTCCCAAGCAAGATACTTCCCAAACTCTAGTACATCATACAATTGATTACTTTGAAAAGTTTCTCATAAAAAATAATCTAACTGCAACATCTCCTTCTGGGAGAGATGGGGAGTAACTGACGATGTAGCAGAGCTGTCAAGTACCACCTTATTTTTCCATTTTGCCTGATTCAATACCATGTGCAACAGCAGTTGTTGCTGTTGAGGCATAGTCCCTTTCAAGAGGGAAGGGTTATGCACCAACTAAGCGTAGGCATTTCTTTTGGTGTCTGAGCGTCATGGTGATTAGAAGAAAATGCTGTGGGACTCTTCATCAGGGACTGTAGCGATAGGACAAGGGGTAATGGGTTCAAACATAAACAGGGGAAGTTCAGGTTAGATGTAAGGAAGAAGTTCTTTACTGAGAGAGTGGTGAGGCACTGGAATGGGTTGCCCAAAGAAGTGGTGAATGCTTGATCCCTGACAGTGTTCAAGGCCAGGTTGGACAGAGCCTTGGGTGGCATGGTCTGGTGTGAGGGGCTTAAACCAGGACAGAGGCATCCCTGCCCATGGCAGGGGGTTGGAACTAGACGATTTTAAGGTCCTTTCCAACCCAACCCATTCTCTGATTCTATGATTTGACAGAGTGGCTAATGGTTAGAAAGCTAGCTGCTGTCCAAAAGATGCTGAAACAAGCTTATGTGCAGAAGCCCATCCTTTTGGGGTACATAACTGGTGGCATACACCAACTCCAGTGCTAGAAGTTACTTTTTGCTTGGGCAAGTTGCTGAGGCTTATGTGCATCTGTTTTCCCATCTGTAAAACAAATAGGTGTGATTCTTCTCTAAAGTGCTTTTGAGATTCAGTGATAAGTGTGTTCTCATTGTTGTACTGCTAACCAGTGGCGATGCAGAAGCTGTGTATCAGTTCTGCTGATGGCCACCTTTGTAGTGCTCCCATCTGCCCTTTCCTCTTAAGCAAAGACTTAACCTTAAGCATTAACTAATTTGTATTCAGTTGTCCTGGGTTCAGCAGTAGCAGTCATTTTTCTCCTTCTTAGTAGCTGGTGCAGTGCTGTGGTTTTGGCTTTTGGCCTGGGAACAGCACTGAAAACACCGATGTTTTTAGTTGCTGCTCAGTAATGTTTACTCTGAACAAGGACTTTCTGAGTCTCATGCTCTGCCAGGGAGGAGGGGAAGCCGGGAGGAAGCAGAGACAGGACACCTGACCCAAACTAACCAAAGAGGTATTCCATACACATCATGCCCACTATAGAAACTGTGGGCACTTACCCGGAAGGGCTAGATCACTGCTCAGGTTGGGCTGGGTATCGGTCGGCAGATGGTGAGCAGTTGTATTCTCTTCCCTTGTTATTTCCCTTATCATTATTATTATTGGTGGTAGCAGCAGTGGTTTGTGTTATACCTTAGTTACTGGACTGTTCTTATCTCAACCCGTGGGAGTTACATTCTTTTGATTCTCCTCCCCATCCCTCCGGGAGCAGGGGGAGGAAGGTGGGGGGAGTGAGAGAGTGGCTGCGTGTTTCTGAGTTACCGGCTGGGCTTAAACCATGACACATATAAAATTCTACATGGCCTAGCCTCTTCTGTCGACCGAAGTTTAGTTGGAATTCTTAATAGAGCCAGTGGTAAGGATTGGTACCAGTATAAATTCGTTTCCTAACATATTTTACTAATCTGCTGTTTAATCAGATGGTTCATCTTTTCTACTAGCCCACTGGCCTGAGGCCTGTATGGAACATGTAGCTGCCAATCAATTTCTAATTTTTTGCTAATTTCTTGTAATAATTTTGCTCTAAAGTGTGAGCCTTGCCGCTGGTACTCCAAAACAAGGTATTATCTCATTTAATAATGTTTTGATTACTTGTCCTGCATTATTTATTCTACAAGGGAATGCTTCTGGCCACCCTGAAAAAGTATTCGTTAACACCAACAAATATCTATAGCTTCCTTATCTCAGTAATTCAGAAAAATCTATTTGCCACTGCTGTCCTGGAAAACTTCCTCTCCCTATTGTCCCTATTTAATTTTTATTTTCAGTTTTAGGATTATTCTTAAGACATAGCTGACATTGTTTTGTCACTAACTGAACCATGGTGTATGGATTCCTTCCTACAATTTGTTTGTCTAAGTATTTATATAAAGAGTTGCTAACCCAATGAGTTTTATTATGTTCCTCCTGAATTAGCTTCCAGAGTTGATTATAGGGAATTAAAATTCGTCCGTCAGGTATCTGAACCCAACCCTCTTTGTTTTCCTGTCCTTTCAGATCTTCAATTAACTTTCTATCCCCTTTTGAATATCCAGGTTTAGATTTCTCAATTGTTAGCTTGCCATCAGGGATTAAGGACATGATTTTAGATTGTTCAGCTGCTCGTTTGGCTTCAAAATCAGCCAAATTATTTCCAATTTCCTGATTAGTCACCTTATTGATGGCCTCTACAATGCATAATAGCTACTTCCTCAGGTAGCTGAACTGCTTCCAGTAGCCACAGAATTTCTGTAGCATGTTCAATCTGTTTCCCTTGTGGGTTCAAAAGTCCTGGTTCTTTCCAGATGGCACCATGTGCATGGACCACACCAAATGCATATTTCAAATCAGTCCAACTATTTAGCCTTTTGCCTTTAGCCAATTCCAGGGCTCTCGTTAATGCTATTATTTCTGCCTTTTGGGCAGAGGTGTTCATGGGTTAAGATTTAGCTTCTATTACCTGTGAAGTGGTGGTAATGGCATATCCTGCCTTTCATTCACCATTTTTCATGTAACTACTACCATCAGTAAACCAAGAATCAGCATCTTCCAGAGGTTTTTCTTTCAAATCTAGTCAGCTCGAATATACAGCCTCTATAGTGGCCAAGCAGTCATGCGTTAGTGGTTCTGTCGATTGTTCCTGCAAAAAGGATGCTGGATTCACAACATTAGTGACCTCAATTTCTATGTCATCATGTTCCACGAGGGTGGCTTGGTATTTTAAAAACGTGAAGGAGGTAACTAATGAGCTCCTTTCTGTTCCAGGACTACTGATACAACATGAGACACTAGCACAGTAATCTTTTGTCCCAAGGTGAATTTGCGAGCTTCTTCACTAATCAAGACAACTGCTGCCACAGCCCTTAGGCATCTGGGCCATCCTTTGCTCACCTCATCCAGCTGTTTTGAAAAATATGCCACTGCCCTCTTATAGAGTCTAGCTTCTGAGCAAGGACCCTCAGGGCTATTCCTTGTTTTTCAAAAGCAGGTAGCCAAACAGGTTTAGTCACATCCAGAATTCCCAGAGCTGGAGGTCTTATTCACCCTATTTTTGAATTTCTAAAAGCCCCCCTCTGCTGCATCAGTCCATTCCAGTATAGAAACTGGGGGCAGTTACCTGGAAGGGTTAGATCATTCCTCGGGTCGGGCTGGGTATCAGTTGGCAGGTGGTGAGCGATTGTATTCTCTTCCCTTGTTGTTTCCCTTGTCATTATTATTATTGGTGGTAGCACTAGTGGCTTTGTGTTATACCTTAGTTACTGGACTGTTCTTATCTCAAGCCGTGGGAGTGTGGAATAATTAGGAAATGTGGAATTAAACTTATATTTGAAATGCAGCATTGTCCACACATAAGGGAAAAACAGACTTTCAGAGCCTCTCCGGGCGAGATGCAACCACACCTGGCATGCCAGGAATGTGCACTTCACAGCGGCTCCCGTAACACAGACAGAGGGTAGAGCGAGGTGGAGATCTCGCAGTTACGTTTTGTCCTAACTTCAGCAAAAAAATGGGAACTAGGTGGTACAAGAAACTGATAAGCTGCATGCTTGCTACCCTGAGCCAGCAGCCTGTCATCTTTTGACAGAATGCCATCCTCTGTGTGAACTTTGCTTCGTTATAATGTCATTATAATGCATATACATGCTAAAATACACACCCATCTCCAATGCGACCCCCCCTCCAAAATGAGACCACCCCTCTCTGAGCATGCGCTCTGAATTTTTGGTGTCATATACCTTTAAAACAAAGCGAGAGAAATTTACACCAATAGTAATAAAGGTATGTATGACTAAAGTCACTCAATCTCCACCCTGAAGGTGAAAAGTAGTATAAAATGACCCAAGAGAGAGGGGGATATTGGGGAAGATACCATCGTGGACGAGTCAAGGAAGATAACATCAACAGACTCCTGGGACCAGTCGATGGGCTGGACCCTCCTTTCCCCCCCCATAGGGACGCCTGTGGGTAAGACTTGCACTGTATCCAGTGCTTTCCTAGGAAAACTTAGAATCTCTATATAGAGTTACTTTTACTGTCACCTGTATATTTTAGAGCTATGCTGTGTTAACTTTATCGAGTGCTTGTATTCATGTAACTATTATTCGCGCGTGCTTTTGCAGACAGTATTTATCACCGGCAATCCATAAGAACCTGTACCTGTTGCATCAGTAATCTGTCACAAATCACAATAAACTGCACTGTTTCCGGTAACAGAGTGTAATTTCCTCACTGAACGCAACCCCATCTCCCGGTGTGGCCGTGAGAGTTCATGAGCACAACTCGATCGGCAGTGTGGTGCACTATCAGTGACTCCAGTGCAGTGAAGTTCGATCTAGCGAACACGGCCGGATTGATAGTTGCATTTGATTGTATCTAGACAGCGTGATATACTATCAGTGACTCCGGTGCAGTGAGGTTTGAGATAGTGAACACGGCTGGGCTGATAGCTGCCGCTGATTTTTCCCCATTTAACGCAACAGCATGTGCTCTGAATTTTTGGTGTCATATACCTTTAAAAGTAAAGCAAGAGAGACATTTGCACCAATAATAACAAAGGTATGTATGACTAGAGTCACTCAAGCTCCACCTTGAAGGTGAAAAGTAGTATGAAATGACCCAAGAGAGAGGGGGATATTGGGGAATATACCATTGTGGAAGATAACATCAACAGATTCCTGGGACCAGTCGATGGGCTGGACCCTCCTTTCCCCCCCCATAGGGACGCCTGTGGGTAAGACTTGCACTGTATCCAGTGCTTCCCTGGGAAAACTTAGAATCTCTATAGAGTTACTTTTTACTGTCACCTGTATATTTTAGAGCTATGCTGTGTTAACTTTATCGAGCGCTTGTATCCATGTAACTATTATTCGCGCGTGCTTTTGCAGACAGTATTTATCACCGGCAATCCATAAGAACCTGTACCTGTTGCATCAATAAACTGCATTGTTTTGGTAGCCAATTGCAATCAATAAACTGCACTGTTTCAGTAGCCAATCGTCACTATCGGTGAATCCGGACCAGTAGAGGTTCGATATAGCGAACGTGGTGAGACTGGTAGTTGCAGCTGATTGGACTGGGCAGTGTGGTGCACTATCAGTGGATCTGGATCAGTAGAGGTTCGATATAGTGAATGCGACCAGACTGGTAGTTGCATATTGGAGCCGATCCCGGCCCCTCTAGTAAAGCAAGGGGGTTTATTTTCTCCCCTTTAACGCAACAAGGGCTTAGAGCAACCTGGTCTAGTAGAAGGTGTCTGAGTCAAGACAAACAACTGAGTCAGAGAAAGGGAGAGAGACCAGAAAGTTTACATACCATGGTTGCAACCAGTAATGCTTTTCATCTCATTTCAAACACTGCTCATGGTTTCCTCTTTCTCCCAACCCTAACCAAAGCTCAGCAGTGACCAGATGAGTTCCGCGGAGTCATCAGCAGGCAACAATCCAACACTGCACACCATATCTCCTGCTCTGAAAGACTGTTACAAGAGATGGAGCCTGACATCATGGATCGGATGAATTCAGTAGCTTTATAGGAATTGGTCCACGCACTAAAGAACGATATCTCTCTCTCTTTTTTGTGTGTGTGTGGGCGTATGAGACAAGAGTGATGGTATATTGAAAAATGTGGAATCTGAGCATGATGTGAATAGTACGGAATAAGGGGTTGTTGTGGTTTAAGCCATAACTCATGCAGATTGCCCACGTACTCCCCCCTCTTACTTTCCCCCCCGTGCTCGGAGGGATGGGAAGGAGAATCGAAAGAATGCAACTCCCACAGGTTGAGATAAGAACAGTTCAGTAACTAAGGTATAACACAAACCACTACTGCTACCACCAATAATAATAATGACAAGGCAAACACAAGGAAAGAGAATACAACTGCTCACCACCTGATACCAAGCCCGACCCAGCAGTGCACCCCCCCCCTTCCGTGTCCCTGCCCCTCATTTTTACATCCTGGGCATGACATGCTGTGGCATGGAATAACCTCTTTGGTCAGTTTGGGTCAGGTGTCCTGTCTCTGCTTCCTCCCGGCTTCCCCTCCTCCCTGGCAGAGCATGAGGCTCAGAAAGTCCTTGGTCAGACCAAAACATTACCAAGCAGTAACTGAAAACACAGGTGTTATCAGCGCTGTTCCCAGGCCCAAAATCAAAGACAAAGCGCTGCACCCGCTACCAAGAAGGAGAAAAATGACTGCTACTGATGAACCCAGGACAGTATCTCTGGGAATGTACTTAGAAGAACACAGCCATGTGAGCAATCCAGACAACTATTTAACATTTGTAAAGTAGTGAACAAAAGGCTTTTAGGCCTTGCTGGGAGGTTACTAAAGGATGTGTGGAGGTTACTATAGGACGCATACGTGCAGAAAGTTTTGAGAAAGTTGGCACTGACGGTTGTTGAGAGGGATGCGTATGAAGGAACTGATAGCTACGTCCTTGAAACCATCATCTGTTATAACCACAACTTTGGAATCACTGACTATAGTAGTTAGCCAATATTAAGCTGTTACTAATATTTAGCTAAAAGATATTAACCAATCACATATTGTTGAATGTTCCAGCGTCTTGAGATACCTTATAAAAGCACTACTCTTGTTACAATAAATTGTCAACACTTGGATTAAATTAATCTGTGCATGTTGTTCGTTCATCCTCCGCAACAAGTATCCACCCCTTATTCCATACCATTCACGTCATGCTCAGATCCCACATTTTCAATATACCATCACATGTGTATATATACATCCACACACACACACAGAGGGAGAGAGATCATCCCGTAGTCCATGCACCAATCCCTATAAAGCTGCTGAGTCCATCCAGTCCATGATATCGGGCTCCATCTTTTGTAACAGTCATACAGGGCAAGAGAGGCTGTGTGCAGTGCTCACAGTTGTGAATAACCTGGGCAATAGTGTCCATTGTTAAGTCCACCCCTCAATCATGAGTCCATCTGTATGCTGCATCTCTGCCCTGATGGCCTGAAGTGTCATGGGCCCACCAGGCTCAAAATAATTCACCCTCCCCTCCAGCAGTTTCTGTAACTTGTCGTTGGGGACTCCAAACAGCTTCCTTCCATCTCTGATGCTTCCAAAGCACTGGAGGGGCCCAGTGGACTAGATCCTTGCCCATACTGTCCCACACACCCTGCCACTCATGACTGTCCAGCCACTGGGAAAATCTCTTGGTCATCCTACATCGTAGTCCAGCCACAGACAAGACAAACACCTCACTCTGCTTAACTCTCAGGACCACACAAAATGGTCATGGGTAAAACACACTCTGTATGCATGCCAACATGGTGATCCCCATCACAATCAGCAGGCAGGTCTCAAGGGTACTCAAAGGCCATTCAGACACTTCAGTATTCTCAAAATAGGCTGCTGTACTTGTCACTGGGGCTGGTGTAGCTGTTGTGCTTGCCAGCTCTCTGACCACCAGCTGCTCTTTGTCTGAGTCCAGATCTTCCTCCTCTGCCTTGCTGGGAAGTGCTGCGTGGTCTCCTGCATCCTCCTGGGGCTCGGGCTTGCGGGGCTCTGCAGGCAGCTGCCGGGGGATGTTCTCAGCCACCGCAGGGCTGGGCTCGCCCGCCGCCTGCCCTCTCAGTTCGGTAGCCGCCTCCTCCCACGGCTCAGCAGCTGCCGGGCTGGGCTCGTCGGTGGGGCTCACCCCCTCTGCCACCTCCTTCGTGGCCTCCTGGTCCCGGGGGCAGCTCTCCCAAGCCATTTCAGCCACCAGGAGCTCCCGGGGCTGCCCCCCCTCAGCTCCCCACAGCCTCACGAAGACAGAGGCGAGGATGAGGGCCAGGACAGTGAAGAGCAGCCAGACAGCCAGGTATATGTCCACGTCCACGTCCACATCCTTCCCCCCCCCCCCCCCCGCTTCCAGAGCCTGCTCATATTACAAGCCATTCCAATAAAGTACAATGAAACAAGAACCTTAACCCAAAATCCATATCCGAAAAATGCTAAGGTAACAAATACTGGCTGTAAGTAAGGTACAACAGGCTGAAACCATGGACTCAAGAGAATCAAGAGCAACAACTTTAAGAGCCAATAAATCAGCATTGTGACAAGTGTCTATTAATCCTGCAGTTATCTCAACCCTTCCTGCCCCACGTTGGTCGCCACAAAGAACTGTCATGGTTTAAGTCCAGTCAACCATGAAGTTTTCTCACACACTCACTCTTTTCTCTTTCTTCCCCCAGTCCCGGGGGGATGGGGAGGAGAATCGACAGAATGCAACTTCCACAGGTTGAGATAAGAACAGTTTAGTAACTAAGGTATAACACAAACCACTAATTGTGGATGATTTCTTGTTAGAGAATGGACATATGCCTGCTCTGAATGAAAGCAACTATGCGCAGCTGGCCATGTAGCAGGGGTAACTCCTGGTTACCTCTGTGCAGCCGACCATGGAAAAGAAGTTGTCGTGGTTTAAGCTCCCCAATCCCAAAAACCTGACCATGCTGAGCACCCCCAGTCCACCATCACCCTTCCGGGTCTCTGCCCTCCGTCTTCACATCCTGGACATGACGTGCTGTGGTATGGAATAACCTCATTGGTCAGCCCAGGTCAGGTGCCCTGTCTCTGCCTCCTCCCAGCTCTCCCCTCCTTCCGGGCTCCCCTCCTCCCTGGCATAGCATGAGGCTCAGAAAAGTCCTTGGTCAAACCAAAACATTGCCAAGCAGTAACTATAAACACTGGTGTTATCAGCGCTGCTCCCAGGCCCAAAATCAAAAACACAGCGCTGCACCAGCTACCAAGAAGGAGAAAAAAGACTGCTACTGCTAAACCCATGACAGAAGTAACTCCCGGATAGCTAATGAAACAAGAATTCAGGCCTAGAAGATAAGAAGGAGCTAAGATAAGGAGGATGCTAAATTGGACTGCAAATCTTACTTGCTTACAAAACCCACACATTAGGTTCTCACGAAACATGTTAACCAATAGTATGCCTGTTGCTAAGTATATGTAACCAATTGTAGAAAGACATGTAACGTTAGAGCTGTAAGCCTAAATTATATAAACTGTAACTGCGCTATTGTAATAAAAACCAACATTGTAAATTTGCTGAGAGTAATGTTAGCTATGTAACTGAAGCAAGGCTGATAC
This sequence comes from Myiopsitta monachus, assembly GCA_017639245.1. NCBI lineage: Eukaryota > Metazoa > Chordata > Aves > Psittaciformes > Psittacidae > Myiopsitta > Myiopsitta monachus. The sequence goes on from CM029940.1 coordinate 6,367,817, forward strand.
AATAAGGTTTGGGTAATTGTTAATTAAGGCCCATTCGTGAAGTTTGGGTAATCATAAACTACAGGTGTTCCTTTGTCTTTAAGAAACTGCAGAAACCCCCTTATCTATGTTCCTTTGTCTTTGAGACAAACTGTAGAAGCCCCCTTATCTATAAGACTGTAAATTCCAAAGGACAACTAAGAGGGGGCAGAAGAAGCAGTAAGGGACATGCGCAGAGAAAGAAGGTAAAAAGTTCAACCTTAAAAGTCTGTATAAAGGTCATTGAGGAAGACTCTTACTTCATCCCGAGACCCTCACCCAAGACCACCAGGAGACAGTGCACATGCGGAAAAGACTTGCGAAACTAATTATCATACACAGCGGGAGCAAATTTACCTATAACAACATCTTAGTGAATATGCATGTATAAGCTCTGTAAAAGGAGTGACTGTGTGATCGTTGGTGTGCGTGCTGGCGGAGCGGAGACTCCCCGCGCACCCAGCACTGTTTGCTTATTGCCTTTCCTATATGAAATTACAATAAATATCCATTTGATTTGGAATTGGTCATTGAACATTTATAACACCATCAATAAACGGGCTTTAGTCTAATCATATTGATTCCTGACTGAGTCCTCGCGGCAACTACTGCTACCACCAATAATAATAATAATGACAAGGCACACACAAGGAAAAATAATACAACTGCTCACCACCCAATACCAAGCCTGACCCAGCAGTGCACCCCCCCCTTCCGTGTCCCTGCCCCTCATTTTTACATCCTGGGCATGACATGCTGTGGCATGGAATAACCTCTTTGGTCAGTTTGGGTCAGGTGTCCTGTCTCTGCTTCCTCCCGGCTTCCCCTCCTCCCTGGCAGAGCATGAGACTCAGAAAGTCCTTGGTCAAACCAAAACATTACCAAGCAGTAACTGAAAACATTGGTGTTATCAGCGCTGTTCCCAGGCCCAAAATCAAAGACACAGCGCTGCACTAGCTACCAAGAAGGAGAAAAATGACTGCTACTGCTGAACCCAGGACAGATATGTATCCATCTGGGACCTGGATTAGAAGTTTTGCTAAGCGGATTAAGTGAGGGTTTAACCCTATTGCTGAAAGACACACCGCATTTCATAGTTTTGTAAGAGGGCTAATTCCATATTTGGGAGTAAGTGAATTAAAGAAGGCAATCGTAAACATCTCCTAAACCATAGAGGAAATGATATAATTCAGGCGGAACAAAAAGTGATAACTAGACTATCTAAAATGTTATTACAAATCTGAATGGCTCTAGACATGGTATTGGCAACACAAGTAGGGGTTTGTTCCATAATAAATGAAAGTTGTTGTTCCTATATAGATCAAAATGGCAGAATTGAAACGGATCTGGAGGAAATTTGGAAAAAAACTAAAATATTTCATGAAATGGCCAAGGATGATACCTCCTGGGGTTTTGAAGAAATATGGAAAAAGTTAAGTTCATGGTTACCCAGTCTCTCCTGGTTGAGGCAACTGGTTGCAGGGGTACTGATGTTAATTGTTTTAATATTGATTACTTGTATGATATGCTCCTTCTGGAATTGTAAACAATCTATGATAGATTAAGAAAATTGGAAGAGAAATTAAATCAATCATCAAGTAGAAAAGGGAAATTATTTCAAAAATACTTTGGACAGTAATGATAGTATATAAAATGTTGCAAAAGAATTCGCAAAAGGACAAAAAAAGGGGGGATTTTAGACAAAGGGGGGTACAAAATTACAAAATGAAATATACAAACTTTTAGAATCAATTTTAAGTAATGTTAAGTTTGATGGCTTTGTGACAGTAGTAATGGAAAATTACTGAGATGCATGATATGCAGAGAAAAATATAGAGTACAGCTAGAGAACATACTGAGAATTCTTGTACAAGATAAACTGCTGTAGTTGACGTAGTTCAGGCCTTTATGACCTTAGTACAAAATGAGTGTAAGAAAACAGGCTAGAAGAACAGGATGTAAAGATAGGGAGTATCTGGAATGGCAGGGGCCCAGGATGGGCTGCAGTTAAACTAACTGATAAGTAGGAGGACGGGATGATTGTTATGTCTGTGGTGTTAACGAACCGATTAAGCTTGTATAAGCATCTACTGCGCGTACTTCAGAGGCTGCCAGCAGTGATGAAGATTGTTGGAAGAAGTAAATGACCCTCAGAGACCACCACCACATTTTTGTATGCATGCAGGGAACTTTCTGGAAAATGATGTAATCCATACATAGCCTCATGAATATGTATGTGTGCTCGGGAGCTATATAAGGACTACTTGTGTAGCAATATGGGGCCACACATTAGGAGGACCTATCCCCTGGGTCTCCCGGTTCATGCTACTGCATGAACTCTCTCGTTTCATTTGTTCAAGGTCTTGTTGTTGCTAAGGGCCACATTTTAAATCATTCTTCTTCTGGTTCAAGTGATAGAGAGGGCTTACAATCAAACTGCAATTTGGGATGTTCATTCTCCAGAAATACACAACACTTGAGAAAGCTTGTGTTTCTTTCTTATTAGTTGGTGGAGACATTGCTGTTATCTTGTTGATCACATCTATGGGGATCTGGCAACGTCCATCTCACCATTTTATTCCCCAAAACTGAATCTCCTGTGCAAATCACTTGACCTTACTCCGTTTTATGGCAAAACTGGCCTTCAGAAAAATTTTGATTCTATTCCTCCCTGTCTCAAAAAATTCTTCCACTCTATCGCCCCACACGATAATGTCATCAATGGCAGATGGCATGGCTGTGTTTCCACCCCTGAGAAACCTTAGCCCAAGCCCCCAAGTTGATAAACACTAAAACAGCAAATACTGGCTGCAAATAAGGTATGACATGCTGAAACTCTGAGGTCAAGCGCAACAAGCCTGAGAGCAAATAAATCAACATTGTGAGGAGTGACTATTAATCCGAAACAATGAATGCTTATCACAAATAGGATTAGACACACTCTGGTCAGATCTGTCATTATCTCAACCCTTCCTGCCCCACGCTGGGCGCCCAGCTGTTAACTCAGAGCCTCTCAGCCAGTCACTCACTACACCCGTTCTTTCCCCCCAGCTCCTGGAGAGATGAGGAGGAAAACTGAAAGAATGTAAATCCCATGGGTTGAGATAAGAACAGTCCAGTAACTAAGGTACAATAGAAAACTACCACTTTTACCACCACCAATAATAATAAGGGAAATAACAAGGGGAGTGAATATAAAACTAGAAGGAGAAAAGGAAAAGAAAACATTAAACCCAAGCAATGCACAATACAATTGCTCACCACCCGCCAACCGATACCAAGTCCAACCCAAGCAGCTATCTGGGTCTTCCAGGTAACTCCCCTCAGTTTATGTACTGGGCATGACTTGCTGTGGTATGGAATACCCCTTTGGCTAGTTTGGGTCAGGTGTCCTGTCTCTGCTTCCTCCTGGCTTCCCCTCCTCCCTGGCAGAGCATGAAAGATTGAAAAGACCTTGATCGGGGTAAGCATTACTTAACAAAAACTAAAACCATCTATGTCCTCTCAGCATTATTCTCAGACTAAAGTCAAAACCACAGCACTGCAATAGCTACTAAGGAGAAAAATAACTGCTACAGCTGAACCCAGGACAGTATCCACCCCTTATTCCATACAATTCACATCATGCTCTGATCCCATATTTTTCAATATACCATTGCTTTTTGTCGCATACATATATATATATACACACACACACAAAGAGAGAGATATCATTCCTTAGTCCATGGACCATCCCTATAAAGTTTACTGAGTTCATTCAGTCCAGGATGTCAAGCTCCATCTCTTGTAACAGTCACTCAGGGCAGGAGAGATGGTGTGCAGTGTTGGATTGTTGCCTGCTGACGACACCGCTGAACTCGACTGGTTACTATTGAGCTCATCTGATTTCATCAAAGTTCATTCCTTGTTGAGGTGATGATCGGAGGGAAGTCAGGGTCAGTCGATGGTGACCTGAGGACAGTTTTGCTGCTGCTGCCAGCTTTCCCATGACTTTATACTCTGCTGATTATCATGACAGCACATATCTTCTTTTCAAAGTCCAGGTTGGTGGAGATGGGCATCAAGCTGATGGGCTATAGAAGTGCTATATAGCAGGCAATGATATATAGTTGAGTTCATTGGCTGTTTTCCCCCCAAATTAAATCCCCTTGAGGTACACATCGGACTTCCCCATCTTCCCACATTACCCACCAAGTATATCCAGGTCCCTGAGCAAAAGCAATCCCACGAGTGGGTTTGCCTTTACCTGAAGGAGGAATAACCCAGACTGTCTTCCCCAGCAAATTCTTTATGTGCACCACAGGAACTTTATCCCCCTCTAAAGTACGTAAAATTTCTGATTGGGCTGGGCCAGCCCTGTTGGCAGATCATCTGGTGTTGACCAACCAGGTGGCTTTTGGTAAATTTGTATCCCAATGTTTGAAAGTCCCACCACCCATTGCTCTCACAGTGTAGTTTTTAACAGCCCATTATATCATTCGATTTTCCCAGCTGCTTGGCTTCCCTACCTTCTAGTTCATGACCGTTGGCCCCATTGTCCCAGCATCAGAGCAACCAGGTAACCATGTGCTCACCTGCAAGATGGCTGAAATCTTTTCACAATATTCTGCAGCTCATTCAAGGTTGGGGATCGAGAAGTTACCTCTTCTTATTCCTCTTCCTCTGATTCATGTATTAATAACTCTCATTCAGATGCCGTCCCCCCTAGTACAGGCATTGGATCTTCATCTTTCTTCACTGCACAGGTTGCTCTTTGTGCCTCTTGTTTGTTTTTGCCCTTGCTTATAGGGGCAACTGATATTGGCATAGACTGGTCATTTGGTTCAGCTGCAGAGTCTGTCACTGGGGTTGAAGTGGCTGCAGTGTCTGTTGTCAGGGTTGGTGTAGCTGCTGTGCTTGGGGGTTGAGCATCTGTGTTGTCTGTTGCTTTGCCATCAGATCAAGAGACATCTTTTTCCCCTTGAAGGTACCGGATAGTGTTGAGTGGAGCTCTGTAGGCATACGCCAAGCCCCAGCATGTTGCCATGATTTGTCCCTCACTGGTACTGCCATAATGACAACATACCTCTTTTAAGTGTTTTACTAGCTTTTTCAGATTTTGCACTTGTTCAGGGGTGAAGTTCCAAAGCACTGGAGGGGCCCACTGGCCTAGATACTTGCCCATACGATCCCACATACCCTGCCACTCATGACTGCCTAGCCTTGGGGAAAAACTCTTGGCAGTCCTCTTAGATCTTCATTTAACCTTAGACAAGACCCAGCCCGACCTGGCTTAACTTTACAGATCAGATGAAATAGGAAGTTCTTCAAGGTGGGATAGCTGTGGGTAAAAGACAGGCTGCATCTGTGGCAACATGATTATTCCCAGCAAAAGCAGCAGGCAGCTTTCAAGGGTATACAAAGGCCATTCAAAATCTTCAGAATTCTTAAATGCTGCTGTAAATAGCCTGGTGGGGGAGCAGAGGGTGTGAGGGAATGTCTCCTTCATAGGTTGACCCCCGAGGAAGAAAAAAAAAGATGTGTATTTGCTAAAAATTCCCATTATATGCCTCTCAAAGTATAGAGGTGATGACCATGCTGAGAACGCATGCCAGACCAGTTTCATGATCAATGAGTCTATTGAATTACAAGTCATTACCATGAAGTACAGCAAAACAAGTACCTTAGCCCAAAGCCAGTAAAAACTAAAATAGCAAATACTGGCTGCAAGTAAGGTATGACATGTATGAGACTAAGCGCAACAACTCTGAGAGCAAATAAATCAACATTGTGACGAGTGACTATTAATCTGAAACAATGAATGCTTATCACAAATATGATTAGACACACTCTGGTCAGATCTGTCATTATCTCAACCCTTTGTGCCCCATGTTGGGTGCCAAAAAGAACTGTCATGGTTTAAGCCCAGCCAGTAACTCAGAACCACACAGCCAGTTGCTCACTCCCCACCTTCTTCCCCCCCTACTCCCTTAGAGATTGGGAAAAAAATTGAAACAATGTAAATCCCATAGGTTGAGATAAGAACAGTCCAGTAACTAAGGTATAATACAAACCCACTACTACTTCTACCACCAATAATAATAACGATAAGGGAAATAACAAGGGGAGAGAATATAAAACTAAAAGGGGAAAAGGATAAGAAAATAATAAACACAAGTGATATTTGCTTGGCTCAGCCACCTGCCCACTGATACCAAGCCCAACCCGAGCAGTGATCTGAGCCTTCTGGGTAATTCCCCCCAGTTTATATACTGGGCATGATGTGCTGTGGTATGGAATACCCCTTTGGCTAGTTTGGGTCAGGTGTCCTGTCTCTGCTTCTTCCTGACTTCCTGTGCCCCTCCTCACTGGCAGAGCATGAGAGACTGAAAAGTCCTTGATCGGAGTAAGCATTACTTAGCAACAACTAACAACACTGGTGTGTTATCAACATTGTTCTCAGACTCAAGTCAAAAACACAGCACTGCACCAGCTACTAGGAAGAAGAAAAAAAACTGGTACAGCTGAACCCATGACAACAAATTAAAGCTGTATGACATGCGCATGGGGAAGTACAGTCCTGCCACACACACACACAAGGTCAACCTGACACTTGACTCTACTTCTGTCTGCTGGTGGGACATGCTGTGATGGCCAGCGTCCCAGTATCAAGTTGAGCCAGCTAAAACAAGGCATAACATGCTTAAGTCTAATACCTATGAGGCCACTTGTCACCAAAGAGTATCAAGATATCCCAAGGATGACTACAAGTGATGAGCTCACAGCGCCCACAGTGTCCTTCCCACAAGAAGTATTTGCTGGAGAGCATGAGTTTGAGAGGATGAGGAGGACTGCTGGAAAACCTGAGGAGTCCTTCATGGGACAATCCAGAGATGCCTTGGTTAGGCATCATGCAGATGGTTCTCTTTTAGGAGGACCTCCCCAGGCTTGAACGCAGGCTTCCTCAGGTAAGGGCAGCTGGCACAGCGGAACGCATCCCCCAGGTAGCACTGCCAAGAGACATAAATGCACCTTCTGTAACCGGCAGCAACTTTCACTTCTCTCCCCCTGGGAGATGGTTTTTCCAGCTTAAGAGATGACATGCCCCTCAGCATGTCAGCACAGAAAATGCTTCCCTTCTAGCTCCTTCCCAAGGCATGTCTGGTTAGCAGAGCTGTGCAGAGCACTGTGTGAGCTTCCCCCCAGCCAGTGTGCCCAGGCATGGCTGTGTGCTGGGCTGGGGCAGCCCCCAAACCCCCCTAGGCTCCCTCCTGTAAGGTGACCTGCCCTGAGCAGATCCCTGTGAGCACAGGAGCAGGGAGGTGAAGGTTCGCTGTTCACCCTGACTCCCACAGGGACAGGCACACTGGTGCAGAGCATGTGGGCACAGGGCAGAAACAGCACAAGCAGTGTTTGGGAGCAGTACACCAGCCTAGGGAGCACTCACTAGAGAACACAGTTCTTAGAGATACCCTGCAAAGCACAGTATAAAACCAAAAATGACTATTTACATTTCCACCGGCAGATTTGGGCTGTGAGCTCTTCTTCTGTTCCAGTTCTTCAGCCAGGCCACATGTGCTGTAGAAAAATAAAGACATTACCTGCACCTTTCTGTTTAAAGGCTGTGAGTCACCAACACTCCTTCCAGCTCTACTCACATGCAACACCCCTCATTCTGTCACACAACACAGCTGACTCTGGGACTCTCCTGCTCTTCACTTTGTTCCTCAACACCACAGTTTGTATAACAAGTGTTGAAACATGCTCCTCGCCTTTAAACCAAATGGGAAATGACTCTGGCATTTGCTGTGTGTGCTCTTTCTCCTTGACATTTGAGAAACCAGGGTTTTAGTCAAGGCTGCACAAATTGTGTAGCCACCTTCAGGAATGCTGTTGATCACATCAGTGTGGTAATTTGTAGCAGCTTTGGGGCAGATAGCCAGTTCTCATTGTATTTGGATTTACATTCAAATAGTTAAGAAAGGACATGAACCAAGAGAATTATGCTCTCAGCAAATTACCCACAATCTTTTTAAAACCCATCCAATTATAAGGGTTTAGTGTTACAGTTGAAAGATTCACAAATATGCTAATTCCAGCACTGACCAGTTCTTGCAGGCTTTCTTCTTGCCCATTTCTTTGCAGGACAGAGCTCTGAGATACGATGGATCTGGCTTTTTCAAATCCTCTGAATCCAACAGCTCATCAGAGTCCAAGAGATCCTGAAAACACTATGGAAGAGAACATGCATTCAGTAAGGAATGCCATTGTTGTATTATGTTCAAAGAAATGGTGCTATCTGTAGCACTAACATTAAAGTGCTGCATCTGTGCCCCCTTATCAGTGTCTCCCCTCCACCTTCACCATACCTCTGGGCCCTTAAGACTTCACATATGAGGTATTTTGCCCTAGGGATGCTTTTCTACCTCTTAAGTTGTAAAGCTTCCCAAAAGGCATAACTAAAACTATTTAGAATAGGAAGGAAGAGGAGAGAGAAGGAACAGCAGCAAAGCCTCACAAACCACACCAGATACCAACCATCTCTTCATCATTCATATCGTTGGCAGAGAGCATCCACAGCTTGGCAGTGGGTGGGTCCACAGAGGGTTTTCCTGGATCCAAACCAAAGGAAGAAATAATTAATCCAGCCTTTGCCCTATCTACTCCAAATAATTCAAACAACTTTGGAAAGCCCTACTTCACAGGTTTTTACTCTAGCACTCCTGGGGTGAGCTGTCTCCCTCTTCCAAGGGGTGCTTGCAGGCAACCAGACATGTAGCACACACCACTCCTTACCTGAAGCACCAGGTTTCTTGGCAAAGGAAAGTTTGAGCTGACTTGAGAATCCCACTTCAAAATTGGGCTTCCTGCCTTCTATCTGAACAATGAGAAGGTCATTGCCTTGGTAAACCAAATGCTCTTGGACCGACTGAGCCTCCTCTGGGGTCAAGGCTTTCTTTTGCAGCTGAAATGTAAGATTTTAGGTTACCACATTGTAGAAGGCCCAGTCCAGCATCCCAGTGAACACAACCAATATTTTCAGTCCTAAAGAAAACCACTACCTTTGCAGTAACTAATGTCTGTGGCAGGCAGTGCCCAAGCACATTCACAGTAAACCAGGGTAGCTAAACAACTTGTCACCCAGCAAGTCTCCAGGAATCACTACCTGCATCATGAGGGAGTTTCTGGAAGTGGTCAGTACATACATACCTCCTTCACTTCCACCAACCTGGAGAGAGTCAGAGTTGTGAGGAGTTTGGCTGCTGTCTTGATTCTGCTGTTGTTTCTTGGATGACACAAAAGCAGAAAGTAGGAGAAGGGAAAAATAAGAATAGAGGTCACTGAGAAACCTGGAAGAGAAAAAGTTTAGAAGGAACTGCTGAAGTCAAACCTCTGCTTTAAAATTGGGCCTTTTCTGGTTGACAGCAGGAACAAACCAGAAAGAGCATAAGCAGCTTGTTCATTAAAATAACAGCCTGAGGTGACAAAGCTGTTCTAGCTTCAGATCTGTTCTATATATTCCCAAACCTTCCTCAACCCAATTAACACTCATCAAAAAAAGAAAAAGGCCCCACCTCAAGCCCCAAACAACAGCATTCCCCCAAAACATTTTCACATATTAAAGTGAACAACTCATGAGGTTTTCAAAACTTGGACTCCTAAACGAACATTTCATTGAGAAACAACAGTCAAGAGCCTTGTTCTTGCAGGCAAAAGCTCTTACACATTCACTGTTTTATCAGAAACTCATTACAGGCTTATTTGCTGGGGCACAGGATTGTGCTAAATAGAATCCATTCAACCTCTCTCAGTAGTCCCACTTGCTCTTTATTCCAAGTCCACCAAATTCCAGCCTGACTTTGGAAGAAAGAAACCTCATCTCCTACAGATCTGCACATTTTTAGTTGTGTCCCAGAAGTGTTCCACCCTGCCCCTAAGGTACCATTTGCACTTACTGTAAAAGTTGGTCAGAGAAACTCTCAAAGACTCAATTTGGAGTTTTAGAAAGCAGCATTCTTTATTGCAGTGCTGGGCACACACGCAAATCATTTTGCAAAGGTGAGCGCACCCGATACTTGCCGACAACTGCTATATATTTAGCATGCTCATGCATATTCATAGCTTTTCCAGGAACTAATTATATTTGCATCCTAATTACACATTTATTTTCTTGCTGGGGGGGAGGGGTGGTGTCTTTGGTGGTCATCAGTAGTCTTCCTCACTGTGTTTACTGAATGACCTCAGTGCTTGCGTACGATTACAAGGTCCTAGTGCTGAGTTAACAGCTGGTATGTCCTTGCTTCTGTTCTGTTCCAGTCTCGCTCCATGCTGGGTGCTGCTCTTATCTTGAAGGCTAGCATCCTTGGTCTTATTTACTGTCTTCCTAGTTGTTATCAGTCCCAGGATGTTCCTTCCCCCATCAGCCAAACATTCCTTTCTCTCTACATGTTAGTGAGTTAGAAGAGTTTGGCCTATTCTACTATGTTAAAGGCACACACACTATTGTTAGTTTAAGATTTAAGGTTACAGCACCATAGAGCCACTGCCAGCTCCAAAACATTGGCAAATCTTCCCAACCTGAAGATGGTTTTGCTGCCACTCACACCACCCTTTTCAGCACTGCAGATTGTGCCAGTGCAAACACCATCAGCACAGCTTCTTACCGCATGGTGTTATTTCCCACTTCCACCCTGAACCAGCTCCTTATGCTAGCAAGGTTGAATGCAGATCAAGTATAAGACAGAGAAATAATCTTTTGTCCACCTCCTCGTGTGCTTCTCCAGCTTCCCCTTGGCACATGTTCTGGTTTTAGTCTTAAAACTTAAGTCCAAACACTTGTACGTTTTCTGGATACCTATTTCTCAGCAGGCTTCTGGGGCAGCCTCTCTTGGCATTTGTCACCTGTCTAAAATAACTTCAGAAGCTCCTTGGAAACACAACATCTGCACCTATTTAACATCACATGCCTTTTCAAGGTAGTTTAGGAACAAGTCTATCAGCAATTTCTATCAGCACCCCATCCCTGGCAGTGTTCAAGGCCAGGTTGGACAGGGCTTGGAGCAACCTGGTCTAGTGGAAGGTGTCCCTGTCCATGGCAGGGGGTTGGAATTGGATGAGCTTTAAGGTCCTTTCCAACCCAAACCATTCTAGGATTTTCATAGGGGAAGAGTGACTGAAAATATCTTGGATGGCTACCAGCTTAAACATAGGATAACCCCCTTGCTATTCAGGTTAGTGTGTCAGGAGAATGAATACCTCTGAACATTGGTCAGAGTTTCTGTCCTTCCATTTCAGCCTAATACTCATGAGAATTGCTATGTTGCCATGAAAGCAAGTATGATGTGGATTCTCTCTCTTGATTCTGTAATCACCATTTCTTTCAGGAGGACACAGCCCCCTGGCTTCAGTATCCGGGCTATTTCTGCAAGCACCTCCACATTGTGCTGTACTGCCTGGTACCATGCCAGAGAGGAATCACTTCAAAACTGGACTCCTTGTGATTCACTGAAAAGACAGGGGAAGATGGTACAATTTTACACATTTACACACACAGCTTTGCTTAATACATCAGTTCCGCCTCCCTCCTCACCTCTCATGCTTGTGTACAACAGCAATAAGTGATTAAAGACACCATAGGAAGCACGACAGGGTGTATCACTTCCTTTGCTGTTCCAACCCCCTGTCATGGGCAGGGACACCTTCCACTAGACCAGGTTTCTCCAAGCCCCATCCAGCCTGGCCTTGAACACTGCCAGGGATGGGACAGCCACAGCTTCTCTGGGCAACCTGTGCCAGCACCTCACCACCCTCACAGGGAAGAGCTTCTTCCTAATACCTAATCTGACTCTACCCTGTATTCAGTTTAAAGCCTTTTCTCCTAATCCTGCACCTACAGGCCCTTGTCAAAAGCCCCTCTCCAGGTTTCTTGTAGCCCCTTTAAGTACTGGAAGCTGCTCTAAGGTCTCTCCAGAGCCTTCTCTTCTCCAGGCTGAACAAGCCCAGGTCTCATCCTGTCTCCAGAGCAGAGGTGCTCCAGCCCTCACAGCATCTTCGTGGACTCTGGACGCGCTCAAGCAAGTCCTCATACCTCAGAGACACAATTATCAGCTCCCACCAGTGCCTGAATTTTATCCACCAAATCCTTCAGGGTTTTAACAGGTGACAAGCTGTCCCAGATGATAGCCACGCGCTGGCCTGGCACAACTCCGTACTCCCCCATGTCCACAGCAGCAGCAAACCTGACAGCATGTCGTGGTTTAAGCTGTAAATCTCACGGAGCCTGCTCACTCACTTCTTCCTCTTTCTTCCCTCCCACTCTGATGGGGGGGGGGAGAAAAATGAAAAGAATGTAATTCCCACGGGTTGAGATAAGAACAGTCCAGTAACTGAGGTATAACACAAACCACTGCTGCTACCACCAATAGCAATAATGACCAGGGAAATACAAGGGAAGAGGATACAACTGCTCACCACCTGACCGAGCCAAGAGAGAGAGTGAGCGAGAGCGAGCGAGAGAGCGAGATAGATAGATAGATAGATAGATGGATAGATAGATAGATAGATAGATAGATAGATAGATAGATAGATAGATAGATCCTGGGCATGACGTGCTGTGGCATGGAATAGCTCTTTGGTCAGTTTGGGTCAGGTGTCCTCTCTCTGCTTCCTCCTGGATTCCCCTCCTCCCTGGCAGAGCATGAGACTCAGAAAGTCCTTGGTCAGACCAAAACATTACCAAGCAGTAACTGAAAATGCTGGTGTTATCAGCGCTGCTCCCAGGCCGAAAGTCAAAAACACAGCGCTGCACCAGCTACCAAGAAGGAGAAAAAAAAATGACTGTTACTGCTGAACCCAGGACACAGCAGCAGAGAGAACAGGACAGGGGAGAGACACAGAGGAAGGGTTAGTGCCAAGCACAGCATGAACCTCTGTGGACTAAGACTTAATCACAGAGCATCGACTTCTTTTAATAAATGATTATTTTCTGGAGACAGGCAGCAGAGTTGCCACAAGCAGAGCATTAACAGAAATAGCTACACTTAAAGGCATAATTCAGTTTCTCTCCAGTTAAGAGGCTAGTTTTGGAGGGAGACTGCAGGACATGCCTAAAAAGAAAAAACAAACCCCCTAAGAACCCCAAACCCAAACTAAAGAACAACAAAAAAATTACTTGCTTTCCTTAAAGATTTGAACAGAGACATACACAGGACTTCCGGATTTCCAGACTAGTGACAACTATTTCATCATAGAATCCCAGACTGGTTTGGGTTGGAAGGGAGCTTAAACCTCATCCACTTCCAAGCCCCTGACAGAGGCAGGACCACCTTCCACTAGACCAGGTTGCTCCAGGCCCCATCCAGCCTGGCCTTGAACACTGCCAGGGATGGGGCAGCCACAGCTTCTCTGGGCAACCTGTGCCAGCACCTCACCACCCTCACAGGGAAGAACTTCTACCTAATGCCTAAACTCAACCTCCACTCTGAAAGGTTAAAGCCATTCCCCCTTGTCCTGTCCCTACATGCCCTTCTCAAAAGCCCCACTGATGGTTTCTTGTAGCCCATTTAGGCACTGAAAGCTGCTCTAAGGTCTCTCCAGAGCCTTCTCTTCTCCAGCCCAGCTCTTAGCCTGTCTCCAGAGCAGAGCTGCTCCAGCACTCGCAGCATCTTCGTGGCCCCCTCTCGACTCACTTCAATAGCTCCACGTACCTCTTGTGTTGTTGCCCCAGAGCTGGATGCAGGACTGCAGGGGGGATCTCCCCAGAGCACAGCAGAGGGGGAGAATCCCCTCTCTCAACTTGCGGCTCATGCTCTGGGGGTGCAGCCCAGCACGGGGGGGGGGGTTCAGGGCTGAAGCACACACTGAAGCCAGCTGCTGGGGGGCTTCTCCTCACCCAACACCCCCAAGTCCTTCTCCTCAGGGCTTCTCTAAACCACTTTTCCATCTTGTCATGGTTTAAGCCCAGTCGGCAACCCAGAACCACGAAGCCGCTCGCTCACTCCCCACCCCTTCCTCCCCCCGCTCCCAGAGGGATGAGGAGGAGAATCGAAAGAATGAAATTCCCACGGGCTGAGATAAAAACAGTCCAGTAACTAAGGTATAACACAAAACCACTACCGCTACCACCAATAATAATGATAAGGGAAATAACAAAGGAAGAGAATACAACTGCTCAGCATCCACTGAATGATGATACCCAGCCCGACCTGAGCAGTGATCTCCCCCTTCCGGGTAACTGCATCTCTGACCTGATGGCCTGAAGTGTCATGGGCCCACCAGGCCAAAAATAATTCACCCTTATGTCGCCAATCTAAGTCCATCTGAGCCACTTCAATCTTAGCAGCTTTATCACCCTGTTTCTTGTTCTGGTGTTCCTCAGTGGCCCGACTCTTGGGTACATGAGCATCTACATGGCGTACTTTCACCACCAGGTTCTGCACTCGGGCAGCAATATCTTGCCACAGTGCAGCAGCCCAGATGGGTTTACCTCTGCGTTGCCAGTTGCTCTGCTTCCATTGCTGCAACCACCCCCACAGGGCATTCGCCACCATCCATGAGTCAGTAGAGAGATAAAGTACTGGCCACTTTTCTCATTCAGCAATGTCCAAGGCCAGCTGGATGTCTTTCACCTCTGCAAACTGACTCAATTCACCCTCCCCTTCAGCAGTTTCTGCTACTTGTCGTCAGGGACACCATACAGCCGCCTTCCATGTCCGACACTTTCCCACAATACAGCAAGACCCATCAGTAAACAAGGCATATTGCTTTTCACTTTCTGACAGTTTATTATATGGTGGGGCCTCTTCAGCACGCATCACCTCCTCCTCCTCTGGTGACATTCCAAAATCTTTGCCCTCTGGCCAGTCCATGATGACTTCTAGAATTCCTGGACGACTGGGATTTCCTATTGAAGCTCATTGTGTAATTAGTGCGGCCCATTTACTCCATGTAGCATCGGTTGCATGATGTGTAGAGGAGACCCTGCCTTTGAACATCCAGCCCAGCATGGGCAACCGGGGTGCCAGGAGGAGCTGTGCTTCAGTGCCAATCACTTCTGAAGCAGTTCAAACCCCTTCATAGGCTGCTAGTATCTCTTTTTCAGTTGGGGTATGGTTGGCCTCAGATCCTCTTAATCCCCGACTCCAAAAACCGAGGGGTCGACCTCAAATCTTCCCTGGGCTTTCTGCCAGAAAGAGGCTCCAGGCAGGACCATTCTCCCCAGCTCCGGTGTACAGTACATTTTTAACATCTGGCCCAGTCTGGACTGGTCCAAGGGCTACTGCATGAACTATCTCTCATTTAATTTGCTCAAAGGCTTCTTGTTGCTCAGGGCCCCATTTAAAATTATTCTTCTTCCGGGTCACATAATAGAGAGGGCTTACAATCAAACTGTAATTCGGAATGTGCATTCTCCAGAACCCCATAGCACCCAAGAAAGCTTGTGTTTCTTTCTTATTAGTTGGTGGCGACATTGCTGTTATCTTGTTGATCACATCTGTGGGGATCTGGCGATGTCCATCTTGCCATTTTATTCCCAGAAATTGAATCCCCTGTGCAGGTCCCTTGACCTTACTCCGTTTTATGGCAAAACCGGCTTTCAGCAGGATTTGGATTATATTCCTCCCTTTCTCAAAGACTTCTTCTGCTGTATCACCCCACACAATAATGTCATCAATGTATTGCAGGTGTTCTGGGGCTTGCCCCTGTTCCAGTACAGTCTGGACCGGTCCATGGCAGATGGTAGGGTTGTGTTTCCACCCCTGGGGCAGTAGTTTCCAAGTGCACTGGATGCCCCTCCAAGTAAAAGCAAAATGTGGCCTGCACATTTGCATTCCAAAGGAATTGAGAAAAAGGCATTGGCAATATCAGTCGTGGCATCCCACTTGTCTGCCTTTGACTCCAGGTCATATTGAAGTTCTAGAATGTCCGGTACAGCAGCACTCTTGGGTGGTGTGACTTAATTCAGGACACGATAGTCTACTATATGTCTCCACTCTCCGTTAGACTTTCACACTGGCCATATAGGGCTATTAAAGAATGAGCAGGCCCTACTGATCACTCCTTGGCTGTCCAGTCTATGGATCAGCTTATGGATGGGAATCAGGGAGTCTCGGTTGGTATGTTATTGCCACTGGTGCACTGTTATGGTCGCAATTGGCACTTGTTGTTCTTCAACCTTCAGCAACCCCACAACAGAAGGATCCTCTGAGAGACAAGGCAAGATGGACAGCAGCTCAATTTCCTCTGTCTCCAAAGCAGCAATACCAAAAGCCCATCAGTGCGGGAGATGAAGGGCAACGAACTCTGACCAATACGATCGAGCGTTGACAATTTATTATACGCAAGCAGCACCTTTTATAGAAAAAGCCTCAGAACACTGGAACATTCGATAACATCTGGTTGGTTACATTCTTTAGCCAAGTGTTAGCAACGGTTTAATGATTGGTTGTTACAATAGTAAGTGATTCCAAAGTTGTGATTATAACAGCAGATGGCTTCAACGACATAGTTATCAGTTCCTTCATACGCATCCCTCTCAACAACCGTCCATGACAGCTTTCTCAAAGCTTTCTGCACATACGCGTCCTATAGTAACCTCCAAGCAGGGCCTCAAAGCCTTTGGTTCACTGCTTTACAAATGTCAAACAGTTGTCTGGATTGCTCACATGTCCATTTTCAGCAAGAAACGCTTCAACACATCAGTACCCTTTTGGGTCTGTGAAGTGCCCTCTCCTGAGGTAGTCTATGCCAAGGATGCATGGAGCCTCTGGACCAGTCACAATGGGATGCTTTTGCCATTCCCTCCCAGTCAGGTTGATTTCAGCCTCCAGTACAGTCAACTCTTGGGATCCCCCTGTCACTCCAGAAATACAAATGGGTTCCACCCCTTGACAGTTTGATGGCATCAGGGTACACTGTGCACCAGTATCTACTAGAACCTTATACTTCCATGGGACTCATGTGCCAGGCCATTTGATCCACACAGTCCGGTAAATCCAATTGTCCCCTACCTCCACATGGCTGGAGGCAGGGCCCTTCTAATAGATATCACATTGGACACTTACATCTGGTAGACAGGGATTAGTCTTCTTTGTCACAGGAGCTGAAGTAAAACCAGCTCTTCCACTCCATCTGGGAACCTGCTCACCAGAGACTGAAGCCGCAGCTTTCACGGCATGATCATCCCTCCCCATGGCAGGGGGGTTGGAACTAGATGATCTTAAGGTCCTTTCAAACCCTAACTATTCTATGATTCTATGATTCTATCCTTGACCTTTATTCTCGTCTTCAATTCACGCACACGTTCCTCCAGAGCTGAGGTAGGTTTTCCATCCAACTTGCTCATGCCTTCTCCGTTATCCCACAGTTAAAACCATAGGGTGAACCTTGGCATATACCTCCTATATCTTCTCTCTCGAACAGTAGGATGCCTTTTGCTCATAGCTGAGACCTGGGTTGGTACACGTGGGGATCCGGATAGATTGGATAGATTGTCTCTCAATTGTTTGAGGTCCTGGGACAGTTTTTCCTCAGCTGAAATGATGGAAGGGGTGAGATTGTCTTTGAACTCTCGGAGTTGATGAATCATTTCATCCACTGTTGGTGGTACTATGTCATTCCAGGTTACTGCTGCCAATGAATGGGCATATGATGATGGTGCACTCCGTGTAAATTTCCGCCACATGGGTCGTGTACATTCGACTTCATCTGGATCTATGGGTGCATTCTTGGCATCCAACCTGTAATAGATCATCTCTACAATGGCTGATTCCCTCAGTGACTGGATGCCTTTCTCTAGAGTAGTCCATTTGGCCGAATGATTCATAACATCGTCCTTGTATGGAAACCTTTCTTTCACAGCTGCCAAGAGCCACCTCCAAAGGCTGAGGGACAAATTCTCTTTTGCAATTGCTTTGTCAATTCCCCCTTCCCTAGCAAGTGATCCCTGCTGCTTAGCTTCCCTACCTTCTAGTTCGTGACCGTCGCCCCACTGTCCCAGCATTGGAGCAACCAGGTGATGAAGTGCTCCCCTGGCTGACGGGTAAAGTCTTTTAGCATATTCTGTAGCTCAGTTGAGGTCCAGGGTCAAGAAGTCACCTCTTCTTCTTCCTCTGATTCATGTGATAATGACTCCTGAGCAGATGCTGTCCTGGGTAGTAAGTGCATTGCTTCTTCATCTTGCTTCTTCATCTTTCTTTTCTCTTTTTTCTTTTCCCCTTGCATATAGGGCAACTGATATTGGCACAAATCGATCCTTTGGTTTAGCTGCAGTCATTATCACTGTGGTCGGAGTGGCTACAGTATCTGTTGTCGGGGTTTGGGTAGCTGCTCTACTTGTTGCTGGGGTTGGTGTAGCTGCTGTGCTTGGAGCTGGAGTAACTGCACTGTCTGTTGCAGTTGGAGTTTGAGTAGGTGCTGTACTTGTCACTGGGGGTGGTGTAGCTGATGTGCTTGGAGCTGGAGTAGCTGCGCTGTCTGTTGCGGTTGAAGTTTGAGTAGCTACTGTACTTGTTGCTGGGGCTGGTGTAGTTCCTGTGCTTGGAGCTGGAGTAGCTGCGCTGTCTGTTGCTTTGTCATTTATCCAGAGACATTTTTTCCCTTTGAAAGTAATGGACAGTGTTGAACAGGGCTCTGTAAGCATAGGCCAAGCCCCAGCACGTTGCCATGATTTGTCCCTCTCTGGTATGAGCAGGGTGACAACACACCTCATTTAAGTGTTTTACTAATTTTTCTGGATTTTACACTTGTTCAGTGGTGAAGTTCCAAAGCACTGGAGGGGCCCACTGGCCTAGATCCTTGCCCATACTATCCCACACACCCTGCCACTCATGACTATCCAGCCTCAGGGAAAATCTCTTGGTCCTCCTATATTGTTGTCTAACCCTAGACAAGACCCAAACCCAACTCTGCTTAACTCTCAAGGTCAGACAAAATGGTCGTGGGTAAAACACACTCTGTATGGGTGCCAACATGGTGATCCCCATCATAATCAGCAGGCAGGTATCAAGGGTATCCAAAGGCCATTCAAAACCTTTAGAATTCTCAAATGATGCTGTAAACGGTTTGGGGGGGGGGCTGGGAACGTAAGGGAATGTCTCCTTTACAGGTTGACCAATCGAAGAGGGGAAAAAAGATGTGTAATTGCTAAACACTTCTATTATATGCCTCCCAAAGTACAGAGGTGGTAACCACACTGGGAACGCAAGCCAGATCAGTTTCATGATCAATGAGTCTATTGTATTACAAGTCATTACCATAAACTACAGTGAAACAAGAACCTTAGTCCAAGCCCCACAGCCAATAAACACTAAAACAGCAAATACCAGGTACAAGTAAGGTAGGACATGCTGAAACTCTGAGATCAAGAGCAACAACTTTGAGAGCCAATAAATCAGCACTATCATGAGTGACTATTACTCCAAAATAATGAATGCTTATCACAAATGTGATTAGACACACTCTGGTCAGATCTGTCATTATCTCAACCCTTCGGGCCCCATGTTGGGTGCCACAAAGAACTGTTGTGGTTTAAGCCCAGACGGCAGCCCAGAACCACGCAGCTGCTCGCTCACTCCCCCCCACCTTCCTCCCCCCACTCCCAGAGGGATGGGGAGGAGAATCGAAAGAATGTAACTCTCATGGGTTGAGATAAGAACAGTCCAGTAACTAAGGTATAACACAAAACCACTACTGCTACCACCAATAATAATAATGATAATGAAATAACAAGGGAAGAGAATACAACCGCTCACCACCCACCGACAGATACGCAGCCCAACCCGAGCAGTGATCTAGCCCTTCTGGGTAGCTGCCCCCAGTTTATATACTGGACATGACATGCTGTGGTATGGAATACCCCTTTGGGGTATTTGGGCCAGGTGTCCTGTCTCTGCTTCCTCCCAGCTTCCCCTCCTCCCTGGCAGAGCATAAGACTCAGAAAGTCATTGGTCAGAGTAAACATTACTGAGCAACACCTGAAAGCATCAGTGTTATCAGTGTTGTTCCCAGGCTGAAAGTCAAAACCACAGCACTTCACCAGCTAAGACTGAGAGAAATGGCTGCTACTGCTGAACCCAGGACACACCTAACCTGTGTTTGTGCTCAGGATTGCCTCAACCCAGGAGCAGGACCTTGCACTTGGCCTGTTGGACTTCGTGAGTTTCACACAGGCCCAGCTCTCCAGTCTGCCCAGGTCCTTTTGGATCCCATCCCTTCTCTCCAGCTTGTCAGCCACACCACACAGCTCAGTGTCATCAGCAAACTTGCTGAGGGTACTTGATCCCACTGTCTGTGTTGCCAACAAAGATGCTGAACAGGATTGGCCCCAACACCAACCCCTGAGGGACACCACTTGTTACTGGTCTCCAGTTGGATATTGAGCTGTTGACCACAAGTCTGTGTGCGGCCATCCAGCCAATTCTTTATCCACTGAGTGGTCCATCCATCCAGTTGATGTCTCTCCAGTTTAATGACAAGGATGTCCTGTGGGACAGCGTCAAATGCTTTGCACAAGTCCAGGTAGATGACATAAGTCACTCCTCCCTTATCCACCAATGCCATGGCCCATCATAGAAGGCCACCAAATTGGTCAGACACAATTTGCCCTTAGTGAAGCCATGTTGGCTGTCACCAGCCACCCCCTTACTGTCCACGTGTCTCAGCAGAGTTTCCATCTGACATTAAACACTGTCTTGTCTCTCTTACTCAGGAGAGACCTGACCTAGCAGAATCTGCCTCTGCAGTACATGAGGGGAAAAGAAAAAAAGAAAAGCAAGTTTCACCCTTTCCAGCATTCCAGATTGAGACTCTCTCAACTCATGGGTGGCACTGGGTGAGCAATTGCACAGAGGGGAGCAGTATGTGAGTGGAACAGAATGTGACAGATTTGAGAAAGCTGTCTGCACTAATATTTTATAAAAGATTGGATTCCCAACAGAGCCTTCAGAAAATCCACACTCTAGAAGTGTCATGATCACCTGTATTCAAAGCAGCACCACCTACAGGAACAATTGCCAAACCTCTTTCACTCTACTCCTCCAATACAAACCTGTTTTCCTTCTCATTTAACACAACCACAGAGAACAGGGAGCACGAGTAAGCACACCAGCTGCCCAGTGTATCTTCAATCAGCTACAAGACACACACTTGCTTTGGGACAGCCTGTTGTAAGCAAAATCCTCACCAGAAATCATGACATTACACACCCTGGGTAGTGCCTTATCACCACCATGTTGTCACAAAAGCATAGTTTACAGGTATGCTGTGCCAGATTCAACTCAGTTGCCTGCAGTCAGGTGTGGAGTGGATTTTGACCTACAGTTCCTCTGGCTCTATGTGTTGTGGACCCCTCTCCCTGGAAACTGCAAACAAGTTCAGAACAGGACAACTCTGCACTTTGTCTGACCCACTCTGGTAGGGATTTGTGCTAATGCAGCCCACAACACCAACCAGGTAAGGAATGGAAGCTCTTGGATGGATACTATAGGTTATAGCACCGCAGAATTGGCCTTGCACACATATGCAACACAAGCTAAGCAACTACAACAGCCAGTAACACTAGTTACCACACATATTAATCCCACTAAAACATCATCTTTCCTAGGAAGAAGGCTGAAAACCTCAAAAGATACTTAAGCTGTTAGGCTAATGTGGCAAAGCTCAATCCAAAGTCACACCTTCCTCTCGGAACAGCAAGTTGTGGCCTTTCAAGCTTGGTCCAGAGACCAAACTGCATCAACAGTAACAGCAACCCACCTATCACACTGAGGAGGACTGCCACCTTACACCAGGCTGTGCCACGCCAGGGAGGAGGCTCAAGGGCTGGGGCCAGCATAGAGGGGACTTTATCTGAGTTCCACACACATTTACCAGTCTTCAAGGAACACCACTGCCCAAAAGAGGACAAGGAGAGGTCTGTAAATAATATAGGAGGTTTCCAGCTTAAATAGATTTAAAAACTACCTCAGAAAATTTTAAACTCAAGCCTGCTGAGCAATCGTACCTCCTGTTGCACCTCAGCCGGCTTCCAGTGGCATGGGGTGTGATCCCAGGCTGAGATACCAGCCGCACCTGCCCTGTGTCAGAAGAATGCTTAAATACAGCCTCACATAAAGGAAGGGCAGAATAAGCTTCTGGATCTCCTGGGAAAGGTTTGCAGGCATTAGGGACAAGATACAGGAGGGAACATCACAGGGAATGTCACTCGGGAATTCCCTGACTGACATACACGCACCCCCCACAACCCCACCCCCCACACACCCCCCCCTGCTTGCAGCGGCTGCCTCAGGTGCGGCCTCAGGGTGTAAGCTAAAATGCTTATTAAAATTAAAAATACATTAAATAAATTAAAAAAATTAAATTAAATTAAAACCACTGTTAATTATAAGCAAGATGTTAGGTTGTAAATTAGGACCACTCTGTTGAAAGCAAGATGAACTGGTGTGGCCTTGGGGTATGTATAAAAAAAGGGTAGCCTGTGAAGATAAGGAAGGAGTAACCCAGACAGATGGGGGTGGTTCACCCCTCCATAGTCAACCTGGTGTGAAGGTAAGAAAGGAGTGACTGAGACAGATGAGGGTGGTTCTTCAAGATAAGGAACAAATCAGAACAAACTGACCTAAAACACGGCCCCAATTGTTAAGTAATTCACAAGAGTCTTTTGCACATGAGCAAGCACAGAGGTCAATCAGCAGACACAGTGAGAAAGACTATCCACCATCACCTATCAAGGAAGAGCATGCATGATTAAAATGCAAATATCACAAGTAGTTCCAGGAAATCTAACGAATATGTAAAGCATTTCCCGGAAAGGTTGTAAATATGCATGTTTGTTGGATATCTGGATGCTGCTTGTAGACTCCAGGCACGCTCACCTTTGTGAAATGACTGGCATGTGCTCCCAGCACTGCTGATATAAGGAAAGCAAGTGCCTGGAAAACATAGGGTTAAAATGCTTTTAACTTAGGTCTAAGATAGAGAATAAGGTTTGTGTTGTAAGTCTGTGGTGTGATAACAGAATTTAGTAGCCTTACTAACAAGAGTGAATTATTTCTTTCCATCCTTCTAATGAGTGAATTCTTTCTTACTATCCTTCTAATTTATCAGTTTGGAGACTGACTCCAGAACATCTGCTAGCTTGGGATACTCCTTGTCTGCCTATCCTGTTCTGCTTGCAATAAATTTTGTACGAAGGTCACACTGCTCTAAATCCTTGCCAGCTCTCAGAAACTTGCAGATACGGCTGGTTTCAGCTAACTGTGATTACTGGGGCATCCAACTGTGCCAAAGGTGAAAAGTGCACCCTGAGGAAGACTGCTTACTTCATCTTGAAGACCCCTGCCCACAACCATCGGAGGGCAGTGTGCAAGCGCCAAAAGGGAGGAGACTTATGATAATGAGTACCTAAACTAATTGTAATATCCCCTCCGCTCTCTCAGGAACCTAATGAATATGCATGTTTGTGTGTAATAAATATCTGCTTGCTTAAATCCTCAGTGTGCAAGTTAGGAGGAGTGATCCCCCTTGCACCCGGTGCCGTAATAAACATACCTTCTTTATAACTCTCCTTGAGTTGTAGAGTCTGTTTCCGTGTTTCTCTGCAATAAAGAATACCTGCTTTCTAAAACTCGAAATCCAGTCTGAGAGAGTTTCTTTGACAGCCTTTTCCGGTAACAGGTGTGAAATACGAGCTCACTCCACTAATCAAGATAACAGGGTTTTATTGAGGGACAAAGTCAATAAAGGAAAAGCAACAGGGCTGGGCACATGACCATAGCCATTGGCGCACTGATTAGCGTTTGTTACAGGTTTATATAGTTTCACTACTGCATTAGTTATATACATATTCATAATTCCCACATATAGGCGGGGAATATTATAACTAGCTCCA
Source organism: Myiopsitta monachus (assembly GCA_017639245.1). Taxonomy (NCBI): domain Eukaryota; kingdom Metazoa; phylum Chordata; class Aves; order Psittaciformes; family Psittacidae; genus Myiopsitta; species Myiopsitta monachus. Next base: position 6,391,701 of record CM029940.1, read on the forward strand.
GAAACTTATTATCATAAGTCTCCTCCTCTTGGCGTCTGCACACTGCTCTCCGGTGATTGTGGGCAGGAGTCTTCAAGATGAAGTAAGCAGTCTTCCTCAGGGTGTACTTTTCACCTTTGGCACAGTTGGATGCCCCAGTAATCACAAAACTAGCTGAAACCATCCATATCTGTAATTTTTCTGATAGCTGGCAAAGATTTAGAACAGTGTGACCTTCGTGTGATATAACAGACTATGATTCATGTTAGAGAAGTGATAGTTTGTTATAAAATATGGTGAGGAAAGTTATGAAATGAGAAACCATTAATATGGGGTGAAAATTAACTATACGAAAAATTGAGTTATTATATCCACATGTCTAAGGCAACGTTAATGAAAGTTGCCATCTGTAACTTCATTGAATATAAGCAAGTATTTAGAAACATGGGTTTCAAATACTTCTAGTTTAACTTAGAGAGTAATGTAAGTCTGTGAAGTGTTAATAGCCCTTTTGCCATGTCTGTTTTGCAAGTCTGTGATATGATAATGAGATTTAGTAGTTCCCCTAAAAACAGTGTCTCCCCTAAATCTGCTAACTTAGTGTACTCCTCATCCCTTCGTCTGGTGGTGTTTATCGCTTGTAGGAGGACCACACTGCTCCAAATCTTAGCCAGCTGTTGGAAACTTGCAGACAAGGCTGATCTTTTAAGATAGTTGTGATGACTAAGGCATCGGACCAGCTAAAGGTGAAAAGTGCATCCTGAGGAAGACTGCTTACTTCATCTCGAAGACCCCTGCCCACAAGAGGAAGACTACTTACTTCATCTTGAAGACCCTGACCCACAATTATCGGAGGGAAGTGTGCAAGCACCGAAAGGGAGGGGGCTTATGATAATGAGTACCTGAACTAATTGTAACATATCATACCCCCCCCCCCCTTCTGTCTGGGAAACCTACTGAATATGCATGTTTGTGTGTAATAAATATCTACTCGCTTAACCCCTCGGTGTGCAGCTTAGGTGGAGTGAGGACTCCTCGTGCAGCCAGCGCTGCTTGCTTATCTCTCATCAACGAGCACAATAAACGAATTGGCTATAAATGTTGGTGCAGGCGTTGGGGTTTTTTGTGGCCAAATTGGCATTTATAACATTCGTACAAAATTTATTGCAGGATGGGCAGACAAGGAGTATCCAAAACTAGCAGATGTTTGGGAGGCACTGTCTCTAAACCAACTGATAAGTAGAAGGATGGTGTGAAATAATTCATTCATGTTTAGTGGGGCCACTAAATCTTGTTATCTCACCACAGACTTACAACACAAAAATTGTTCTTCCATCTAAGTTAAGCTAAAGGTACTTTAGAATAATGGTGTGAAATAATGCACTCATGTTTAGTGGGGACACTAAATTCCACAGACTTACAACACAAACATTGTTCTTTATCTTCGACCTAAGTTAAGCTAAAAGTACTTTAACACTACGTTTTCCAGGCACTAGCTTTTCTCATATCAAGCCTCCCCCCCCCCTCCTTTTTTCTTTTACCTTTACAAATTCTTTTGCTATGTGACTCCATTTTGCTCAAGAGTTCTGGCCATTTTCAACTTGTTGTCTAATCTTGTGTCTTTAGCAAGCTTTGTTATTGCGAACTCATGCAGTTATATCCACATAGCAACACCTATGATTTGCAAAAGCCAATACATTTATGTGTTTATCACACAGGGAGACACTTTTTAAGGGAAAAAAGAGTAATTTCGGTCTCCGGCCATGCGTACCTCACTTCAGCTCGCCTCGTCCCAGTTTGACGCCGTCACTGCCGCATCCTGCAGCCGCGATGTCATCACTCTGCTGCCTGCTTCCAAGATGGCGGTGGCAGCGAGCAGGCGGCGGGGGGGGCCAGCCGCTGTGGCAGGGCGGGTGAGGGGTGTGGGGGGGTGGGGCTGAGCGGTAGGGAGAGGTGGCGTGATCATTCTCTTGCCACCGTAACCGGGCTGGGGCTGTGCACGAGGCGCGGCGGGGCAGAGGCGTGGCGCCGCTAGGGGGCGACACAGGGTTGTGGGCTCGGGCTCAGGCCGGCTGAGGCCGGTGGCTATGGGCCACTGACAGGAAGGCTGGAGATGCGTGGCCTGGCCTGTGAAGGTCTGTCTGGGGAGCGCGGTGCCTGGGTGAAGGGGGCTGTACAGGGCCAGTGTGAGGGGACTGCTGCAGTGGGCCCAGAGCCTGCCAGTCCCTCACACCTCCCAGGCCCTGAAACTGCTCCACAAGGTGTTTGAGGGGACTGAGAGCCGGGTTGAGTGGGAGTTTGGTGATGTTTTTTTTTAAGTGTGGGCCATGCAACCCAATCTTATTAAAAAAGATCCCAAAACCTCACTGCAGTTTGATTCGGAGAAAACTCCAGGGACAAACTTGCCAACAAAGTTTTCAAGTTGACAAGCAGGTATTCTTTATTGCGACGCTGGGAGACTCGGGGGATAGCTCCTCCTAAGCTATCCTAAGTGTGTCTCCCCATATTGCCACACAGGCCATCCTTATACAGTCACTGGGCATACATACATATACATGAGGCTACGTATGAATTACATCATTTTCCAGAAAGTTTCCCACATACATACAAAAATGTGGTTGTGGTCTTTGAGGGTCATTTACTTCTTCCAACAATCTTCATCACTTCTGGCAGTCTTTGGAGCTCCAGCTTAATTAACATTACAGACATAGCAATCATCCTGTCCTTCTTTTGAGCAGCTAGTTTCACTACTCCCTCCTGGAGATCTGCTGGTCCCTGATGCTCCCCATCCCCAGATCCTGTTTTTCTACATTTTTGTACTAAGGTCTTAAAGGCCTAAACTACGTCAACTGCAGCAGTTTATCTTGTACAAGAATTCTCAGTATGTTCTCTAGCTGTACTCTGTATTTTTTCTCTGCATATCATGCATCTCAATAATTTTCCATTACTACTGTTACAAAGCCATCAAACTTAACATTACTTAAAATTGATTCTAAAGGTTTATATTTCATTTTGTAATTTTGTTCCCCCCTTTGTCTCAAGTTCAATTATAAATTCTCACAGAGCAGCCATAATCAAGAGCTATGTGGCCTTTGAGTCACCTGAGAAACACATCGTGATCTTGGTTGTGTCTGTTAACACTGCTCACTCTCCAGGGTATTACCTGCCTCTTGTCCCAAGTTCAGGGGTCAGTGCCTTTTTTTTAACTCCTCTCACTCCTCCCCTTTGTCAGGGACTGAAAAGGAGAGCGGGCATGCTGCAAGGCAGTCAGGGCATGTTTGTGTGCCTGGTTTCCAGTCCAAGACTGGGAAACTTCTTTCTGTTTGCTATATGTGCCATCTGCACAGTTCTTTTCCTCACAAAACATTTTCACTTTATTTTTATCAAGTAAACCTGAGCTCAGCTGAGAGGGTTGTTTCTCAGAAGTGTAAAAAAAGACTTCCTACACATTTCTGGTTTTTTCAGCTGGGTTTACCGCAGCTCTCTGCTTCACCTTAATTTTCTGTGCTTCCTCTTGCTGGAAGGAGACATCTGACTCTTGGCTTCCCTTTCAGCACTCTGGTGCCAGCTCTACCCACCACAGCATGCTCTCCAGGCCTCTGACATGCTGAGGAGAGTCTCCAATGAGCAAAAGCGGGAGCCACTGGCATCTTCCTCTCAGCATCAGTTCAATTCACATCCAACCGATCACCAGCCTCAGCGGGAACCTCAAGGCCCTCACCCCAGGTAACTCACTATCTATTTCTAGTGCTGTTCTGATGACAGGCTTTGCTTTCCTGAAACTCACATTGAAGGTTGGAGACAACGAGATCCAGAGTTAATGGAGCCTCAGACTGCAGCAGCTGGAGAGCTGATTTGCTGAGACAGCGCAAATTCCACTCTCTGATGTGGAGACAGGATGGAACTTGCTTTCAAGAGGGAACCTCTCTGGTCTGCAAGGCACAAGCCTTTGCTTCTGGATTTTTGTGTAAATCTACACAAAATATAGACAATATTGTCCATATGCCTGTAACTATAGAGCCCCCATTGGAAAAGCTTATAGTTTAGTTTGGTTTTTTAAAGGAGGAGGAATCTGAGGTTGATTGGTCTCCATGTAGGCACCTAGATTGAGCCCTCCCGTATTCTTCTCTTCTCCCCTCATGGCAAAGTTTCATTAAGAATCCTTTTCCTGGAAAGGGAAGGATTTTACAGGAGGTGAGAATTATACTAAGTGGATCTCAAAGCGTGCCAGCATGCAGCAGTGGCAGCAAGTGAGTGGCAGAGTCCAGATTGCTGATGCTTGATGGTGACGTTCCCTCACTGTAACAATACCTTCTCATAGTTGCACTGGCCAGGGCAGCCAAGAGTCTGAGGACTATGAGAGCGAGGAGCAGCTGCAGCACCGAATCCTCACAGCAGTGCCGAAGTTTGTGCCTGAACATGGTTGGACTGCTGAAGCCATTGCAGAGGGAGCCAAGGTATGTGGGGAGAGAAACAACAAACCAGTTGAAAACTGGATGAAGCTGAAGTCCAGACAGCCAGGCCTGCATGCTTCCCCCACATACTCTTGGGCAATGCACCCCAGTCAGCAAATGGTACTGGGCAGGAATGCGGCCCAGCTACTACAGGATAACCCTGTCAGAGTTAAACTAAGGCACAATGTAAAGTAGTGATCCTAAAGAGATGAAAACATGTACAGGAAGTGCTATCTAATGCAGCATTGCTTTGTTTAAATTAATATAACTTTGTTCACAAAAGAAATGCAACACTTTTCCCAGCTGGATCCTGCTTAGCAGTGTACGACCTGGTCTGTGCTTCTCCCTTCTTCCTTACAGACCCTGGGTCTCTCTGTTGCTGCTGCAGGGATGTTTCATAGTGACAGCAGTGACCTGCTCCTGCACTTTGTGTCTGAGTGCAACATCAAGCTGTCTGAGCTGCTGGAGCAGGAACAAAAGCTAGTGCAGTTGAGTGAAGCAGAGTGAGTATTTGCTATGAAAAGACATCTTCCTTGGCAAACTCTGGGGACTGGATAGAGAGAGGCCACCTGAGACACAGATGCTTTAAGTAAAAAATTAATTTACTCAAATAAAACCGTCCTCACAGATACAGAGTTGTACCAGAGGCACGAAGGATACATAATACTTCACATATCTATTGCTGAGATAGGCAAGAGATTGATCTTTCGAGTTCAGAATTGAGTTTAACTTGGATGTTCTTCACATTTTGGGGTTTTCCTTACCCAGGAAGAAGCCTACAGATCAATTCCTGAGAGATGCTGTGGAAGCCAGACTGAGGATGCTGATTCCATGTATTGAGAAATAGCCCCAGGTATAAAATGAATTGTGGAGACATAATGCATGGACTCCGTATGCAGTTGCAAGCGAAGACCTTTATTCATGTGTCTCGTGTTCTTTTATAACAAGCATTCTGTGCACGCGCTTCATAACAATATGTGATTGGTTAATGTCTGCTGTCCACGCGCCTCAAGCTGGTTTTTGATTGGTTCCCTTTACCTCCACCCTATCCTGTTCTTAACCTTTTCTTCCTCATTTTTGTTCCCCTTCAGTTCACTTTTCACTCCCCTTTTTCTCAAGGTCAGTCAACAGTACATCAAGGTCATCCAAGGCTGCCTGCTCATTCTCTACCTCCACAATGAATATCAAGATTGTCTCCTTTTTTGTGTCCATTTTAAGCACTCTGTGGCCTTCAACATAGTCTCTCTACCAGAGTAGTTCAGGGTTTTAAATGAAACCCTCACTGGCTTCAAATTACTTGTAGCCTTCAAAAGGAGAGCAGCCTTGGAAGGAAGCAGTTAGAGGTGTCCTTAGAACAACAATTTCTTGCAGTTCTGGAAAGGCAAACTGCTTCATTATTCACCATCTGGGATCACAGGGGATGAGCCATGTCTGCTCAGTCCTGTTGCAGTGTCACTGCAAGGAAGGCTCCTTGCAGCATTGTTCTGGCTGCACTGGTATCACCTGACACCTGGGAACTGATTCTGAGAAAACTCCAGGAACAAACTCACCAACAAATTTTTCAAGTTGACAAGCAGGTATTCTTTATTGTGGCACCAGGAGACATGAGGGGATAGCTCCTAACACGTATCACTGTATTGCTACATAAGCCGTCCTTATATAATCACCGGGCATACATACATATTCATGAGGCTACGTATGAATTATATAATTTTCCAGAAAGTTTCCCGCATGCATGCAAAAATGTGGTAGTGGTCTTTGAGGGTCGTTTGCTTCTTCCAACAATCTTCATCACTTCTGGCAGCCTTTGAAGCACCAGCTTAATTAACATTACAGACATAGCAATCATCCTGTCCTACTTTTCAGTTAGTTTAACTGCTCCCATCCTGGACATCTGCTAGTCCCAGATACTCCCCAGTAGATGTTTACACCAGCTTAATGGGTTCATTAACACCACAGACATAGCAATCATCCTGTCCTTCTACTTATCAGTTAGTTTAACTGTGCACATCCTGGACATCTGCTAGTCCCAGATGCTCCCCATCCCCAGGTCCTGTTTTTCTGTCCTGTTTTTCTTACACTTTTTGTACTATCTTCATGCACCTCAGTTATTTTCCATTATAAAGCCATCAAACTTAACCTTACTTAGAACTTATTCCACTTATTTACAAAGGTTTATATTACATTTCGTGCTTTTGTGCCTCCTTGTCTCAGAACACAGAGCTCCTGCTTTGCTGCAGGAAACTGCCTGCCCAGTGTGTGAGTGACAAACCCTTGGTAACCTGAGGGCAGATCTGTGAACTGAGATTGCTCCATGCTTCAAACTTCAGATTTAAGTCTGAAGCTGTTCTTTCCAGGGTGGGAAGGGAATTGAATTGTGCCCACAGTAACAAGCAAGAAGTTCCTAACCTTGGGCTGCAGAGACTGCTGCAAAGTCAGCCTCTTGTCCAGAATCACTGCTGGCCTCTGGGCAGCTGCATCCAGCACTCCTTGCAGAGAGAGAGGACAGGATTCATGGGTTTGTTCCAGATTAGCATTACTTGCCTTGTGAGGGATGTGGGTGGTTTGAGACTCTCCTGGTCTTGTGTTACTACGTTCAAAGGCTGTGGGATCCCAGTATGGGCACTCATAATGATGAGTGGCTGTTCTGCCATTCATGGCTGCTATGAATTCGAAGTCAAATTCGGGAAAATGAGAGTGATTCCCTGCCTGTAGGGACACAGCACAAGTGTGAGTCAGCTCAGGCTATTCTGTGTTTCTGTGCCTGGAGAGGCAGCTTGGGAGAGAAAATACAGTGGGGTTTGAGCTGAGCAGGATCTTGGGGCTCCAGCACAGGCTGAGTCCTGAGCTTGGCTGCCACACTGTATATTCCCCACAAATCCTGCCACTTGGAAAGGCCAGTACCAGCTGAAAAGAGCTGGGAGGACTTGTCACTGGGAGCTGGAGGCAAGTCAACAGCAGCAGGGCAAAGATAACAGAGCACCGTTGGTCTGCCTTAATGTTACATCCTCTCTTTGTCTCTCACATTTACCTGTGTTTCCTTTGCAAGCTCTGAGCATCCTGTTGCTCCACTGTAACATCCCTTCCAGCCTCAACCTCCTCACCAGCATGATCGATGATATCTGGCAGTATGCTGGAGACCAGTCCAAAGATGTAAGTCCTGGTGCTTTGCAGACTGGCTGATGCTACACCTCAGCACCTGAGCAAAATGATGGGTTGAAGCCAGTGTTGGAACACATCTCTCTTGAAATGATCCTGTCATTGAATGAGGAAGACTGTCATGGTTTAAGCCCACCCAGTAACTCAGAACCACGCTCGCTCACTCCCCACTTCTCCCCCCCCGCTCCATGGGGATGGGGAGGACAATCAAAAGAATGTAAATCCCATGGGTTGAGATGAGAACAGTCCAATAACTAAAGTATAATGGAAAACTACTACCACCACCACCAATAATAATAATGATAAGGGAAATAACAAGGGGAGAGAATATAAAACTAAAAGGGAAAAAGGAAAACAGTAAACCCAAGCGATGCACAATACAATTGCACAATGCCCGCCAACCAATACCCAGCCCGACCTGAGCAGCAATCTGGGCCTTCTGGGTTTATATACTGGGCATGACATGCTGTGGTATGGAATACCCCTTCGGCTAGTTTGGGTCAGGTGTCCTGTCTCTGCTTCCTCCTGGCTTCCTGTGCTCCTCCTCACTGGCAGGGCATGAGAATGAAAAACTCCTTGATCGGAGTAAGCATTACTTAGCAACAACTATAAACATGGGTGTGTTATCAGCATTGTTCTCAGACTAAAATTGAAAACAGAGCACTGCACCAGCTACTAAGAAGGAGAAAAATGACTGCTACAGCTGAAACCAGAACAATATCCACCCCTTATTCCATACAATTCACATCACGCTCTGATCCCATATTTTTCAATATACCATCGCTTTTTGTCTCATATATATATATACGCACGCACACACAAAGAGAGAGATATCATTCCTTAGTCCATGGACCATCACTATAAAGTTTGCTGAGTTCATTCAGTCCATGATGTCAGGCTCCATCTCTTGTAACAGTCTCTCAGGGCAGGAGAGACAGTGTGTGGTGTTGGATCACTGTTGAGCTCATCTAGTTTCATCAAAATTCACTCTTTGTTGGGGTGATGATTGGAGGGAAGTCAGGGTCAGTTAATGGTGACCTGAGAACAGTTCTCGGGGATTCCAGCTGCTGCTGCTGGCTTTTCCCATGACTTTATTCTCTGCTGATAATCATGATAGCACATATCTTCTTTTCAAAGCCCAGGGTGGTAGAGATAGGCATCTAGCTGGTGGGCTATAGAAGTGTTATATAGCAGGAAACGGCATATAGTTGAGTTCATTGTCTGTTTTCCACGAAAGTTAAATCCCCTTGAGGTACACACTGGACTTCCCCATTTCCTGCATTACCCAAGTATATCCGGGTTCCTGAGTGAAAACAATCCCACGAGTGGGTTTGCCTTTACCTGAAGCAGGAATAACCCAGACTGTCTTCCCCAGCAGATTCTTTATGTGCACCACAGGAACTTTATCCCCTCTGCAGTACGTAAAAGTTCTGAAAAATCCTAAGGGCTCTTTCTTCCTACCCTGCTTCTGCCAAAGACGCCAATTGGCATAATTTTCATTTACAGAGATATTCAATTCCACCTCTCCGGCCTGTACTGGCCAGAGGTCCAGACCCTGCTGAATTGCTTGTTTAGCTGTTTTGAATGCTTGCTGCTGCTCATTTCCCCACTCAAATTCATATTTCTTTCATATTATTTTATATAATAGAGCAAGTATTTGCCCCAGTCAGGGACGTGCTGTCGCCAAAAGCCAAACAAACCAAAAAATTGCTGAGCTTCCACTTTACTAAGTGGGGAAACAAAATCTAAAATCTTCTGCTTAGGTCTGGGTAATATTTCCCAATGACCACAGTGACACTGAAGTCCTAAAAATTTTACAGTTTGGGCAGGTTCTTGAATTTTGCCTGGATTAATTTCCCAGCCTTTACTTTTCATATGCTGCAACATTAATTCTAATTGTTCTTGTACTTATAGAATCATAGAATCATAGAATAGTTAGGGTTGGAAAGGACCTTAAGATCATCTAGTTCCACCCCCCCTGCCATGGGCAGGGACACCTCCCACTAAGTCATTCTTGCTCAGTTTCTCCCTGAATCATTATGTCATCAATATAATGTACCGTTTGTACTTTCTTTGGCAATGACAACTCATCAAAGTGTTCTGCCGCAATTCGCAATTCGGTGGCAGAGGGTGGGACTACGGAGCCACCCTTGAGGTAAGCAGGTAAACGAATACTGCCTATGTTGCTAAGTAAAAGTGAACTGATCCCAATGTTCCTCAGCAATGGGTATTGTAAAGAAAGCATCAGCTATATCAGTTGCTGTATACCAAGTTCCAGGGTTCCATTGTATTTTTTCAATTAAAGTAACTGTGTTTGGTAGGGCAGGTGTGAGTGGCAGGGTGTACTTGTTAAGTTCCCTATTGTGGCGTATCAAATATGGACTCCAGTTCTGGTGAAATCTGAAGACCTTTATTTCATGTCTTTTATAGTCTACTAGGTGCTAAGCAGTAACTTTCCACTCTCTTGCTTCCTTATCATCCCGATTTAGCAAAACTACTAAGGGTTACAAATATTCACATTGTTCGGTCTGCCTTTGAGATGCACATCCTGCTTTATCTTGCAAACTGTCTGCTTTGTTTTGCTAACTGATCTTTACCCTTCATTGCTCTCTTTACAGTTCCCAAGGCTTTGGCCTGACCAGGGTATTAACACCTGGTGTTTTCTTCACTGTTCCCAGGGCTTAAGTTGGACCAGGGTGATAATACCTGAATCCATTTCGTTAACTATTTCTGTCCCTTCACCCACATCTCCCCCTTTTTGTTTTATTAAAAGACAGCTTTTATAGATTTATGATCTACTTTTGACAAAGTTTCTATATTCTCCATTAGCTATTGTAGCAAACAAGGCACACAGATTAGAATGCCTAAAAAGACTGACAAAATGATTAATCCAAACAAGGCACACAGATTAGGATACCTAAAAAGACTGACAAAATTATTAAGATAAAGTAAAGCCATCCTGTAATGCTCAATCCAGAAAACACTTTGTTCAACCAATTCAGTCCCTCATCTTCCTGAAGGTGTGATGTCCTTGTTATTAAGTCCAGAATGCTTTTATGGATGATCTGATGAGTTCGTGCAGCACATACCATCAAAATCTTCACACCCATGGCCTTGAGCTAACAATAAAAAATCAACAGTCATTCTGTTCTGTAGTGAGGAATGCCTCACAGAACCAACATCCAAAAGCAACCCTGTTGTCCAGTGGTATCCTTTCCGGGCTTAAATGTTCCCAGTCTATAACTAGTGGCTGGAAAGTCTAATTGCATTGTGCTCCCACACAGATACGCTCTCCATTGACTGGTTCTCCAAAAAGATACCGTCTAACTTTGTACAGTTCCCATGGGTTAACTTCAGCTATGAATCAGCATCAATCTTCATTGGCAGCCATCGCTTGTATAAACGGATGGGTACATTGCGTGGGGATCCATCGGGGTCCTTGTTCTGTGGAGACACAAGCATAGCCTCTTCCCCAAGTTATTAACCTAAAAGGACCTTCCTAGTTATGATTTTCCAAAGACTTTACCAATACCATAACAGGTTCTTTCCCTGGTATCGGATCTGGGCCTACATGGGTTAGTGCAGAAAAATGCCTAGTCACTGGGGGGACATTCATGCCTGTGTGTAAATCAGAACTGGATAATGTTAAAACATTTAAGACAAACAATGCTTTGTTGATTCGTGCATATGGGGCCACCCCTATCGTTCCCCCTTTTTGTTTTACTAGCATGTTTTTTACAATTTGCAGTGTCCTCTCTATCACTGCTTGACCTGTGTAATTAACATAAACACTCACTACTCCAGGCAGCATTATTTCAGTAAGATTAGTCTGATTTGAAGTCACTTGAACCTTTTTAACATGCGGCATACCAGTGAATCCTACATACCATGTAACAGGTCAGAATAATGGGGGATTTAACAAATGTGCCCAGTATACTTGTCCATTACCCATGGTCACACATAATAGAACAGATATTACAAAGATTTCTGTCCTTGACGTTTCTTATGTTGTTGAGTTCTGGGGATTTATGCGTTTTGCTGGCAGCCAGTATGGTCCTGTCGCTACCTATACACAGCCGTATCGTCGACCCCATGTCAGCAATGGCTCTGGTCCTTTCCACTCGTTATCATGTAGGTCTTTATATAGAACTGGTGGTTTGGGCAAGGAATTGTCCGTCAGATGTCACAAGTGCTGTATTGAGGAAAGAGAATCAAAACAAGACAAATTTTAAAAAATTAGTACAAATCGCGCTTTTGCTAACTGTTTGCGTGGAGAAAATCCTTGCATTCCCCTTTTTTTTGTTTTATATATAATACCTGCTTTAGATGATCCTACTTGAGCAGGGGATTTGGACTAGATCATATCTCCAACATTTGCCAACCACAGGCTGCTTGGCCTGCCCTTCTCTCCTGGGTAGGTCTCTGATAACAGGGGAGGCCATCCCTCACATCAAGGTCTGGCATGGCATGTGTCTCCACCACTCAACACCTGCTGGGTTGCAGCCAACAACAGAGCTAAAGGTTCTTCTTGGTGGCAAACACAGAGGCCAACCCAGTCTTGCCCTTGACTGTGGTAGGAAGCATTTGGCCAACCTCAGTCCTTGCACCTCATTGTCAATGCAGAGTTTCACCTGCTTTATCCAGTAACAAATGGCTACTATGGCAAAGCACATACAGATTTACATTAGCAGTATGCATACTACAGGGTGCAGCAGCATGTTGAAGATGCTAGTGGCAGTAAGGGACCAGCCAAAGAAATTTCTTACTAGTGGAGTTCTCTCACCCTCTTAATTTGTTCCATTGCCTGCTTTATAACACTACCATTGTATTAGAATCTTTCTAGCTTTTGCCTTAGCATTTTCTAGCAGCTGCTGCAAATTTGCATGCTCTGATATCTTTTACAAGTGACAAATCCATACAATACAAGGTATAGTTTCTTATTAGTAACTGGCTAGTAAATACAGGTGGTTTTATACACAAAATTACAGCCTCTAATAATAGCTACTTTACAAGCACACATATTCAAGCTGTTACTTCTCAGTTACCCCAAGTGATGTTTTCCAATCATTCATTTCTCTCTTCCTCTATCTCATTCTGCTTGGGGTATTCACAGTCAGCTCTTACAGGTGAGGCATTGGGTTCTTCCACTCGTCTGTCCAGCTCATGGCAAGGCTTGAGAAACTTTGCAGGCAGCCGTCATAGACGTGCGGGTAGGACACAAATATACCCCCTCCCCCAGGTTATCAGTTCTTGAGAAGTAAGACAGGTTAAAGTGATTCCTTAAAGCAGAGGCATTCTGATAAAAAAGGAATGTGAAGCAGCTGCAGAAGCAAACTGCATGGTGTTAACAGTCAAGGAGTTTGCTGTGTCATTTCCCTTTTTTTTTTTATTTTTTTTTTCTTCCTTACTCTTCCACCCTGATGCTGCTTGGGTGGCGGCTGGTAAAGCTTGTGGTTGCACTACTGTCATGGATTCAGCAGTAGCAGTCATTTTTCTCCTTGGTAGCTAGTGCAGCGCTGTGTTTTTGACTTTCAGCCTGGGAACTGCGCTGATAACACCAGTGTTTTCAGTTACTACTTGGTAGTGTTTTGGTCTGGCCAAGGACTTTCTGAGTCTCATGCTCTGCCAGGGAGGAGGGGAAGCCGGGAGGAAGCAGAGACAGGACACCTGACCCAAACTGACCAAAGAGGTATTCCACACCACAGCACGTCATGCCCAGGACGGAAAAACGGAGGGCAGAGACTCAAAAGGGTGGGGGTGCACTGCGTGGTCGGGCTTGATATCGGGTGGTGAGCAGTTGTATTCTTTTTCCTTGTATTTCTCTTGTCATTATTATTACTGGTGGTAGCAGGAGTGATTTGTTATACTTTAGTTACTAAACTGTTCTTATCTCAACCTGTGGGAGTTGCATTCTTTTGATTCCCCTCCCCATCCCCTTGGGAGCTGGGGAGAAGAAAGAGGGGGAAGTGAGAGAGCGACTGCGTGAGGGGCTTAAACCACGACAACTACCCCTCTCACTTTTTCAGTTAGTAGTTCTTGTTTTGACTGATCTATCTGTTCCTCCAAGGCCTCCTCCCCTGCACCCAGTGTGTTGCAGGCCTCTTTAGGCTTTGTTTGTGGTGCCTCTACAAACTACTCCTTTACTTCAATAGATCAAGAGTCTGTTTTTTTTTTTTTAATTTTTTTTTCACTCCGCGGCTCCAGTGTCCATCCTGGCGATTCCACCAGTGGAGCCCTGGGAGCCGAGGGCAGCTTCTTTTGAACATGGTTACCGACCTCTAGGAAATAACTTTTTTTTTTTTTCAAACTCGCTCACCCAGCTTTGCTTGGCTCCAAATGCTAACCTGCTAGGCAGCAGCCATAAATGCCTGCCGGCAACAGCACTTCTGCATTAACCTTTTCTTGCCCAAAATGTTAATCTGCTACCCATTAAAAACTTTTACGCAAACCCGATAACAAAAAATACACAGAACACTGTCTGCCCTCAACACACACACACACACATATGCATGGGATCCCACAAGCACACTCCACACAACTGCAATATTTGAAACACAAAATCCAGACAATCTTTACTCCCACTACACAGCCCCACGTACTGACCATGGTGCAATGACCCTGTGAAGACAATCAGGAAACCAGCTTTGAGCAGCATCATCAAAGTGCAAGGTGGCAGGCTCAATCTCAGCAGGCATCCCCGCAGGGGCTCTGCCTCCCCCATATGGCATGAGGCTTGGGCTTTCATACTGACCAAAATGCATACTCATTCCGATGCAGGTGGCCAGCCTATATCAGAAGAAGTGGCCAGCAGTATCTATACAGGTCTGCAAGGGTCGGTAGAAACACGGACATACTTATATTTGCCAACCTCTAGTACATGAGTATTACAGAGAGACTATATCATATGAGTTGTATATCACCATTCGCCTGATATATTTTGATAAGAGCATATGAGAGACCTTTCCATGGGTTTTGATCCGGCACATACACCACCAGGAAAGCACAGAATACATCTGCATCCCCCACCCATCTTGCTTCTCCCTTTACAGCTGCCCGTTTATCATGAGGATCTGGGGGATATAAATCAGGCTCCTTTTCCGGATCAGCAGGCCCCAGGTCAAAAGGATCATCTTCCTCCGTCCTTGAAGCCAGGGCAGCAACTGGCAGAGGTTCTGGAGGGGGAGTGGCACTGGGCTCCACTATCTCATTTTTTGACTTTGGCGTTTCTAAAATAGTTCTCCAAATGACTAACAAGTTTTTTGCGGCGTCATTGCCTTTTGTGGCTGCGTCCCACAATTTAACCCTTGAACCATCCCACAAAGATACCTCAAATATGGTGGACTCATCAATCTCTGGATAACGCGCTTTCAACCATTTCGACATTAAGGTTAAGTCTGTCTCTTTAAAGGTTTCTCCCTTCTTCTCAAGAAGGACTGAAAACATCCGTAAAATGGAGGATTCTTCCTTAGTAATATTTCCCCCCAGGGTTTTGTGTCGTACTGTGGTTTGTGACAAAGCAGGGTCTGGGGGCAAAGTTACATTGGGGGAAACTTCATCCCCTTCATTTGAAGAACTTTTGTTCTGAGATACTTCTGCACTATAGGTGCCTGCGTCTTGATCGTTAGGGGGAGCCCACAGCTCTGCCTTATCTTGCTGCTCTTTAACTGATTTTGAAATCTCAAAGAGCAACCACCACGTTATCAGCAGCATCTGAGCCTGTTTCTCCCCCCTGTATGCATGATCAAACAGGATATCCCCCAGGCGTTTCCATACTGAGACACTAAAGGCTGTCACAGTATCAGCCTCATGCCCTTGTCTCTTACTCCATAATAGCATTTTTAGGAGGAGCAGCTCATCTACATCCACCCCCTGCTTTTGTAACATTATTGTCCACATGGTCAGTACGACTGACTCCTCTTTATTCAATGTCCCCAGCAGCTCACCTATCCAGGTGTGTCAAGTCAGGCCGGCCACACAGAACACCACTGCTCTCAATGCTCTACTGGGCTCCATCTATACGGCTGTCCTCCGTCATTCTTCTTTTTTTCCTCTCTTAAGTTCCAGTTCGAGTTCCAATTCAATCACACCCCACGCGGTCACATCGGGGTCACCAGATGTCACGGTCAAGACAGCCAAAAAATACACCCACATGCATTTCTTCAGTGACTCAGTAGAAAGTTCTCATCTTATTATTACAAACCCTTAGCTATATGCAGTTTCTAACATACATGTGTCTTTTAGCCATTGGTTATATCAGTTAGCAACAGCACATTACTGGATGACCCTATGCCGCATTACTAAAGTCTGTTATCTTGCCAAGCTCTTGTTCTGCAGTTAGTTACTCTCTTTGACTTGCTCGCTCCTCCAGATGCCTTCTGCTTTCTCATCCAGATGCAGTGCCTCATTCTTCATGGATAAGCTTTGATATCTTCAAGGCTAAGTTCTAACTTCATGCCCTCAGTCACGTAGTCCCCCACATCTCACCCCTTCCATCATTTCAGCTGTGGAAAAACTGTTCCAGGAATTCAAGCAATTGAGAGATGATCTATCCTATCTATCTGATCTATCCAATCTATCCAGCTCCCAACATGTACCGAACTGCGTCTCAGCTCGGCGTCCTATTGCTCAAGAGAGAAGATACAGGATGTACATACCATGGGCCACTGTCATAGTTTAAGCCAGTTCTCTCACTCACTCCCCCCTTTTTCTTCCCTCAGTCCCGGGAGCATGGGGAGGAGAATCAAAAGAATGCAACTCCCACAGGTTGAGATAAAAACAGTTTAGTAACTAAGGCATAACACAAATCACTACTGCTACCACTGGTAATAATACAAGAGAAATACAAGGAAAGAGAATGCAACTGCTCACCAAGCCCGACCCAGCCAGTGCACCCCCTGGTCCACCACCACACCCTTCCGAGTCTCTGCTCTCCGTTTTTTTACATCCTGGATATGACATGCTGTGGTATGGAATGACCTCTTTGGTCAGTTTGGGTCAGGTGTCCTGTCTCTGCTTCCTCCTGGCTTCCCCTCCTCCCTGGCAGAGCATGATACTCAGAAAGTCCTTGGCCAGACCAAAACACTACCAAGCAGTAACTGAAAACACTGGTGTTATCAGTGCTGTTCCCAGGCCCAAAATCAAAAACACAGCGCTGCACCAGCTACCAAGAAGGAGAAAAAATGACTGCTGCTGCTGAATTCATGACAGCCACCCTATGGTTTTACCTGCAGGATCATGGAGAAGACATAAGAAAGTGGAATGGAAAACCTACCTCAGTTCTGGAGGAACAGGTGCGTGAATTGGAGAACAAAGGTCAAGGATGATCCCCCCACGAAAGTTGCTGCTCCAGGCTTTGGGGAGCAGCTTCCCAGATGGAGTGGAAGAGCTGATGCACAGTGTACCCTGATGCCATCAAGCTATCAAGGGGTGTAAACCACCTGTATTTCTGGAGTGACAGGAGGATCCCAAGAGTGGACTGTACTGGAGGCTGAAATCAGCCTGACTGAGAAGGAGTGACAAAAGCACCCTATTGTGACTGGTCCAGAGGCTCCATGCATCCTTGGCATAGACAACTTCAGGAGAGCGTACTTCAAAGACCCAAAGGGGTACTGATGGGCTTTTGGTAGATCTGCCTTGGAGATGGAGGAAATGAAGCAGCTGTCCACCTTTCCTGGTCTCTCAGAGGACCCTTCTGTTGTGGGGTTGCTGAAGGTCGAAGAATAACAAGCGCCAATTGCGATCACAACAGTGCACCGGTGGCAATACCACACCAACCGAGACTCCCAGGTTCCCATCCATAAGTTAATCTGTAGACTGGAGAGCCAATGAGCGATCAGTAGGACCCACTCACCCTTTAGTAGTACCATATGGCTTGTATGAAACTCTAATGGAGAGTGGAGACTAACAGTAGACTATCATAGCCTGAATTAATTCACAACACCATGCTGCCGTACCAGACATGCTAGAACTTCAATATGAACTGGAGTCAAAGGCAGCCAAGCGGGATGCCACAACTGATATTGCCAATGCATTTTTCTCAATTCCTCTGGCAGCAGAGTGCCAGGCCACATTTTGCTTTTACTTGGAGGGGCATCCAGTACACGTGGAAACGACTGCTTGAGGTGTGGAAACACAGCCCTACCATCTTCCATGGAGTGATCCAGACTGCACTGGAACAGGGGCAAGCTCCAGAACACCTGCAATACATTGATGACATTATTATGCGGGGTGATACAGCAGAAGTTGTTTTTGAGAAAGGGAGGAAAATAATCCAAATCCTGCTGACAGCCGGTTTTGCCATAAAACGGAGTAAGGTCAAGGGACCTGCACAGGAGATTCAGTTTTGGGGAATAAAATTCCGCAAAAGATGGACTTTGCCAGATCCCCACAGATGTGATCAACAAGATAACAGCAATGTTGCCACCAACTAATAAGAAAGAAACACAAGCTTTCTTGGGTGTTGTGGAGTTCTGGAGAATGCACATATCAAATTACAGTCTGATTGTAAGCCCCCTCTATCATGTGACCCAGAAGAAGAATGATTTCAAATGGGGCCCTGAGCAGCAACAAATGTTTTGAACAAATGAAATGAGAGAGCTCATGCAGTAGCCCTTGGATCAATCTGGACTAGGCCAGATGTGAAAAATGTGCTTTACACCACAGCCAGAGAGAATGGTCCTACTTGGAGCCTCTGGCAGAAAGCCCCAGGAGAGACTCGAGGTCGACCCCTTGGCTTTTGGAGTCGGGGATAGAGAAGATCCAAGGCCAGCTCTACTCCCACTGAAAAAGAGATACTGGCAGCATACAAAGTGGTTCAAGCTGTGTCCTGGGTTCAGCTGTAGCAATCATTTTTCTCCTTCTTAGTAGCTGGTGCAGTGCTGTGGTTTTGACTTTCAGCCTGGGAACAACTCTGATTGTACACCAGTATTTTTAGTTGTTGCTAAGTAATGTTTACTCCAATCAAGGACTTTCTCTGTCTCATGTTCTGCCAGGGTGCAGGGGAAGCCGGGAGGAAGCGGAGACAGGACACCTGACTCAAAGTAGCCAAAGGGGTATTCCATACCACAGCACGTCATGCCCAATATATAAACTGGGGGGAGTTACCCGGAAGGCCAAGATTGCTGCTCGGGTCGGTCTGGATATCGGTCGCTGAGTGGTGAGCAGTTGTTTTCTCTGCCTTTGTTATTTCCCTTATCAATTTTATTATTGATGGTAGCAGTAGTGGGTTTGTATTATACCTTAGTTACTGGATTCTTCTTATCTCAACGCATGGAAGTTACATTCTTTCAATTCTCCTCCCCATCCCTCCAGGAGTGGGAGTAGGAAGAAGTGAGGGAGTGAGAAAGCAGCTGCATGGTTCTGAGTTACCGGCTGGGCTTAAACCACAAGCTGCTTCAGAAGTGATTGGCACTGAAGTACAGCTCCTCCTGGCACCCCGGTTGCCCATGCTGGCCTGGATATTCGAAGGCAGAGTCTCATCTACACATCATGCAACCGATGCTACATGGAGTAAATGGGCTGCACTAATTATACAATGAGCTCAAATAGGAAATCCCAGTCGTCCAGGAATTCTAGAAGTCATCATGGACTGGCCAGAGGGCAAAGATTTTGGAATGTCACCAGAGGAGGAGGAGGTGATGCATGCTGAAGAGGCCCCACCATATAATGAACTGTTAGAAAGTGAGAAACAATATGCCTTGTTTACTGATGGGTCCTGCTGTATTGTGGGAAAGCCTTGGAGATGGAAGGCAGCTGTATGGAGTCCCCTATGAGAGGTGGCAGGAACTGCTGAAGGGGAGGGTGAATTGAGTCAGTTTGTGGAGGTGAAAGCCATCCAGCTGGCCTTGGACATTGCTGAATGAGAAAAATGGCCAGTACTTTATCTCTATACTGACTCATGTATGGTGGCAAGTGCCCTGTGGGGGGGGGTTGCAGCAATGGAAGCAGAGTATCTGGCAACGCAAAGGTAAACTCATCTGGGCTGCTGCACTGTGGCAAGATATCGCTGCCTGGGTGCAGAACCTGGTGGTGAAAGTACGCTATGTAGATGCTCATGCACCCAAGAGTCAGGTGTTGCGTTTAAGGGGGAAAAATAAACCCCTTGTTTTATTAGAGGGGGCCAGGAACAGCCCTAATATGCAACTACCAGTCTGGGCGTGTCTGATTCCGGATTCACTGATAGTGCACAATCAGCTGCAACTATCAGTCCGGGCACGTACTGATTCCGGATTCACTGGTAATGCACCACAGGGACGGCTCCAATATGCAACTACCAGTCCGGGTGCGTCTGATTCCGGATTCTCTGATAGTGCACAATGAGCTGCAACTATCAGTCCAGGCTCTTACTGATCCGGATTCACTGATAATGCACCACACTGCCGGTTGAATTGTGCTCATGAACCCTTACAGCCACACTGAGAGAGATGAGGTTGCATTCAGTGAGGAAATTACAATTAGCTACCGAAATAGTGTAATTTATTGATGCAACAGGTACAGGTTCTTATGGATTGCCAGTAATAAATACTGTCTGCAAAGCACGCGCGAATAATAGTTGCATGAATACAAGCACTTGATAAAGTTAACACAGCCTGGCTACAAAATATAAAGGTGACAGTAAAAGTAACTCTATATAGAGATTCTAAGTTTTCCTAGGAAAGCACTGGATACAGTGCAAGTCTTACCCACAGGCGTCCCTATGGGGGGGGAAAGGAGGGTCCAGCCCGTCGACCGGTCCCAGGAGTCTGTTGATGTTATCTTCCTTGACTCGTCCACGATGGTATCTTCCCCAATATCCCCCTCTCTCTTGGGTCATTTTATACTACTTTTCACCTTCAGGGTGGAGATTGAGTGACTTTAGTCATACATACCTTTATTATTATTGGTGCAAATGTCTCTCGCTTTGTTTTAAAGGTATATGACACCAAAAATTCAGAGCGCATGCTCAGAGGGGAGTGGTCTCATTTTGGAGGGGGGGTCACATTGGAAATGGGTGTGTATTTTAGCATGTAAATGCATTATAATGACATTATAATGAAGCAAAGTTCACACAGAGGATGGCATTCTGTCAAAAGATGACAGGATGCTGGCTCAGGGTAGCAAGTATGCAGCTTATCAGTTTCTTGCACCACCTAGTTCCCATCTTTAGGACAGAGAGTAGCCGCAAGATCTCCACCCTGCTCCATCCTCCATCCGTGTTGCCACAGGAATGGCTGTGGAGTGTACATTCCTGGCATACCAGGTGTGGCTGCATCTCGCCCAGAGAGGCCCTGAAAGTCTGTTTTTCCCTTATGTGTGGACAATGCTGCATTTCAAATATAAGTTTAATTCCACATTTCCTAATTATTCCACATCAGGCCACTGAGGAACATCAGAACAGCCAACAGGTAGATAAAGCTGCTATGGACTTAGATTGGCAACATAAGGGTGAATTATTTTTGGCTTGGTGGACCCATGACACTTCAGGCTATCAGGGCAGAGATACAACATATAGATGGGCTTGTGATCTAGGGGTGGACTTAAGTATGGACACTATTGCCCAGGTTATTCACGAGTGTGAAACGTGCTGCAATTCAGCAAGCCAAGCTGTTAAAGCCTCTCTGGTATGGGGGATGATGGCTGAAGTACAAATATGATGAGGCCTGACAGATTGACTTTATCACACTCCCACCGACCCACCAAGGCAAGCGCCACATGCTTACCATGGTGGAAGGAACCACCAGATGGCTGGCAGACAAGGAAGGACTCATGTGGCTGGGTCTGTGGTGCTGTGTTGGCGCAGGATGTGCCCCAGATCTGTGCTGGCCATGGATGCTCCTAGGATAAGCCCATGCTCATGGGAGAGGTCTGCCAACAGGGATGCTGTGTTCACAAGCAAGTGATATTCCCGCATCCTCCCCATCTGACAGCCCCTGTGAGCCTGGGAAAGTTCAGGAGCCTCTGCAGGTGATGCTGCTGGTTGTCCCCGTGTCTGCTTGTGGCAAACGGAACAGGATTTGGCTACTTGCTGGATTTTGAGAATGGTGCTTTGAGAGTGGTGCAGGAGCAGGATGCAGTGGTGGCAAACTGGGTGCTGGCTTGGCTTTGGGCATTGGCAAGTGTTCAGCTCTGCTGCCTGGTCTGGTAGCCCCCATTGATGATGTCCTGCCCTGGGGAGGGTCCCACTGGTTGCTGGACCATGGCAGGATCATGGAATTCTGAACTGGTTTGGGTTAGAAGGTACCTTAAAGCTCATCCAGTTCCAACCCCCTGCCACGGGCAGGGACACCTCCCACTAGACCTGCCTTGACCTATTGCTGGGGTGATGCAGGGTGAGCAGTAGGTGAAGCTCAGCAGTCCCAACATCACCAGAGATGCAGTTTTTTGTGCAAGGAAGGCATAAAGTGTGATGGGAAGGACTGTGGGTGTGGGGGCTGTGGCTGGTTGAAGCACATGAGTGCAGTAGCACCTGAGGGTGATCAGCACTGGCTTGGGTGCAGAGCACAGCAGCCCTGGCTGCATATAAAGAAAAAGAAAACTGTGGTGTAGCCTAGTGCAGGATGAAGGGGTGGGAAAGGGGGTGCAGAGGACATTGCCTGCCTGGTCATGAGGGGCAGAAGGGGTTTTGGCAGCCATGGTTGCTCCAGGATGAGCCTGGGAGAGTTCATTTCTGCCAGGCTGCAATGACAGAGCAGTTTGCATCATTCCTGGCTGATCTGCAGAAGCTGAAAGCACCCGAGACAATAACTTCAGGGCTGGTGAGCTAGGAAACCACCATTTCCTTCTGTTCCTATTGCTTGTGATAAGAAGCCAAGGCCTGAACCAACCTGTGAAGCCAGGAGCAGAAGGGACCCTCCCAACCACGCTGGTGGTTGGTGCCAGTGCCAGGGGCCTGGGGCACCCCTCAGTGCCCAGACTCCAGGGACCTGCTGCTGGCCTGCACTGTCCTTCCCGCCCCAGTACTCATGGCTCCTCCCCGTGGCAGAGGCACCAGGGAGCTGTGTCCCACCAGCACAGCTTTTGCTCTCCATCCCCTGACCCCATGGTATGGGTGATGCCCAAATACTCATGTGGCCCCTTTCCTTTGTACCCTTCCAGGTCATGTTTCCTCTTTAGAGGCCAAGCCAAAGCAGAGCTGCCTGGGATGAAGGTCCTCCTTCTGCTCCTTCTCTCCCTGCTCCAAGGTAGACTGCCCCAACTGTGTCTGCTCCAGGATGGTGAGACAGGTTTAGGCTGCTGGAAGTAATTGGCAGCCCCAAAAACTTGCCTGTAGGGCACTGAGGGGTGTTTGGTGCTGTGACTTCCACAGAGGTGAAATGTCTCATGGGCTGGCATGACTCTAGTGGGGTGTCTGGGGCAGGATGGGTCCTTTCCAAGGAACGGAGATGGTCTCTGTCCATCTCTTCTGGGACAATCTCTGCTGATGTGGGTGGTAGCACCTGAGAGAGGGTGGCCCCAAGAGACTGTGGGTCCTGTTGCCTCAGGAGCCCTGGCAAACCCTCCCAGAATGGCCATGGGGACATCGGGGAGGTGGGATGATGTTACTGACATGACGCAGCCCATCCAGGACAGGATTGAGATGACAGGGGCAGAGCCTGGCATGCCACTGGGGTGTGAGTTGTTTGCCAATTGTGGCCACCCCTCCAGCTGAACCAGCATCTCCAAACACTTGTGTCACGCAGGGGTGGGAGCCTGTGGCCACTAGGAAGAAGACTTTTGCTTCTGTGGTGACCGAAACCAGACCCAGAACAGCTCCTATCATCTATGAGCACAGCCCTGCCTCCATCTCCATCGAGAACACAGCCCAGGCGCTGATCGTAAGAAGGCCCTTTTTGCCAAGCAGGAGAAGCTCCTCGTACAAGTACAGCTTGCCCCCTGCGCTGGGCAGGTACCGCTTCTGTGTCTGCTGGTTCAGGGCCAGCAGCACCCTGCAGGTGGTGTACAGGAAGCAGATCTTTCTCCTGAGCAGGGACCCAGCCAGCAGCAGTGCCCAGGGGAAGCAGGGTTAGAAGACTGGAAGAACCAGCACATCCATCTTCAATGTGCCCTAAATCCTGAAGGGCGGGAAGAAAACCTCTCTTGACAGTGCTTCTGAGTACTTCTTCCTCGGTAAAGGCAGTTCAATGCTATTTTAATGAAATAAAGGGCTTGTTTCATCCCCAGCCCATTCTTATGCCATCAGCAGGTGGTGTCCCAGGATATGATATGGTGCTGATGTGAAGACACAGCTGAACAGTGATGGAAGGGGATGTAGGTTTGCTTCAAGCAGTCCAGAGGCAGGCCTGGATACCCAGGCTCCTGAAGGATGGAGATTTTCAAGTCTATTGCCCCCTAAAATCCTGGGAAACTGTAGACTTTGCAGAGGCCTCTAAGGGTCCTGTCTGTACTGCTAGGCACCTAGTCAGCCTGGTCCCAATGGCCTTGGTGGGAGCTCTGGGCAGCAGGAGAAGCCTTCTGGGTTGAGATGCCCATCAGCTCCATGGGCTTGGGGCCACCTTGAAGCCCTCTGCTTTTTGCTCCCACCAGGGCTGTGCACAGTTGGTTGGGGGCACGAGAAAGCTGGCTCTGCCTGTGCATTTCATGGCATTCCCTTCTGTGTGTCCGCCAGCCTCACCAGAGGACATGCCCATCTGGGAGCAGGATGTGGAGGAGCAGCTCACTGCCTTGGACATGCTCATTGCCTAGCCCGCGGCGCCGGCCACAGGGGCCACAGAGCAGCAGGTGCTTCCTGGTCATGCCAATGTCATCATTCCTGGGTCATGCCATTCCCACTGGTCCTCACTTTCTTCCATGGTCAGCTGCCAGTAGGCGGGGAAACAGCCTCATCAAACCTGATCCCACCAGTAATGGAAGAGCAAGGAGGGCTCAGGCCCTACCTGATTAGAGAGTTGTCACAATCCAGCAGGTCTATGC
The DNA here is from genome assembly GCA_017639245.1 of Myiopsitta monachus. NCBI lineage: Eukaryota > Metazoa > Chordata > Aves > Psittaciformes > Psittacidae > Myiopsitta > Myiopsitta monachus. The sequence goes on from CM029940.1 coordinate 6,416,180, forward strand.
CCTTGCCCTGCCTGTACAGGGTCTGCTACGTCTTCTGGGGCTGTATCATGATCATGGCTTCACTGTGTGTGCTGGTGGTGGTTCTGCCTGTGCCTGTCCAGAAGATGCTGCTTTGCAGATATATCGCCTCCAGCACAATCTCCAGGGCTAGGGGACACTTTGAGTTAACGGTCCCATGGCTCATTCATGGTCCTGTTGGGCACCTGCTCAAAGCTGAACCCCTTGTTTGAAAAAGGGGACCTGGGAGGAGGTATCTGCTCCACGAGCTGCCAAGAGAACAGTCTCTGCCTGTCCCCGTGGGACAGTTTGTCTCCTGAGACCATCTCTCCTCCTGCCCCATGTTCTTCCCTATCAAACATGGTCGCCTGGAAGCAAACCCACCACTATGTCCTGCTCAGGGCCTGTGCTTTTGTCATTGCAGAGTAACATGACCCTGCTGTGCATCTTCTGGCAGGAGGATACCACCGGTGAGTGCTCCTGCACTTGGTGTGGAGCCAAGTGCTGCTTTTGCTCCTTTTGAAGGGTACCACAGACCCACTGGCAGGGGTAAAAGTTCCTCTGCACCTCCCTTCCTCACTCCAAATCCATAAACCTTTCCCATGGGGCTAGTTTCAGATTTTTCCTTCTAGCTAAGCCTAAGAGCTTTCTCCATCCTTAGGGATGGGTCCTGATGCTGAGGGTGCTGAGTGTGTGCTTGGCCTGGGACAAGCTGGGACCCTCACTTTGGTCCTCCTCCCTGCCATGGACACCTTGTCCTGAGGATCCTGAAATCCAAAGCAGGTGTTCCTGCTGCTCACTAGATGCTGTCCCTTTGTCTTGCACAGCCAACTCTGGGAGCTGGGACAGCTTCAGTTGTACAACAGTGACAGTGGGCAGCTGGAGAGAATACAGATGCAACCGCCTCACCTACTTTGCCATGCTGATGGTGGATAGCACCCTCCCACAGATCTCTACATCATTCCCACTGTCTGTTTTTCCTCACAATCTCGTTCCTCCTTCTCGGCTTTCCTCCCTGGAGATCACCTACATACACAGAGATTACCTGAGTATCATAACCTACATTGGCTGCCTGATCTTATCTTTGGCATCTGTTTGCACCATCTTATTCCTCTACTTCAGGTACAGTATGAAAGTTCACCCCGTGCTCCCTTTCTGTGTCCTGTCTGTTGCCACTACAACTGGGTGCATGCAAGCTTTCCAAATGCAGTCAGGTGGCCTGGCTAGAAGCATGATGAAGGAGCTGTTGAGACAAGGAGGCACAAAAGCACAAAATAGAATATAAACCTTTGTAAATAAGTGGAATCAGTTTTAAGTAACGTTAAGTTTGATGGCTTTGTAACAGTAGCAATGGAAAATAACTGAGGTGCATGAAGATAAATCATTGTAGTTGACATAGTTTTAGGTCCTTATGACCTTAGTACGAAAAGTGTAAGAAAAGCAGGATAGAAAAACAGGACCTGGGGATGGGGAGTATCTGGGACTAGCAGATGTCCAGGATGGGTGCAGTTAAACTAACTGATAAGTAGAAGGACAGAATGATCGCTATGTCTGTAGTGTTAATGAACCCATTAAGCTGGTGTAAACATCTACTGCTGGTGCTTCAAAGGCTGCCAGAAGTGATGAAGATTGTTGGAAGAAGTAAACGACCCTCAGAGACCACCACCATATTTTTGTATGTAGCCTCATGAATATGTATGCATGCCCAGTGACTATATAAGGATGGCTATCTTTTCATAATAATTTTCTTTTTTAGAATAATCATCTTTTTATAATAGACAAACTGAGCGATTGCAGTACTTGACCTCGCTTGCATCTTAATTTTACTCTAGGGATCACAAACAAAATATTTCCAACACTGGGTTTTATCCAGTCGGACCCTGACAGGAAGGTGTTAAATATTTTGAGGATCCATGAGACTGAAAAAGCCAATATTAAATTATCAGTTTCAATTTATAATAGAGAGAGCATTGAAGAGAGAAGATGACAGTGTGAAGCAATGATAGGTTGACTTGATTAATCCCAATATTTCTTACATGTACACAAAGCGATCCAGAGAAAGCTTTTTCTGTCTGAGAATTACCTCTGAGGAGCTTTTAGTACCATTAACATATCATGGGCTGATTCCCTGGCAGGTGTAAGTCAGCACAGCTTCAGCTGTCTTCCCATGAAAACAAATGATCACGCTCTGACCTTCTGGAAAAGCTCACATCACCAAGAAAGATTGCTGTTTTACTTTGTTTAGTTAATAAAGAAAATAATGAACAAGGGTTAGTTAAGAATAGGTATTACAGGAGGGAGTATGAGAATGGATTCCGAGCTGCATCTTTCTAGCCGGGTGTCCTGGGTTCAGCTATAGCAGTCATTTTTTTCTCCTTCTTAGTAGCTGGTGCAGTGCTGTGATTTTGACTTCTGGCCTGGGAACAGCACTGATAACACTGATGTTTTTAGTTACTGCTCAAATGTTTAGTCTGACCAAGGACTCTCTGAGTCTCATGCTCTGCCAGGGAGGAGGGGAAGCCAGGAGGAAGCAGAGACAGGACACCTGACCCAAACTAGCCAAAGAGGTATTCCATACCACAGCACATCATGCCCAGTATATAAACTGGGGGCAGTTACCCGGAATGGCTAGATCGCTGATCAGGTCGGGCTGGGTATCGGTCAGCTGGTGGTGAGTGACTGTATTCTCTTCCCTTGTTATTTCCCTTATCATCATTATTATTATTGGTGGTAGCAGTAGTGGTTTTGTGTTGTACCTTAGTTACTGGACTGTTCTTATATCAACCCATGGGAGTTACATTCTTTCAATTCTCCTCCCCATCCCTCCGGGAGCGTGGGGAGGAAGGGGAGGGAGCTAGTGAACTGCGTGAGTTATGGCTGGGCTTAAACCACGACACCGGGCTCATTTTGTTAGGCAAGCACGCACTTCTTCGTGTGATAGGAATCAGTTGCTTTTCTTGGGTTTGATTCTTACTTGCACAGCCAATTTTGTTCCAGGGTCTCTGTTGAGGAATTAAGAACATAGAAATGTTCTGGACAAATATAAAAACATTAAAGAATATTTACTTTCAATTTTTCAAGATCTCCAGGATGCTTCTTGTGAATGGTTTTTAGACTGAATAGAGTGGTTATAAAGGGTGATACTAGGTTTTATATGCTGAACTTCTGGCATGAAGCATGGGCAAAGATGCAAGAACCAACTACTGGCCAGCCTATAAACTGGTGTCACTCAAAATACCCTGTCCTAATGTCTTCCTGTCCAAATACAAGTGGATTTTGTAGATCCCTTCTTGCACCTCAGTGGATTATACATTTTCTATAAGAGATGTCTTTGCAATCAAGGAAATGAGAAGAAATGTTAAAAAGGATGATTGAAAAGAAACTACAGAATAAAAACTGCACTTGGAAGGGGTTGATATGCAAAGCTAATACAAAGCAGTAGTTTTGATCAAACTATACAAAAAACATTATTACCTTCCAGGAGTAGCCACAGGAGGAGGAGTTCTGGCGTTTGCTTTTGTTTTGCCTTATAACGGGGTGTTTGGGGAAGTAGGTAAATGGGACCATTACTCTTTCTGTCCTTCCCCCTTCAGGTGAGCACCATGAAGGTTGAGTTCCTAGGACAGAGGGAACAGGATCTGGATTACTTATCACCTTTTCTTATTCGAAGTGGCTGCAGAGATAAGCTGACCAAGGAGCGGGCCCTGCCTGTCAGAGATGACTGCCTGATTGATTTTAAGCATCATCTCTGAGGGGGGGGGGGTGTGGGGGGGTGGTGTACAAAATTACAAAATGAAATATGTAAACTTTTAGAATCAATTTTAAGTAATGTTAAGTGTGATGGCTTTATAACAGCAATAATGGAAAGTTATTGAGATGCATGATATACAGAGAAAAAAATATAGAGTACAGCTAGAGAACATACTGAGAATCCTTGTATAAGATAAACTGCTGTAGTTGACGTAGTTTAGGCCTTTATGACCTTAGTACAAAATGAGTGTAAGAAAAACAGGCTAGAAGAACAGGACATAAAGATAGGGAGTATCTGGAAAGGCAGGGGCCCAGGACAGGCTGCAGTTAAACTAACTGATAAGCAGGAGGATGGGGTGATTGTTATGTCTGTGGTGCTAACAGATTAAGCTGGTATAAGCATCTACTGCGCCTGCTTCAAAGGCTGCCAGCAGTGATGAAGATTGTTGGAAGAAGTAAACGACCCTCAGAGACCACCACCACATTTTTGTATGCATGCAGGGAACTTTCTGGAAAATGAGATAATCCATACGTAGCCTCATGAATATGTATGTATGCTCTGTAGCTATATAAGGACTGCTTGTGTAGCAATATGTGGACACACGTTAGGAGGAGTTATCCCTCGTGTCTCCCGGCGCCGTAATAAAGAATACCGGCTTGTCAACTTAAAAACTTTGTTGGCAAGTTTGTTCCTGGAGTTTTCTCCGAATCATCTCACAAAGTCAACCCCATCCAGGCTTGCCTTGAAAAGGTATTCCCAGTCTTTCTCCAGGATGTGAATGCTTCTGGAGTCTTCTGCACTAGCAGGAGGGTAACACACATCTCATTGTGACAGCAGGCAAGAAACAAACCTCCTTTGATTAAAGAGCCATAAACATGCCTTGGTTCTTTATCTTTTTTACTTTTTTGTTGTTCTTGTTAGCATGTGAGATCGAAGAACAAAATAGCTCCAGGGTGAAAGTTAGTCCCTATCTCAGAGCCAATTTAGGTGCCCAGTGCTTCTTGAGTACAGGGAGGCAACACATTCAGGTTTTGCTGCCTCCTGTTGTTCCACGTTTTGATTCCCCTTGTTTTCTTGTTCGGTGAGACCTCATCTCAGACTTACTGCCCTCCATGAAAATAATCGAGCTCCAGTTTGTGGGTTCCTTTCCCTCAGCTCCCTGAACTTTGAGTTGCACTTTGTGTGCCTTTGCTCCTCACTCTCCTCTCCATTACCCTGACTCATGGTTGCTTGCTCCCCCAACAGGTGGTGGAGGAGCTGCAAAAGAACCACCTGTGATTTCAGGAAAACAAAAAAACAGCTTAGCACAAAGAAGTATGACTACCTCTCTAGTTACTCTGAATCCATGTTCTATATCGTCATTCTAGAGCAGAGACTCAACAGGTATTGGAATGACTGCCTGAGTAGTGCCCAGGGGAGGTCTGCAAGTCAGCCCCCCAGGAACTGAGCCTATTCTGTACAATACCCTACTTGATGTCCCGCTGCAGTTTTCCTCTGATATCCCCCTTTTTGTTCTAGGGAAAAGCGGACAGTGTCACAGAAATAACTTGCTTTAGAGAAGAAGCTGCACATGGATCCTTGCCTAGCTGAGCACCTTGGCCACACCCAATTTCCTTATTCCTTCACACACCAGGCATTGGGAATCAGTGCTGAAGCCTGTTAGAAGCAGCCTGGAAGAAAAAAAAAACATGGAAAGGTTTTCCTACTTGGCTGCAGTAAATCTTTTGTTATTATCAGATTGTTGGAGATTTTAATAAACTTATTGCATTTCCCTTTTTTTTTTGCCTCTTTTGTTTTAAGGCCCACCTACAATTGCATCAGTTGTCTGTAATTCCATCATGTCTGAGACCCCAGGTCTGAGTGAGAATTTACATTTAAGGTCTGCTTCAGAAATGGCTACAAATTATGCACGCTGTATTCCAGGACTCCTCTTCCCCAAACCTGTTCCCTAGCTGCTGACAACAGGAGCAGGATTATTTGGGAATACTGGTTCTTTTCCAACAAAATAACATTTTTGCAAATTTATAATTTTATAATTTTGTTTTGTAAGTAGCACAAGCAAAGATTTTGAACCTGTAAGTTCACAACAAATGTAACAATTCTTTGGCATGGTTGAGGGCTCACTATTAACTACAAAGCCCAGCAAAGACTCAAATTGACAGACTTTGAATTTTAACACCTTTGTTTTTTCTCTCTGAATGCCTCCACTCACAAATATTGGCAGACAGGGTAAAAAGTCAAGAGTAATCCCAAAAGCATTCCCAATCAAATAAATTTTAGGTAATCAAATATTTTGGTTAATCATTCCCAAGACTCACAAATGGAAGTCAGCATGTGTGGCATGTATTGGTATTTATTGGAATCCCTGACCCTGCTAGGAAACAATCCCTGATGTCCCCTATAGTACATTAGGCACCATGGACACCTACAGGGGTTCCACCTACAGCTCCAGTCCCTCTAAGAATCATCTTCAATGAAGACTATACTGACTGCAGCTGGGGAGGGCAGAAGCTTACTTTGCTGTGATACAGCAGAGCAAGGGACATCACATCTGAAATACAGAAGAAAGACCAGAAGCCATCATACTTCATTATGCCTATGCAGCTAATGAACTGCAGTGTTTGGCACCCACCACAGCAAATGCCCAGGTCTGCCCAGGCCTCCCAGCTCCCAGTTTTGGGGCTCCGAGATGATTCACGACAACACACTGTGTTCCAAGCAATCTGAAAGCAGCTGCAGCCTAAGTAACAGCACCATTATTTCTGACAGCACTGCACCCTGTCCTGGGTTCAGCTAATAGCAGTCATTTTTCTCCTTCTTAGTATCTGGTGCAGTGCGGTGGTTTTGACTTTCAGCCTGGGAACAGCGCTGATAACACCGATGGTTTTAGTTGTCGCTAAGTAATCTTTACTCTGACCAAAGACTTTCTGAGTCTCATGCTCTGCCAGGGAGGAGGGGAAGCTGGGAGGAAGCAGAGACAGGACACCTGACCCAAACTAATCAAAGGGGTATTCCATACCACAGCATGTCATGCCCAGTATATAAACTGGGGCAGTTACCCAAAAGGGCCTTATCGCTGCACGGGTCGGGCTGGGTGTCAGTCGACGGGTGGTGAGCAGTTGTATTCTTTTCCCTTGTTATTTCCCTTATCATTATTATTACTGGTGGTAGCAGTAGTGGTTTTGTCTTATACCTTAGTTACTGGACTGTTCTTATCTCAACCCATGAGAGTTACATTCTTCCAATTCTCTTCCCCATCCCTCCGGGAGCAGAGGGAGGAAGGGGGGAGGAGTGAGCTAGCAGCTGCGTGGTTCTGGGTTGCCGGCTGGGCTTAAACCACAGCAGTTCCTTTTGGCACCCAACGTGGGGCATGAAGGGTTGAGATAACAACAGATCTGACCAGAGTGTGTCTAATCATATTTGTGACAATCAGTCATTTTTTCGGATTAATAGTCACTCATGATAGTGCTGATTTATTGGCTCTCAAATTTGTTGCTATTAATCTCAGAGTTTCAGCATGTCGTACCTTACTTACAGCCGGTATTTGCTGTTTTAGTGTTCATCAGTTGGGGGGCCTGGGCTAAAGTTCTTGTTTCATTGTAGTTTATGGTAATGACTTGTAATACAATAGAATCATTGATCATGAAATTGATCTGGCTTGCGTTCCCAGTGTGGTCACCACCTCTGTACTTTGGGAGGCATATAATAGAAGTGTTTAGAAATTACACGTTTTTCCCCTCCTCGGGTGGTCAACCTATGAAGGAGACATTCCCTTACACTCCCAGCTCCACCATCAGACTATTTACAGCATCATTTGAGAGTTCTGAAGGTTTTGAATGGCCTTTGGATACCCTTGAGACCTGCCTGCTGATTGTGATGGAGATCACCATGTTGACACCCATACAGAGCGTGTTTTACCCACAACCACTTTGTCTGATCTCGAAAGTTAAGCAGAGTCGGGTTAGGGTCTTGTCTAGGGTTAGACGACGATATAGGAGGATCAAGAGGTGTTCCTTGAGGCTGGACAGTCATGAGTGGCAGGGTGTGTGGGATAGTATGGGCAAGTATCTAGGCCAGTGGGCCCCTCCAGTGCTTTGGAACTTCACCACTGAACAAGTGTAAAATCCAGAAAAATTAGTAAAACACTTAAATGAGGTGTGTTGTCACCCTGCTCATACCAGAGAGGGACAAATCATGGCAACGTGCTGGGGCTTGGCCTATGCTTACAGAGCCCTGTTCAACACCATCCATTATCTTCAAAGGGAAAAAAATGTCTCTGGATCTGATGACAAAGCAGCAGACAACACAGCTACTCCAAATCCAAATACAGCATCTACACCAATCCCAGCAACAAGTACAGCAGCTACTCAAACTCCGACCACAACAGGCAATGCAGCTAATCCAATTCCAAGCACAGTAACTACACCAAACCCAGCAACAAGTAGAGCAGCTACCCAAACCCCGACAACAGATACTGTAGCCACTCCAACCACAATGATAATCACTGCAGCTAAACCAGACGACCAATTTGTGCCAATATCAGTTGCCCCTGTATGCAAGGGGAAAAGCAAAAAAGGGGCAAGAAAGGTGAAAAAGAAAGATGAAGAAACAATGCACATACTACACGGGACAGCATTTGCTCAGGAGTTATTATTATGGGAATCAGAGGAAGAAGAAGAAGAAGAAGAGGTGACTTCTCGACCCTGGACCTCAACCGAGCTATGGAATATGCAAAAAGATTTTAGCCCTCAAACAGGGTTGCACATCATCACCTGGTTGCTCCGATGCTGGGACAATGGGGCCGACGGTCACAAACTAGAAGGTAGGGAAGCTATGCAGCAGGGATCGCTTGCTAGGGAAGGGGGAATTGACAAAGCAATTGCAAAAGAGAAACGGTCCCTCAGCCTTTGGAGGTGGCTCTTGGCAGCTGCGAAAGATAGGTTTCCATACAAGGATGATGTTATGAGTCGTTCGGCCAAGTGTACTCCACTAGAAAAAGGCATCCAGTCACTGAGGGAATCAGCTATTGTAGAGATGATCTATTGCAGGCTGGATGCCAGGAATGCACCCATAGATCCAGATGAAGTCGAATGTACACGACCCATGTGGCGGAAATTTACACGGAGTGCACCATCATCATATGCCCATTCATTGGCAGCAATAACCTAGAATGACTGTGCCACCAACAGTGGATGAAATGATTCATCAACTCCGAGAGTTCAAAGACAATCTCACCCCTTCCATCATTTCAGCTGTGGAAAAACTGTCCCAGGAGTCCAAACAATTGAGAGACGATCTATCCAATCTATCCGGATCCCCACATGTACCAACACACCTATCAGCTATTAACAAGAGGTGTCCTAATGCTGAAGAGAGAAGATAGAGGAGGTACATGCCACGGGCCACCCTATGGTTTTACCTATGGGATAACGGAGAAGGCATGAGCAAGTGGGATGGAAAACCTACCTCAGCTCTGGAGGAAGGTAAGAGACAATTGGATTTACTGGACTGTGTGGATCTGATGGCCTGGCACATCAGTCCCACAGAAGTATAAGGCTCTAGTAGATACCGGTGCACAGTGTACCCTGATGCCATCAAGCTCTCAAGGGATGGAACCCATTTGTATTTCTGGAGTGACAGGAGGATCCCAAGAGTTGACTGTACTGGAGGCTGAAATCAGCCTGACCGTGAGGAAGTGGCAAAAGCACCCCATTGTGACTAGTCCAGAGGCTCCATGCATCCTTGGCATAGACTACCTCAGGAGAGGGCACTTCACAGACCCAAAAGGGTACCGATGGGCTTTTGGTATTGCTGCTTTGGAGACAGAGGAAGTGGAGCAGTTGTCCACCTTGCCTGGTCTCTCAGAGGATCCTTCTGCTGTGGGGTTGCTGAAGGTCGAAGAACAACAAGTGCCAATCGCGACCGCAACAGTGCATCGGCGGCAATATCGCACCAACCGAGACTCCCTGATTCCCATCCATAAGCTGATCCGTAGACTGAAGAGCCAAGGAGTGATCAGTAGGACCCACTCACCCTTTAATAGCCCCATACGGCCAGTGCGAAAGTCTAACGGAGAGTAAAGACTAACAGTAGACTATCGTGGCCTGTATGAAGTCACACCACCCAAGAGTGCTGCCATACTGGACATGCTAGAACTTCAGTATGAACTGGAGTCAAAGGCAGCCAAGTGGTATGCCACGATTGATATTTCCAGTGCATTATCCTCAATTCCTTTGGCAGCACAGTGCTGGCCACAGTTCGCTTTTACTTGGAGGGGCGTCCATTACACATGGAACCGATTGCCCCGGGGATGGGAACACAGCCCTACCATCTGCCATGGACTGATCCAGACTGCACTGGAACAGGGGCAAGCTCCAGAACACCTGCAATACATTGATGACATTATTGTGTGGGGCTATTGTCGTGGTTTAAGCCCCCCACCCACGCAGTTTTACTGTGTTGCAGTAGCGCTGCACTAGCTACCTAGTAGCTAGCTACTAGCTACAGCGCTGCTGTAGTAGCGCTGCACCAGCTACCAAGAAGGAGAAGAAACGACTGCTACTGCTGAACCCATGACAGCTATACAGCAGAAGAAGTCTTTGAGAAAGGGAGGAATATAATCCAAATCCTGCTGAAAGCCGGTTTTGCCATAAAACGGAGTAAGGTCAAGGGACCTGCACAGGAGATTCAATTTTTGGGAATAAAATGGCAAGATGGACATCGCCAGATCCCCACAGATGTGATCAGCAAGATAACAGCAATGTCTCCACCAACTAATAAGAAAGAAACACAAGCTTTCTTGGGTGTTGTGGGGTTCTGGAGGATGCACATCCCGAATTACAATTTGATTGTAAGCCCTCTCTATCATGTGACCCAGAAGAACAATGATTTTAAATGGGGCCCTGAGCTACAACAAGCCTTTGAGCAAATTAAACGAGAGATAGTTCATGCAGTAGCCCTTGGACCAGTCCGGACTGGGCCACATGTAAAAAATGTACTCTACACCAGAGATGGGGAGAATGGTCCTACCTGCAGCCTCTTTCTGGCAGAAAGCCCAGGGGAGATTTGAGGTTGACCCCTCGGTTTTTGGAGTCGGGGATACAAAGGATCTGAGGCCAACCATACCCCAACTGAAAAAGAGATACTAGCAGCCTATGAAGGGGTTTGAACTGCTTCAGAGGTGATTGGCACTGAAGCACAGCTCCTCCTGGCACCCCGGTTGCCCATGATGGGCTGGATGTTCAAAGGCAGGGTCTCCTCTACACATCATGCAACCGATGCTACATGGAGTAAATGGGCTGCACTAATTACACAATGAGCTCAAATAGGAAATCCCAGTCGTCCAGGAATTCTAGAAGTCATCATGGACCGGCCAGAGGGCAAAGATTTTGGAATGTCACCAGAGGAGGAGGAGGTGATGCGTGCTGAAGAGGCCCCACCATATAATAAACTGTCAGAAAGTGAAAAGCAATATGCCTTGTTTACTGATGGGTCCTGCTGCATTGTGGGAAAGCCTTGGAGATGGAAGACAGCTGTATGGAGTCCCCTACAACAAGTTGCAGAAACTGGATCTGGGCTGCTGCACTGTGGCATGATATTGCTGCCCGAGTGCAAAACCTGGTGGGGAAGGTATGCCATGTAGATGCTCATGTACCCAAGAGTTGGGCTACTGAGGAACACCAGAACAACCAACAGGGGGATAAAGCTGGTAAGATTGAAGTGGCTCAGATGGACTTACATTGGCAGCATAAGGGTGAATTATTTCTGGCCCTGTGGGCCCATGACACCATCTCTGCCATCAGGGCAGAGATGCAACATACAGATGGGCTCCTGATCGAGGGGTGAATTTAACAATGGACACTATTGCCCAGGTTATTCATGAGTGTGAAAGGTGCTGCAATTAAGCAAGCTAAACGGTTATAGTCTCTTTGGTATGGAGGACAATGGCTGAAGTACAAATATGGGGAGGCTTGGCAGATTGATTATATCACACTCCCACTGACTCGCCAAGGAAAGCGCCATGTGCTTACCATGGTGGAAGCAACCACCGGATGGTTGGAAACATACGCTGTGCCCCACGCCACTGCCCGGAACACTATCCTGGGTCTTGAGAAACAGATTTTGTGGTGACACTGCACCTGATAGAGAATTGAGTCAAACAATGGAACTCATTTCCAGAACAGCCTGATAGATACTTGGGCCAAAGAGCATGGCATTGAGTGGGTATATCACATCCCCTACCATGCACAAGCCTCTGGGAAAATTAAATGGTACAATGGGCTGTTAAAAGTTACACTGAGAGCAATGGGTGGTGGGACTTTCAAACATTGGGATACACATTTACCAAAAGCCACCTGGCTGGTTAACATCAGAGGATCTGCCAACAGGGCTGGCCCAGCCCAGTCACAACTTTTACTTAGATAAACTTAGATAAAGTTCCTGTGGTGCACATAAAGAATTTGCTGGGGAAGACAGTCTGGGCTATTCCTGCTTCAGGTAAGGGCAAACCCATTTGTGGGGTTGCTTTTGCTCAGGGACCCGGACATTCTTGGTGGGTAATGTGGGAAGATGGGGAAGTCCGATGGGTACCTCAATGAGTTTTGATTTTAGGGGAAAACAGCCAATGAACTCAACTGTATGCTGTTGCGTGCTATGTAGCACTTTTATAGCCTGCCATCTAGATGTCTTCAGGTCACCAGCGACTGGCCCTCACTTCCCTCTGACCATTGTCCCAGCAAAGAATGGACTTTGATGAAACTAGACGAGATCTGCGATATCATCAATAGGCAACAGTCTCAAACTGCACACAGCCTCTCCTGCTCTGAAAGACTGTTACAAGAGACAGAGCCCGAAATTATGGACCTGATGAACTCAGTAGCTTTCTAGGGATTGGTCCATGCACTAAGGAATGATCTCTCTCTCTCTCTTTGGGTGTGTGCAGATATATATATATGAGACATGAGTGATGGTATATTAAAAAATGTGCGATCTGAGCATGACGTGAATGGTATGGCATAAGGGGTGGATACTGTCCTGGGTTCAGCAGTAGCAGTAATTTTTCTCCTTCTTAGTAGGTGGTGCAGTGCTGTGATTTTGACCTTCAGCCTGAGAACGGCGCTGATAACATTGAAGCTTTCAGGTGCTGCTCAGTAATATTTAGTGTGACCAAGGACTTTCTGAGTCTCATGCTCTGCCAGGGAGGAGGGGAAGCCAGGAGGAAGTAGAGACAGGACACCTGACCCAAACTAGACAAATAGGTATTCCATACCACAACACATCATGCCCAGTATATAAGCTGCGGGCAGTTACCCGGAAGGGCCATATCACTGCTTGGATTAGGCTGGGTATCAGTTGGCAGGTGATGAGCA